>CM036255.1:987500-1587500 GCA_020698575.1 Bostrychus sinensis | reverse complement strand
CATTATGTCCATTATCGATTGAAAGAAATACTTAGAATTAATAGTTATGCTGTACAGGAGAATAAAGGTACAGTCCCATTGAAGAGTTAGGGCAAATTAAATATAAAACTAAGGAATGGTATAAAAAATATTGAAGCATATAAATTTAGTTGAGTCTTTAGTAGTAGTCTTTAGTTGAAAACGCTCCTTTTTTATTATGGTTCATGACTTTGACTTTAATAAAGAGCCCTTTTTTTTATAAAACTTAATGATAGGTGATGTCAAGCTGGCGGTTAGCGGATAATTGATAATCGTTTGTTAAGACTACCAATTAATCGATTAAAAAAAAAAAATACCCAATGTGTATTCCTAGTAGGTGGGGAATCAGAAATTGGTCCCTAGAGTAAATCATTAGCTGTCAGTGTGTGTTAGCATTGTATCTAGTGCATATGTTGCCTTAGGCCCATAGTTGCTAACAGAAAAAGTGAAAGAAAATGAATGAATAAATGTGCAAAATATTACTGCAGCTCAGGGGTGACTGGCTGTCTGAGTGTGAGATGTCTCAGTGTTAGCCCTGTGGTTGAAAGGCAAGAATCACACTGCATACAATGTTTCAGGGCTTTGTGCCTCCATGGTTAGAACCTTCACTCCTGAAGTCAAAGATCCCTGGTTCAAGTCCAGGCCTAGGCTCTGTATCTTTGATTGTGAGACAGTGACAGTACCTTGGTGTAGGTTTGCTCTCTACCAGTACTTCTTATGTGTGTTTTCTCTAACTCGAAATGGTACAAGGCCCATTGGCACCGCTCTCCCTGCCCCCTCTCCTCGCTCCCTCTCTCCCCAGTGGCACCAGCCTGGCCCCGCTCCAGACCCACATCTTTAAAACATGGTGCCATAGCTCCATGTGCTCCAAGCCCAGCCACAAGACCTGATTAAAAGCATGACTTCAGACTTTCCAAACTGTCAGAAACGCAGCGAGAGCATGCACACCACAGGCTGACAGACGGAACGCTCCCTGAATCTCTCCTCTGGCTCCAGTGTGCACGCATCTGTGTCACTCTCTACCAGCGTGTTTCATTTACTTTAATGACTGCGCTGATTTGAACACGTTTATAGGCTGCTGGAAGGTTAAATACCTCTGAAATAAATCAACAGTTGAATCTAAAAATATATGAATTCATTTTGAGAGAAGCTAAAATGGTAAATGGTTACTCAAATATACAGTTGAAATGTTCAACCCCCTCACCTCAAAAGGGATTATATAATGATGTGAATGAAAGATAATGAGAATAAATGACAATCAACTTAAAAAGAGTTATTTTGACTTAACTTTCAAGTTAAAATGAAACATTTTGTTGTGACCCACTTTTTACAGAACACTTTTTAAAATGATTGTACTACCAGCTTTATTACAGGTATTCTAAAATTTGTTTCAAAGTGTCATGTTTTTTATGCCTTAAATAGGATGAGCACTGAGCAGTGACACTAATGTATTAATAAAAAATATATATATAATTAATAAAAATACAGCCTCTCTGACCACCTCCAAAATCCAACCACACTAACACATTCATACAGGCAAAGTGGGTGTCTTGCCTAAGGACACAACAACAGTATAAACTGGGTAGAGCGGGTTTCAAACTACCAACCTTCCAGCTATAGGACAACCGCTCTAAACCACCTGAGCCAATGTTGCCCATATAATGGTGTTGCCCAGTAGCTCAGTAGGTAGAGGTGTTGGTCCATTACTTACATCAGTGCACTGATGAAGACTTGACAAGAACTAACAGGTAAAAGTCAAGAATTCAAGAATCCAATATCCAAGTCTTTAAAGAGGCCTCCCTATGAGCTCACACACATACAGACTATAAGCAGCAGACATATTAATATCGCTGTCACTACAGGTATTAATTCAGCTTCAGTTCAAAAAAAAAAAAAAAAATCAGTCTGGAGCTTTCGGGTTTGTGTACCAACAGTGCTCCCTGCTGGCCAGCTGCAGCACTACACTTATAAACACAGCCTCAAAGCCTGCTAAATGTGCTGAGAATGGCACATTTTCTTGAGACTTTATACAGCACCAGAGGCAGCTCTGCCCAGGATCATCACGAGGACTGGACTATACCCTGGTCACTGCTGGAACGTACTCTCTGCTGGAACACTTGTGATATTTATGTACAGAGTAGACTGCTCATAGCTCAATGAAAACCCTTACAGCTGGAGTAAAGGGGCCACTGGTCTAAAATGAAAAACACTGGACTTCATGTTGCTTACTGAGTGCTACTAAATGCCTCTCAGGGCTTAAAAGAGAACTATGCATTTTTTAATAATAACTAAACAGCTTCAGAGTCAGTGTGATGGCTAAAAGAGTTGTAGCATGGTGAATAAAACACCCTGCACTTCCCCCCGGTGCATCTTGTAAGAATGGTAGCACAGACCCAGTGTCCCTGAAGTCTCCAGTCTCGTCCTGTTTAGCCATAATAACAAGCCAGCAATGGATTTATTTCTTAGATGATGCTCATCATGGCAGAATGGCCAAAAGGCAGAGGAAACCTTTGTACAGATACAAGGAGGAGAAAACCAGAGTCAAGCTGAGCCACTTAATAGGAAGCTGTAAACACGCAGCCATAGTAACAATGAAACTCATTATCCAGTGCCATTAAGAGTAAACCTAATTACTGCCTTTTCCACTGAAGTTTATAATCTATGGTAATAGTTTACATTTCTCAGCTTGCACATTGTAAAAACATTGAGTAATATAAACTAATGAGTGGATAAACAAATCCCAGAGAATTCAGGTTAGCTGGAGACTATCCCATCTTGGGGCATGAGGTGGGTACACACACACTGTATGGTTGCCAGATAGACATAAACCAACAAACAACCATTTACATTCACCTGTACACAATAGAGATTCAGTGCGGCAAAAACACAGTGCAAAATCAAGAAATTCTGATTCTGATTCAGGAAATGAAGAATCAGGTCTGTGAAACACTGAAACTCCAAGAAGCTTTTCACAACACAAAATCAATGGCTCTGAAAATACACACGTCTATTCCAGGCCTGATTTTGTCTGCTCTAACAGATAGACAGCATAAAAAGATGAAACAAAAAGAAAGTCAAACATTGATAAACATTGGATTTTCGCAGTGTTAACAAGATACTAATAAACTCTGAGACAGAAGTTTCAGCTAATTTCTGTCAGATTTACAATTAAAGCAACACAATGCAATCTTTGCTTAGTTTTCATTTTGCTCACATTTACAGTTTTATATGCTTTATCTCTTTCTTTCATTCACTTTCTCTGACAAAACCCCACTGGCATTGCCAAGGTTGTTGGTTTTGATAATGCAATTTTAAAAAAGATTCTAATAGTTAGCCAGCCAGCTCCACCTAGGAAAGCTTGTAGCGACCCACCCGCTCTCCCACGTTACAAAGTGAGAGCACCTGTTTAGAGGTGGTACAGTATTTAGTGGCATAGAAGTTTTTTAGTTTTTTTTTTAGGTATTATTTTAGGTACAAGTACTACATATTGTTACTTCAAGCTCTGTTGTTGGTGGAGTTGGGAGTGTTATTAAAAAGTTATGTTATGCTGCTTTGAGTGACAGAAACGTTATATTACTAATTCAAGTTTGACCAGAATGTGCAGGTAAAGTGATCTCCTGGACGTCTACAGCTTTATTAATATTTCATGGATTAGTTGTGAGTTTTCCTGTCCATCAGTGTGAGGAGGGGCTGTAAGCTGCAGGCAGTGAACCATACGCTGCTCTCAAATGAAAACCCAAGAGATCTCAGCGACAAGGCAGACCACCCAGGTGTGCACACAGCCCCCACTAACCCTAACCCTAACCCTAACATACGCAACAAGTGCTGGGGTCAGAGGTCAAGTTCAAGTACATCCAAGAACAAAGCCGTTGTGAAACTGTACTCCGGCCCATCTCCGCACGCATCACATGGCACACATTATTCTGATGACGGCCGCTCAACCTAAACATGGAGAAAACGCAGAGATGTTGAAGAAGGGGTCATGGAGCTGATTACACAGTGGGCACCGGTGAAATGACAATCATCTGGGCCTTTACTAGGACCTGCCCCACACATTGAGAAGCATGATTTCTGTCTGAGGTCTCAGGTCTCTCCCTGGAACTCAGCCACACACTTCCAGAGCAGCAATGATGAAAGACAGAAATCTGAGAAAGAAACTGACAGGGCATTGTTATCTCTCTGCAGATTTACAAACTCCAAAATTGCCTGGGAATATGCAGTACGTGGAAAAAAAGCAGAAAATATGAAACTGTAAACTGAATATCACTGTACCGTTTATACTGTTCTGGAGTTTCCCAAGAAAACCCAGACATTAGTGGTGATACTGGAGGTTAAATGGTAAACCTGCATATGATATGACACTAAAATTTTTAAAATGCATTTTTACTATAGTCGGCTGTAATATTAAAGGGAAAATATTATGCTCTTCCTCTCTTTCCCCCATGTTATAATGTTGTTCCTTCATCAAAAACATACCTGGAGTTGTGTTTTTATTTCAGTCACGCCTGTTTGAGTAATCCTGTATTCCCAAGCAGAGCCGTTTTGAAGTCTCAGAATGCTCAGTTCCATGAGCCCCCCCCCCCAACTCTCCCAAGAACCCCCGCCCACTCCAGGAAGCACTGACCAATCAACAAAAATCATAAATTATCCAAAAAATGGTGTACAGCTCAGTTTCCGCAGATTCCTCACAGACATTTTTTTTTTCATTTTGGAGTTAAATGACATACAAAAGGTTTGAAGGAAGTGAAGTGCTCTTTTTCATTGATTATATATTCAAAAGACCACAACACTCTGCCCTCTGCTGGTCTCTGTTTCTTCATGGCACCAGTATAGTACTCAATAAAAACGTTTTCTTTTAGTCACATAATGTTTTTAAAGGTTGCAAAATGTGCTGCTGTTCAAGAGGAGAGCATGGTTTGTTTAAAAATATGAATAATATCCCCTTTAATATAGTACAGTCCTTTTAAATAGAGTGCATTTTATGTTCTACTAATTGTTTTGCTGCACAGTTTGACGTTGACTTGAAACTGGCGTATATGTACACCACTGCATGAGCTGGTCTAGAGTAGTAGTCTAAAAGAATGTACCCAAAAAGTTGTACTCAAAAGTTGTGATACAAGAACTACTACTTTTATTACTACTACTAACAGAACTGTATATTGAACTCGAGACCTCCTGTTTGTGAGTTTACACTGTTACCAACTAGGGTTAGAAAATGATTTGGACTAGTCTAATGACATACTAGAGAGAGAGTCTAGAGACAGATTTTTTATAAAGGGAGTGACCACCACCATTGTTGTAATTAGATATCCAGTTTTCCAAAACATAAAAAAATCCAAATATCATTTGACCTTTCTGTGTCTAAAAAAACTTTCAATTTCAACTAAATATAGAGTATTCCTTGTTTATATAGCTGGCTGTGTGGGAACTGTTCCTAAAGTAAGCCTCTTCAATGTGGTGACTTTCCAAACGCCCAGCCGTCTTCAAATATGAAGAGAGCAGTGATGTTTGAGGAGGACCCTACCAGAGTCAGCGCTGTGGCCCCGTCAGTGTCTGCTTGTGGGCGCTTTAGAAAACCCCTCTCCTCTCTCTCCTGTCTGCTCCGTTCAGGTTATTGTAGCCGTCTGAGTGGAACAACAGTGGAGCTCCCACAAGTACTTCCATATGTGCCCCCTGCGCCTGGATCCATGCATATGCACACACACACACACCACATTCCTCCTCACTAACTCTGGTGTTTGGTTTTCTGTTTTCAGGCTGGAGAGAAAAGCCCTTTCACTGAGTAAAAACACCAGCAGACAACAGAGTCAATAAACATTATGTGACATTATGAGAGATGTGTCTATATAACATAAAGATACTGGACATTTTATGATACTGTTTACCAGTTTTGTAGTTTAGTGTAGTCAGGATCCTGCAGGTATCAGCAAGTCTAATTTAATGCTTTTAATGCCATTGTTAACATTTTGAATGCCACAAACATACCAGCTGAAATTGTCCAACCATTTTTTGCAAGTATTGTAAAATCCAGTTCATAAAGCAGCAATAATGTTAAAAGTCAAATATCTGGTGTTTGGGTAATTTGATCCCGCTGGAAGCAAACTCATTCTGCCCATCTATCACGCTCCTGTAGGCTACAAAGATGTAAAATTATTACTAATATATACATATTTATATTCACAAATAAAACAAATAATATCAGCAATTTTACTTCAAAACTGTTAAAAAATGTTAATGCCCACTGAAGTCGGATTTAATGCTTTCTTTTGCCATTTAAGGCTTTAATTTTTGCTGAATTAATTTAATGATTTTTAATGCTTTTTAATGTCCTGCAGGAACCCTGGTAGTAGTAGTGTATCTTACATCTTTTCATGTAATATGCACTGGAGCCTATCCCAGCAGCTATGGGCCTGAGGCGGGGTACACCCTGGATATTGGCCAGTTAGTTGCAGAGCTGACACTGAGACGCACACAGAGAGACAATCATTCACTCTCATATTCATTCACTAGGGGACAGTTAGATTCACCAGGTCTCCTAACAAATGTATGTGTGTCTTTGGACAGTAGGATGAAGCCGGAGTACCCGAAGAATACCCACAGTAACACAGGGAGGACACGCAGACTCCACGCAGAGAGTACGTCAGGCCCGAGGATCAATCTCAGGACCTCCTTGCTGG
Organism: Bostrychus sinensis; assembly: GCA_020698575.1. Classification (NCBI taxonomy): domain Eukaryota; kingdom Metazoa; phylum Chordata; class Actinopteri; order Gobiiformes; family Eleotridae; genus Bostrychus; species Bostrychus sinensis. Next base: position 1,580,805 of record CM036255.1, on the reverse strand, counting down.
AAAGCAAGAGCACTAACTACTTTGCCACCCTGTATATGTTGGTAAATCAAAAACTCTACAGTGAATAACAGTGTATGTAATATATCATTATGTATCTAAGTGTTGTCTGGTGGATATTACTGGTTGTCCAAAGTGTGTTTTGAAATAAAGGTCAAACTCACATAAGCTGTAATTATTAATAAAAATAGTTATCAATATATATTCATTTATTTCTCTTCTTCCGCTTATTGCCATGAGAGGTGGAGGGTGGCTGGCATCTAGTCTAGCAACTAAGGGCCTAAGGTGGTCTACACACTGGGAATTATTTTCAATCATTAGTCATGAGCCTTAGCCTCATTTAAATTTAAAAGTATATACTTTTTGCTTAGTAGAAAGTTGGGATATCATAAAACCCTTTTGTATCTCAATCATATAATTTATTGTAGCATAATAGGGTGCTGGATAAAAGACAAAATATGCACCAGTTTTGTGCACACATTTGAAAAAAAATGCCTCGAATTCTGGCCTTTCCTGAAGTGCAGGAAGGTATCATATGAGTAACTTTGTGTGCCTCTGTGTGGTAGAAGTAGTTATTTTAATTGTAATTTGATGTTAAACTGCAAATAGTCCTGGGATGTGACTGTAACAGTTTCAATTCCAAATACAAACATGTATAAAATAAGTAACTAGCGTCTGGGACAAGTCTTTAAGTTGTTGGCATTAAGTTAAACATTTTTACTTTACTAATGCAACACTTTTAACTGCACTTGAATCCTACAGTAACATAAAATAGGTTTTTATCTTGAAAACAAAATGTCAAAAAGTCCTGGGGTAAGACATGAAGATCAAGTTTTAAATTTCCACACAGCTCTCTGTAAAATCCTCCTTTTTCCATAGACCACTAACATGTTCATGTTTGGTGTCCAGTAGTGTGACAGCTGTTTTAAGTGAATGTTAAAAACCAGGGTGGAATTATGGTGAAAAAGGATATCTTTACTTAAGTAATTAAGTAATTCATGAATTCAAGAAGAATTCATGAATTCAAAAAGGCCAAACTGTAGTGAGTATCCTGTGTGACAGAAAAGTCCTGTGGTGTGGCAGTAGGCTCGTTTGACTTGAGCTAGACCTGCACAGTTTCAGTCAGTGTACATCTGTGTTGATCTGTGTTGATCTGTGTTGATCTGTGCAAAGAACATGCTCCTGACTTGCTCTGTTGACACAAGAGCCCCGGTAACAGAAACCATGTGACATCTGAACGAGATCAGCCATCTGAGCCCCCCACAGGTCATCAGGAGCAACTGCAGAGATCACCTGTCAGGTGATTCGATCTGATTTTAGTGCTCATCAGACACTTCACTGCCCACCTCTCCTACTGCCTCTTTTTCTGTAAAATAGGCGACAGATTAATACTATATTTTTAGCATGGACAGACTTTTTGCCCCGCTGCAAAATGTGAAGTTGGTCTTGAGCATTATTTAAAAGGTTGTACATAATATCTGCTTTTATAGCCTAATGTACACTTAAAACCAAAGAACCACTGCTAAATAGGCCTTGTGTGCTCCCAAAGAGCAGCTCATTTACACACAGTGGTTGTGTCATAGACAAATAAGTCTAATCATTTTAATTGAATTTTTTTTTTTTTGCAAAAATACAATTAACTAGTTATTAGCTAGTTATAATTACTAATTAGCCTTTAATTGTTTATCTGTGTGTTACTTAGATGATGCATCAATTCAGAAAAGCTAATATAATCGGAATTTTGTTAAGACTAAAAATTATTAAAGTAGGCTGTATCCAATATAAATCTTGCTACTGCATTGCAAAGACTCAGCTCTGGCAAATGCTAACATGCTGCATCATATAAATTATTTGTTCTCTAGTTTTGTTTTTTGGAGTAGAAAGTGTTTAAAATTACACTCCAGATATCAAATATACCATTAAAATTCATTATTGTTGAAGAATTAATCCTGTCATGAACTAGAAAGGTGTCTGATGCATCGATGAATTGAATCATGGGCCTTTGAATCAAAATCGAATCGAATCGTTTCCCACCCACTGGTCAAGTTTCCCACCCCTAGTGTTACTTCAAAGTTTGTCACACAACAGGACAAAGAAAAAGCTCTTACACCTCTATATGCCACGTACCCATTTACATGTATCATTCGGCCTGTTTGTGAGAGTCTTTTCTGAATTGGAGCCTGAGCCGTTTTTTCTTCTTGTAATTAGAGGCCATTACCATTCCAGCACAAGGCTCTTACTGCAGTAAATAATCTTTACTGACCAACGCAGACCTCTGAAATTAATGGACCAGAAAATGTTAAAAAGAAGGTCACATAATATACTCAGATTCATACACTTATGAACTTTATGAACTTGTGACCCTGATGGAGGGGTTTTCCAAGATGCAACATAACATTATCCACTGGTTCTCATAGATGAGTCTGACTGGAGGCCACTTACAGTTCACCAACAACAATTACAGCAGACAGCACGACCTCACAGTAACGGCCCCTGCTCCTCGTCCTCGGAGTCTTTCTCCTGAGTATTTTCTTGGCTACCTTTACTGCAGCGATTACAGCTCTTTTAAAGCTCCACTGAGCGAAACCAATTTGCTGTGAACTGCTCACACCCTCCACCCGTCCGCCTGCACACACCGGCGGTACCCCAACCCCTGTGACCCTGCCAGCACCAGCCACACACCCAGAGGATCACTCCAGGAGTGGGCTGTCAGAGGAGTAGTAGAGAGAGAGAGGAGAGAGAATGGTGATTTACACTGGGTCTTCAGACTGAGGGTGTGTAGGCCAACAGAGATAGTCTGAAGTAAAGAACACACAATAATGCACTAAAAGAGTTTAGATTTTAGAGAAAATAAACATAACAGTAAAAAAAAACATTATGTGCTCATATTTGCATTTTGAGCAGGGGTGCAGAGTGGCAGAGTGGTTAGCAATCCTGCTTCCAGGGCCAGTGTTAGTGTCTTAGTGGAGTCTGCTTCTCAGCCTATCTATCTCACCCTGGTTTCTCTCCACGGACTCATCTGGCGGATCATCTCCTCCGCTCACCATGTCCTCCTCTCACCATGTCCTCCTCACACCATGTCCTCCTTTTACCATCTCCTCCTTTTACCATGTCCTCCATTTACCATGTCCTCCTCTCACCATGTCCTCCTCACACCATGTCCTCCTCACACCATGTCCTGCTCTCACCATCTCCTCCTTTTACCATCTCCTCCTTTTACCATGTCCTCCATTTACCATGTCCTCCTCTCACCATGTCATGTCCTACTCTCACCACGTCCTTCTCACACCATCTCTTCCTTTTACCATCTCCTCCTCTCACCATGTCCTCCTCACACCATCTCCTCCTTTTACCATCTCCTCCTCTCACCATGTCCTCCTCTCACCATGTCCTCCTCTCACCATCTCCTCCTCTCACCATGTCCTCCTCTCACCATGTCCTTCTCATACCATGTCCTCCTCTCACCATCTCCTCCTCTCACCATCTCCTCCTTTTACCATCTCCTCCTTTGACCATCTCCTCCTCTCACCAGCTCCTCCTCTCAGCAAGTCCTCCTCACACCATCTCCTCCTTTTACCATCTCCTCCTCTTCCTATCTCCTCCTTTTACCATCTCCTCCTCTCACCATGTCCTCCTCTCACCATGTCCTTCTCATACCATGTCCTCCTCTCACCATCTCCTCCTCTCACCATGTCCTCCTCTCACCATCTCCTCCTCTCACCATGTCCTCCTCTCACCATGTCCTTCTCATACCATGTCCTCCTCTCACCTTCTCCTCCTCTCACCATGTCCTCCTCTCACCTTCTCCTCCTCTCACCATGTCCTCCTCTCACCATGTCCTCCTCTCACCATGTCCTTCTCATACCATGTCCTCCTCTCACCAGCTCCTCCTCTCACCATGTCCTCCTCTCACCATCTCCTCCTTTTACCATCTCCTCCTTTGACCATCTCCTCCTCTCACCAAGTCCTCCTCACACCATCTCCTCCTTTTACCATCTCCTCCTCTTCCTATCTCCTCCTTTTACCATCTCCTCCTCTCACCATGTCCTCCTCACACCATCTCCTCCTTTTACCATCTCCTCCTCTCACCAGCTCCTCCTCTCACCATGTCCTCCTCATACCATCTCCTCCTTTTACCATCTCCTCCTCTTCCTAGCTCCTCCTTTTACCATCTCCTCCTCTCACCATGTCCTCCTCTCACCAGCTCCTCCTCTCACCAGCTCCTCCTCTCACCATCTCCTCCTCTCACAGTCCATGGACATGCACGTATTCTGGTGAATCTGAATGTCCCATAGTGAATGAATGTGAGAGTGAACAGTGGTTTGTCAGTGTATGTCTGTTTGTCCAGCCCCCACAACCCCTAACAGGAATATAGAGGGCTTGTTAAATGAACAGTGCTTCCTGAAGTGGGCGGGGATTGGTGGGAGAGGCGGAGGTTCATGCAACCGAGTGTTTTGGGACCTAAGAATGGCCATGACAGAGAATACAGAATTACTCAAACAGGTGTGAATGAAACAAAACACAACTCCATCTATGTTTTTGACAAGAGAACAACATTATAACATGGGCGAAAGCTCAGAAAGTCAATTTTGCAAAATATAACCCCTTTAAAATAAAGTAATAAAGTACTGAACTCAGCATTTTTTCTTATTTTCAAAAGAAAAAGCTATTGTTTTTGCTTATGAAAGTATATTGTCTTATGTGGCCCAATGACACAGAGGCTGACCTCAGTGAGTTAAGTTTACTACCATCTCTGGACCATCTCTGACCACAACTGTCCATTCACCACCATTACAGCCAATAAAGAGCCAACCGTGACTGGCCCTAATCAGATTGACTTCATAATGAACACTACGTGGCTCTACACACCAATGGGAAAGGACTAACACAGAGGCAGTTACTCAAGAGCACATGGAAATGAAAAGACGTAATATTAATGAGTTAAATGGGAGTCACGCACAGGCTTCATGGGAGAAGAAGAGTGAGACACAACTAACAACTCAGTGAAGCTGTGCACACACAGGCTGTAGTGTGTGGACATGAGGAGGACAGGGGGACAGGTCAAGAGTTCACCATATTCACTCTGTCACTCTCTCTGTGAACAGCACTGTCTACACTGATGTAGTTTGGTCATTTGCCTGATTAAATATTCTTTAATATGGGCCATAAAATAACTGCAATAATCCTCGATTGATTCCATATGACTCTCTATCAATAAATATAATATACTGGTCATGGGAACGCTGTAAAATAACCTAATAAGCCCACAAATACTTGTTTTAAATCCCACCAAATCCATATTCAAAAATAGCCAGAGATCTAAGCAGCGACCAATCAGGGACCTGTGTTAAAATCAGGTCCCTGATTGGTCGCTGCTGATTGGTCAAATCCAGTCTTTTATTTGAGTCCCAGATCTCCTAACTAAAGGCACAATTCCTCAACTAAGTCAGCACCTAAAGGTGGGGTCAATGAAAATTACAAAAGTTATTGAGAGAATGTAAAATGCTTAAAAATAAAAAAAAATAACATGAGAATTACTCACACAATGAAGCATTAGTTAATTATCAGTAAAAGGATTAGTAACCAGTTAACTAATTCTTTACAAAGTGTTATTTCAACATTAATAAACACCACTGAATTATAAAAATTGTAATTACTGTTTGACTGTCTGACTTTTTATGACAAATTATAGATGTCATGGGCCTGGGTTACACATTTATATCATTCACAAAACAAACAAACTAGAAGCACTCCCTGTCCCTATCTCAAAATGGTAAGGAATTCCTGGTAGATCTGGTTCAGGGGTAAATGCTCCATCCACTGATCCATAAAGCAGTTATGTCACAACAATGGTCTACACCAAAAGGTGTTTCTTTACTGCCCCCTTATGGCTGGATCTAGACACTGTTCTAGGTCCTCAGTAAAAGCGAATAGCCTACAGTCATTTCTTACTTGGCCCATCGCTGGCTTTTACTGAACATTTTATCACAGTGTGACCATAACTTACTGAGCACTCTTGCTAACAGACAACCCAAACAGAAAAACAATGTCTGCACAATAAGCTCCATGGCAGAACCACAGGCTGGGTAGTTTTAGTTTAAGTTTTGAGTCCAAAACATCTGAGGTCATTCAGAGGCACTTATCCACACAGCTCTGGTTTGATGTCATAATCAGCAGTAGAACAGGTAGAGGTCAGTGGAGCACATCTAGTGAGACACAACAATGATTTTTCAGCTCACGCTCAGACCGGTCTCTGTTTAAACTGCTGTGTGAGTCAGGCCGGGGCAGCGCTCAGAATGGATGAGGGCTGGGAGCACTAATAACCACATGAAGCAATCTGGATAAACAGAACAGGCAGGTGCTCTACACGTGGGCCCCGTGTCCGTCTGAGGCCTCTCTGAGGAGTCTACAAGGGCCCAGGTTAGACCCCCGGGGGCCAGCACAGCACCTCTGGAGAACAGATGTTTCCTCCTACACTGCACCAGACAAAGTGAAAACATACACACTTCAGCAACCTCAGCTGGACAAAACATGGACTTCTCTGGAATAAAATAATAACATGATACAAAATACTGAGCAAAAATATAAATATGTACCATGTTATGAGTTTGTGTGACCACTTTGTGTTTTTGCATTTAATGTTTTTATGAGCAGTACACATAAATATAAAGACAAAAATTAAAACAAATAGAATATAATGAAATATAAAGAATATAATGTAATAAATGAATGCCTATAACCATATCATAGAAAATAGGAAGAATCAAATATCAAAGGTGGCAGAGATTTTCCCAATCCACTGTCTTTGGAATATCCACACGCACAGTTTTCATATGGCCAAGAAACTGAACCGCAATAACAACTGCAATAGCTTGATGTATAATACAACTATACAACTATCATTTACACATTCCATAGTCTAAGCATTAGTGTCATATTAGCAGAGCACATTCACAATAAAATCTATCTAAAAGGAGATATGAGACATTTAGATTCACCACTCCTGTGCACAATGTAACGACAAGAAGGGATGAAGCTTCCACAGAAAAAATAGTGACTAATTGATTAGTTGATAATTATTTTAATTATTGATTATGAACAGATTGTAATTGATATTCAAAATTAAAATTATAATTATAATAAAAAATTGTAATTATATTATATTGGGGCTGCAACAACTGATCGATTGTTGCAGCCCCAACATACAGTATGTACTATGAGACCTGACTACTGAAACTATGTCTAGGTAAGGCAAAGGAAAGTGATACAAGTGGTTGCCAGCAGGGTAGGGGTATGAATCAAATGGAGATTCTTCCCCTCACAGCAAATGGCTTCAACAAGAAAATCCATTTTTTTATTCCAATGATTCAGCCTTCCCTCACTGCTCTTACCCTGTACAGAATTGTATTTCTTGTAATATGGATATCAAAAGATTCTGTACCAGAACTGGAGACAGAAATCTTTGGAACAAATGTTCTCTTGTTTACATTGTCTTCATGTGTTTATTACATCATCTTAAACCCACTTTCTTAGAGTTTCACCAGAGTTTATCTTATTTATTTATCAATTCCCTACCACAAACTTCTGTCCCAGAGTTTTTTATTAGACTAAGCCATTCCACAATTATTTCGCCTCATTGTTTCTCTGTGTTTGCACAAATAGCAATTTTCTTGACATCTGTTAAATTAATAATTACAAGTGTAGACCAACCAAAGTTACTTTATTCCAACCAATCCAAACCTGCTAATATATTTATTTTATTACTGTAAGTCCTATTGTCTGCTGTAATACCTACTATACTGAATGTACGTTTGCATAATAATCAGAGTGCCTGCCCTCTCCATGTGCGTGCACTTGGTGAACACAGATCTATTCTTGGCTCTGTCGGGGTGATGGGGGAGTGAGGCGGTCCGTTCAGAGGCTGCTCAGGACGTACTTGTGTGTTTGTGTGTGTTTGAGGGGTGAGGGGAACAGAGAAGGGGGCGCTGAGTCCGCACCAGACCAGCTATTATAATGACAGGAAACAGGAAGTCCCACCCCTCCTGTGCGGTCACATGGCTGCCAGCTGCAGAGGGGAGGAGGAGGAGGAGCGGGTGACAGATGCGAGGCGTGAGGTGGAGTCTGCATGTGCGTTCCTACATGCAATCATTTAACATACATGCTTTTCATTACTATACCAGCTAACTGCCAGCACTAACACATGTGCCATTCCTACTTCATCCAATAACAAAAGACAAAAATCTCTATGTCTCGGAGCTGCTCCCACCAGTGTCAGGCCAAATCCAGAGCAGACAAAACCACAGTGTTCATATGGATGTGTTTAGGAACCACAGAGGGCTCATGCACACACAAGAACCAACTAAGACACAATACTGTAAACATCATCAGCCCACACACACTCTCGGGTTATTCCAATCGGATAAGCCTGTTCCTCCAAGGTTTAAAGCCTTTGCAATGGTCAATTTCACACACTATGAAAGCAATTCCCAAAGTCTGGAACTCTCTTCCTCTAAGCATTAGAGCTGCTATATCCATTGAGAATTTTAAATCGCTCCTAAAAACATACTTCTTTGCTCTGGCTTTCAACACAAGCTGAGCTGGAGATGTAATTACTGTTTGATATATTTTTTTTAATACAAGCTCTTTTTTTATTTGATTTCTGGCTTTAGTGTTTCAGTCATGAATTGTGTTTTAGTAGTGCTGTCAATCAATAAAAAAAATTAATCATTTTCCATAACAATATGCAGCGTACAGTCAGCTGTCCGCAGTGAGGCTGCCGCTCTGAGTCGAGAACTGACGCTTTATGGAAAACCTCTCCCCGCTCTCACCACGGGTCCAGGACGCACAGAAAGCCCAGCTCCCAGGAACGCGCACGGACAGAGGCAGTGAAAGGAAGCGATATAAAAAGCGTAACATTTATTAGTAAAAAGTTTTACACAAGACTGGACGCACAGGTCGTTCACCGTGAAAGCAAGTCAATGTTGTGATATACGCACATTTCCACTATGGTCACGCACCCCCCGACGACCCCCCGACGAAGTGCTTTGAGAAGCGCTGGTGTACAGCAAAACAGATCGTGTGATTAATTTGCGTTATTAAAATTTAACACGTTAATTTTTTTTTATTTTATTAATCGCATGTGTTAACGCGTTAACGTTGACAGCCCTAGTTTTTAGTATGTTTTATTCTGTGTATTTATTGTGCTTTTATTTCTATGCTGTTTCGTTGAACCTGTACAGCACTTTGGGGCACTAGTGGCTGTTTTTTAAATGTGCTATATAAATAAATTTTGACCTTGATCTATGGTGTTGTAGCTTGGATGTCATTTTAATTTCATTCCTGACTTCACCTGGCCAGATGGCCAGATGGTCTGTTGCACAGTAAACTCACAAATTTCACAAATATCCAACTGCTGAGCAAGGTAAACTGATGTAAACAATGTCATACAAATAACAAAAATTTTCCACAATTTTTTATTGCCTAATTGCACACTAGTGCAAGAATGGTGGTCAAGAAGTCTGCCTGGACTGTGGAAGGCAGCACTGCTCTAAGCGCAAGGCAGAAAATAATTGTAAGACTGACATTTGGAAACATGACTTGGTTTCCTGTATAATTAAGTCTAAAAGCGAACTTAAAAATGTTAGGAGTAGTATATATTTTTAATTATGTTTAAATCAAATATTATTTTTACTGATAACAATGGTACAACTTATTTGTTTACATTAAAAAATATATTGAACATAATGCCCAAGTTGTTTTTGCTTACATTTTTTTGTTTTGGTTCTAAATCCTGCATTGCTGATCGTCCAATCAGAAAAGCAGAAAAACGCTCAACCCACAGACCATTGTTTTGATTTAGACTGCAGTACTGTTTTCAAACCAGTACAAGCTAATGCTGCTCACAGTACCTTTAAGGAGAAAAACACAGTAATTCATAATATTGACTCACAATACCTGTTGTATCGCACTACATCGTAATTGGTATTAAGGTATTATGATAGTATCGTACTGTGACAAAAGTGACCAGGTGTCTGTGAATGGTGTGTACCTTCAGACAGGTGAGCGGTGCACGGGGTCTGCGTCTCCTTACAGTACAACACCAGCTCTTTGGGGAGGAAGTCCACCTGAGTGATCTTGGAGGCCCCCAGTCTCTGCATCTTACGCCTGGGATAAAAAAAAAAATCCAGTTGTGGCAGAGTTGAGACTTTTCCTTTTCAACTCTAAATAGCTTCTTATGCTCACTTTCTTCCTGACCTTTCTACGCAACTTTTTCTTCAAATTTTGAGTCTTAATATTTGGGAGAACCAAAAAAAATCACACTTTTTGGTGCTGACCCACAGACATTTACTCTTTTTCCATGGATCAAACTACAGAGGAACCAAAAAGAAAAATTCAAAAGGTCCTAGTTTACTTCTGGTTTAGTCCTGGTTTGATCACGGTTTAATCATGGTGTAGTCCTGGTTTCTCATTTAGACCTGGTTTGTACCTGGCTAGTCCTGGTTTAGTCTTGGATCCTCGTACAGCAATCTGCTTTAGTCCTGATTTAGTCTTTGGTTTAGTCCTGGCTCAGACCTAGTTTAGACCTAATTAGAAATGATATAGCCTGGATTTCGATGTGGCTTAGCCCTGATTTAGAGCTTGTTTACTCCTAATTTAGTCCCAGTTATGGCCTAGTTTAATCCTAGTTTAGTCCTTGCTCAGCTGAGGTATAGCCCTGGTTTATAATGGGTTTAGACCTGGTTTAATCCTATTATCATATTGTCCATATTGTCTCATTTTTAACATTCATATCACATTTTCTGATGTCACACAGCCCTAGAAAAATAAAATTTACTGAACAGCTTAGTGCTAATTTATTTGTGATCGTGTTATTTGTCTGTAGTAGTGGAAGAGTAGAGGGAGAGGAGGAGAGGAGGACGAGTACCCAAGCTGTGAGTCGGCGTGAAGCTGTAGAACTGAGGGGTCTGTGTCCCACTGCAGGGTCCTGACAACACCAACAGAGGGGGCAAGAGAGCAAATGCAGGTTACACACAAATTCTACACTCTGCAAAGGATTAGAAGGACATGCAAGTAATACACAGGTGAAGGACATTATTAAACTTTATTTGGTAACATATACTTTCTAAGATGTTGTATGAAAAATATGCTGTCAATAAACAAAGGCCTTACTGCAATATGAACAAACTACAATAAGAATGAGAAATCTTAAATTATTAGGATGGATTCATATGGCATTATAACACAAATATGAACATCTAATAAAAAAGAGTTCTGGTTGTAGGGTTTGGTATATTGCAACTTAATGTTTTGCTTAAATATGGAGTTTCCACAAGTTTTAATTTTGAATCAATATTTAAGATTTCTCATCGATAGTCCAACATACAACATACACATTATGATGTTACTTTCACATAGAGAAAGAGAAAATGCTTAAATACCAGTATAATCTTGATCTATAATCAAGATTATAAATGATCCAACATAAATTTAATTAATGAAATCTCAAGTTTATATGTATTAAAAATTACGTTTTTCCTGAATTAAGGGTGAAAGTACATTTCTTTCCCTTCCTACTATGGTCCAGTCAGTATGATGTGCTAAAGCTGTTTAAACATGATGCCTATGATAACGAGGCCTAGCCATTCACTATTATCTACAGCAGTGGTTCTCAAAGTGTGGTATGTGTACCACTGGTGGTACATGGGCTTCTTCTGGTGGTGCTCCTGATTTAGTTACATTTAGAGCCAGTATTATTCATGTTTTAGTCCTGCTTTAGTCCTGGTTTATACTTGGTTTTGGATTAGTCATGATTTAGTCCTGGATTAGTCCTGAATTTGTGCATGGTGGCATAGTGGTTAGCACTTCTGCCTCACAGCAAGAAGTTCCTGGACCGTGTGGGGCCTTTCTGTGTGAAGTTTGCATGTTCTCCCCGTGTCTGCTCCGGTTTCCCCTACCACCAAAAACATGTACAATAGATCCCCAATGGGGCCAGGACTCCCCTGCAAGAGTTAATCTCAGTGAGACTTTCCTAGTTAAATAAAGGTTGAATCAAATCAAATAAGGGTTTACTTCTGGTTTAGACCTGCTTAAGGTCTGATTTCATTTCAGGGTTTCTATAGGGTACAGTGAGTTTAATTTAAGTTAAGACTTTTTAAGACTTTTTGTAGACTTTTGTTCAAGAAAAATAAGACCTATTTCGTGCAGTGTACAAGCATATGTGACAATGAATGCCGCAAAACATTTTGGTGTTGGTAAGAAAAGGTCTATGTTCTCGTATTGGTGACGGTACGATTTAGGAAGGTGCATCAAATGTACGTGACATATTTGAGACCTATTTAAATGTATTTAAGACCTAACAATCCACATCTCAACAAATTTAAGACTTTTTAAGGCCTTAAATTCATTCTTTAAAATGTAAGACTTTTCTAGACTTCATAGGACCCTGTGGAAACCCCAAGACCCGAGTTTTTGTTTGTTTGTTTGTTTGTTGTTGTTGTTTTTTTTTGTTTTTTTTTGGGGGGGGGGGACAATCTAGAAGGTTATAATGGGTGAGGTAGAACTGGTTTTGGGGGAAAGGGAGGGGATCAGAACCACTTTACTAGGAAAGTGAATGGGTTTAGGGTACTGTTCAGTGCATGTTGATCATCTACCTGTGTTTCTATGTTTAATAGTAGCACAGTTTTTGTCATGTTAGAAGAAGATTGAGTTGCTTTTGAAGTGATAGCTCCATTGGCCCAACTGTTGACATCAGTGTGGCTCTGGTAAACACAGCCATTACTCCTCAGAGCGGAGAGTAGAGTGGCAGAGCGTTTCTTTATCCTGACAGTACGGCCAATGTACAGTAATCGCTGTGACACTTTCAACCGCACTGTGTCAGCAGGCCTGAAATGACTAGCACAGCTCCACATATGCACGTACATGAGACAGCAGCTCGGACAGGGAGGCCCTAGTAACACACTGAGGACCGGGGGGCTGCTCTGGGTGAACGTGTTAGAGTCCTGTGATGGATGGGAGAATGCTTACCTTGAGCTCTGAGCTGGTAACTTGTGTTTAGAGAAACCTGACCTAAGAGGGACACACACATGGCCACAAATGGAGAAGCTCAGAATGACATGCCATGGTCCAGGGTGGATCTGGGTTAAAACCAATATGACATTCAACTCACCGTTTTGTAAAATCCAATCGGTAAAAGCTAAATAGAAAAAACAGTCTCACATAAGCTGTTTGATACTTTAATGCAGTGCATGCATCTGTCCCAGTTCCACCCTGGTTCTACTGAACACATCACTGACCCACACACTGACCTACAGCCATTATGAAGCCAATAGGAAGTGCTTGATGACCACAGCCTTAATGTGTTTATGGGCAGCATTAAAACACATCAATTAACAGTCATATGGAAGCAGCTCAGTGTTCAAGACTTCTCCACAAGGTTCAGCAGGTGTGTCTTCAACATGTCTCATCCCTGAATGCTCTGAGTCGCTGCCTTAGATATTAGCATTGAGAAGCATTAAAGCAGGTGTATCTATTAACGTGGCTGGAGAGTTGAGGTATTTTAATTAGCATTTAAATAGTGTGTATTCTAGTAATGTACTGAGCTCCTATCAACGGCTTGCCAATGGTTTTTTCCATAAAAGCCAAATTAAACTGAATATTAATACATGTATCATGTCAATGCAATATAAACATCAGTAGGTCATAGATGTTGTGAGTTGACTAAATATTATTAAAAAAAAAACAAATGAATCTTAGATTAGAAGCCATTAGAGCTGGCATACAGAATACCTTTTTTTTTTTTCCTTATATGATACCAAGATATATAGTATAATTACTGGGGTGGAACTAAAAGCCGCTCCAGTGCAACCCTTGCAGCAACTTATCTGAATATTTGACTGTATATTTTATCTTATTTTGACTACTATGTTTTATATAGTATTTGGATGGTTTGTTTAAAAAACAACATAAACCCATAAGCATTTAAATCTGAATAAGTGTGTTACTGAACACACTGAACATTATATACCGTCATAACTGTGAAAAATACAGTGATATAAAATTAAAAAAAAAAAAATTCAGCAGGTCATAAATGTAGTTAGATGAATATCTTTTATTTACATTTTAGAATTGAACCCATGTTATGTATTATATTAGCTTTAGCTTTTAATGTTAAACAAGATACAAATTAATATAAACATTGTGAATATAAAATGCCTCAGTGTTTGTGCATGTCCTTTTAGTGGATGTTTTTGTGTTATAAAACACATAGTATCCTGTTTTGTTGGGTTAATTAACTTTGAAAATAACTTTGTTAAGCCCATAATTTATTTTTATAGAGGCTGTAGATGTAATTTTTTTTATACTTTGTCACTTCTATTTAAACAGCTGAATTTCCCCACTGTGGGACTTATAGTCAAATCTTACCTCTTAAAAACATAATTAGTATGTTAATCCCTGACAATCAACATTGCAATACTTGTCATAGTATTTATGACAAACATTCAAAAGTGAGACACTTAAGAATTACAACGGTCTATAGTGAAAACAAATGCAAATGTGTTACCTTCAAATCAAGTCAGTAATAAATAAAAAATAACCTGTATTATTCTAAATAATTATTATCAAGTAATCTGTGGTCATCAAAACACATATGCAATGAAAAAGGAACGTCACATCTACATTCTCTCTTACCTATACCTGTGATTTGATTAGAGAGAGAGAGAGAGAGAATATCAAATGACATAATTAACTAAACTCATGTCCTTAAATGTTTAACAATGATATGAGTAAATAGAGAGCAGAATACCAGAGTAGATAGAGTTCATGTACAGCTTTTGGGAGGTTTATGCTCATAATGTGAACTCTTTTTGCACTTGACATATGATTAATGAGTATAGATGCACACAGCTAACCTCCCGGCTGCTCCTCCCTCGGCAGAGTCCTGACTTCCTGACTCACTGGGAGTGCTCACCGATTTGGACGGAGACACAGGAGTGGGCACTGAACACAAACAGAACTCATTTTAGAGACCTAAGATCTTCAGATGTGGTTTAGAAAAAATGTAGAGATAAGATTAGCATCAGGTAGAAATAGACAGTTGACTGAGGGTGTATGTGCAAATAACATGGAAATAAATCAGAGATGAAAACAGATCATCAGCATGTTGTTACAAACTCATACCACTAGGGGGCGCCACAGGGTTGGATGGAGGGAACATACAAAATGTCTATGTTTATTAATGACTGAGGACCTTAGCTTTCCTCAAGTTGAAGGTTTGTGATGTTTGAACCGGGGGTAGTGGACAGAATGTATTTATCATGTAAGAATCATGCACCACACCTGTTTTTCAGGGTTTAAGCTAGGCGCGTTATCTCTAGTGAAGGGGAAAGTTTTGGACACATTTAGGACAATGCTCTGCTTCTAAGTTTGTGTGAAGAGTTTCTATTCAACACAGCTGTGCCCCATTGACAGAGCAGAGACTATAGAGACACAGACTGGCCCAGAGCCCTGACCCTGAACCCCTCGAGCTCCTTTGGGAAGGCCTGGGACAGGCCTTCTTGTCCAGCATCAGTGCCTGATCTCATTAATGCTCTACAGAATTAATGGACAGAGTTTCCCACAAAACCATTTTAAACTCTTGTAGCGAGCTTTCTAATAGGAGTGGAAGCTGTTACAGATGCAAAATGGACTGTTGGTCCCTCCTTGTGTAACAATCATGTGTCCATATAGTGTAATAAAAAGGACACAAAAGACATGAAATAGTTGTGTCTTGTTCTTAACATTAACAGTATTTTTGCTATGTTGTAGAATAGTGTGTATGTATTTGCAGTGTAAGCATAAAGTTGATTCTATATGTTTTGAATCTAGTATGAGCTGTACCTAACAGTGGCTCTGGTGAGATGCCTATACTCTGCAGCAGTGCTTCAGTCTCTCTTCTCTGCCGGTCCGGGTCCGAGTCCTCAGCTGTGGCCTCAGTCTTGTGCTGGATCTCGGCCTGTACAGTAAACAAACAATCCATACTCCATCACTTTAACACTTAACAGGGAAGCTCCAGATTTTCTCTTGTGAAATTTAGGACCTTTTAAAGACATTTTAATTCCACTTGAATGAAATTTTATTAAATTTAATGCCAGGATCTATGGCAAAAGAAAAATCTGTACGTATTTTACACAGAATGAAAGGATTTTATGTTTAAAAGCCTAATACAGATGAAATAACTTCAATCCAATGGACTTGGTTTTTAAGTTGAAGACATTTTGTCCTTCATCTGAATGACTTTTCCAATTCTGAAGTAAACAAGTAAGAGAGCTGAGTTGTATACTCCTTGGAAGGAGGTGTTTTGACTTTAAACTAAATGACTAAATGATCCAAAGCTAGGTTATGTTTTTTATTCACTATAGACCAGTAGAATTTAGTTTCAGATCAATAGCTCCTCCTTCCTAGGAGCAAAAAACAGCTCTCTGACCAGCTTACTTCAGAGCTGAAAAATTTATTCGGATGAATGATGAAACATCTTCAACTTAAAAAAACAAAACAGATGATAATTTGATTTTAAATCTATTTGTTTTCATTCAATCAGCCTGGATGACTTGGAGTCTTCACAGGCAACAGCTGATACTGTGATAATGATAAACAATGATAACAGAGAGCTGTGTGGAAGTACTGATCCAGAGTACAGAAAGCTGTGTGGAAGTACTGATCCAGAGTACAGAAAGCTGTGTGGAAGTACTGATCCAGAGTACAGAGAGCTGTGTGGAAGTACTGATCCAGAGTACAGAGAGCTGTGGAGATACTCACTTTCCTCACCTCCTTCTTCTTCCTCTCCTCCTCCTTCCTCTTCTTCTCCTCTCTGATCTGGGCCAGCCGCTGCTTCTTTCGCTCCAGCTCAGCTTTGAGGTCACTTTTGTCCGACATTTTTTCCCACAGGCCTGGAAAATACTGCTCTAGTCACAACACAGAACACAACACAAATAAAAAGTCAATGTACAAGTACTGGTGTTTAGGCTACAGGCTTCTACTACCTATGTAGTCTTTAACTTCATCGGGTACTTTAAATCTTGCAGTAATACAGTACTTAACAAACTTTTAGTTGTAGTACTTATATTTGTAGTTTTAATACTACATAGTATTTTATTAGTATGAGTGGTTATCTGTTTGTGTTGTCTCTGTGTCAGCCCTGCTGACAAGCTGGCCCCTGTCCAGGGTGTACCCTGCCTAAGGCCCAAAGTTACTGGGATAGGCTCCAGTCACCTGCGACGCCTAACAGGAATAAGTGGCAGAAAATGAATGATTATCTATCTATGAGTCTGTCACAGTTCAAACATCAGCTGCTGTTAAAGTAGAAATAATAAATGTTTCTCTGACAGAAATAAGCATTGTACATGTTTTAATAGCCCAGATTCAATTCATACATAACACTGTAATATAGCCTATTTACTAGTTTTTTATATATGTTACGTTTGGACCCCAGTGGGGTAGAACGTTAATTCTGTGGACCCCGAGCAATTTTAGTTGCTGACCCCTGCACTAAAACAACAATTTTCACAATAAAATCACTGTAAAACACACAAATAGGAATTTTCAAAATAAAAGCAATGTAAAACAGCAAAATAGGAATTTTCACAATAAAAGCACTGTAAAACACTGAAATAAGGATTTTCCACAATAAAAGCATTGTAAGGGTGTGTTCACACGTATTGGTCTGCAGGACTCAGTGTGCTTCAGGGCAAAAGTTTGCAAATGTTCCAATGATGTCATTGGTCTGGTTCAAGTTCACAGTGAGCTCTGTCACACAAACTAAACTGACTGAGGGAGCAGTAACACCCCACGCCTGTAGGGGACAGTGCATCAGTATTTCCTGAGAGAAACTGGCCAAGAAGAAACCCTGCTCAGCCACTGGTCAAAGGTCTGCCTCTTCAGCTGAATATATCTCAATAATATCATACGGCATACTTTAATTAATAATTAATGAAGCATATCAGTTAACTTCATTAGTTGCTAGATCTTCTCCCAGCTGAATTTTTTTAACATTTCTTGCTTTTTCAGCCATTTGTTGCCCTTGTCCCAACTTTTTTGAGACCTGTAGCAGGCATCAAATTTTAAATGAGCTAATTCTGTGCATAAAAGTGTAAAAAATTCAGATTGTAAACAGTTGTTATGATATCTATGTTCTTGTGAAAAAAAAATATATGGCTCATAGGAATTGAAAGTTAGTTTTCATGTTATTCATATTTGAAAAACATCCCAACATTTTCGGATATTGGGTTGTATGACAGGTGGCCAAATAAGCTGCTACCACTGTTATTAATGAACCAGAGAATACTGACACATTTATCATTGGTTCATGTATAAAGCAGACATGGTGTGATACTGCAGTACACCAGTCAGAGCCTTCATGTAGGAATGGTTTTACCACAGTCATATTTGCATTTGCAGCTAGCTACTGTAGCATATGTGACATATCACAATATAAACAGCACCAGTCAACGTTTAAGGCAGTGCCAAAGACACTGCTGCTGGGATACATAACATATCCATATACAGACTATATGCACATTTATCAGGAGGATACAGTTCAGCTCGTACCTTGAGTGCTCGTGAGAATTCCGATGTGTCACGGTAAAGATGCTGTCTCACTGTTGCGCCCTGGCCCCTCCACACATGCTCCCCCCGGCCTGGCCTGCCTCCTCTCTGCCCGGCTGTCAGCGCGCTTTGAGCCCGGAGAACGGCTCGGTTTCACCTCCTCCGTCTCACTGGTGACGGTAGTTCAGGTTTTTCATTTGGAAGTGTGCTGACCCAAATACTAGCCTCACAGGTGCACGTCCCCATCAGCAGCAGGAGCAGGAGGAGGATGCTGGAGGAGGAGGAGGAGGAGGAGGTGGAGAGGAGAGGAAATCCCGCCTCTTTCACACGCGCTGCCTTCGTCTGAGATCCTAGAACGTCGCCATCTTGTGGTCACATATTGAAGTGCTTATGACTAAAGCCTTGTTTATTTCAGTGTTGTTTTGTTTTGTTTTTGGTTTTTTTTTGTCTTGTGTACTCCCTGCGCTTTTGTCAAACCATGAGTACCGCCCTCACTCATAAGTGTGTTGATGTTTCTGTGAAAAGTGGACATATTAAACATCTGTGGTACAACACAGGACGTGCAGTGCCAGTCCCGAACATTTGGGAGCCCTTAGCAGTATAGGTTTGGGGGACAAGCCTCTCAGCCATTTCTGAGACATAATAATAATAATAATAATAGATAAGCCTTGAGGCGCTCTAATGTCTGTGCTGCCCTATACAGCTGCATAGTTTGCCTATAAGAAGGGCCAGCCCTGAGGACATGTTATGCATTCTTTATTGTATTTATTACAATAAATATAGCCTAATTATTGTAATAAGTAATTCTGACTTTTTTCTTTTAAAATGCCTGCCCAGGTTTCACATTTAAATTATAGTCTTAACCTCATCAATTTATTACAAAGGAAAATGTAAATAATTTGAATAATCTTTGAAACAAGCAGTTAGACAAGACATTTCTTCAACAGTTTCACTTCTTTTTCTTGAGTCAGTGAGACACTTCAGCATTCCTTACATAAAATTTAATATGTAATTTTGAAAAGATCACACATACTTACTTATCATCTCAGAAATACATTTTGAAATAATTCCAAGAGCCCCCTGCAAAGAGCTCCTGGATGGGATCCCATACTCCTGGTTGGGAAACAAATCAGTAAAGGTCACAAGTAACTTTTTAATACATTCCCAAGACTGTCTTTATTGCCTGCATAATACTTGCAATTTGTATTCATTTTCCAGTAGACTAAAGACAAATTATCCAGCAGCCTACAATCTCCAAAGACACACAGCCTACCAAACAAACCTTCCTGAACGTCCTGTGTGAACTGTATCCTTAGTTGTGTGATCTTAGTTCACAGGAGTGGGCCCTCACAGGAGTGGGCCCTCACAGGAGTGGGCCCTCAGTGTGGTCTTCTGCTGTTGGTTCCCATCTGCTTCATGGTTTGATGTGTTGTGTGTTCAGAGCTGGTCGTGTGCAGACCTTGTTGTAACAAGTGGTTATTTCAGTTACTACCTTATCCACTATCATCTGGACCCAGTCTGTCCATTCCCCTCTGACCTCTGGGATCCACCACAGAACTGCTGCTGGATATTTCCTCTTTTCCAAATACAGTGGGGCTCCACACACTGTTACCACTATTTTTGCATCTATTGTCTAAACAATTTCATGGTGTAGATGAAAACATACAGTGGGGCAAAAAAGTATTTAGTCAGCCACCAATTGTGCAAGTTCTCCCACTTAAAAAGATGAAGAGGCCTGTAATTTTCATCATAGGTATACCTCAACTATGAGAGACAAAATGAGAAAAAAAAAAATCCAGAAAATCACATTGTCTGTTTTTTAAAGAATTTATTTGCAAATTATGGTGGAAAATAAGTATTTGGTCAATAACAAACGTTCATCTCAATACTTTGTTATATACCCTTTGTTGGCAATGACAGAGGTCAAACGTTTTCTGAAAGTCTTCACAAGGTTTTCACAAACTGTTGTTGTATTTTGGCCCATTCCTCCATGCAGATCTCCTCTAGAGCAGT
Source organism: Bostrychus sinensis (assembly GCA_020698575.1). Lineage (NCBI taxonomy): Eukaryota > Metazoa > Chordata > Actinopteri > Gobiiformes > Eleotridae > Bostrychus > Bostrychus sinensis. The sequence continues at coordinate 1,560,216 of CM036255.1, read as the reverse complement.
GATGTTTTGGGGCTGTCGCTGGGCAACACAGACTTTCAACTCCCTCCAAAGATTTTCTATGGGGTTGAGATCTGGAGACTGGCTAGGCCACTCCAGGACCTCGAAATGCTTCTTATGAAGCCACTCCTTCGTTACCCGGGCAGTGTGTTTGGGATCATTGTCATGCTGAAAGACCCAGACATGTTTCATCTTCAATGCCCTTGCTGATGGAAGGAGGTTTTCACTCAAAATCTGACGATACATGGCCCCATTCATTCTCTCCTTTACACGGATCAGTCGTCCTGGTCCCTTTGCTGAAAAACAGCCCCAAAGCATGATGTTCCCACCCCCATGCTTTACAGTAGTTATGGTGTTCTTTGGATGCAGCTCAGCATTCTTTCTCCTCCAAACACGACGAGTAGAGTTTTTACCAAAAAGTTCTATTTTGGTTTCATCTGATCATATGACATTCTCCAAATCCTCTTCTGGATCATCCAAATGCTCTCTAGCAAACTTCAGACGGGCCTGCACATGTACTGGCTTTAGCAGGGGGACACGTCTGGCACTGCAGGATTTGAGTCCCTGGCAGGCGTAGTGTGTTACTGATGGTAGCCTTTGTTACTTTGGTCCCAGCTCTCTGCAGGTCATTCACTAGGTCCCCCGTGTGGTTCTGGGATTTTTGCTCACCATTCTTGTGATCATTTTGACCACGGGGTGAGATCTTGCGGGGAGCCCCAGATCGAGGGAGATTATCAATGGTCTTGTATGTCTTCCATTTCCTAATAATTGCTCCCACAGTTGATTTCTTCACACCAAGCTGCTTACCTATTGCATATTCTTCTTATTATTATTATTTACTATTTACTGATTTTTTATTTTTTATTTTTTTTATATTGGCTGTAGTGGTTCATGCTTTCTGTGTGTCTGTGTGATTGTGGAGCAGCTGAACAATTTAATTTCCTTTGGGATAAATAAAGTCTATCTATCTATCTATCTATCTATCTATTCAGTCTTCCCAGCCTGGTGCAGGTCTACAATTTTGTTTGTGGTGTCCTTTGACAGCTCTTTGGTCTTGGCCATAGTGGAGTTTGGAGTGGGACTGTTTGAGGTTGTGGACAGGTGTCTTTTATATAGATAACCAGTTCAAACAGGTGCCATTAATACAGGTAACGAGTGGAGGACAGAGGAGCCTCTTACAGGAGAAGTTACAGGTCTGTGAGAGACACAAATCTTGCTTGTTTGTAGGTGACCAAATACTTATTTTCCACCATAATTTGCAAATAAATTCTTTAAAAATCAGACAATGTTATTTTCTGGATTTTTTTTCTCATTTTGTCTCTCATAGTTGAGGTATACCTATGATGAAAATTACAGGCCTCTCTCATCTTTTTAAGTGGGAGAACTTGCACAATTGGTGGCTGACTAAATACTTTTTTGCCCCACTGTATGTTTTCATCTACACCATGAAATTGTTTAGACAATAGATGCAAAAATAGTGGTAACAGTGTGTGGAGCACAGTGATATAATGTGTGCAAGTAAAGGTCAAGTCAGGACAGGTCACATGACAGATTGGACACAACAAGAACAGCCCATGTTTCAGGTTGAGGATATGCTGTTAGTGTGCATAGTGGGAGGAAAAAAAACACCGCACAGGATATCTGAAATGTCCTATACATCATTTACCTCCATTATAAAACATAGTACCATCTGGCTGTGTATAATGTATTCTAGAGCAAGCTTAGTCCATAGCCTCATTACACACAGATTCAACCCAAACAGTCCTAAAATAACATATATTCTACCGTCCTATAAAGTCCATATGTATTGTGTAATCCAAAGAATATGGCGACAGTGGCTCAGGAGGTGGAGCGTTTGTTCTATAACCGGAAAGGTGACAGTTCATATCCCCCCTCTCTATCATTTCCTACCCTGTTGTTGATCTTTTTATTATCAGTATTTTCTTTAAGGTTAATTACCATGTGTCTCATTTCAGATTGACTTCCTGCCCTCCTGTTTTTCCCACCTTTGTGATGACCAGCGTCACCCCTAATGTGCTGCACCTGTGGCTCATTGTCCCCCCTTTATAGTGTGCTTCCCCCAGTCCTTTGCCAGAGAGACACAAAAGGTAGACAATATTACAGAATCCAAAAATCAGTCAGTCCAGTGAGCAGAGCGCCCTCAAACAAAAGCCGGCAAGAAAATACAATATTTGCATGATTAAAATTAGGTCACATTGGTTTAAACTCTACTGTTTTTAGAATTAATAAGACAGACTCAGATAAATGTGGAGTAGCCTATGATGTGAGTGAAACAGTAGAGCATGTTTTGTTGAGGTGTGTGAGATTCAGTGTGGAGAGGGAGAAGAAGAAGGCAATAGTGACACAAGCAGAAAGGAACTGGAGTATTGCAGGACCATTAGGAAGGGAGAGGGAATCAGAAACAGGTCTGGAGGGTGCTATTTTATTTTTTGTATAACACTGGTTTAATTAACAGACTGTGAGATTGTAGATAAAGACATGATGTTGCATACTCCGATACAGTAGGTGGCGGCAAGCACCTTTCACGTTTGTTTGTAGGCCACCAATAAACTCAAAGAAGAAGAAAAAAGTCCTTTGCCAGATTATTTCTACTCTTGTGGGCATTCCAGTGTTCCCTAGTGTCTTTGTATGGTTACTTTACCATTGACATTAACATTAACATTTGCTTGTTTTTTGGACATTAGAGCTTGGATTTTTGTTTTGTACTTTTGCCAGGATTTTCACAAGACCCTTTTCTAATTTTATTGTGTTTGGGTCTGCTTTGTGAGCCATTTACTGTGAGACTGACACTCTCCCCAGTTCAAACTGTCATTGTGTCCATGTGCAACACCCATCTTGCCTGTATAGATATGCGGCTGGTTATTTTGTGGTGGTTGGAGAGGCTGTAGGCACAGAATGGCTGCCACTTCTCGTTAAGTCGTCCCAGGGGAGCTGTAGCTCACCACCACAGAGTGTGACTGAGGAGCTATCATTATTATTATTATTATTATTATTATCTCTGTTAAGTAAACTGTCAGCCTGGCAGACAGGAGTCATTCCTCATGAATATTTTTGATTTCATAAATATTAAAAGGTACTATAAACTGTATGTGCTCGTAATTGTTTGAAAACAGTACTGCAGTCTGAAACTAATGGTCTCTTTTCTGATTGGACAATCAGCAATGCAGTTTTAGAACCAAAACTAAAATGTAAACATAAACAACTTGGCCATAATTTAAAATATATTTTTAAAGGTTAATACCTCAACTGTATGGAGGACCGTGAGCGCCATGCGAAAAGGAATAATGCTTTTATTAAAAGAGTTTTTAAAAGAGCCTTTAATAAATGGATTACTAAATGCTTTTATTAAAAGAGTTTTTAAAAGTTTATTTAATAAAGAGATTGCTAAATACTTTTATTAAAAGAGTTTTTAAAAGAGCATTTAATAAATGGATTACTAAATGCTTTTATCAAAAGAGTGTTTAAAAGAGCATTTAATAATTGGATTACTAAATGCTTTTATTAAAAGAGTTTTTAAAAGAGCCTTTAATAAACGGATTACTAAATGCTTTTATTAAATTAGTTTTTAAAAGAGGATTTAATAAATGAATTACTAAATGCTTTTAATAAAAGAAGGATTAATAGCGTTATTCATTAATCCATTTAGGAATCCGATTTCTAAATGTATTTACAAAACCTTTTCGGAAAAGCATTTGCAAAACGTATTAGCTCCGATTAGCTTCTCCTTTTAGTTTTTCTGTGGCGTTCCTGGTCCTCCAGTACGGAAGCGCATAGTAGTCACCAAAAAAAAAAAAAAACTATCTCGTAATTACGAGAAACTATCTCGTAGTTTTTCTCGTAATTACGAGATAGTTTTCTCGTAATTACGAGATAAAGATCAACGTACCCTTTAGGACATTGAATGGCGCCCGTCACAGTAACCAGTATGAGACAAAGGTTTTTTAGCAATAGGACAGTAAATACATGGAATGCCCTGCCAACCTCTGTTGTAACTGCTCCAAGTCTGAACAGCTTCAAATCACGACTTGATCAACTCTGGAAACACCACCCATGCTACTTTAACTGGGAAGATAACTCCTGTAGTTACCCCGAACCCAGTATGTCGCAAATCACAAACATTATGAAGTATGAAGTGCAGCTCAAGATCTGGTCATAGAGGCCACAGGGCATGCGACCAGAAAGCACCTAAGTAACCTAAGTAAGTAAGTCATCACAGCTTAAGTGGCCAGAGTTTTGCCCCACCCTCCAGGGGCCTCAGTAGGCTAATTGCGGTAATTATTCCTGTCAATGAATCAATTATTTTGATATTTTTTTATTTGGGCTTTATAACAATGAAGCTTGGACATTAAATGGCTATCCACTTATCATCCACTATCCACTTAGCATGCGGGAAACTACCAGCTAGCTTACTATAGAAGCGCATAGTAGTCACCCAAAAAAAAAACCTATCTCGTAATTACAAGAAATTATCTCGTAATTACGAGAAAAACTATCTCGTAATTACGACTTATTTTCTCGTAATTACGAGATAGTTTCTCGTAATTACGAGATTTTTTTTTTTTTTTTGGTGACTACTATGCGCTTCCGTACTCCAGGCTAAAGTTAAATAAAATAAAAACAAAAGCGATGTAACGAGCTCTGTGATTGGTCAGAGCTACTCGAGCTCTGATTGGCCAGACAAGAGGGGTTATGCGCTAACTATTTCCGCATTCGGCTAAACGGAACAAGCATCCGGACAAGGGCAGCTTCAAAAAACATATTTAAGTCTTACACATCGCAAAAAAAAATCACCAAATTAACGCTGCTATGGACTAATGCAGTTTTATCCTTCAAACAAGGGTTTTAGCATTTGTGTGTTAAATATTTCACTAATCGCTGAGCGCGGATACGGGATATTGTTGTGTCAGTTAACTAAAGCCGTCACCTGGCGCACTTTATTTCAGCGGATATAAAGCGCACAGGAACATTTTACTAAAGTATGCAACCAAAAACAGCCACAGTGTGCACAAAAACATCTGAAAGCGTCACAGAAGAGCTGTGAAAGTGGCTTCAAAACAACGGTTGTAGCCTCCGAGTGTAGAAATTAATAAATACGTCAAAGTGCCTTAATAGGTGTATAATAAATTAAGACTGTGGCTAAAATGGGCAGTTGTGTTGTTTGTTATTGAGTATCACGTAATTTAACTTGCTGTGAGCTTTATATCCGCTGAAATAAAGTGCAATTGACACAACAATATCCCGCATCCGAGCTCAGCGATTAGCTAATTAACACACAAATGCTAAAACCCTTGTCTGAGTGACAAAACTGCGTTAGTAGTAGTTAGTAATAGCAGCGTTAGTTTGGTGATTTTATTTTGCGATGTGTAAGACATAAATATGTTTTTTGAAGCTGCCTTTGTCCTGCTGCTCGCTTACAAGCTGTGACCGGAAGTGGATCGTTCCGATTAGCCGAATGCGGAAGTAATTAGCGCATTTATGTATTTATTTTATTACAGAACATAACATTAAAATACAAACTCTCGTACAGGATAAAAACAAATAACATACACATTAGGGGGCATATAAATGTAGAATAACATGCAATGGGCCAGCAGTTAGCGCATATCCCCTATTGTCACCGGCCGGCTAAGGATGACGAGCAAATTGTCTGGCCAATCAGAGCTCGAGTAGCTCTGACCAATCACAGAGCTCGTTACATCGGTTTTCTTTTTCTTTTATTTAACTTTAGCCAGGAGGACCTAGGAACGCCACGGAAAAGCTAAAAGGAGAAGCTAATCGGAGAAGCTAATACGTTTTGCAAATGCTTTTCCGAAAAGGTTTTGTAAATACATTTAGAAATCGGTTTCCTAAATGGATTAATGAATAACGCTATTAATCCTTCTTTTATTAAAAGCATTTAGTAATCAATTTATTAAATCCTCTTTTAAAAACTCATTTAATAAAAGCATTTAGTAATCCGTTTATTAAAGGCTCTTTTAAAAACTCTTAAACACTCTTTTAATAAAAGCATTTAGAAATCCATTATTAAATGCTCTTTTAAAAACTATTTTAATAAAAGCATTTAGTAATCCATTTATTAAAGGCTCTTTTAAAAACTCTTAATAAAAGCATTATTCCTTTTCGCGTGGCGCTCACGGTCCTCCATACAACTGTACCATTGTTATCAGTTAAACTAATGCTTGATTTAAACATGTTTACATCATATCTTGGGACACATGTGAGTCATTTTTTATGAAATATGAAAATATATACTCCTCATAATACCTTTAAATAAAATTAACTAATAGTATTTGTTGTTGGTTTATAATAATAAGGGTGTGTGTAGTGCAGTTGTCTCACATTCAGAAATCCACAGCACAGCCTGCTGCTAGTGAGTAATTTGTAATAACACATTATATGTACACACTTATTCAGATATTAAACCCTTTACATCCACGTGGCACAGTAAATGAAGCCCGGGAACGGCATGGCCCATACACTGTTTAATACAAGGACATGATGTGCCCAGAGTGTATGAACACATATTATGGCAATAACCATGAATTACATACTCATAAACTGAACTGGCCGCATGCTTTGGAACCTTATGAATTTTTTTTTTTTTTTTACTTTTTTATTGACAAAAGAGTGTATTTTTTGAAATAGCAGCTGTGTAGGCTTTGTACATGTTTCCCATGTTGTTTTCCAGCTCAGGACCATTGAGAGAACAGCCGCTTGAGGTAACATAATGAATAAAAAAAAAAAAGATCCGCCCCAAAATAATACAACAGCGGGCTGTGATTGGCTGAGCCCCTGCCACTCTCCTCTTCTGCCCCGCCCCACAACAATCCACTCGGTACACATTGTTAGAATTACCCGTTAGAGAACGAACCAAACCAAACATGAAGGAGGGCCTACACCAGCGCAGGGATGGAGACGACACATTCACATCTGACATCTGCTGCAGGAGCCATGAGCTGCTGAGGATTTAGAGTCTGTTCCAGAGGAGAGAGCGGAGGGTCACGCAGAGGAAGAAAGAACCTGTCCCGTTTGTGAGCAAACATGAAGTTCGCTCAGTTTTTGTTGAAGAACGGCTCCGCAGCCGGGATCCCCAAACTGGTGGAGAGGTTCTCCAAGTTCTCTCCCTCTCCGCTGTCCATGAAGCAGTTCATAGACTTTGGTGAGTCCAGCTGCTCGGATCCCGCTGCAGGCTCGTGCGGGGATCTGTGTGTTTTTACTCAGTCACATGGCGTCTGCACTGGTCACGTTCGAGTCATTTATGTAAGCAGACAGAGAGTCATTTATATACCTTAATGTCATTACAATAGTATTAAATGATTTGTTAGTTTTGTGGACTAACAAAATTGAAACATGTATTGAGCAAATGCATTTGCAGAGGTGAATGAAGTACTAATAATATTCAGCCTATTCAAGTAGCCTACTGTTACTTCAACGTAATTTTATGCTAAGGTGCGTAAAAGTAAAAAAAGAACGGACTTTTGAATGTTCTCTTGTCATTGCACTTGTTCATACTACAGCCACTACCTCTGCTACTGTAGTAGTAGTAGTAAAGGTAGTGGCTATAGTAGTAGTACTGCCATACCAGTACCAGTAGTAGTAGTCAGGGGAGTCAGAGTGGGCAACCAGTACATGTGTCCTGGGCCTCATGATCACCGGCCCAAAATTAGACCCTCCTATAGTCCAGTTGTACAAATGGGCCTCTATTTCACTCAAGAAGTTTTGTCCTGGGCCCCATCAAGTCTTGTCAGTGGGTCTGGTAGTAGTACCAGCTACTATGTAACACATGTGGTAACAACAATGTGTACTTACAGTTTCAAGATACAGAACTAATAAAAATTCTTGTTACACTACTCTGCCAAAGTACATTTTGCCTCAACAGTACGCTGACTACTTTACTAGGCAGTAATATGTACTTAGGTAGAGTAGTGTAACAAGTATTTTTATAACACTATGAAACTGTAAGTACACAGGATGTACTCATGCAAGTACAACATAGTTACTTGATATTACTGATTGTTACCACATGTATTATGTAGTTGTTCCATAGTAGTTACAAACTGTATCAAGCATAGTGTCAAATAAAGTGAACAGACTGAGAAAGTTTGTCTCGACTAAAAAAGTGCAGTTACTTTTTCACCTCTGTCACTTTATAATGTGCAGGCGTGTTGTTGCAGCCCAGCCTCATTCTCAGTGTAGATATCTCAGCGTGTTTCTTGGAGTGCACAGGGTCAAAGGTCAAAGCGAGTGCTGGCTCAGTGTTTTTGTGTCATGTGACCACAGGCTCAGCCAATGCGTGTGAGAAGACCTCCTTTGTGTTTCTGCGCCAGGAGCTTCCTGTCAGGTTCGCCAACATCATGAAGGAAATTGACTTCCTCCCCGACAAGCTGCTCAGCACTCCGTCTCTCAAGCTCCTGCTCAGCTGGTACTGCAACAATACTCACTACTACACAGTCTACTGCACTGGCGCCTCTGGTTACTCTCATGTACACAAAACAACCTCATCTGCAGCGCCATCCTCACACAGATACTAAGGTGGCTAGGATATGTAAATGCCCCCTTTGTTAGAACCAGGGCAAGATTGGGGCCAAAACCAGGACTAAACCAGGGCTAAAGCAGGACTAAATCAGGCCAAAACCAGGACTAAACCAGGGCTAAAGCAGGACTAAATCAGGCCAAAACCAGGACTAAACCAGTGCTAAAGCAAAGCTAAACCAGGACTAAAGCAGGATTAAACCAGGGCTAAACAAGGAGTAAACCAGCAATAAATTAGGAAATTATCAGAGGTAATTCAGGGCTGAAGCAAGACTAAATCAGAACTAAACCAGGACTAAACCAGGGTTAAAGCAGGACTAAAGCAGGACTAAACCAGGACTAAATTAGAACTAAACTGGGACTAAATCAGACCTAAACTAGGGCTGAACTACAGCTCTCTGATATTGTGCTTAGTGATGTTGCCATAATAAATGTGTTGGTGTGTAGTGCAGCCCGACCATGTGGATAGTTTCATTGAAAGGCTTTGAGTTATAGGGCTAGGGTTATGATAGTATTATAAAAACACTATCTCCATACATTCACTTGGCCTCTGCTTTTTATGATCTTTATTATGTTTGTTTGAAGGAGATAAGGTCACAGGGAACACTCTCGTGTTTCTGCACTGTTATCATAAACAGCTCTATATTATAGACGCTATTAGCTGCATGATCATAGACTTTGGCATTTCTTATTTTGTTCTTTTTGCTTTCTAAGATTGTGTTAGTGTACACTTTATTAAAATGCAGGCTCCATACTATAATAACAGCTGTGAGTGCTGACATGTGTTAGTAATGCACAGCCTCTCTGTACGGCACATTGTGTCCTCTTGTCTACAGTTACCTTTATGAGACTGCAGCTTTTGTTTGTGAGTCAACACACTTGTACTAGATATGGAAAACAGGCAGTTTGTTTTTTTGGTCCCCACAGGGCTTTTTTTAAAATTCAAAATACAAGACATTCCTCTGAAATACGGACTTCATACGTCACATACAAGAGCTGTTGTCGACCAAAGACATTTTTTGCTGACCAAAGTTAAGCCCAAAGCATATGTTGAGGGACTTACCACAGTCTTATATAAACAAAAGACTTCACATTAATTAGGAGATGAAACATTTAGAATTATTGAAATATTGTTATCTAAAAATCATTGTTATTTTAGATAAAATAAAAAAACACAAGTGATCAAATAATAAATTGGACCAGCTTTATTGCTACAAAGAGTTCATGCAACTAATTGACCAATTCAGTTTAGCTGAGCAAGACCTCACTGACCAATTAACATACATACCCTGTAACGTACATGACTAACAACTAACTTCCTTTTTACTTCCACTGTAAGGCTGCAGCTGCACAATATTTCACATACAGCATGTATTATAAAAATACCAGCATAAGCAGTATCAGTCTAGTGGTATTGTTGCCACTGTTGTTGTTGTTTATTGTCTCCACTTTGCCACACCCGGTGCCCATGCCCTTTTGTAGGTATAACCCCTCACACAGACCAACAGCACAGTGCCATATAGTGGTTGAAGGTGAAGTAAAAATGGCTCCAAAAGCAATATCCACGTTATGATCGTCCATGTCATGGACATTTACTGTCAAGGTGTCCTAGTTTAGATCTGCTTCATTGCAAAAAAATCTATATCTACAATAGTTAAAATTACTTGAATTCAGATTATTAATCTTAATTTAATTAATTTTCACTAGATTGGATTTATTTACTTATTAGGCTAGCTTATTTGTCTTGTTTCAAGTTATTTATTTTTAGTAATAAGTAACCTAATAAGTAAATAAATCTAATATAGAGAAAATTGCTCAAATCAAGAATTATAACCTGAATTCAAGTCATTTTAACTAATGTAGATATTGATTATTTTGCGGTGTTCATTTCTACATTTAGTCCAAATGTAGAGTTTTTACAGCACTGGTTTGTGGTTTTCTTGGTAGACTGTTGGCAAGATAATCCAAAAAATAATGAGCAGATTTGAAAGAAATTTTCATGAACTAATGGGCCATTGAAGAAAACTGCTTTTGCAGCCAATCCAGAACACTGTCTGGATCCAAGAAATCTTTAAGAATTCTATGCCATTGTGAGGTAGGGCCGATTTATGCTGTTAGCATAAAGGAACAAATGATGACTTTTTGGTGTTGATTCAGTAATGGCTTGGTCAAGGTCTGTGCTCTCTACGTGCTTCAGTTTAGACCATCTTTTTTTGGCTGTGGTTTAGTCCAATTTTAGCTCTTATAATATTGTTGGTCTAGCCCTGGTCTACTTCTGAGTTTAGTCATAGTTTGGTCCCAGTGCTGGCCTCATTTTCTTCTGTTGTAAAAAGAAAGTGGTGTGTGTTGTGCTAACCCAGTGATTCTCACACTTTTTCACACCAAGTACCACCTCAGATAACATTTGGCTTTACAAGTACCAGCTGTGAGTCTACATTTTGACTAAATCTGAACTAAACCAGGTCAAAATTATAACTAAACCAGGTCTAAACTAAGACTAAACTGGCAGTTAACCAAAAACATATTAGGAGTAGACCAGGTGTAAAACCGGGTCTGTGCCAGGTCAAAACCATAACTTATTCAGTTTTAAACTAGGTCTAAACCAGGACTAAATCAAGTCAAACAAGAATAAAACTAGCTCTAAATTAAACTCCTGTCATGAACTGCAAAAGTACCAAATGTACTCAAACCCAGAAGAAGCCTGTGTACCGCCAGTGTTACCCATACCACAGTTTGAGAACCACTGTGCTAAGCTACACTACTATAGCTCGCTAAGAACAAAGCGGTGAGCGTGCAGACAGTGTGAGTCTATATAAGGCCGTGCTCCTGCTCGGGACCAGCTGCCTCTGTCTGCACCAATCTGCTATGTTTACCACAGCCCGGGACATGTCCTGCTGTCATACTGTGTGGTGAATGCATGACGCAGAACGGAACATAATACATAATACATGGGTGACAGAGAGGTGAAGGTCTCATTGTTGTGCGTGTTCAGATCAACCCGCACACTCTCTGTAACCTTTCACCTACTTCTGGTTTGGAGAAAGAGGAGGAAGTGTGACTCGTGTGAACACAAGCGCAGCAACTATTTTTGTGCTCTGTGGTCGGGACAAGTCTTACTTTCTCACAATGTATGAACAACAAAGTACAGCCCTATACTGTTTGAATATTGTGATATATGTTTGAAAGCTAGTTGACAGTAAAAAGCAAACTGATTGGCGTTATACTGGGTAAAGAAATACAAGCCTCTGCACTAACTTCTCATCAGAGCTGGGGCAGAATTAATATTGGGTGGTTGATGTGATGTTAATGTATAATAATAATAATAATAATGTTTTTTTCTTCTCCAAATGTACTGTATATCAGCAGTGCAACATAGGATCTATTATGGAACCTCTGAAGTTTTAGAACGAAGTTGTATGTCATTTTTTTGTATTTTAATGTTAAACTGTAAAATGTCCTGTGGTGTGACTGTAACATTTTCAAAAATACAAACATTTCCAAAATTTGTCACTATAGTGTCTGGAACAGTTCATTACTTTTTTGGCAAAATGACTAATATTTGTACTTTATTAAAATCACACTTTTAACTGCAGCTTGTAATCAAAATAATGTCCCGCAGTGTGACATGAAAGATTGTTTTTTTTAAACAGCCAGTGTAAAACAAAACCTAGAGGACCCCATTTGTCATTTACAGAGCAGACAGTAAGGCTGTGCACTAAAGGCCAAAACAAACTGTTATTTTATTATTTTAGTAAAATCCCAATTTAAAAAAAAAATCTTAACATGTGCCTGTTTGTTGTCCTGCAGTGTGACAGCTGTATTCATCACACACAAAAATTTTGAATGTTAAAAATTATTTTTTAGGATGGGACAGGGATATATTTATTAATTGGCACAACAGACATGTTAAAGATTTAGGGATGGCAGTAGCTCAGTTGGTAGAGATACTTGCCCCCTGCCCCTGAAGGTTGGCCGTTTGAGTGCTGCCTGACCCGCTGCCGGCATTGCATACTGTCGTTGTGTCCTTGGGCAAGACACTTCATCCACCTTGTGTGACTGAGTGTGAGAGTGTGTGACTGGTGGTGGTTGGAGAGGCCGTTGGTGCAGATTGGCAGCCACATTTCCATCAGTCTGCCCCAGGGCAGCTGTGGCTACAGAAGTCGCTCACCACCAGTGAGTGTAAATGAATATTGCAATTGTAAAGCATCTTTGAGTGTCCCATAAAAGCGCTATATAAGACTGATGCATTATTATTATAATTATTTTATGACATTTTATTATTTATGACAAGTAATTCAAATGGCCAAATTGTAGTGAACGTCCTGTGATAGAAAAAATCACACCACAGGACATTGTTAAAACATGTAGAAATAACAAAGTTGCACCTAAAATTATGAATTGCTTTTAGAAAACTTTCCTAACACTTTTTTATAAAACTGATTTATATTTCAAATTATTATTTAATATTCTTTCTATTCAACTTAGAAGTTGTGTCACACCACAGGACAAAAGAAAGTGTTACACTTCCAAATGTTAACTACCCAAAAACAGGACATGTTAACACATCTGTGAAGGTGTTAATGCTGTCCTTAGTAGGCGCTATTCACTAAAGACCCAAGGCTGTTTGCCCAATAACAGGAAAGCTGGCGGATCAATCCCCACTACCAGCTTTGCATACTGCTGTTCTGTCCTTGGGCAAGACACTTCACTCACCTTGTCTCCAGTGTGTGTATGAATGTGTTAGTGCGATCGTGTGTTTGCTGGTGGTCAGAATGACTTCCATGTCTCTGTCTGCCGTCTGTTGGCAGCTGTGGCTACTGAAGTAGCTCACCACCACAGTGTGACTGAGGAGTGAAGGAAGAATATGCCTGATTGTAGAGCCACTTCAAGTGTCTAGGAAAGCGCTGTATAAAACAGATGCATTATTATTATTCTCATAAAAGCTGGGGCATAATTGATATAAAAACAGGACATGTTGGCAGAATGGATAGTGCAAAAATGAGAAAAACAACACATACGTGTTTTTCTTTATTCACTCAAACAAATAACACTAACTTGCTGCTACATATCCTGTATTATCACCTTTTAAAAAAAACTGGTATCACCTGGAAATTTACAGGAAAAGTCAAAGTAAAAAGAGAAAGGGCACCCTTGTGTTGTTAAAGACAGACTACACGCTCATATCCAAAGCCTTAAACAGGTCATAGGTCTGTCGCTGTCTGTCGGCTCTTTTTTCTCAGAATCATGCTCCTCACACACAGACCGCCACTAATATTCTTCATTGCCCCTTGTCTAAGTAAACAAGGGTTTTATCTGCAGCCAGCAGTATGTCCTAACTGTAGGTATGTGTTCTGTAGGTATTCACAGAGTCTGATGGAGCTTGTGGAGTTTTTAGAAGAAGATCCATATGACAAAGATGTCCTGAAAAAGTAAGCTATTATTCCTCTTCGTTCATGCATGACATGGATTACAAAATGTTTAGAAATGATATGAGTAAAGAGCTACTTTTGGAGCCTGGTAAAGGTGAGGAATACTATGGTAGATAATTTTACTGTCAACAACCTTATTATCAGCCACCACTCATCGTGCAGACACAGATCATTTTGGCAAAAGGGAAATTAACCAACTATTTGTATTTATTGTAGAAATGAATCACTTCCTCTCAAAAGCTAAAAAGGGACAGATTTATCAAAGCTTTGCATGCACGCTAAATGAAGGAGGAGGAAATCCTGGCACACATGAGGTTAGCGTCTCTCCCAGGAACTAAATGAGCACCGTGGGTTCTCTCTGGGTACTCCAGATAGATAGTTAGACAGGATAACTTTATTAATCCCCTGGGGGGAAACTAAATTGCCAAGGACGCTTTACACACAAGTGAAAAATAGTCAACATAGACACTACATTAATAGACTCTGCTACAAACCATTGCAACATTACTGCAACACAACACAACCATAAAAATGCCAAATAGGGCCATGGTTGAGTCACTAGACAATTACAATAGCAGAGTTCATTAAATAATTGCTAAAAGCAATAAAACATCCAACATCTCTCTCTACCTTGCACACACGTCCACGGCAGTGTTGCCAGCACAGGGGGGCGGCGCCCATATGTCAAGTTTAGTATGCCAGTTTCCTCCCACTGTCCAAAGACATGCATGTGTTAGGAGAACTGGTGACTCTAAATTGCCCCTAGTGAGTAAATGTGAGAGTGAATGGTTGTCTGTCATTACATGTCTTTGCAACTTACTGGCCACTGTCCAGGGTGTACCCCACCTAAGGCCCATAGTTCACTGGGATAGGCTCTAGTTCACCCACATACTTATAATGGGTATAAGTGGAAGAATAAAGGAATGCAGCTGACTCCAGATCTGTGTGCTGTTATAAAGTACCACTGCACATGTCATATGCACCGCAACTAGCCATCACATTGAATGTTTAGGTTTCAGTTTGCTGCTTTTGTGAGAATGAATGAGAATGACAGTACCCTTTGTCATCAGAATCCTTTTTATGATTGTATCTCTGTGAAAAACAGAAATACTGAGGATTATTATCATTACTGTCCCCTCTGTCTCTGTCCAGCTTCACCAGCCTGCTCATAAACATCCGTAACCGCCACAACAATGTGGTGCCCACCATGGCCCAGGGCGTGCTGGAGTACAAGGAGGCCTTTGGGGTGGACCCGGTCACCAACCAAAACGTCCAGTACTTCCTGGACCGCTTCTACATGAGCCGTATCTCCACACGCATGCTCATGAACCAGCACAGTCAGTACTGCACACAAATACTGTCAGTACTACACCAGCACAGTCAGTACTGTACACAAATACTGACAGTACTACACCACTACAGTCAGTACTACAGACCAGTACTCTCAGTATTACAGACCAGTACAGTCAGGACCACAGACCAGTTAGTACTACAGACCAGTACATGGAATACTACAGACCAGTACATGGAGTAATACAGATCAGTACTTCCAGTACCTGCACAAACATTTAGTTAGGTTTCTGTGTCAGAACCTCCATATTGTAGTATCATTAACTGTAGTGGACAGGATGTAATAATTCTCCAAAAAACATGTTTAAACTTTTCCAGTGACATGAGTATAGGGCATGGGTTTATCATAACCCACTAATATGGCATTAAGCCCTCAGATTACTGTTTTACTCTATACAGAAATGGTTGGTGGACACAGATTAAACTACCTCTGACTGTAATTGGAAGAACAGAACAGCTGCTGTTACTGCTGTTATAGCAGAACAGCTTTAGGAACAGTGCAATAAAAAAACTGTATCTGAGAAACAGAACATCACATAAAGTCCAGTCACATTTTTGATAAACATTTGTCGATTTTGGATGAAAAAGGTAACAATATGAGGGGTTCCAGACCCACTTCACTTCTTTATAGCCGTCAGGTTAACCCATTATAAAAATATATCTCTGATGTAACTCTGTATACTGATACTTCAGACTTGGCATATTGTAAATCCTCATTTGTTGTTTTGTTTTTAGCTCTTATTTTCAACGGCAGTGTCAACCCAGCACATCCCAAACATATTGGCAGCATCGACCCCACCTGTGATGTCGTAGAGGTAATACAAGGTAACTGTCCTAACACATGTGGTCTGCACTGAGGGGTGTTTTGTCTTAGTGTGATGTAGAGATTACAGTATTTATGCTTTAAGATTTACCCTTCTCTTGTTTTTCAGATGCCTTTGAGACGTCGAAGATGCTGTGTGAGCAGTACTACCTGACCTCTCCTGAAATGGAGATCACACAAGTCAACGGTGAGCCCAGCAAAAGCACCAGACATTCCTCCAGACATACTGTCTAACAGAGGAAACACAGGGTACACAGGGTATACAATTATGGCAATTAGGAGCCAAGTATAAAAAGATTAATATCAGCAGAGGCGGAAGATGAACTCAGAGTATGTGCTCAAGTAAAAATACTTTCAATTAATCAAGTAGAAGTAAAAGTAGTAAACCAATTTATAACTTCAGTAAAAACAGAATGTAGAGTAATTTGCTTTTGAAAGTAGTTTTTGTGCAGTGCAAAAAATTTCTGTTCTCATCTTATTTCTGTACTCATTGTATTCATTTTTACTATACTGCCAATACTACTTTTTCCTATTACTACATACGCAAGCTGGGGACCTTCTGCTTGTGAGGCAAGCCTGCTACCCACTCTGCCACTAAGGTCCTAAAGGCTTTTTTTTTAAAAGATGTAACATTTGCCTTGATTAGTAGCAGTTTTAATAATTGATCCTGCATAAGTAAAAAATAAGCTAATCAGCATTATACTGTATTGTAATTAATAACTGATTATTGTATATATTTTATGTTGCTGTTTAATAATGTGCTGTGTTATAAAATTTAACCAAAGTAGTCAGCTGCAGTAATAGGAGCAGCCCTAATTGTACAGCAGCAGCAGCAGTAGTAGTAGTAATAGTAACAGTGGTAGTAGTAGAAGTAAATAACTAAAATTTTATTTTTCACAAATTTATATTATAACTATAATTACTTTTACTTTTACTCCAGTAATACATGTTTAAATACTTTACTTCAACTTAAGTAGTGACATTTTAAAATGAGTACTTCTTCTGGCTCTATAATAGGTAAAGAGGGTTATGCAGCATGTTCAGACCCATAGCCAAGTCACATGTGCAGAAGCTGAACTGTAAAGCCTCATTCACACTGAATCCGTTGCATGTGTGGCATGTATCCAACCACAGCCAGCTGTGGAGACCACAGGTTCACAAGAGAGCACTGCTACCTACAGTATTTAAATAATTCCTTTGTACTCACATTTTAATGGTGTCCGAGCTCTTTTGTGAACCCCTCACCCTCGTTATGACGTAATGTTTTAATAACAGTGTGGTTAAAAGTCTGCACCTTCTGTTTTTATTTGCAAATATACCAGATCCATTTCACTTGTCCTGTGCCTGCCTACCTCGATCCCATCTGTTCAACTTTATGCAAGAGGGCTGTGACATCCATCAAAAATAGGCTCACTGCGTATTTTGCTGAAGTGAAGGACATGTAGTGCAGCATAACCGGTGTGAACTCATGCATTGACTTGAATGGTGTCTTTGTTACAGAGGTCGTAAGGACACCTACCTAACATAATTCATTGTGTGAATTAGGGGTTAGTGCTTCTTGTACTGTAGTGCACACTGACTCCTCATGTTAACAGTCACTCATTCACACTGAAGTGAAGTGTGTCTTTAACTCATCCCTAATGTTGTTGTCTCATTCACAGCCAAAAACCCTGGACAGCCTCTTCACATTGTATATGTGCCCTCGCACCTCTACCACATGCTGTTCGAGCTCTTCAAGGTACAGTCTCCCAAAAGGATCTCTACTAGGGGTATAATGATATGTTTTTGCAACGATACGTATCACTTAGAATTGTTTCGAATACGATTCAAGAATATAATTGGCTAATTTGGAATGATACGAATCCATACGATTCAACGCCTTCGTGTTGATACAGTTGAGACAGCAATGTATTGCCAAAAATCATAAAAGTTTAATCTGAAATGTAGCACCATGGCTGGGGTTGATTATATCAGCAAACAGAGAGCAAAGAAAAGCTGAATATAATATTTTATTAAACACAAACATTACATCCAAAAAGATGGTTTTATTTTAACATGCAAATTTCTAATATTGATATTTTTGATATTATTGATTTTTTTCCATGTATCTTGATATACACTACCTAGAAAATGATACAATTCGATTCAAGGTGATACATATTGTTATAGTTGTATTGTAAGGAAAAAAAATTGATACATCGATATAGTTACTGTATCGTTACACCCCTAATCTCTACATGTATGTTGTATGATACAGTATATGTATAATGTAATGTGCTTTGTTTGTCAGAATGCGATGAGGGCCACGGTGGAGACCCACGAGACCAGCCCCACGTTACCTCCAGTCAAAGTGCGTGTGTCCCTGGGCAGTGAGGATCTCACCATAAAGGTAACTGAGGACAGAGCCTTTATCCCAACCTTTGGACTACACTCTATCAGCACATTCAAACTGGAACTGGCAAGTCTGCGTTGGCAACATATTCACAACAAGCCCCTTTTTATAGTGGGGTAGGAATCAAAGTTGGGCATGGTGGCCAAAGTTGGGCATGGTGGCCTGGCTCACTAGCCTTAGGCTAGTGAATTTGATCTAATACAGAGAATATTCACCAAACAAATGTTACACGGTGAAAACACTCCCCAATAGAATTAGTAAGAATACATATGTCCTAATTAAATTTATACATTAATAAGTATTCTTAGAATTTTTTATTTTTTTTAAGATGGGCCCATCAAACACTTACACAACATTATTGTCTGTCTGCCCTGATGAAGACCCAGCACGGGTCGAAACGCGTTGGAATGTCTCGCATACAATAAAGGACTTTTAATAATGTCAGAGTGCCTCGGATTCCTCTTCTGTTCTCCAAATGTTGTATGTTCCACTGATCCTTGAAGAGCACCTGGCTTTAACTATTCATGTCCTTTTTTGACCCAATGATGCACTCACTTTGTTATTCAAGCTTACGCAACCACTGTTTGAACTGCTGCTGTCCTCATTTAAAAATAATAGAAAAACGCTGCTAACGCTGAATATTCTTGAGTTTTGATTCTAAAACTGGCAAAATCCTCCGAATGAGTCTCCGTGGTGGCCATGTTTGTTATGAAAAGCTGCCATCGCTCTACTTCTACATCACGTCCTCTGATTGGTTAACTCTGCATCCTGTAGTCCCGCCCCTCTGAAATCTCTTTGAATATTACCAGACTAGTTCTCTGTATAGAATAGAAAGAGAACTAGTCTTGCTTGCCAGGCTAGGAGACATGGCCCTTTTCCTTAAATGTTGCCTCTCCCCCATTTAAAAAAAATATAATAATAACCATTCATCCAACCATTCAAACCTCATCTATAGCCAGGTATTTGTTTAAATATTTTAATTTGATTGGCCATATTAATGAGGTGCACGCTGACAGAGTGGTTTGCGTATGACATATTGTGCATATTTCAGTGTAGATAATATGGAACATGTACTGTTTTGTAAATCGATCATGTGTTTGAATTTTCAGTTTTGCTTTTTATTCATTTTGATTTGCAATATAAGATTTTTATATAATATATATTTTCTCCCTTACTTTTGTGCCCTTCAGCCTAAAAAAGTTTCAAGTCTGTGCCCTGTTGTGATGCACCACCTAAATGCAGTGTGACCAGATGACATTGTTTCTATTGCATGAGAGTGTTGACTGTATTTTTATTTCAGATGTCAGACCGGGGGGGTGGGGTCCCTCTGAGGAAGATTGAACGCCTTTTCTCCTACATGTACACCACAGCCCCCAGCCCTGTGCTCATGGACAACTCCCGCAACGCTCCTCTGGTAAGAACCTCCTCTGCTTCAGGCACTAAACTGCATTCTCCTCACTGACCAGTCTTACCAGTCTTACCAGTTTGACCAGTGTGACCAGTGTGACCAGTGCCGCGTCATCAATGAACGCTCTTTCACCATCAGGCTTACAGTAGCTCAGTCGGTAGAGACGTATGCCCACTAACCTAAAAGTTCGATCCCTGCTACCAGCATTGCATACTGTAGTTGTGTCCTTGGGTAAGACACTTCATCCACCTTTCCTAAGTATGAATGTTTTAGGTGCATCTTGGTCTGCCCCAGGGCAGCTGTGGTAAAGCATCACTGAGTGCGTCTGAGGAGTGAAGGAATAATGGACTAATAGTAGAGCTGATAACATCAAAAAATAATACCAAATTGGAATACAAGCGTGAAACTTGGTGCAGTGGTAGAGCTACAGATATCAATCAGTTTTGCCTGATTTGCCACGCAAAAATCCAAGATGGCGTTCATTTTTCAAAATGGTGTCCATCGGTACCTGTAAAAATGTCATTTCTACCAAGATTTCATGTGATATTATGTGTCTTGCAGTCGCCCAATCATGTCCATTCAGGTGTGGCTGATTAGACTACAGTTTCTCAGGTACATTTTTAGAAACATTTAGAGCTGTTTTTGGCAGCATTTGGGTAACAAAGAAAGTTTACTTCTAATAGTGAAGGACCTCTTTTGCTGACTCTGAACTCCATGCTTCTGGGTTCCACAGCAGCAGTTGTCACCAGTGTGTCCTGGTAGGGCCCGACAATTACTCTTTTGAAAGTAGACATTATCGTTACATCAGTGCCCTACAGCAATCCATAGGCAGATATCACGTGAAAGCAACTACCTACATGTATTCACATTAAAAAATCAGTGACTCATTGCCCAAAACTACAACAGGTCACTTCTAGTGCATTTTAAATGCCAAAACTGAACTCAGCATCCTTTAGAAAATATAAAACAACACCAATAGCTTCAAGATTGGCAAATCTTAATTGAAATGAGATTTTACAGGTCTCGATGGACGCCATCTTGAAAAATGACTGCCATCTTGGATTTTTGCGTGGCAAATCAGGCAAACCTGATTGATATCTATATTTCTACCACTGTACCAGATTTCACGCTTTTATCAATTTGGACGATTTTTTTCATTATCCGCTCCACTATAATTCAAAGTGCTTTGAGAAGCTTGTAAAATGCAATGTAAATCCAATCCATTATTATTACCATAAGTCGCTGACATCCTCTCT
This sequence comes from Bostrychus sinensis, assembly GCA_020698575.1. NCBI lineage: Eukaryota > Metazoa > Chordata > Actinopteri > Gobiiformes > Eleotridae > Bostrychus > Bostrychus sinensis. Next base: position 1,539,008 of record CM036255.1, on the reverse strand, counting down.
GAACACTAAGCAGCCCGGTGTATAAATAATGATGATGGATTGAAATTATGTAGCACCTTTCTTTACATTAGCTCTTTATTTACCACAACTATTTATTATTAATTCAATGTAAAAAACCTAAATTTCACCGGTGAGAGTATCAATGTAGATCGACCGGTAAATTGAGAGCTTTACCATTTGGCTCAGCTCCTTCTTCACCACAACAGACCGATACATCGACCATATTACTGCCCTCACTGTGAACAAGACCCCCATACTTGAACTCCTCCACTTGAGGCAGGAATTCCCTTCCAACTTGGAGAGGGTTAGCCCCCTTTTCTGGTTGAGAACCATGGCCTCGGATTTGGAGGTGCTGATTCTCATCCCAGCCATCCCATTTTCATCTCATCTAATGCCACGTTCACTATACATTGGAATCTCAAAAATTCCGACCTCCAACTTGGAAAAACGGCCTAGAACACAGTCTAAGGTTGAGATTTTTGCTCGGAAACTCATGCTTGGAAGTGATGGACTCCGAGTTCGTGAGTTGACGTCACAATCATGGGAAATTGTTATTTTAAACAAGAGGTCTCACACTTGTGTGCAAAAATATACTCATTTATATAATAAAAAAAAGTTATCAACAGATATCAGTGCTAAAGTTCTGCAAAAACCACTTTGACAATTCATTTATCACTAATAATAATTTATATGTGATATGATTTATATTGCACTTTACAAGCTTGTCAAGCTCCTCACAGCCTTACAATTTGGTCCATTATTCATTCACTCCTTCATTCACACACAGTTTTAGAACAAATACAAAAAAATGTAAACAAAAACAACTTGGCCATTATGTAAAATATATATTTTTTGTGACAAGTACCACCAGCTGTACCATTGTTATCAGTAAAACTAATATTTATATTTCATTTAAACATGTTTACATCATATCTTTGGACATGCGCGTAAATTATATGAAATATAAAAAAATATATACTGCTCATAGCACCTTTAAGTCGGGACTTCAAGATTCCGATGTATCATGAAGGCAGCATCAAAGCTCATCATAAATGTCCTTTACATACTGTCTTTATAAATTGTAAACCAGAGTTCAACAAACAGTCTCCTTCAGAATAAGATGAGGCAAGAGCCACAGCTGCCCTGGGGTAACTGACACGGCAGCCATGCTGCCACAGTGCCACAGATACTGGAGGCACAGTGAGTGAAATGTCTTACCCAAGGGCACTAAAGCAGTGTGCACTGGTGGGAGCGGGCATCGGTCCACCAACCTTAAAGTTAAAATGAATGCCCCTCCACAGTCAAACATTAAATTGAACACTGAATGAGATCATTACACAGAGAATCCAGTCTGTTACTTATGTTCCGATTAAAGAATAACCACAGACTCTGGGTTGAAAAGGCTCCTCTCTGATGTGTTTCCAGGCTGGCTTTGGCTATGGCCTGCCCATCTCCCGTCTCTACGCCAAGTACTTCCAGGGAGACCTGAAGCTCTACTCCATGGAGGGCTATGGCACCTCCGCTGTCATCTATCTGAAGGTGTGTACCATCATGTTAATGCAGCAACAACAACTGCAATAACAAAATGGCAAAATGAATATGAGATTGAATATTTGTCTGTCTGTGTATGTCTCTGAGTCAGCCCTGTGACTAACTGGCCACTGTCCAGGGTGTACCCGCCTAAAGCCCATAGTTACTAGGATAGGCTCCAGTACCCATAACAGGAATAAGCAGAAGGTGAATAAATGTGGCCTATGTGTCCTGGACTACATGTGTTAGTGTAACTTTGACCTGTGATCATGGACGGTACTGTGGAGCCTTATATTTCTGTGTGTATTCAAGTTCAACTTTTTCTATGGCAAACCTGTGGTACAAAACACTTGTTACATCATCAGGTCAAAATAATGTTGTGTATGGTGTATGGCATCTGGTTAGACAGCTCACTCTCATTTGAAACTCACATCCACACACTGCTAACAAAGTCAAATCCAGAATAGGTTTTCTTTACCGCAATAAATCCTCACTTACCCATTCTGCAAAACAGTTTTACCAATCTTAGATTATGGTGATGTTGTTTACAGGTCAGCTTCCAAAACTCTTCTTCACAAACTGAATGTTATCTACCACTCTGCTATCTGTTTTGTCAATGGAGCTCCCTTTAACACTCACCGTTGCAATCTGTACTCATGAGTCAATTGGCCCTCACTCCATTCCCGCAGACTGACCCACTGGTACCTGTTTATTTATAAAACTCTGATTGGTAAAACACCAACATATCTTCAATCATTACTACACATCCATAACTCTGGTTACTCATTGCGCTCTAGCAGCTGGATTAGTTTGGTCGTCCCTAAAGCCCGCACATCTTTTGGTCACCTTTCATTTCAGTTTTATGGGGCAAGCGACTGGAATCAGCTGCAACAGTCACTTAAAGTCAGTTCATTCATTTCAATCTTTGCTTTTAAGAATTCACTACAAGCATTGGTGCAAGATCTGTGTACATGGTTTTAGCCACTTGGGCCTTTACCATGTGATACTAATATACTGTATATATTGTATACAGTGTTGGCTTCAAAGGTTCAGTAATACTGCCACACCATACCCAAATACTGAAACATCACAGCCCGTACTATGAAGTACTTTAGTATATACATATGGGTGCTTGACGTGACACCAACATTTATGTAATCAGAGAGTCCTCCGGAGTATAAGCTGTGAGCTGAAGGGAAAAACAAACTGTTATTCTTAATTAATATTAATAAAATCATCAGACTATAACATGTTCATGTTTGGTGTCCTGTGGTGTGACAGTTTAAAAAAATTATCTAAAAAAAATGTGTTTTTTTTTAAGATGAAAAGGGACATCCTAGTTTACTTCAATACAACAGACATGTTGAGTAATTTATGACAAGAATTCAAATTGGACAAATTGTAGAAAATGCCCTGTGATGTTCAAATTAGGGCTGCACGATTTGGAAAAAATGATAGTGATATTCGATAACTATGTTGAAAATTGCGATAACGATATTTTTGTGATATTTTAAAATAGGTCCTACTTTCCTGACACAGTGAGTTAAATTCACTCAAAACAAATAGTCCCTGTATTCACAAGTCTAAACACTGACTTTAATTTAGTCCCAACACATTTTCTAAGGCTCTGGTGAAAAATGATTCTTCAGTGTAAATCTCTGTCAGATGGAAGACCACAGCGTTATCGCCATATATTTAGATTCTTCCGATATGGATATTGCCTTTGCTGATATTGCGTTAATGATAATTTTGTGATATATTGTGCATCCTTAGCGCAAATATTTAGAAATAATAATAATAATAATAATAATAATAATAAATGAATCAATCAATCATCCAAAGTTTATTTCTATAGATCTTTACAACGACACAAGGAAGACCAAAGTGCTTTACATCAAAAAAATAATAAAATTACCAAAGTTTAATCTATACTATAAAATGTATAACACAATAACACACAGGAACAGAATTGCTTACAATTGTTTGATTTCTTTACACTTTTTAAATGATTCATAATTGAAATTGTTATTTTTTATATATTTTTTTTTTTGCAAACCACGGGACAAAAAGTCAAGCACCCATACAGTATGTACAGTTACTCATGTCAGCATACCATAGCAACAATATATTTGATTGTCTCTGTGGGGAAATCTGCTGTGCCAGTAGGACTTTCTGACAAGATACAGCCATATAAGTTACAGCTACAATTTCACATGTATCAATATTAGACCTATTGTACATATTCACATGATAGTAAAATAGTGTAGTTTTGGACAGTTTTAAGTGGCACTGATTTTTTAAGAGTTTTAAAAAGAAAGAAATCATTTTTAAAGCAGTAGTTTGTAGAAGGGAATTGTGTACTTTCTACCCCAGAGAAGAAGGGGAACTGCTGTTGGCCAGTGTGATCGAGTGTTGAGTGTTGAAAATGTTCCAGACTGATAAGCCACTAGCTGTTCACCTTTAGTCTCGGTCACATGGTGGAAAGTGTGGAGAGCTAGACACACTTTCTAAGAACAGGCCAGAACAAGAAACTGAAGCATCGAAATTACAACAACAAAAAAAAGCTTTAATTTTAAAGTACATGGTAGCAGAGTGGTTAGCTCCTGTGGTTCAATCTACATGCCTTCACCATGCAAATGTGGTATCATTCGTTTGCTCAGGGTTCTCTGGCTTTCACCCACCATCCAAAAACTTTTCTGTGTGTAAAGATGAACTGGAGAATCTAAAGGTCCCATAGTAAGTGTCTGTTAGGGCCAGAGTATAAGGGCCTAAGTAGCTGGAATAGACTCCAGCTACTTAGTTCAATTCAATTCAATTCAGTTTTATTTGTATAGCCCAGTATCACAACAAAAGTCACCTCAAAGGGCTTCACAAACAGTTGATCAAACATAAACACACAATCAGACTTAACACACAATCAACACAAACAATAACTACACTAAACAGACCCAGGACACTCCTGTCCTTAGACCCTCCTTCTCGGTAAGGAAAAACTCCTAAAAAAACCCAGCTGTGGTAAAAAAGAAGAAACCTTATGGAGCCCAACTGAAGGAGAGATCCTCTCCCAGGACGGACAGGCAATGCGTCCATGTTAGTTCATTAGCTCATCTATAGGATCATAGATCAGCTCTGTAAGGATTCATCCAGGGAGTGGGGTGAGGTAGGTTGAGGAAGTCCATAGGATGCAGCAGGGGGCCTCATCCAGACAGGTGAGTGGGGCGAGATAGGTCCGGGAAATCCAGGATGCAGCAGGGGCCTCATCCAGACAGGCCCTCTGTGTGACTTTTTTGTGTGGAGTTTGGAAGTCCTCCCAGAGTTGGTGTTGGTGGGTGGGTTGGTGGTTTCCTCTGGGTACTCCAGTTCTACTCTTGGTCCAGTTTTGTTTACAATATGTATATGCCCCTACTTAAACACATCATCTGAAGCAATAACATTAAAAGTTAGGCTGATGATACACAGTTGTACATCTGTCTTGATGCTCTGACCCATGTTTTTAACTGCCTTTCTGACGTGGAGAGCTGAATGTCAGAAAACATTTTGAAGTTAAATGGGTCTAAATCAGAAATTTTATTTTTTGGGAATCGGCCCTAGTAACTTGAGAAAAGACCTGAGAGAGAGCCTTGGAAATATGGCACCCTGAGTAAAGGCTTCCACTCGCAATTGAACGTCATCTTAGATTCAGATTTTAAATTTGAAACACAGATAACTAAGGTGGTACAATCTGGTTTCCTCCAAATATGCAACATCACCAAAATAAAGCAATTTGTTTCTTATGCCAATCTTGAAAAGGTCATTCATGCTCTTGTCTCTGCATGTATTGACTATTGTAACTCACTATAAACAACTAATTCTTTTTTTATATTCGTATATACATTTCTTTTTTCTTTTTTCCACCAGGTGACAAAAATAATATGAACAATATTTACATTTTCTCATAATGGAAAGAGGTTGCAAAAGAAAGCTTCAACTTCAGCTTATTCAAAACACTGCTGCAAGACTTTTAACAAATTCCAAGAAACATGAGCATAGAACACCTATTTTAGCATCACTTCACTGGTTACCAGTTATTTTTAGAATTGATTTTAAAATGTTATGACTTTTAAAGCTCTTTGTGGTCTTGACCTACACTCCCCTATGTCTCTGGTGGCTGCCTGCGCTCCTCAGGTCAGACCCTCCTGACTGAGCCCTCCTCCTGACTCCTAGCCAGAGAAGACCAGACCTTTTCAGTCAAAGCTCCACAGCTTTAGAGCTCAGGTCGGCTGACTCTGTGGTCTCTTTAAAATTTAAATTAAAAACATACTTTTTGCAGAATAGCTTTTTTACAGTAGTCCTATCTCTAAAGGTGCTATGAGCAGTATTTATATTACATAAAATTACTCACGTGTCCCAAGATATGAGGTAAACATGTTTAAATCAAATATTACCTTACTGGTTACAATGGTACAGCTGATTTATTCACAATAAAAAAATATTGAACGCAATGCCCAAGTTTACGTTTTGGTTTTGGTTCTAACCCTGCATTGCCAATCACTCAATCAGAAAAATGAAAAGACTGGCAACCCACAGACCATTGTTTTGATTTAGACTGCAGTACCATTTGTGTTTTCTATGATTAATTTTATTGGATTGTTTTATTGTTCTTATTGCTTGTATGGTTTGTCTGTTTGTATATTCTGTAAAGCACTTTGAAACTCTGTTTTTAAAAGTGCTATAGAAATAAAGTTAATAAATTTATTAATATATATTATAATAGGTATGCAGCTAGGTACTCCTGACCTGACTAGCTGCAGTGCTGTCACCCACTGCTACTGAAGGATGGGCTGAATGCAGAGAACATATTTCCCTACGGAGACATTAATGTCTCCCCTGACCTTAACCATTACTGGAGATCTAAATAAGCAATCCAAAATAATGTTTGACTTTATTGGCCCGGCGTTGATAACAGACAGTGTAATGTAATGTTGTGTCTGTGTAGTGGCACTAATCCCCTCTTGTAGTACAAGCCTCCACATGTTCTGTAATATAACAACAGAAGGCACAGTGAATGTCTCACAGTGTGCCGCAGTAACACAACACAGATGTTTGCAAATGCGTGTCATTGTGATTTTGAACACTCACTAGTGACTCCTCGTGTGTGTCTCCCGTGGCAGGCGCTGTCCTCAAGGTCCGTGGAGCGACTTCCCGTCTTCAACAAATCAGTCCTCCGCCACTACCAGTCCAGCACTGAGGCAGACGACTGGTGCATGCCCAGTAAGGACCCCAAGAAACTGGGCAAGTAGAGACTGGGCTGAAAGTACAAACTAGGCAATGAACAAAGGACGAAGCCATGTGTTACTGAGGACAAACTATCTGGACTTGAACCTTTTCAGAATCCTGCCGTGTGCCTTAATAAGCTCAACTGTTTCTGGCTCAGTGTGGCGCCAGGCAGGGCTGTGGTCCCTTTCACCAAACTCACCAGATGGAACTGCATTGCGGTGATTATATGTTGCTCCTCGGAACAGCAATATACCAGGATCAAAAACTTTTTTATGTTAGAGACTGGGTTTAACGTCATGAGTGTACACTAACCAATAATTTATACAATCTATATGGAGGACCAAAACTGCCAAATTAATCAATCAATAAATTAATAAAATGCGCTCACTGACAAATAATTATTTAAGCAGGACAACAAATGCTAAAATAAAAAAAAAATTAAATGCAGATGTAAGATTTTTTTAAATAAATAAATAAAGGCCTATAATTATTCTCAGTCTGTATTTATTTCTGCATTTATTCATTTTTGCTTTAATTTAATTTTGCTTTATTGAATTATCTATTTTTTCCTCCTTTATTTATTCCCACATTTATTTATCGATTAATTTCTGTCACCAAAATGCAAATGAAGGAGGCGTGTTAGACTAAAGCAATCAAAATAACAGAGAATCTGCAGAGTGTCCACTCAGTGATCACTCACCCAGATCAACCAATGACACCGCCAGGACACACCCCCTTCATTTGCATTTCAGTGACAGAAATCAAGGAATAAATAAATAAATGTGGGAAAAAATTAGAGTTAAAAATAAATAATAATTATCATTTAATTTATTTTTGCTTTACTTTAAAATAAAGCAAAACAAAATTAAAGCAAATAAAAAGAGACAGGGAATAATTATATGACTATTAATAATTATATTTATCTATTTTAACCAAAACTTACATCTGCATTTAAAAAATATTTCCTTATTTTAGCATTAGTTGTTTGTTGTCCTGTTTAAATAATAATTTGTCAAAGAGAGCATTTATTAATTGATTGATTGATTGATTTGGCAGTTCTGGTCCTCCATTAAACTGTTTTTTCAATTGCAAAATGACTGGCTACTGTTGCTGTTTTGCATTACTTGAACTGCAACCATGCAACCTTTACAGTGTAGCATGTGCAATCCAGTACAATCAGTAAATACAATCTTCAGCTTTACAAATGACATCTACCAGAGTGGCACATGTATGTTAAGGCAGGAGTGTTTAGGCAATTTCACTCTTTTCACTTCATCTATTAAAGATATCCTAACTGCATGCCCTCACCATAGTTATTAATACCATAAATAAAAGTAAAAAAAAACACAAGTGCCTTTTATTATCAAGGGGCATTGGTAAAACTACTTGAAATTACAAAATCAGTTTGATAAAATTCACCTTTACAAAATGAAATAAAGTCACATAGTAAGGAGCATGATGTAAAAACATAGTTTTTTGACTGAAATTACTAATACTGCTAACTTAGGAATGTTAAATCATTTTTTGTCAACTGGTTATGGACTATGTTTGTTTTTAATATTGTAAAGCCGTGTTTTTAAAGGCCAAATGTAATTGTATTAAAGCAGGACCAGTGAATGAAGACAATAAAAGTCAGCCAAAGTGTTTCTGTACACGACGCTGCAGCCGCATGTGTTCACACACTGTCATCTGTGTTATCCACCCATTGTTTTAGGAAACTAAGTTTGTCAGTGAGCCTTGACAGCAGACTCGGTCCAGTGCAGAGCAGCCGGGTGCCAGCACTGTGCACCGCTCTGGGAGGGGCCACAACAGGGTCCTGCCTCTCTCTGCTCTCTTCTACAGTACATGTCTCCACTGGCTCAGAGGCAACACAAACACAAAGAGACCAGGATGATCGGCAGTGTTACAGTGACTTAAGCACTTTTTGGTGAAGCAGTACTGACAGTTATGGGTCAATGGGGTAACAGGTAGACTAGGTAGATGTGCATGGTTCTATAGACATGTTAGTAGGTGGTTAGTGACATTGAATAAACTGCCTCTTGAGCAACACAATTTCAAAAACATTACATTATAGTCCGCCCCATTTCGGATAAAAGTTGTGATTGATGACTGGGAAAAGTTTACTCTAAAATATGTTATCTCCACTTTGCTTCCTACTTATCCATGCTTGTTACTCATTATAGACATGAACGACCAAAGGGCTAAAGGACAGAGGTGGTAGAGCGTCGTCCTGTTGTGGAGCAGCTGTCTGTGAGAGAACACTCCCTTTGTGTGTGACCTTTAGACTCACTCAACAAGTTACAAACAAGTGTCAGAACATTTATTTATTATCTGGACAGACCTGCACCATGGAAAAGGCCTGGAAAATTGAACATATCTGCGTAGTCATGGCAAACAGTGGATCCTGTCATCTTTACTGTTTCCTCAAACTGACCATGCTGCTACAACATACTGCATACTACGACCATACTGCTACATACTGCTTTTCACAACAAAAGCCAACATTGTAGAAGTATTTATGCAATTGTGTTGTGTTGTTCAAGCCTCATATATGACTGCTGGAAAATGTGTCTCTTGTTGCTGAGTGGCTGGTGAAGTGTTTGTTCTGTAAATAGTAGAACAGATTAGGATGAGGGCGGGCACTGCCAGGTCTGTTCAGAAAGAGGCAGCAGTACTACAAACTGTACTCAAATAGAAGTACTGCTACTTAGACTTAATGTTGCCTGTGCTATTGTGATACCATGAGTTTTGTCTTGGTATTGTGGCTTTCTCCCTACATCCAACAACATCCACACAAAGGTGAACTGGTGAATCATACTATCTACCATACTACCATAGTGAATGAATGTGAGAGTGAATGGTTGGCTCTCAGACTTGGACTTCAGTGGCGATTATTAGCAGGGTCAGGGCTACTCGAGTAAATTATTACTTGATTAAAGATAAAATTATTCACTGTACATGACAGGTCTGCTCTCAAGGTAAGCAACAAATGGAAGCCTTTTTTTTTCAAACACTAATACATTGTCATTTAAAATATATTGTATGCCCTCTAAATGGAGTATCTCAGATATTTCTTCAATCCATCATTTTAAAAATGTTGCTTCCTTTATTCCAGAATTTCAGTATTTGTTATTTGCTACTCTGAGGCAGTATGAAATTAATTATTGTTGGAAGGAATTTATTTTGGGATTTTTTTCTGATACACCTAAAATAATTCTTTCTGGGTCCAGGCCAAATGAGCATTTGAGTATTTTTGATAAAACACCAAATATTCCTGACAACAAAGACATTATTTTATGATAATATGAAAAGCTATGGCCTAAAGTCACCTTTTGAAGTCTGCACCTTGAACACCTAGGAGAAATGCTAAAAAAATAAAATAAAATAATTAAAGCATACATTTCAATCAGTTCTGTGTCACACCTGTCCAATACATTTACACAAATCCCCCCTTTGTTTTAGGACCAAGGCCCAACCCTTGATGAATACAATCATATGGCAAAAGTATCATTTGGGCTCAGAAAAGGACAACACAAGAATTGTTTTTGTTAAATCTAACTAATACTCCTGCTGTTACCACCATTACCCAGGAAAACATTTTCAAAAGTGTGCTCTGAATCTTCTTAGTGCATTTTCTTTAAACATTTCTGAAGTTAAAGTTTCTTCCCACTGTTAGAAAGCAGGATTGTGAATATATTTCACTGTACAGTCAATATAAATAGTGCAACAGTTCACATCCATGTCATAGCTATCCTGGGCCTGGCTGTCTCTCCTCTCTCTTCAGTCTCTCAGTACAGGATCCCCTCTGGTTCCAGGAGGAGGTATCTCTTGATGGTGTTGGGAAGGGGCAGGAGCTCCACTCCTCCCTGGCAGAACCCCCCCAGGGCCCTCCTGATGGCACATCTGGACAGATGCAGCAGACTGCGGGGGGTGTTGGAGCAAACAGCAAACATAGACTCGTAGAATGTTTTGTAGCGCTGTGGAAACAAGAGCCAGTGAAGTGATGACTTGACTTGGATTAGTCCTATGCTACTTGGACTTAAACACTGAGGACTCAAGGGTGACTTGGCTCAAGCAATGGCGACTCGACTACAACACTGCCACTATCCCAGTCTGCAAGTCCAGAGCCACTGTCCTGACCTCCATGTGACTCTGCAGAGGCATGTCAGCCAGGAGAGTCCCACATATAGCCTAACCCCCAAGGTACTCAGGGCAGATCTTATCTGTCCTACCGCCTCAGGGACCAGGGTGATGAATGAGTCCACCTCTGTGCACCCAGCCTCTGCTTCCTCTGAACACATGGCATTGATAATGACCAGAAAAACTGACTAGATTTTTTTGTGCTAATATATTTTACAAAATAACAGTTTTTTTCCAGCATGTATGGCTTCTTCGAATATTATGTTGTTTTTAACTGTCCTGGACACATCTATAGCCTGTTGGTCCTGGGAGTGGAGCCTTACCCTGTTTGAGGGTCTAAAACATGGGATAAAGTCTTGCAGTCTGTTTGCATATCTGTTTGTCTGATTTTGTCTGTGAAGCTCTATAAGGCATCTGTTGAGATATTGCTCTATAAAAATGAATGTCTTGTCCAGTGCTAACAGCATGTACCTGGTAGTACACGTCTGGAATTGAGGACCTCCACTTTTTGGTAGGTTTTAAGCATTCATAAGAGTTGACCATGATTTCTATGACCCGGGGTTGTTCATGGCAGGACTGCAGTACCTGTGAGCACAGACATTATAAAGGATTTTCTTACAGACAAACCAGTGTTGTTCAATTGTACCTTGACATGTTTCAACTAGTCTTCCTCAGATGGGTCACGTGATGACATGTCTTGGTAACTGATTGAAACAGGTTTTGGCATTGTCTTCCTACCTGAAGCGGTAGTCCAACTGCTTCAGAAAGGTATCCCAGGTGTGAGAGAGCAGGTAGGCCCCCTCGTCCTAGTTTATTGTCCTGAGAGTGTGTTTTCGGATATTGATGGCCTCCTTGATCAGTGGTCAATGGTCACATTTATATAGCGCTTTTCTACCTCTATGGATACTCAAAGCACTTTAGATCAAGGAACCATTCACCCATTCACACACACATTCATACACCAGTGTGCGCAGACACCGGAGGCAAAGGTGGGTTAAGCCCAAGGACACAACGACAGTATGCAACAGTGTGGGTTTTAAGGAGCTATTGCGGCGATTGCAAATCCAGGAACAGATGACTAAACAGCACCCGACCAGAGTGGAAATTATCTTTAATGACATTAGTGAACTACAGAAGAACTAAGCATCAATAGTGGCTAAAATCGCTCAGTACAAAAGGAATCTGATGGACCTCTCTCATAGGGTTCTGCAGGTCCTAATTAAACAGGAAATCCATAGAAAAAGTGGATATGTCATTCAAGTGGACGAGGAGCACCTCAGAGTTCAGCTGGATACTATTCAGTCTGAACTCAATGCTCCCACTCAGTTCAAAGGCCGTTTGAATGATTTGATGTCCCAAATTCGTATGCAAAACCACTATGGGGCTGTGAGATCCGAAGAGCGCTACAGTGTTGACACAGACCTCCTGAGAGAAATCAAACAACACTTAAAACATCAGCAAGATGGCTTGAGTCACTTAATCAGTGTCATCAAAGATGACTTGGAGGACATCAAACTTATAGAGCATGGACTTAGTGGCAGTGGACATATGAGAGGAGGTATCCTTGATCCAGCAATGGTGTTTATTGTTCTCAGTGCCTATGACTCTGGCTTTGTCTCAGTCCATGATGAGGTTCTCTATGGTCATATATTGCAGATTAAAGTTCTTGTCCAGTTTTGACTTCCTGCTTCTGAAGAGTGCAGACGCTTTTCTCCTTGCTCCTGCTTTGACCAGCTTTACTCTCCATTTTTTAATCCTTTTACTTTTTATTCCTTGATTCCTAGACTAACTTTTTATAATAGCCTACCTTTTAAATCTTTTAAGTTCATCAAAACATTTTCTATACTTTACTGATTAAAAAACCTATCCGAAAAAACCTAACGAGCCGAACAACTACAGTCTGGGAAACATTTTTAAACATGTCGGTGGAAAATACAGCAAATTCTCTCTGTGAAAACTGCCGGATTTACCTTCAAGAAATCAACATACTACAAGCAAGGATTTTTGCTTTAGAATCAGAGAAAGGACTTCATGACATGCTCACTCTGACACAGTGGTAAGAAGTCAAAATTTACAACCTGGAAAAAGGGTACTGACAAAAATACTACAGTATATTTCAATCTAAATGACACTGTGTCTTTTCCTAAACTATCACAATTGGGAATAGACCAAAACACTGAAAACTGGCCTAGACTTGGTGCCAAGCCAAAGAGGCACCAAACGCTAAAGGAGAATGCTGGCAACAAGACAATCATGATCCAACCTACAGCTAACATACGGCTAACAAACAGATTTCAACCACTGTCAGAGTTAAATATGAATGTGAACTCTGCTGTGACTGACAAAAACAGACAGAAAACTGTATGGTACAAGACAAGAGCCATGATGTTGGAAGAAAAAATCAGAAAGACAGAGGTCTCTGAAGGACAGAGATATCCTGCTGCTGGGAGACGGTGCTATCAGTGACATAAACAACAGTAGGATTGTTACATGCAGCTACCCAAGCACCACGGTCACTGATATAACAGCACTCCTCCTCCAGGTCATATCCAAACATCAGGGAGTCAAACAGCTGATCCTGCACGTGGGTGCTGCCGACATCAGGAAGGGAGAATCAGAAGTTTTAAAAAAGGACTTCACTATACTTTTTGAGAAACTTGATAAAGTGTCAGTCCAGTCATTTATCAGTGGACCTCTCCTGAACATCGACAGGAGGATGAATAAATTCAGTCGGCTGCTTCAACTGAACACTTGGCTGTCTGGGGTCTGTGAGTCCAGAGGAGTGCACTTCATTGACAACTTCAATCTGTTTTGGCAACGGGAGGACCTGTTTAAAGGAAAGGGCCCACACCTGTGCAGAGGTGGAGTGAGACGACTGACGGATAACCTCCTCCACGCTCTGAGGCATCAGAATGGACCTGGACAGGGTCCTACACAGCCACTGAGAGAAGAGAGGAATGACAGAAGCACTCCTGCCTCGCTGGTCATGGACACAGAAAGGGCTTCAGCTCCGGCAGCACCTGTGACACCTCCATCGGGGCCCTCACCACAGCCCTGGGCCCCACCTGCAGCATCCACACCCTCTGCAGACTCTTCACTATCCATCCCATCACCAGCTTCACCAATGGGCTTTCCCAACCACCTTGAAAGCTTGGTGAAATCAGGAATTAAAATGGTACAATTTAATTGTGTTTTGTACTTTTAAATTTGCCTTTTTTTTCTGTAAAGAACTTTGAATTGCTCTGTGTATGAATTGTGCTATACAAATAAACTTGCCTTGCCTTGCCTTGCCTTGTCTTGCCTTGTTGTATTGTTGCTGTGTATGTTTTTGCTGTTTTTTTCTCATCACGTGACCCTTCTGAAGAAGACTGTAAAAAGTAGTTGACACATGTCATGATAAGATACAAAAATACTGGTCGGTCTATAGGAAAATTCTTTATTAATATTAGTGAAAGACAAATGAACCTTTTTGGATTATGAGCGTATGTGAGAATGCTTTCTCTTGTGTGGCTGTACCTTGTGGAACTGTGGTGGGTAGATCCGAGCAGCATTGTAGTTGAGCAGCAGCTGGAAACACAGCTCTGGGATGGAGGCGGGTCGGACAGAGGTGACCTTGAGGAGGTATTGGATGGGGGCGCAGCCGTTGATGTCCATGGCCCTGGAGTCAGCCCCGGCCTCCAGCAGCATCTGGATCAGCACCTGGTCACAGTTCCATGCGGCTTTGTGGAGAGCTGTCTTATGGTCCTCCTCCTGAGCGTTCGGATCTGACAGGATTTAAGATACTGTTTAAGATACTGTTTAGTTTATATATATATATATATATATATATATATATATATATATATATATATATATATATATATATATATATATATATATATATAAACATCAGGGAGCACACAGGATGGTCCAAAAGAGTGATGTTATTATCCCGAAAGAGCGCGTTGGTCAGGTGGACTTTGTGAACTGCAGTGGTATCCTTTTGAAAGACCATCACCACACAGATGAAGGCCTGAGTCCAGAGGGATGTCCTCTGAATCATCTCCACATAGCCAGCCACCATTTTGACGTCATTTTGTTATTTAAAAAGATCCTAGATCATGATGGAGCCTCCTCCACTGTGCAGTGTAGAAAACATCTTCAGTGGGACCTTCATGTCATGCCAGTGCATTGGAAGCCATCAGGACTGTCCAGTTAACAGTGTTTCTCCGCAGATAGTAAAACTTTTTTCCATCTTTTTATGGCCCAGGTTTGGTGCTCCCTTGTCCAAGGGACAGTAAAATGGTAATTTGTGCCATTGGAGAAGTCATGGCCTTGAAGACATTTTTGTTCTTTAAACCCTTCTCTTACAGATGCTGTCTTATGGTTATTGGGCTGCAGTCAGCATCAGTGAGGGCCTTAATGTGGGTTAAGGATCAGCCTGTGTCTTCTCAGACAGACCACTGGATCCTCTGGCTCAGCGCAGGTGATATTTTTATGGGTCTACCACTTGACTTTTTTGTCCCATGCCCTCAGGATCTTTTCAGAACTTTAAAATTACCATCTTACTGCGTCCAACCTAAGCAGTGATGACACGTTGAGAGAGACCATGTGCAGCTCAACAGTCCTGCCACATTAAAAAACAGAAAACCTTTTTGCCTTTGCCATTAGGAGGCCATGACAGTGTCATGCCAGATTTTTGACAGATTTTTGCACAGATTCTAACTTTTTCAAGGCTGTGGTCCCAAGATTTTGATCACCTGCTGAATAGCCTCTTTTAGTTTCAATGAAATAAAAATAAATTGCCAACAGTCTCTTGCTCCTGTTTCTTCTTTTCACATTTTCAAGCTCTATTTATGAGTAGAGTATTAGTTGATCCACCAGAGCAAAATCTGAATACTTGTAATATTTTCTTGGTCCTGATCATAATCATGCAATACATTCAGGTCAACATAAATGAAAGCTTAATAAGAGGAGTCTTGAATCAAATGACAAAGTTAAAATGAATGGCAATTGTAAAACTAGTGGAAAATATTTTGGTAGCTTAAAATTTAACAATATTCCTTGATCAAACTTATACTATGTCAAGTCATATTCATATCAATATTACAGTTTTCCAACATGTTGTCATGTGTTTTTAAATTTCACAGCCATAATACAGTTTAAATACACTGGTCGAAAAAATGAAAGTGACACTTTTAAATCTATAGAGCAGTGGTTCCCAAACTGAGGTATGGTCACCCCAGGGGTATGCAAAAAGCAGAGGGTACATGAAAACTTAAAAAAATTAAATAAAAATAGCCCGATATAAACAAACACACAGTCATGTGCTCTGCCACAAACATACACATACCCCCTAGAATTCAGCACAATTTTTGGTAGATTTATTTTTTTTAAAGATGGTGTTGCTTAATTAATAAATAGTTTATACTTGTGAAAAATAATTCACTCAGGGAGATTTTATTTGGGCTGTGCTGTGCTCACAGACACTTTTTCAAGCTGCACGGGAGGCGGGGGCACATGGCTGGGGGTCAGATGTCTTAAGGGGTACAGGACTGTGATAAGTTTGGGAACCACTGCTATAGATTATAGAATCAAGTCTGTTAAACTGGGGATCCTGATCTGGGGTCTCATCTATAAAACTGCATGGAATTCTTACTAAATGTTTCTTTATGCCAGAAACTCAAATGCTGCGTACGTTAGAAAATATTCACACTTGGAGTAGAAATGTGCGCGCGTAAACCCACTTCACGTCACGCCCTCTCGATGCCGCGAATCCACCAAAGAAGGACAATGCAAAGTGACTTCTGAATGAAATTTCCCTAAATATGAGCTGCTTCTGCATAAATGCTCTATGTGGTTGTTTAGGGCCACAACTGTAATGAGGGCCACATGATCAGAAAGGTCAGAGGAGATCTGCTAAAGTCACTGAATGACAGGGAGCCAGAGCCGCTGCCCTGTGCTACAGCACAGTGAGTGATGTTAACTGCTGCCATAACCAGCCTAATTACAGTGCATAGCAAGAAATCATGAATACTAGGACATTTCTTTAGCCCATAAATGTCTAACGCTTTCTTGTGTTTTTTGTTTGATGAGAGAGTCAGGACTTAACACGAGGGAGCAGCGTTTCAGTTTTATGCAGCTAAACTCTTCCTGAGGATGCAAGGCATAGGTCTGTCGTTGACGGGCACACACAACATTAAATCACAGAAGCATTTAATAAGGCCAGGAAACTATACACTCTATAAAAAAACAAAGGAGAGCAGCAAAATAAATCATTAAGGCATTATATTATTGTATTTTAGGTTCATTAGTGTGTTCAAACATATGTGTGTGTGTGCAAACATATGATATCAATATGTTTTTTTCAGAGCTTTTTAAACCAATTCAGAGCTCTAGGGACTAAAAGTAGATGATGTTACTCATGATAAATAAAGGACCACCAACATGCGCACAATGTATTTCTCACAATATCTTGTGAGATCGTGTGTGGTGTTATAAAAGACACATAAAACAGATGTTCAGACGTCCTGACAAAAGTTTTTGTAGCCTGTAGTGTTTTCGGGAGTCTCTGTCCACAGCCCAGTGTGATGAGACTGAAGGTTCATGAACTGTTTCTGTGCTGGAGCAGCAGGGGCAGAGCAGAGCCGTGTCTGGGGCTGAGGCCACACTGGGCATTGGGGAACCACTGAAATAGAAACTTGGCCATAAAAAAAGGTTCATGCCCAAATAGAATAAATAGTTTTATTTATGCTGTGGTCTGTGTAGAGCAACAGCTCATCTTAAAAATGTTTTGTCTTGAATTTTGCAAAAAAGTAAAATATTAAAACCTTGAAAACCTAAATTATATAAAAACATTTTAATGTAATGTAGTAAAAGCTGAAAATATTTTTTATCATCTAAAAAGCACCAGAATTCAAGAAATTACATGTTTTTTTGTTTGTTTGTTTTTTGTTTGGTTTTTTTTGTTGTTTTTTTTTGGTGTTTTTTTTTTTTTTTTTTCAATATTTCCCTCAGACCCCCCTGCTATAATGTATATTGTCCCTAATAAAAAACTTGTCTGCTGTTACATCCAACAGGGCACAGACCTGGAAGCAACACAAAGATGTTTGTGTTTGTTTTTAATGGTGTTCATTTGCCATTAAAGATCTTTTTCAAATCGGGTCATTCTGGTAGTCCATGTCTATTACATGTGTGTCTGTTTAAGCAGCGTGTGTTATTTGGTGTTTGCGCGTGCAGTAATTAGGGGGCCACAACCAAAATCTTGTTTAGGTCCACTAAAATCCTAGAGCCCTGCGCTTATGAGATGGTTTCACCAAGAAACTCTCAGAGAGCACAGACCTCCACCACCCATAGGGTCACTCACCTGAGAAAAATCCTAAAGGCTTGGTGGAGGTCTTAAAGATACATCAAATCTGTGAACATACTACTGAAAGAGAAAAACCTCACCTTTCCTGTGGCATTATTTGTAAGTGTGTAGCTACATTTGTTGTTGTGCAATATCCATTGTCATATGTACCCCCTATATTTAGAACCTTCTGGATCACCAGAACCAGAATATCAACATGATCCATGTCAGATTATAACATCTACCATAATGTCATCTTGTAATAATTTTTTGGCAGTGATTCTGGGCATTATTTGTTGAGGAAGAAGCTGTAATGGTAAAATTAGCCACATCTCCCAATAGTAAAGAATCCTTTAAAAGATTCCTGGATCCAGATGGTGATCTGGATCACCCCCAAAATGTAATCACTTGTTCCTTTTTCCATTTCTGACATTTCCTGAAAATTTCATCAAAATCTGTCTATAATGTTTTGAGTTATGTTACTAACAAACAGTCAGACAAACCAATGCCGCCGAAAGCATTGGCGGAGGTAAGGACGTAACAAATTAGGCTGTTATTCCACAAAAACACAAGAATGAGAGAAATGAGAGAAAAGCTCTTCCTACTGGACTGACATTAAAGCTGGTGAAGCCTCAGATGGGTGCTCTCTGACCTGCGTGGTGGTCCAGCAGCAGTCTGCAGACCAGGTGGTGGTCCGGGCTGTACCTCTGCTCCCTGGACTCATATGCCCAGAAGGCCGCAGTAATCAGAGGGGTCTCCAAGGCTGAGTTCACGGGGTCCACGCTGGCTCCATGGGCCAGGTACAGCCCTGCCAGCTCCGGGACGCCAAACCGGGCTGCTGTATGCAGAGGGGTCACCTCGTCATTGTTATTGCTCGGCTCATCCACCTTCGCTCCTGCAAGAGACAAAAATCAAACTTTAATATGTGTGCTATAATGTAATCCAGCCCCAAGGGTTCGCAAGCAACTGCACTGTTTGTGCCAGTTCAATGCCTGGATAAATGGAGAAGGGCATCAGGTGTAAAATCAATGTCAAATTACTATGAATCACTGCACACCACAGTAAAAAAAAACACAGTGGTAATAAACATTAGCTCTTTCATAGTTAGTTTAACAATGTCGAGAGTCTAAACTGAGATTAGACTAAAATCCCTCAGTGATAAATATCCAGAGTTAACATTGACAGTGTTAATAAACAGTGTAATAACAGGTGAACACTGTAAGAGTTACTACAGCACCAAGAGTCAGACTCCAGTCTCACTAATGTGGTGCACTCCAGAACTGACTCTGCCCAGCATTAAACCAGATCAAACCAAATGGACAAAGTTTTTGATGAAGGACATGTGGTAAATTCATCTTTATACCATAAAATCATTTAGTACAGTATTTATGTTGTTGTTGTTCAACACTGATTTAAGTTCATGTCTCTGAGCTAACTGTGTTGGTGATTAGGCTATCTGTAGCCCATAGCTAGTAACTCCAGATCTACATTCAAAATCAAACATTTTTATTTTTTTCTGATTAAACTCTTGTAGAAGGAAATTTTACTAACCTTGGCAAACAGGGGGGCATACCACATCTTCATCATATTTCTCATGTGCTAAGCTAACACACGGAGGCTGAGACACTGATTTGTAAAATAACAGGTATTTGTTTTATTATTTAGAAATGTTTTCATACTGTTTTGCAGGTGACAAGAGTCTTGTCTGAGAAGAAAACATGTTTTTTTTTTTATTGAATTTGTTGTTGAATGTATGTATTGTTATTTCATGTATGTTTATTTTTTTATTTGAAATAAAGAGGTATGATAACATGGATATATTGTGTCTTATTTCTCCTTGCAATAGTTTTAGGTATATTTAGAAGTCATTTTGTAATAAATCGATTTAGCTATAAATTGTTATTTCTGATTAACACTTAACCCAGAGTCTTCTTTAATGACACTATAAAGAGTTGGTTATAGCAGAGTGTAAAACCACAGTTACACATAGAGTAAAAAACTAACTCTTTCCAGTGTTGGATTAATTCTGAAAATGTAACTCTATCACAAGAGTAAACGTTACTCTTTCTGAGTTAGACAAATATATTCACTCAGACAGTGTTGACACTAACTCTCAAGTGCTGTATATACAGTATACTGTCAGTTTTACTGTGCAGGAGGCAGAAGATTGGTTGTGGCAATCCAGAAGGGAAAAGCCAAAAGGAATGATGTGTTGTCATTATTAATGCCACAAAAGCCTGATTCTGAAACCTTTTCCTGATGATAAGGCGCTATTTCTTCTGTCTTCAGACTAAAACCTGAACAGCTATTTATTAGTGGGTCCAGCTTCCAGTGAGTGTGCACAGCTGACCTTCATCAGTTCTGAGTACTGCCTCTTTAACACACAAAGGGTGCATCCATCTACAGAGATCTGAGAGCGGCGTTGTCCTGAGTGAGTTGGGGATTTCTGCAGGTCTGATGAACCAACAGAGGCAGAGTCACTGTTGATTTCAATGGGATGTAGCTAGACCCAGCTCAAAAAGTCGCTAAATGCTGCCACACTTTATTTGCATATTACCACAATAAGACTATTATTATAAAATTCATTACTGTTTTCTCCCCTAATCCCACTCTACAAACTCTTTTAATAGAAATAGTGTCCTGTAAAGCTTTTAAAAAAATGTTTTGTTTATCTAACTTCTATGAGCAGAAGTTACTACCACAGCTCTGATACAGTTCTGGAGAAACAGTATTGTTGTTCAAAATAATACTACGCTGAAAAGTGAGTTTTAATATAGTTTTATTAATATGGCCTATAATAACTGTTTACAAAATGTTAAGAATTTAATCGGAACATACCAAAATATTTAATAACGTTATAATGATGTCGGACCTGAGTCCAAGTAAAGCAGTTTTTATATAAATAAATAAAAACCCTCTTAATTTATTTAGCATAAGTGGTTTTACATTTGTTCAAACTGAGCAGACAGTGCATCCTGTGCTCGCTGCTGTGTGTTGCTGAGTGACAGCTGACAGCACAGCATCTCACAGAAGGTGAAAGAGAGCACTGTCTGCTGCTGCTCTGCTCTGTCTCACTATACAAGGCAGAAACAGTGGAATGTGTGCGGGAAGAGCAGGGAAACGACACCTCACGCTCTCCCAGAACACTTTTAACGCCTAATTACAGTTGTTAAGGGTTGCTAAAAATGTTGCTAGATTTGTTGCTACTCTCTTTTTTAGAAAAGAGAGTAGCCCCCCACTAAAGGGGTCTGAAAAGTCACTAAATCTAGTGACAAAATCGCTAAGTTGGCAACACTATGTGAAGGGCAGCTCTCTAGAGATGACTCAACGGTGAATCATTCTCAAAGGTTATTTGGCATAGGTTTTATTCCGTACCTTCTGAAACCCCACAGTTATTCAGGCTTGGGACAGGCACAAAGTTTGACACCATCAGCCACTAATTTTTCTTTTTTCCTTTCTTAACTGTTGTTTGAATATGTAATAACTGTGACCTGGCTACACCTGGGAATGGTAGGAGAAGAAGTGAAGATGTTAGAATTACTAGTTACACAGAATTGCTGTTGTTTAAAAAGTTCAAGCTTTTTACTCCCTGGAGACTTGTGGAGTCACATGGAGCAGCCATAGGAAGCTTTTTAACATACTAACTGTGGGACAACTCAGAATGAAGCCTGTGAGCCAATAAAAATGGGTCAACAGGACATAGTTTGGACACCCCTGCCCTAGATGAATTGGTGAATCTAATGTGAACTAGTGAGTGAATATGAGAGGGAATGATCGTCTCTAATGGCCCTTTTCCATCAGCACTACTTGGTTTTAATCTACTTTACTTTATTCGGTTTTACTCTGTATGGGGAGTTTGGGTCATAGGGGCAGTAGTCCCTCACTGATGTGACGTCCTTGTGTTTATACAAGGCTACAAGTAGCAAGGCCAGATACTGTGGAGAAGTACAGGAGAGTTTGGGAAGCCATACAGCAACATCGGGACAAAGATGAGAAGCTGCAAGATGCTAAAAGACAACGTTTGATGGTAAGTCTCTCATTTCGGGTTGCTCCGTCCAGCTCCCTCTGGACGTTGTCAGCACCCACCAGGCAGAGAAATGTACAGATCTCATTGAAAATCTCAAATGTTACATAAATGACTCACAACTGAAAACATTCTCTGACCAATCAGTGGCCGGCAATCTGTCAACGCCACATTTTAGCACTGGTTTGGCTCGGTCAGAACCTCAGCTGGTCAGGTACCAATAAAGTACCTGGTGTTAGTGATGGTTGCCTAATGATTAAGCTCACAAAGTGGGTAGAACTGAGTACAGTAAAACCATGTAGTGCTGTTGGAAAAGGGCCATATGAATGAATGAATGATTTTTTTTTTTATTAGGTCTATTGTGTCTTGCATGCAAACATGCCCAGCCTTGTATCGAATCATATCATTTTCTAGGAAGTGCGTATCGATATACATGGAATATTGATTAATAATATCAGAAATTTTAAAATACGAAATTTGCATGTTAAAATAAAACCAGATACGGCTTTCTGAGTGTAATTTTTGTGTTTTTAATGAAACAAAATGTTACATTAAACTTTTCTTCACTCTCTGTCAACTGGACCAAATCAACCCTTACCGTGATGCTACATTTGGGAGTAAACTTTTATAATTTTTGGCAAAAAGTTGCTGTATTGATTATCAAAATGATGTTTCACTCCCACTTCACCTAACTCACACCGCCCACAGAGTCTGTCTTCTTCTGTGATTTGGTTAAATATCCCGGCCAGAGGAAGGATTCCTATACACAGCTGTTCAATCAAGGACCTTTGATTCCTGCTCAAATTTGCACTGACGTAAAATTCTGCCCTAAATGTGTGTTTTATTTGAATATACTGTATGTCCACAACTTTGGTTTAGCCATTATCCCATTCACCCATTTTTCTTTATATGCCAACGATAGGTTTGCTCTGATCTTATCTTAGCTCTATAGAAAATATACTAAAGTTGTGCTACCGCAAGGACGGCTCGAAGCTCTGCAGCCCAGGCTGACTTTGTCTTACTTCAATTAAAGACTTTATTAGTTATTCTATTGTCAGGCATAGTAATGATTTGATTCCATAATTTGACCATTTCACATTTTCTTCGAATTGACTCAAGAACCTAGGCCATGAGTGCCAGTAACTGGTCACTGCCCAGGATGTTCCATGCCTAAGGCCCACAGTAGCTGAGTCAGGCTCCAGCCAGCCATAACCCAGGAACAAATGGGACAAGAACTACCATACCAACTACCATAGTGAGTGATTTTAGATGTACCATGACTTGTGTAGTCTACCACACCCCTACATGCTTTTATGTTTTAACAGTATGGAGTATTGATGTGTAGTTGGTGCTGACCTTTGAGGAGCAGCTGCCTGGCGCAGTGCACGGACTCGGGCGTGATGCAGTAGTGCAGAGGAGTGTGTCCGCTCAGGGATAGGCTGTTCACTTTGGCACCGTGAGCCAACAGGATGGCCACACAGTCCGGGTTGGACACCTCACAGGCCACATGCAGGGGGGTCTTCCCATTAGGCATCCGGTTCAGTGCTGCCCCCTCCTGTATGAGCAGCAGAGCGCTTGCCACAGAGTTGTACATTACACAGACGTGCAGAGCCATGGCCCAGGACTTCTCCAGCTTGTGTCCAGGCAGCCAGTATCCTGGGACAACATGCAGACAGAGTAGTTCAGAATACTGCTTACAAAACACAGACATCTGCACAGTGTATATGGTGAGTACATAACAGCACGGGTCCACCTTATATGCACTGTAGAGGTGGGGAGTGGCCAATAACTGTACTCAAGTCAGAGTAAAAACATAAGTGATGAAACTAGTAATACTGGCTTCTTCTGTGGTACTCAGGATTCTATTGCTCTGGTCCTGATTTAGGTTATTTTGGACCCAGTTCTATTCTTGGTTGAGTCCTTGATTCATTTTTGTTTTGTCCTAGTTTAGTCCTGGCTTCGTTCTGATTTAGTCCCTATTTAGTCTAGGTTTAGTCCTTATTTAATTCAGGTTTAGTCCCAATTAAGTTCCTCGTTTACTCCTGTTTTGTCCTTATTGGACTCCATTAAAGATCATACTTTGAAAGCTAAATGTTTTCCAAGGTAATACTTCAATTCAGTTCACTTTTATTTATATAGGTCACTATCACATCAGTCGCCACAAAGGGCTTAACAAACAATTCAGTCACACAATCAAACATAAACTTAACTACATAACAACATAACAACAACATAACTTCACTAAACTAAACAGACCCTCCTTCTCAGTGAGGAAAAACTCCTAAAAAAAACTTCTGTGGGGAAAAAAGAATGGAGACCATATTGAAGGAGAGACAGGCAACATGTGTCTAGGACTGTTAGTCCATTAGCTCATCTATAAGATCATAGTTCAGCTCTATAAGGATGCAGCAGGTGGGCCTCATCAGACAGGTGAGTGGGGGTCAGGTACTTGGAATCCAACATATGAGAATCACTGACCTAGGTAACATACAGAGGTGGGTAGAGTACTTAATTACTTCAAAATAATATTACTCATGAAGTAAAAAGTATGTTGCAATAAAACTACTCTTAGAATGGTCTGGTCAAAAAGTTGTTCAAGTACAGGTAACTCTACTGTCCACCAGCACTGGTGAGTGGAGCTCTCTGGTCCAGGACTATCCCCCACGTTCAACACGTGCAGTTTGATATGTGTTATTCAAATCCATAGTTACAGACGTTTACACACTGTACCCTGCACTTCCTCTGACAGCTCTCTTCAGTCTCAGCATTGTTGTCTTGTGTGCATATTTATTTATGCTAACATACTGATGCTAATGGAAAACTGTTGGTGGTCACACATTAAAAAAACAGCACACTTTCACACAGATGTGAAAAAGACACCATCCAAAAAAAAAAAAAAAAAAAAAAAAAAAAGCCAAAGTACCATATGAAAGATTTGCTGTGACCTCTGAGAGAAAGGCAGCAGCTGAAGGGACCTCCCAGGTGTCTGTCCTCAGAGACAGCAGCTCCAGAGACTGGAGAGCTACAGAGAGGACACTTCTCTCTCATGGGTAAAACCCACTGTCTCCTGAGATGATACTACTGTTCAGCCATGGAGGTGGAGCTCCACCTAGTGGGTAACCTGCAAACATGCCACAAATGGGATCCAAACAAATTCTGTGATTAAGAGTATTTTTAATGACTTCTTGGTATTTTAGTATCCTTACTTATTTGTTCTCCAAAAGTAGTGAGTGAAGGATATTATTCTAAATGTCCCATCTATTAGTTGATTTAAGTCCACTAAAGAGAGTAGAACTAGAGAAATATCCCCTGACTTCAGCATTTCTATTATTGTATTTATTTGTTTCCTTTGAAAACAGCAGAAGTGCAAATATTGTTGTGTTAGAATGGTTTAATCCTCTGGGACTGTTGTGCACATTGCATGTACTTTTAATTTTTTGTATTTAGATAATTTGTGTTTATGCAAATGAAGGATTTTTGGTGAGATGATGTCTTTCTGTTATTTCTAGCTCAGCTCAGAAAGTAAACAACATTAAGCATGTTTTACTTGCTTTTCAGTTTGTCGCTATGAAAAATATAGATTCTTTTTATATTCTGCTGTCATTGACTTAATTTGTTTTTCCACATCTGAGCTAACTACTGATACCAAATATTGATATGTTTGTAAAGATTTTAGGTCTTTAAATGCTAGTTTTTTGAGACAATGCCACCACCACCCAAAAACGAGGTGGCATTGTCACAAAAACCTAACATTTAAAGGGTTAAAATCATTTAAAAAATATGAGTATTTGTTATCAAGAATTAGGTCAGATGTAGGGGACAAGGAATAGGTCAATGAAAGTAGATCATAATAATCATTCATAATTATTTTATAGCGACAATATTTACCCACTGAAAACTCTGAACATGACTAACATTAGAAGGGTCCCTGAAGGTTAAGCACCTCCCATTTTGCATGAACGTGCATCGATGCCATGGAAACAGATAAAAGGTGCAATTCAGGTGTGCGGCCATCAGCATGGATCCTGAGAGGCAGACACGGTCTCTACATTTAAGTTTAGGCTTAAAACATTCTTCTTTGAGAAAGCTTATGGTCAGGATTTCTATAAAACACCCCACTTTGGGAACCACTGCTTTACAATATTACAATAAAACTTTAATCAGCTTATTGCTGCTCACAGGTTGTCCCACTGTTGCAGATGGCTTGCTGTTGGACGTTCTAGTGTCTACTGGACTTTAGCTGGCTCCATCTGTGCTCCTGTCCTGAGGTGTAAACACCCTGGAGCCCTTAACTTCACCTCCTATGGACCCCACAACCCCCTTCTAACCTCCTCTCATCTCTGGCCTGTCTGGATGAACCCTTCCTCACCTGCTGCATGCTTACAGACTCTATCAACAAATGGACTCTATCCATCAGTCCTGGACACATCTACAGCCTGTCCATCCTGGGACAGGATCTCTCCTTCATGTTGTTCTTCCTGAGGTCTTTATTTTTCCCACAGTTAGGTTTTTTATCCCCCTTACTGAGAAGGTCTGGTCACTGTCTAAGGACAGTGGATGTCCTGGGACAGTCTAATTGCCTGTTTGTTTGTTTGTTTGTTTGTTTGTCTATTCCTATAAAGCTCTTTGAGGCAGCTGTTCTGATATTGGGCTATAAAAATAAAGTTGAATTGAATAATTGTAAATATTTTTCTACTAAAATTAAGACTTATATATTTTATTTTGTATGGATTCTTGATATTGTTATATCATTATTGGTAGCACACTTTAGAAATAAAGGCCAGTGCATCTGGAGACATACAATGTGAACTAATTATCACCTAAATTCCAAATACTGCATACACACTACATCTGAAATACAGGCGGTCACTGAGTGAAGTCCAGGACTTATATTATGCCTTTTCACACTAATAAAATGGATAAAATGTTTAAAATCAAAACATGTCAACCTAAATTGGGATCATGTATGGGAATCAATACATGTCTTAATGAGTTATACATGACCTGACTAGTAATAAGGAATTGCTGTATAACTGAAAAGTGCCAGTATTAAAGATACAGCATGTTACCACGAGTCACAATAACACTGAACTTTTCACCCACTTTTCCATGAATAATTACCAAATAATGGTGTTATTGAGTCTAATGACATATGGTTTTGTTATTTTAATGACTGGGAAAAACAGGCTTAAATGAGTGGTAGCTGATGAAATACTATGCAACAAAGCTTAAAATAAAAGCAGCCTGAATATGTTCAGCTACACCATTCATCCACTGTATAAGGCAAAAGAGCCTCAAATAAAACCAGGGACAAAACCCAGATAAATAAAACAAGCCCTAATGTCACTTTTCACATCTTGCCTGATACCTGCACACAGACTGTAATACTGAAATAAGAGCTTACCATTCTTTTTTTACACAGGTACAGTTAAGCCCTATTATTCATTACATGACAACATTTTCAGTTAAAGTTAATTTTTAATGGATCAGTTCTGGCTGAAAATGACAACAAAGTGACACAAAATGTTATAGATGAATATGGTATTGAGAACCTTTTGCTTTTTCTGTTTTATTTAACATTTTGACAAAAAGGTCCATGTACAAACGTACTCCGACCCTTTCTCAATAATCAGTGGCTAAGCCTTTGTTTTATATCACAGCTGTCAAACATTTTTTATCATTGTTACGATTTTTTGATGAAGAAGAAGATTTTGTAACAACACTCAAATGTATTTTCTTCTTAAGTTAATTTTATACTCAATACGTTTTTACTTTTGCAGAGTTAAAATTTTGGTTAGGTACTTTTACTTCGACTTGAGTAATATTATTTTTTAGGTAACAGTACTTTGACGTGCATACAGATTTTGAGTACTTCGTCCACCACTGTCTGTACTAGAAAAGACCACTGAGAATGCCCCGCCCCCTCTAAGACGAGACCCAAATAAAGAACTTAACATCGTGAATGATTGTAGATTTCGTAAAACGTGCGTGAAAGCGCAAGCAGCCACCTCCCCGCCGCCTCCCGGCCTGTCCTGTCCTGTCCTGTCCTGTCCTGTCCTGTCTGTCTGACCTTGTTTGTAGGAGGCCAGGACCATGCTGGGGTCGTCCACCTCCAGCACCGTGTCGATGTCCACCCTGCCCGTGTGGAGGATCTGCTGCACCCCCTGAGCGTCGTCGGCCTGCAGCGCCTCCAGGAAGCGCTTCTTCAGCTGCCTGCTTAGCTCCGCCATGGCCCCGGGAGCAGGGGGCCCTGGCTCCGTGAACGGTTCACTCCACTCAACCGCTAATATTGCTCTCCAAACCGCACCGAGGACACGCGCGAGGAACGAGAGACATGCGACCAAGACTGGCTCCAGCATGGCCTCGGTGTGAGGCTCTCAGCTCAGACATGTTTTAGAGCGGAGGAGGAAGAGGGGCAGTGGGGCAACAAGTGTCAGGACATAGAAGAGGAAAAAATAACCAGCCGTAAAGTGAGGCGAAATAAAAATAGCTGTGGCTCAGAGGAGGGGACGGGCCCAGGGGTCAGGAGCAGCCAAAATCTGAGCTGAGGAGCGAAACACTGTCTAAACATCAGGACTAACACTGGACTAAACTAAACTTAGCCAGGACTAAACTGGGTCTAAAGCAGGTCTAAACCAGTACTAAACCAGGACTAAACCAAGTCTAAACCAGGACTAAACCAAGTCTAAACCAGGACTAAACTAAAGCAGGTCTAAGCGAGGTTAAAAAGTGGTGGTCTAACTCAGGACTAAAACAAACTAAATCAGAACTGAACTTCTACCACCAGATGAAGCTCACATACCACTAGCTGTACCTGCACCACAGTTTGAGAACCACTGCATTATGATACAGATCTTTAAATGCATGTCCCATAAAGGTTGTAAAGGCTGTAGTAAAATTTTCCCTTTTGGCTTTTCCATTTTGGGATTTACCACAGCGGATCCTCTGCCTCCTGGTGTGCAGAGACAGTTAGGTCTATATTTGGACACTTAGCTGTTTAACAAACATATTCAAAATATAGTTATGTAGTATATAGTTATATAATTTATATGTGCTTAAAGTGCAGACTCTCAGCTGTAATTTGAGAGTATTCATGTCCAAATCAGAGAAAAGTTTTAGGAATTACAGCTCTTTAATGTGGAGCAGGCTCTTTTTCAAGGGCTCAGACGTAATTGGACAAATGAACATTACCACAAATAAAATGTTCATTATTAATACTTTTTAAAAATCCTTTGTAGGCAATGACTGCCTGAAGTCTGTAGCCCATGGACATCACCAAACACTGGGTTTCCTCTTTTGTGATGGTCTGCCAGGCCTTTACTGCAGCTGTCTTCAGTCGTTGCTTGTTTTGTCTTAAACAGATGAAATGCAGCTCGATCAGGCTGAGATCTGGTGAGTGACTTGGCCATAGCAGAATATTTCACTTATTTGCCCTAAAAAAATTCTGGGCTGCTTTTGCAGTGTGTTTTGGGTCATTGTCCATCTGTGGTGTGAAGTGCTGTCCATGAACTTTTCAGCATTTTGCTGAATGTGAGCAGAAATTATATCTCTATACACTTCAGAATTCATCTGGCTGCTTCTGTCTCTGTCACATCATCAGTAAACACCAGTGACTCAGTGTCAGTGGAAGTTCTGCAGCTCATGGCTCACACTGCTCCACCAGGTTCTACAGAAGATGTGGTTAGATTTGGGTCATGAGGTGTTCCAAGCCTTCTCCAGTCTCATCTGTCCAAAGAATGCTGTTCCAGACCTGGACTGGCTTTTTTAGATGTTTTTTGGCCAGGCCAACAGCTTCCAAATTAAGTGTACCACCTGGAATCAAGTTCAGACCTTTAACCTGCTCAGTTTATGATTGATTAATGAGGGAAAAGCCCATGCAGCTCAAGAAATAGCTTTTGAAGCAACTGTCCAGTTACTTTTGAGCTCCTGAAAAAGAGGCAGCTACACATTAAAGAGCTGAAATTCCTAAACCCTTTCTCTGATTTGGACGTGAATACTCTTAAATCACAGCTGAGAGTCTGCACTTTAAGCACATATTAATATATAACTGTATTTTGAATACATTTTGATAGGCTAAAATAATAAAACTTGTATCAGTCTCCAAATACTTCTGGACCTAACTGTACTGCATATATTGATTCTACATAAGTTTGATGACTGATGTACTTCCTGTGGGTAACCCTTCCTCTGAGCCTGGATAATGGGTCACTATTGATGAAAATGACAAGACACAGAGACAGAAACTGCACAATTTATTGAGTGTGACAGATCCTGGTCCTGAAAATCGGCAGAACGTGAGCAGGAGCAAAGGAAAGACAAACCAGGAAACAAGGAACAGAAGTGTAGAAAAGACCTAAGCCAAACACACACAACACGCCTGACCTCTAACCTCCGCTGATCACATGGACACAGTAGAAAACAAGGCCTCAGGCTTCAGCGTATTGCTCATACAAAAGACCAAAGGCCAGAGCGCTAACAAATATTTGTGAAGAGGTGATGGTTGTGGGTATATTTGGAGTAGCACTACAGTACGAGCAGGACAGGACAGTTCCTCTGTTCTCAACTCAGCTGATCCAAATCTAAAATATATTCACCAGAGCATTCTGGGAGACTACCATAGTTACTATGTGTTAATTGCCATAAATTATGATAAACATTTGCTTCATTAAATAGGAAAATAAATAACAATAAAAGGATTAAAAACAAGTCAGAATTATACAGTGGCATGTGGAGCTACATGAAGGGAAAAATATAGATCTTGCAGTAATCATTTTGAGAATAAAAACATGGGACAAAAATGTACATAGCTTGCTATAATTAAAACTAATAAATAATTATAATACTAAAAAATGTCATGTTCTCTTCTACTCCTATAATATCAGGCATTTATTCTTAAATGTGATCAGGAATCATTGTCACTTTAAAAATCATATTGGGACATATTTGTCAGTGATTTTAAAATAAATTATTAATTATATGTAAAATGATTTCAGGAATGGGACAGAAGTAGCACAGTTTTTCCAACTAAACATTAATAAACTAACTTCTGCTAAAATAAAAATGAGTGTAAGAGATGTTTCCAGTGTTTGATCAAATATTGTTCCAGTTCTCTCCCTGTCCACCAATCAGCAGCAGTCATTACTGTTCATAGAATTATTAGCATAGAGAATGTGTCATTTTTTTCTGTAGGTCAGTGGTTCCCAAACTGTGGTGCAGGTACCCCAGGTGTACATAAAAAGAGTATGTGAAAACAAAATTAAAAACATGATTTTCAAACAGCCTAATTATTTGTGATCTTTATTAACTTGAATTCTTACTATTTCTGTCTGAGGTGCCTTCTCAGATTTGCAAAACATACCTTTTTTGTGTTCAGTAACTGTATTTAGTAATGTTTATTCTGAAGGCTAAATGGTAGATTTCCTTCTTTTGTAAGTGAACTAGTGTTTGATCACTGATAAGACTGGTCATTTATTAAATAGTTCATTTTGGCCAATTCCTCGGCTGTAAACCCTGTCCACAGACGTGAGAGGCCTGTAGAGGAGAGAGACCTGGGATTTCCTATTGGCCTCGATCCTCTGTGGGTGGGATTCACAGCCAAAGAATTGGGAGGTTGAGGCTTTGAGGAGGCAAGTCATAAGAACTGGCTTCTTGTCAGCTCAGAGAATAGACTTTGAAAGAGCTCTGCTTGAGTATGAGTCTCTTCATGGCTTAACACCAAAGTACATCTCTTACATGGTTCCATATGAACGAGCTCTGAGAACCTAAGGGACGAGCCTTCTGCTGGTGCCTGAAGGTGTACAGGACAGTAAAAGGTTTGGGGACCACTGCTGCAGGTAAATAAATGCTAAATGCACCCTCTCTCTGAGCTGGAACACTTACACTGGTGGAGATGGGGAATTCTACTCATCTATTCCTAAAGGCAGCGTTTGTTACTGGGGATATAAAAAGCAGGTTAGGAGCAAAGCGACCAGTTTCTGTTAAAGCAGGAAGAGGTTTGGACTCAGGTTTTATCTTTTATAAATGTTTCCATTGTACCTGAAGTATCCACCAGTCCAGTATCCACAAGTGCAATGGTCCTTGTTGTGGTACGGTACATAAGACAGTGTAGTGTAGGAGCACCACGAGCTGTTAATCTGCATTTATCACAGTTACTATTCAAGTCTGAGGGCCTAAATCTAGCTTCCAATGTAATCTTCTTCAGTTGAGTGTAAGCAGCAGCATGAGGACACCTTGTGATGGGACGAAGAACTGTCTCACAGACCAGAGTGTGTCATTAGATTCTCTTCATAAATAGAACATGATTTACAAGTCCTTCATAATGGCACAAGAGAAAACTGTACATGGTTCTGCAGCAGTGGACATGAAGTCATGATGTTTTCACAGAGTCCATCTTGTAAATAAATAAAAGTAATCGCGTGAATAAATAGTTGATAGATGTATGGCTGAGACACAGGAGGAGTGGGAGGGGCCGTGAGGAGGCGGTGTCCTGGTTTAATCTCTCTGTGGTCTCTTCACTCAGCTCTCCTTCAGCTGGCAGTGTCGCTCCACTCCTGACACCTCCTCACTGACAGAGCAGGCGTCCCCCAGGAGCCAGTGTTGGGCCCTCTGAGCGTTTTGCTGCAGTGTGGTGCTACAGTCAGCAGGTGGCGCTGTGAGCTTTCACTCCTCAGTGTGTTCTGTGCGCCTGTCCTTCTGCTGCTGCTCTAACTCTCGTCTTCGGAGCTTCTCTCTGTGTTTCTCCACTTTGTCGCGGTTTCGTCGGGCCTTTTCCATCAGAACCTTCAGGTCTTTAATCTTTTTCTTGATCAGGGCACGGTCCTGGGATGAAGTCACTCCGAGGGCCTGGGGAAAAAAACAAAAAAACACAAGCGCTTAAGTGACTTAGAGACAAGCTGTAGCAGGGACTACACTGTGTAAGCAGAGGTCTGTTCAGTGGGAGTAAATCTGAGCAGGTTTGTGTCTGAGCTTACTGCAGTTCAGTCACTGCACATCAAAATATCTGAGTAATTCTAAGTGGAAAAAAATATCTATAATTTACTTTTAAGGTGAACACTTTTGGTGTTGCTTTTTACCAAAAAATGGCCCCTGTCCAAAAAATAAGAATTTATCACAATCAATACTGGCGTCAATCAATGCCATGTCCAAGACCGTAATAACTGGTATTAACATTTTCACATAGCACTTAGTATGTTGAAAATATTTCATTTTTTGTTTTTCTGATAGTGGTTTATAGTAATATAGGTAATATAGTAATATGGCAAAATGGCATTTAAAGGGTTAAAAATATATTAAAATATAATAATTTATAAGAAATAAAGTTGATTGGAAGAACTGAGTCAATCAAAGTGGAAAAATATTATATAACATATTTTAATAATACTTTTTTGGAGGTGAGCACTTTTGGTACTAAAGGCGCTGATTGTACGTTTTTTAAAGGGCTGCACAGGGGTTACACAACCATACTTGTAAAAAGTAACTAACCATTCTCCTCAAAAACTTACAGAAGCTACAATTCTGTGTATGTTTTCTATTATTTTATAACAAACTGACTTTTATTTAATTTGCAGGCTTAAAAACATCACTGTATTTCAAAAACATCACTATACTTCAAGTGCATTTCATCTTAAACTTGTTTGCACTTTGTCTGGAGAAACAGGGCAGGCTACTGACAGAGCAGGTGATTAGGTCTCAGTATTTTCATTTGGTTTTAGGCTGCTCTCATAACCTTTAATCTTCCACAAGCCCCTTTGTCACGCAGCTTCTCTATCTCTTTTCCTTGTGCTGCTGCAGCACACTTCCCCTCCTTGCTCTGCTCCATCCCTGTGTGCTCATTTGTTGTTTGACTGAAACAGAATTGATATCATTTAGACAAACACTGTCTGAATAATATCACATAGATCTGTGTCTATGGATATTGCATTCATTTCTAGTTTTTTTTACACAGCAGTGTAGTAGTGAATATCTCTGCGAAAACTGGCACAATGTTGTCTTCTTAGTCTGAACATTTTCACTGGATGTTTCTGAGAAAATACACTTTTTCACTGTATCCACACAAAAACATGGCATCATTCAATCACTCTGTGTGATCATCATTCACTGCATTTACATAGAACATCATATTCAGCCCATACTCTGAACAAGTGCTTACATGCACTACTAGAATTGGAATATTTATTATTATACTTTATTGATCTCCGTAGGGGAAATTTGTTCTCTGCATTTGACCCATCCCTCACTGGGGCAACCTGTCAGGAGCAGTGGGCTGCCGCAGTGCAGCCCACCCAGGGACCCTTCTCCAGGTCTTGAGCCAGGATCCTGGTCAGGAGTATCTGGTTTTAGCCTATTGTGCATGTTTTGAGGTTGATGGAGGAAAGCCACACAGGGAGAACATGCAAATGCCACACAGAAAGGCCCCACTGGGACCTTCTTGCTGTGAGGTGAGAGTGCTCTAACCATTAAGCCACTGTGCCGCCTATATATATATATATATATATATATATATAAATGTTGTGTGTTGTTGTGAAAATGTTGTGTTAATATAGTGGATATAAAAAGTATTTGAAGCAAAAATTTAAAACATTACTGCAATGTCAGTATTTAATAAAAGGACGAGACGAGAGTAAATCCTGCATTGTCTGCACTATGCACCTGACCTAACCCTATATTTTCATGATTAAATGTATAACTCGTGTTAATGTAAAAGTTTAGAATAAATGCAGTGTTTATTTTACAAAGCGAGAGTCAAGAAGTACTGTCTAAAACTGGAAACAGCTGTTGCTAATAATCACTAATAACCTCTAATTTGTTTTTTTGTTTTTTTTTGCGCAGAATAATGGCACTTTGCACGATTTCTCTTGTAATATGAAAGTTTTCATTAGTCACAAAGCCACTGTTAACTTAAAAAGCAGCTTAATACATGTGCTTGTTTGATCTGCTGGACAGGCAGATTATAGGCTATAAACAGCACATACAGTACACACAGTCATCTACTTTGTGAACAGAAAAGTTCCTGTGGCTCTGATATAGGCAGACGCTGACAAACGTCATTCACTGGAGAGAGGCGTTCAGGCACAAAGTGAAAATGTGAAATCTGGGAGACCTGAACATTTAACAGTGTTGCAAATGTATAATTTGTGTGATAATAATTGAGTGGGAGATGAATGTCTTTTTGAGTGCACAAACCCTGAGGTGATGAAATGTAGAAAAAATATTTAATTATTTTAATTATTTAAAGCACCCATCAATGTATAAGCTTGTACTGTTGGGGGGTCATGACCATGGAAATGGTCATAACCAAAGAAAGAAAGAAATTAAAACGTGTTTTCTTTGAAGCTCTCACATGACAGGAGTGCCAGATTTACCCACGACAACTGAACAGGTTCAAGGCTGACACACGCTCCCTAGATAAAACTATAATCAGTATGAATTAATATTATTAAGTGAAAAAAAGACAAAACTGAGCCTGAGAAGTGCTGTGTTGAAGAGGGATTGAAGGAGTTGAGTTGAGATGAACTGGAATGGAGCCAGTGTGACCAGCTCCACTGTAGCTTCCAGTGTGCAGCGGCACTGCTCTCTTCTATCGTACAAAGCTTGTCATATTTAAATATTCTACTTTCTGTGAAAAGGAAACTCCTATTAATGTATGGAGATGTCAGGATTAACTGATTATATATTATTTGTGATTATAAATGTCACGGCAGGATAACCATAAGATTTTTAGAAACTATGGTATCTTACGAGGAGCTCTCATGCGCCACTTTTTGGAGCCCTCAGTACGTTCTGCTTCTTGGTACATGTAATGGTCCTTGTAGCTAATCAATAAATTAAAAAGTGAAATAAAAATAGACTGGGTCAGACAGATTTTACAGCAATTTAATAAAAAAATGTGTCAATAATCATGAAAATCATATAATTGCAATATTTCATCTCACAATAATCGTGACCCAAAAATGTTATATTGTGACATCCCTACTAATAGTATATAAGTTAAAGGACCAGTCACAAAAAAGTCTTTCCTAATGTGTAATGATCTAAATCTGTTGTATAAAACACTGCAGCACTTACTGCACTCATGCTTGTCAGCATATGTCAGTATTTGATAAACTTAAAGTATATGAGTACACCTCAGGACGGACACACTCCTGAATGAACAAGGAGGCAGAGAAGTTGAACCGTACCTTCAGTTCAGAACTGTCCAGCTGCAGCAACTCTTGTCCATTGATGTTTTTGGCAGTGAATTGTGGGATATGTTGTTCCAGGTTGAGGCCCATGAGCCAGCGGGCCACCTGCTGAGGAGTCCACTCCGGGACACTGCAGCTCTGCAGCTGGTACTGTCGGGACTGGGTCTCGTCGAGGATCTGAGGTGGACATGAGGGTGCACACAAAATAACCATGTGGTAGGAGGAGCTTATACAGAATATGAAAATGTGCTGTTGGACTGAGGGACCAGGCAGAGGACAGGCTGCACTATGTTCAGTAT
Source organism: Bostrychus sinensis (assembly GCA_020698575.1). Classification (NCBI taxonomy): domain Eukaryota; kingdom Metazoa; phylum Chordata; class Actinopteri; order Gobiiformes; family Eleotridae; genus Bostrychus; species Bostrychus sinensis. The sequence continues at coordinate 1,502,252 of CM036255.1, read as the reverse complement.
TAACAGCAGACTAATGTCATATAGAGCAATGTTTCCCAAACAGGGGAACGGGAATCTTTAGGTGTACGCAAGGACATTGCAGGGGGTATGTGGAGTTATATGTTCATTTACCTATGTTCATTTATAGTACCTTTATATATTTGACTTTCAAAGACTAAAATAAACCTAAATCAGGACTACAGCGAGGTATGGGACACTAAAGTAGGAGAAAACAGGGATTATACCAGGACTAAACCAGAGCTAAACCAGAACTAAATCAGAGGTAAACTAAGATAAACTAGGACTAAAACCAAGTCTAAACCAGAACTAAGCTAGTTCTAAACCAAGTCTAGACCAGGTAAAACCAGATCAAAACATCACTCAACTAGTACTAAGCCAGGTCCAAACTAGGATTAAATCAGGTCCTGGGTGTACTCAAAACCAGAAAGGTTGGGAACCACTGATATCAGAGATGGTCTCATGCAGTGAACATGCAGAGGTTTGTGACCAGGCTCACCTCATCATCGATCATGTCCAGACTCTGAGAGCAGCAGAACAAAAACACAACACTGCACTGTTAAACTCACACATACTGTATGTACATGCGCTCAGAACAACATTAACCTGCCTTTACTCGAGCCCAGTAATTCTTAGTATTAGTGGTTGCATAGGATGTTTATTAGTATACATATTGTTTATATTAACTGACAGCTGCATATTTTGACCATAAACATGCAATAACTGGATTTTTTAAATTAAATATCTGTACTGTATTTCTTTTGAATGCTAAGATTCTATTTAAAATAAAACAAGAACTGATCCTGAAGCTATTTCTGATGAGCAAACTGCACAAAACTGCAAAAAAAAAAAAGAAAAAAAAAAGAAAAATAAATCAAAAAGAAAAACAAAAATAAATACAGTTCTATTGATGTATTATTACATTAGAGGCTGCAATTATATATAATAATATTATATAGTGCATATGTTATAATAATAACAATAACATAATAACTTTTTCACATTATTGTCCATTATTACATTATAGGTTGTTACAGGCATTTCTAATTTTCTCTGTTTCTTGGGTTAGGGTGCATACTGTAGCTTTTGTATGCCCGTGTTGTCGGTCTTGTTCTGGAAAGGATGAGTCTAACTGTACCTCATCTGAAGACAGGGCCAGGTGAGAGGGGCCCAGCTTGGCTTCACCCAGAAGTCCACTGATCTCCACAGAGCTGCTGCTGCTGGCACTCAGGTCATCGCTCAGAGAGGGGCCCTAAAACAGCACAACACCAGTCTCTCACATTGGCCAAACTGAATTTCAGTGATTGTCTGTTGTTCATCAGCTGATTGGCTTAATTGCTGTTTATTTCATACAGTTATTAGTAGTACCGTCGGAACTAGGGCTTCACAATATCTCAACTTCACAATACCCGAAATCAAAACTAGTCTAAGTTTAAAGCTTGGTTAGTCATAACAGGATCTGGAATCTCGAGTATATTTTTAATACTTCAGTAAATTAGTTGAGTAAAAGAATGCGGTTCATGTCCATCTCTGATTATTATGTAATCTTCATGACATGACACTTATAATATATTGTCAAGTATGATCACTGTAAAAAGTACGATGCAGTACCCCATAGTATGAGTATGAGAAGAAGTGTGGCCAGGTGAGAACAGTCTGTCCAATACAAACACATCAGTTTTAATCTGTAGTGCACATAATAATAGAAGGTTCATATAAATGTGTAATATTTACCTTGGCCTTGAGTTTCTCAGGGCTGTCCTCCGCTGAGAGCTCTGTGGAGCTGAACATGCACAATCAGACTCATTTATCATTTTCACAATACTACAGAATTGAAGTACTTGACGCTATTCATACTGTCACATAGAGATTTAAGCCTCACCTGTTTCCGAGTAGTTTTGTTTTTCTGGGAGATGTCCTGAAAATAAAAGGCAACAATATAAAAAATATAGTAAAGATCAGGGGTGACAGTCTGGTGTGGCCAGTCTGTGTCTGAAAATGATGTCTCATGCTTCCTGAACCACTCTTTCACATTTTGACCTTGATGTATCCTGGCATTGTCATCTTGGAATAAGCCTGTGCCATCAGGGAAGAAAAACTCCATTGATGGAGTAACCTGGTCATTCAGTATATGCAGGTAGTCAGCTGACCTCATTCTTTGGGCACATAACGTTGCTGTACCCAGATCTGACCAACTGCAGGGAGTTAACTATTTACTTAGTTAAAGCCAGGCAGTGTATTTTCTTGTTTTAAAACACTGACATGACTAATAAGTGTCATTCCAGTCCTATAGCATAGAGATGAGTTACTGCCTTAAACTATAAAGCACCAGAATTTTAAACTATTTTCACCCCAGTACAGATTTATGACACTCAGATAACAACAAGTAGTAAATGAGAACTGCTACACAGTTGAATTTCTTGACACCTTTGGCCTCATTCATGAATGCTGAAATTCCAGCACTTTTCTTTAATGCTGCCAGGGTGTTTACAACTTTATATTTTAGGAGTATATAAAAGCTCCTTGAGAAATGCTAACCTTGGGCATGTTTAGTCTTCTCTCTTGTTTTTGCTGATATCACACCCTTGTGTTTACTACAAGCACAACTGTAGTAAATGTTTGTCAGTAGCTGATGTTTGGTCTTACCCTGGCTCCAGAGCTCGGAGATCCTCCACACCTCGACAAGGGCTGGTCCTGGCCGGAGAACCTGTCACAAGGTAAACATACTTTATTATACAAAAGGCTTATACCTTCATTTTTATATAAATAAAACCAACAGATGCTGCAAAGCCATTTAAATGCAGTGTCTTGTACTTATAATGCAAGTTTCAATGTGTCACAACCAAATTTGTGTGAGGTATGTGGATGTGTGATGGGGCAATAAGATATGTTTAAGTGCAAATAATTAGTTGGGTATATAATTTTTACAATACTATTTTAATTATTTATCAGACAGGATGGTTTTTAAACAAGCACTGAGAGAATGTTTTTAGACATACACTTCCATAGAACTACTCTAATGTTGTCTGTTGTCATTTCATAGGTCTTTATGAAGGTTTGGATGTGTAGTGGTTAGGTGGTTAGACGCACAGTCTGCAGAAAGTGGCTCTAGAAAACAGAGTAAAAGTCTTATAAATGTTTAGAAGAAGGGATCTGAAGTAGTTTTGACTTTTTAATTTAAGGTTAAGAAATCTGTTCTTGTCAAAGTGATGCCATGATGCTGTAGCTGGTCAGTGTTGGTGTGTGTAGATCTCACTGACCCTCACGCTGGGCCCCTGTAAGGTGTACTGTCCTCCTGGGGGACCCCTCTGTGCTCCCCGGACCCCTGAGTGTGGCCCTGTCGCAAGACGTCCCACTGCGCACTGAGCCACTGCGACTGTGGGCCGGACTCCCAGCTCCCTCTGACACCTGAACACACCGCACACAAGCACAATAAATAAAATATAATCATCTTTCCATCTTAATGGTGTTTGTTATTAATGTTGAAGTAATGCATAGTACTTCTTAATTATTTATTTACACTATTAAATTAATGTATTTTTCTGTGAAGCTCTGTGTTAGTAAAATGTGCTATGCAAATAAAGGTGGATTGGATAGTAAATAGTACATTAACTAACTTATTAATACTCAACTAATACCTTACAAATGCTTAAAAGTGAATTATAAAAGTGTTACCCTTCCTGTGCACACGAAAATAAACACTTCTCTTAAATCTCTTGAATAACACTAAATGTAAATGATGACGAAAACTGAGCAGTGTGGTCAGGAGGATGCAGAGGTTGTTCAGAGCAGAGCTAGTCATGTGATACACTGGGACCTCGTGTGGCCCCTCTGTCAGATCTGAGCCACTCTCTGTCCCACACAAACGCTGCTGTAACCAGACCAGACTACTGTGGTCCTCTCACCACACAGAAGAGGCCAACCCAGTCTGACAGTCTAACACACTGAATTAGAGCAGCACAGTCATCTGCAAGAACACAGTCTTTAAAACCAGAGCTGCAGAAGGAGGTAAGCTTTGTCCTCACTTCTCATTAGAAAAAAGAGGCAAATAGTTCTTTATATGGCAGAATACACACTCTTAGTTCTAAACGTAGGTTGACATGCAGATTTATGGTTATACTATTGTCCCCGAATTTGTTCCCTGCATTTGACCCATCCTTCAATACCTCTGGAGTAACCTGTCAGGAGCAGTGGGTGACCACAGAGTATCACCCAGGGACCATTCTCCAGATCTTGAGCAAGGATCCTGGTCAGGAGTACCTAGCTGGAGAATTAGCCTGCTGTACATGTTTTAGGTTGATGGGGGGAAACCAGAGCACCAGGAGGAAACCCACCGGGACACGGGGAGAATATGCAAACTCCACACAGCAAGCCGCCATCCGCCCGGCCCGGGATCAAACCTGGGACCTTCTTGCTGTGTGCAACAGTGCTAACCACTTTGCCACTGTAGACACTCCACTGTCTGCAGACATGTGTCAGAATCCAGCCATTTCACTAAGCAAGTGTGTGAGTCCACAGTGGTCTGCTCAGAATGATGTTGTGTTCCTGTGCTCTGGGATTTCACATGCACTTAACCTTTATTACAAAGAGAGAGAAAAGTGCTGTTACTAAGCTACTTAACTTAAATGCTTAAAGGTGCTATGAGCAGTTTATATGTTTTATATTTCATAAAAATTACCCACGTGTACCAAGATATGATGTAAACATGTTTAAATCAATTAGTCATTAGTTTTACTGATAACAATGGTATAGCTGATTTATTCACAATTAAAATATATATTTTACATAATGGCCAAGTGGTTTTGTTTACATTTTTTGTTTTGGTTCTAACTGCATTGCCAATCCTCCAATCAGAAAAAAAGACCATTGTTTTGAGTCAGACTGCAGCACTGTTGTCAAACCAGTTCATGCTGCTTACAGTACCTCTGAAGTGCCAAACTTAAAGTGAATATTTATATCTAATATGTAATGATCAATTAAATTTTAAGAATAAAACTGCATTTAGGCAAAATGAAGGGACAGCAGAAAAAACACAACTGTGCACATGAATGCATTGTAAGCTGCAATAAATTAGATGTATCCTATTGTCTGTGGGAACCAAAAAAAAACAAAAACAAAGAAGTTTAGTCAGTGGCAGAATTAGCCAAAATATACAGAGTAATACTGCCCAAATGAGAAAAGACTTGTCATAATCGACCTAAGCTGACATTGCACTGACTGTGTAGAGTGGCAGGCCAGACAAACTCTTTTCCTAGTCTATACAAAGAAGTTAGTCTGGTACGCCTTTACGTATATGTCATTTCTATGGGTGGAACAATCACAGGCGGAGTAACCAATCAGAGAAAGAAAGGGCGGGGCGTAAGCAGAGCACCGCTGACCTGTAACCTAAACAAACATGGCTGATTCACCAGAATACAGTGTATTCCGAGCAGCTCTGTACTTATTTCTGAACGAGAACAGCAGCAAAAGCCTTGCAGAGACTTGATGAATGTGGTCATTACGTCAGCAGGGACTTTACTGTTGTTAAAAGGGAAACAGGATGAAGAAAACAATCCCACAGAGGACTGAACAACAACAAGGACTTCAGCAGAACCAACAGGTGACAAAAGAAAGCACTAAACGCTGTTAATCAGCTCAGAGAAGTTATTAGATTAGCTCAGTAGCCAGTGCTACCTTCGTTAGCTTCTGCATTCATAAGACACGCTGCAGATAAACGGCTGTGATAGGCCAGTACCAAATCGAGAGAAACACTTCTCTGCAGGAGTGTGTGTGTGTGTGTGTGTGTGTGTGTGTGTGTGTGTGTGTGTGTGTGTGTGTGTGTGTGTGTGTGTGCGTGCGTGCGTGCGTGCGTGCATGTGTGTGTGTGTGCGTGTGTGTGTGTGAGTAGGTAAATATACAGACCTCTCCCTCGGCGGAGCTGATGCTGTCTCTGTATGACTTGGTCTTACTGGGAGAGCCCTCCAGGTCTATGACCAGACACATAAAATATAACAAAATAAATGTACTGATCAATGCAATTACTGATAATCATGAATACACAAATAAGTAATTCAATATTTGCAAAAGTAAGAGTAACTACTGGTGTCTTTTGATCTTTCTAAGTAAGAGTCCACTACCATCTGCCTGGTCTCTAATCTGTGCTCAGTGTGTAGTCTTCCTGGCTCAGAATCACAGATGTATGCTTCTGTGATGCGTACAGACACAGAGGTCACACAGAGGAAGTCTTGTGTTGAGAGCGGGACAGATGTGCTCTGGAGGATTAGTGTGAGTTTGTGGAGGTCAGAGCCAGGGCTGTGAGGGTGAGGGCTGGGACTGAGCAGAGGATTAGTCCTGCCTCAGTCTGTGTTTGTGTGTCTCTGTTTACTGTAAACATGCTGTGATTTGGTGATGTCCTTCACAGAGGACCTCAAATGTTAAAGATGTGACTGGATGAGGTCATAGTTAATCCAGGAAACAACTACTAAATGAACAGACAACAGATTTAAACATAAACCAGTTGGAGGCTGTTGTGTGATACAGACCTCTGGGTGGCGCTCTCCTCGGACTGTTCTGAGCTGCCAGCCTCTCGGAGCTGTTACTGTTGTTATTGTTGACCTGCAGGCCGTTCTGCTTCATCAGCTGCATCAGCTCAGACTCCAGAGTGGCTATCTGCACAGAGGATCACCAGTGTTAATGAGCCAGGAGTGTTCCGACTCCAGAGTGACATCATCCTCTTAAAAAGATGGTTTAGGATGCACTGACTATTGGGATATTTTATCCAGTACCTAGCACTCTCCTATTGTCCTTGAAATTGACATGGGGAGGTCTGTGTTTGATATATAGACTTGTATTTGGTGTTTATGAATAGTATGCATATTATTAAACTACTGCAACAAATTGGATTAGTAAATTAACTTTCCAAAAAACAGAAATAAATCATTATCCAACTGTTGGTGTCATTTCAAGTTGCACAGTTGGTCCCTCCTTTAAAAAACATGTTCTTCCTCTTAAAGCCCTTTTAGGTCACTTTTTTTTTGGTTTTGGGTTTTCCCTGTCCTCATCATACAGAGCAAAAGTAAATTCATTCCCTAAATGCCAGTTTGATCACATAATTCCAACATATTGTAAATAAAATATCCATTATTTACTGTTTAATGATGCAAAGTATGTGTGTGTGTGTCTGCGTGTGTGCAGGGACTATCCTCTGATAGGTCACTGATTAGCCCTAAAACAGATTTTAATACATTTTTACTTTGTGCCAATAAAAAAGGGCAGATAATCACACACACAAAAAAAGAGCGGAAACTTAAAGCTCTAAAAGGGCTGGGCTACAGTCACTTTTATCTAATGGGAATTATAAGGAAATTATTTCTCACAATGCAATCTGAAGTATCTTATTGATATATGTACAGTATATTTTGTCATTTAATGTATTGAAATGTGCTCAACTGGTGACACTTCAATGCTATGAAGCATGGTCAGAGCTTAGTATTTGATAGTCAATCAGTTGCACTTTTACTATGTCCAAGAGGATACTGAAATATTACAGATAATGTTCAAAATATGAATTGCGTGTTCCCAATATCGTGCAGAGTTGCTTGTATAAAAACACAGTTTTGTGTATGAGGTATTTTTTTCTGGTTGTGTGACACTCGTTGACAGTGGGAGAATGAGTGTGCAGTGTGCAGAATAATAGCAGGAGACAATCGGGCTGATGACCCATTCAACTGTGTACTTCAGCCCAGGACTAGACTACGAGACTGCCAAAGAGAATCAGCACAGAGTCTGACAGAGAAGGCCATCCCAAATCTTCAAGACAATCCATTATTACAGTTCAGAAATAACAAGGCAAAGAAAGAGATGATTATGTAACTCCAGTTTGTAACGCAATAAAACATGAGACTCAAATGTTACTTTCACCCAAAAATATGGAACACAATCTCATGGTAATGTAGAAAGTAAGGTGCACTCTGGCATGGCCTACATGGTTTTAGAAAACCTATATGTGTTATAACAGCCACAATACAATATGACCAGTGATGTTTGAAAACCAAAGTGATGGAACAGAATATTACAGTGAAAGGGGTGAATTTAAGAAACAATCTAAAAATAAAAATGAAATCAAAGAATCAAGAACAATTATTGTGTTCAAAAAAATCTATATAATGTAATATATTGAGAGTATGAAACTGATGGTCTGTGACAGTGATCAAATCTTGTAATGAATTGTAAAGAATTGAATTATAATGCAAATTGTGACTAGAATTTATATTGGAAATGCAGACTGAAGCAAGAATAATGAAAGTGTTTTTAGTCCTTATATTAAAAAAGGACAGACCTATTATTTTTACTCTTCTTTCTGCTCCCTTTCATTTTGCTGACATGTAAAATCAGTTCTTTTTCTGCTTTTTCTTTTAAATTATGAATGAAATAAACAAATAAAAAATCTTCATCTTTGACATACTGTAGTAAGATCTACAGTAGCACAGTTCTGTTAAAGAAACCAGTGCTAAAGGTCTGAACAATGTTTAAATCAGGTCTAAAACAGGAATACTTCTCTTCCTTTTGGCTGTTTCCTTTCAGGAATCACCAGTGTGTCTACAATAGGACTACATGTAGAGACCATGACTTTGTCTAAATAAATAGTTTTAAAGCCTGTAAGTCTAAATACAGCAGAACAGAATGGGATTAAGTGGAGTTACCCGGACTTGCAGGCCCTGGATCTCGGCCAGGTGAGCCTTCTCTGCCTCCTCCAGCCTCCTCCGCTCAGCATCCTCCTTCTGGATCAACTCCACCTCTCTGAGAGCACAGGAGAGAGGAGAAACACACACTTACTCTGGTCCTTCAGCTTTCTGATGTTACATGTCATTAACGGTAAAATGTGTGTATATTTGTATTAAAATTGTGAAAAATTTAGTGGCCTATATCGTCTATATACAGTGATTTTGAAACTTTTCACTCTTCCTACCACTTCAAAAAAACATTTGGCTTTGCAAGTACCATCTTTAATGGATTAAAATGAGCTTAAATCTAAATCCGGATATAAAATAAATGACTAAACCAGGTCTAAACCAGGACTACACCATGTCTCATCTAGGACTAAACAATATATAAATCAGGAGTCTAAAGATGGACTAAACCAGGTCTAGACCAGGAGTAATCTAGGTCTAAATTGGGACTAATCTAGGATTGAACCAGGTCTAACGCAGGTGTAAACCAGGACTAAACCACGGCTACACCAGGTCTGCAATGACTAAACCGCATTTAGGTTTAGTCATTGTAATGGTCCATATTTGAATAGGTGACATACAGTTTAGTCATGTCTCTGAGATATTGGCAGGGTAATTTTGATCTCATATCTCATAAAGGAGCTGAGAGAAAACAAGTGTCTATCCTTTGGCCCTGTGAGCTCTCTGCCTCTAGTCTCTGTAGTAATAGTGTTAGGTCACTTATCGTTTGGCCAGTGCTGGGCCTGAGAGGCTGGGGCCAATTAGGGGCTGTCAAACAGAGCAGAGGCTAAGATGGGATGGACCACTGAGATATTCGCTGTTAACAATGGGAAGATCTCTGGACGATGACAGGAGCTCAAAATGTGGAACAACTCGAGCTATAAAAAAAGCTGCTCTGCCCCACAGGAAAACTGGAGATGCTTGGTGTGTAGTCCAGGACATGTGGCCCTGGGTGTGAAGAGTAAAAGGGTGTTCTGTCAATATTATCAAATATTCTATATCTTTAATCAGTTTATTGCTATTCACAAGTTGTCCCTCTCTCCGGCTCCTCTCTGGGGGAGTGGGGACTGTTTCAGATGCCTGGCTGCTGGCAGATGTCCCAGTGACAGCTGGATCTTAGCTGACCCCATCTGTGCTCCTGTCCCGACCTGTGGGCCTTTAACCTCACCTCTATGGACTTCCTGGACCTACCTCACCCCACTCACCTGTCTGGATGAGGCCCCTGCTGCATCCTTACAGAGCTGATCTATGATCCTATAGATGAGCTAATGAACTAACAGTCCTAGACACATTGCCTGTCTGTCCTGGGAGAGGATCTCTCCTTCAATATGGGCTCCATAAGGTTTCTGTTTTTTTTAGGAGTTTTTCCTTACCAAGTAGGAGGGTCTAAGGACAGGAGTGTCCTGGGTCTGTTTAGTTTAGTGTAGGTATTGTTTGTGTTGATTGTGTCTTTATGTTTGATCAACTGTTTGTGAAGCCTTTTGAGTTGACTTTTGTTGTGATACTGGGCTATACAAATAAATCTGAATTGAATTGAAATTCTGTTTCTCTGTTCATTGGTCAGGAGTTGGTTAAAATTAAGTATTAAGGTTAAGGCTGAATCCACACATGGACAGAAGCAGATTTACAGAACTAATAACAGAACAAAGGCATGAGCATGTTTAAAACTAAACTCATCTCCTTGTTCATAAAAATATTGTATTTGTTGAAAGCTCAACAGAGGCTAGAATTATGCAAACACCATCTGAACTGAGCAGGTGCTTGTATGGCTGTCTGCAGGTCAGCAGGCCTATCTTATTTTGTGTTTCAGTGAATTAAAGAATACTGTCAATATCCTTAAAATTATTTTTGGGAATTAAGTGTCCAGTAAATTGGGCTGGGAATAATATATCAGCAAATCCCTCCATAAAGGTTTTCAAAAAACAGTTAGGTATTAGACTAGAAAATTTGGTGCTTGGTGCTCCTGAAGTGGAGATATCTGACTCCGTGTCTGAAAAAAAGTTATTTTGGGAAAACAGACTTTGAAGTTAATTTTCCAGATAGAAATCTATGAACACAAGTGACTAAATGTAATGAAATAAAAACATTTAAGGTCCCTTATTCTGCTAAATTTACTCTTTTTGATCTTGTAACCATGTTATAATGTTGTCTCCTCCTCAAAAACATACCTGGGTTAGTATTTTGTTTCATTCGCACGTTTGAATAATCTCGTATGCTAAATGCACTGACCTTCTCAAGAGCCGAAAACGCTCGGTCTCACTGCTTTACGTAGACACATGAAACCTGGAAGTGCTCCTGCGTGTTTCTAAAGCCCATACACTGTCACCAGGCCCATTTTGATCATTTAAGCACCTAAACCACCGTCACTATGAACCAGTCAGTTCATTTATCTATCTGTTGCTAATAGCTGTGCTAATTAGTCATTTTATTCTCTGTCCGTTCCCCACAGTTGCCAGCAGGGGCTGACAGACACCTAATCCAAGTGTTCTCTGCCAAAGTAAGTCAAAGTAACAACTACCCAACAGAAAAGGTTTTCCACATATACATGAAGTTGTAAAACCTGAAATATTAATGCAAAGGTGTCCAACACTATTTCGAAAAGCCTGAAACCTTTTATGAGTAGATTGGACATTTTCTTTATTTTCGCAATAAACTGGCCTGATGTTTTACCTGCAGCATCTGGCTTTATTTGTTACAGAAGTGGGTTTCGGATTGCAGGTTAAACTGTTTGCTTAATGACTGTAGTTAGAGAGTGAAAGTTAACACGTGCTGAGAACTGACTTCTGCTGGAAGTCCTTGATGAGCTTCTTGGCCTTGTTGTACTTCTTCTCCAGAGTCTGGTACTGGGCCTGTGCCTCCTTTAGGTGCTCATTGACTGTGTGGCAGAGCGTCTGCGCCTCAATCCAGTAGCTCTCCAACTTCAGCATCCTCTCCTTGTTCTCCTCAATGCTGGCCTTCAGCTGGCTTTTCTCCTTCTCCCAGCGCTGCTTTTCCCGCTCCACCGACGCCAACTGAATCACAGCGTGAGACACCGCAGTTTCAGCATCGGAATGAACGTTTGAGAAAGTTAATTACTACTACATGAAACCAAGAGCTGAACATCACATCAAAATCTGCCACCATACTCAAAAGCCTTATATATGGTTACAGTAGGCTATCACAGCATGATTTTCTCCAATCTAGTGTGGACACAAAGCAGACACATTCCAGAAAAATAAATAAATAAATAATAATAATAATAATAATAATAATAATAATAATAATAATAATAATAACAACTTGTCTTCTATTACTTATTGGAATTCACTTATAAAAATTATATTAGACTATAACAGTTGTCATCATTTACTGCAGCGGTGTCCAAACTATGGCCTGGGAGCCAAATGTGGCCCATTCATTCTCAATTGGCCCATATTGCACAGGTAGTACTTTTTATCACAAGGTAAAAATTGCAGTACACAGCCTCATATTTATGCACATTATTAAGATGGACTCTGCATTAAGGATGAAAGATGGAAATCAATGGTTGTTTGAGCCAAAAAAATATATAAATACATAAAAATAAACCAAATCAACCAAAATATAAAAATAGTGCAGGATTTTAGAATGGGCCCTGGTTATGAAGCACATTCAGTTCTTCAGGTTCATGCATTAAGCTTTTAATTTATAAAACAATCAGGTTAGCTGTTTACCAGAGTTTGATACAAAAAACAGCTGCTTATTGATTAATATTTAGGGACAATTTTGTGAATTTATATAGCTGTTTTTTGTATCAAACTCTGTACTCTCTCTATATATATTATTATTACAATTTGTGCATTTAACTTGATTTTTGGTTCTTTTTGTTATGAGTTTACAGATTTAACAGGATTTAAAATTGAATGTTTTGTTCTGTGCTGCTCCTAATTATTATGAATATTCTAAACCCAGGCTTGACCATAGATGAAAAAGGGCCCACTCTAATGGGCCGCTAAACCTCCTCCTCTGTACTGGACGGGGTCTTTCTGTGTGGCCTTTACATGTTCTCCCCGGGTCTGTGTAGGTTTCCCCACAAACAAAAACAAAAGTGGGACTTTCCTGGTTAAATAAAGGTTAAAAAATAAATAAATACTTGAATAAAATGATATGGTGGGGCAAAATACATCTGTAGTGTGTGGCCCACTGCAGCATATATTTCAATGAAAACGGTCTGGACACCTCTGATTTATAGTGTTGTAGATCCACATACTAAACATGCAGTTCTTAAAGCTTACACATCTACAGCCTGAGCAAAGGTAACCTGATGCTAAACCTCATTATGAGAAATGTCTGTAGAGTCCTACCTTGTTCTTGAGCTTCTGGATCTCAGCCTCGGTCACAGTGTGTTTGATCTGGAGCTGTGGGACAGACAGAGAGGAGGGTGAGGAAGAGGAGCAGGAGGAGGGGGCTGCGCACGCTCCATGGACTACTATCAGAGGAGCCCATTGAAATGATGAATTATGGGAAGGGTTCACTTCTCTAAGGTCTTGCTGGCCAGAGTAGGATCAGATTTAACACATCTATGGTAAACCTTGCACTGTCGACAGTTTTTAATATACAGTAAACCAGGTCTAAACCAGGACTAAAGCAGGTCTAAGCCAGGTCTAAACCAGAACTAAACCAGGACTATACCAGAACTAAACCAGAACTAAACCAGGACTAACTCAGGACTAAACCAGGGCTAAACCAGGACTAAGGACTAAACAAGGACTGAGCGAGGTATAAACCGGGTCTAACCCGGGACCAAGCCAGGTTTAAACCAGTACAAATTTAATCACCAACCAGAGCAGAAGAGAACCACTAAATTAATGTAAAAAACAGAAGTCATGGAATGAGTAAAAAAATAAAAAATAAAGACATTTGAAAGTGCGTGTTTTGTAAATACACAGTATCAACAGACTGAGAATGTTCAGGAGCAACCACATTAACATTATCTGGCTATACTGCTGAGAAATCTGTACTTCAGTTAATGCACTATTCATGTGCCCTTAGCAAACTGTATTGACTGAACAATGGGGTGTTCTGTAAATGCAGTGGGACAGCAGACGTTATGGGACTGTGTGGGTCAGAGTCAATGAAAACGTGAACAGTGTGAGTATAAAAGCAGCAAAAGTGCAGTGCGGTCCCTGTGGATTTGTACAGCAGCAGAGCCATTTGTCACACCTGTCCTGAGGCTGCGGAGACACTAAAGGAAGGTAAAGAGGAGTCAAAGCCCACGTTCAAATACTAATACTACATCCTCGCCCTCTGTAAAGGATCACATTAATCTCTGTCACTGAATACAGTAATGCAATGTGTTCACTGTGTGGTAGCAGCTGAGGGAGATCATGATTTCAGAGCTGGAAGATCGGGAGCTTCAGAAGAGACAGTTGCATTAAAGAATATGTTTAAATACATAGTTTGTGCTGGATTTTGTGGACCAAGTTTGACACTGTAACTAATTCGACTGGATCTGACGTGCCTTCCAAAACCTCATTTGTGTTGGATCCTGCTACACTGCACTGCTGCATTTAAAACTGAAATACAGATTCAATTTAAAATCATAAAATAATACTTATAAAGAAATAAATCAGCCAAAGATGGGAGAAACCGTGGAAGCAGGGCCAGCTCAGATGATATTGGTACATGTTACAGATATAAAAATAGGGATGCACATTCAGGTAATTTTCATTAATTGATTAATTGGTAGTCTTAAACAATTATCCATAAACCAGTAACCACTGCCTCGACATCACCTATCATTACACTTTATAAAAAAACAGCTCTTTATTAAATTCAAATTCATGAATCCTAATAAAAAGGTGGCTTTTCTTTATTTAACTAAACACAAGTTATAGGCTGTATATAATAGGAAACAGTTGCTTAATTTTATGTTTAATTTGCCCTAACTCTCCTCTGGTACTGTACCTTTTATCTACTGTACTGCATACCCATTAATTGTTAATATTTCTTTCAAGTGATTATGGCCATAATGCAGATTAACAAATTAAGCACAAACACCCCTAATAAAAAAAATGCCCCTAGGAGCAATGTACAGAATATTGTGTGGTATTTCTTTAATGTTATATGTTGGACCAGCAATTTGATTGGTAAGAAACCTAATGATCAAGATCACAGACACAAAGGGATCAGAGATAATCAGTAAAGCAGGGCTCATGTCTCTTTGTGACCTTCTCCAAACCTGGTTTTAAAAGTCTGTGGCACTAGGCAACGCAGCTGCAGCCCAGCCAGGCCTTCACATCACCATGGGGAGAATCATGACTTTTGTAAGTTTATGGTTGCTTGTAGTTTTCTTATTGCTGCATCTTAGTTTTCTGTTACAGGTCATAAAACCATTTGTCTGATATGTGGAATTCTGAAATGTCACTGGCCATTGGTTCTCACACTTAAAAGGTACAGTTAATTTTGATACTGTGTGATACCATAGTTAATGCTCAGTGAGTTTGGGGACTGCAACATTTACTGCACTGATGTAGTCCTAGCTCTAAGGGTTGAAATTATATGGAGATCCAGAAATGTTAATGTCTCACAAAAATCTTGATTTCCCATGACTGATCTTTATATTGATCAGGGTGAATGGACTGTAGATGCCAACAAATCTCAAACCTTGCAAGACTTGTTTGTCTGTATTTCATTGACTAGAATAAACATCGCACTGCTCTGAATGTCTGCTAGAGTTTGCTCTCTGAACCTCTCTGAACTTCTTGTGTCTAGTGTTATCTCACCTCTCTGAACTTCTGGTAGAGTTTGTTGGCGTCGAGGTCTGAAGGAGACAGGATGTCCTCAGACTCTGGAAGGTCAAACACCTCAATGCTCTTCTGTCCTGGGGCTGCTGTCCCTGTGTCCTCATCGTCAGTGGCGTACTCTCCGGTCTGCTGAAAGAGCAACAAAAACATCAGGTCAGCACACGAGGCCTCTACTGTCTTACTTCATCTCACATTTTACATAATTCTGTGGGCATGGTGGCAGAGTGTGTCCCTGTGACTAATGGCCCTTTTCCAGCAGCACTACTTGGTTCTACTCTACTCGGCTCTACCGCTTAGCTTTTCCATTAGGCAACCATTACCAATACCAGGTAGTTTTTTGGTATTTGCTCGGAGGAGGTTCCAACTGTGCCAAACCAGTGCTAGAATGTGACGCTGACAGATTGCTGGTCACTGATTGGTCAGAGAATGTTGTCAGTTGTGAGTCATACATCCACCATTTTTAAAAGCTGATGGCATTTCGGCTTGATGTTGCTGTATGGTTTCCAAAACTCTCCTGTACTTCTCCACAGTAATTTGCCTCGCTGCTTGTAGCCTTTTCCAGCTCTTTTTTTTGGCTTTGCGGGTGACAAAAAAGCAGAAAACCAGAACACAGTACAACATTATCTCTGCGTCCTCCATTGTTGCTGTCCATGTCGCATCAGTGAGGCGCCACTGTTCCGCGCACAAGAAACCAGTACTACAAAGTAATGGAAAACCAACCAAACCAAGTAAAACCTGAGTAAAGTAAAGTAGAGTAAAACAAAGCAGTGCTGTTGGAAAAGGGCTATAACTGTCCATTGTCCAGGGTGTACCCCGCCTAAGGGCCATAGTTTCAGGGATAGGCTTCAGTACCAAGAGATACAGTACTTAAACCAAGAGCTGGCCTGTTACCACTGACCGTATGCTACACTTAACCTCTGATGTTAAACACTTATGGGCCATAATAAGCATGGGGCTGAGAGCCATAACTTTCACAGCTTTGTAAAGACAGACCTGCATATGAAAATATTGATGTTTCTAAAAGCTTTATGGCCTTAATAGAATCAAAAGGAGAAACACAAAGAACTGTAATATTTCCGCGCCTGTAGGCTGGATGTGTGTTTTTATGAAATGCATAATGTATAATCAATGCGGGGGCCATTAGGAGAGTGGATGGGCATGGATCGGCTGCTTCACTTCTGGGCTGATGTCCAACTGCAGTTTCTGAGGAACTGCAAAACTGCCCCACATACAGACACAGAAAGCTACAGTATACTTTTTATTATTTTCAAAACATTTTTCAACCACCTGCTATTAAATATATTGCTTATTATTATCTTATGCCTTTAGCCCTCTCCAGACTGTCCATTTACTCAGCACAGACACAGCACTCTGGCCTGATTTGTTTAATATGTATGACCCAAAGCCATCTCCATAATGACTGTGCTGTTGCCATACCAGCAGAACATCCATTTACTGACGACACAGAGAGGGGCAGGAGAACGGGGAGGGATGTCCGGAAGATATTTACATATGATAAATACTAATGCACAGAGGGGGTCTACTCACTCTGGGCCCTTATTCATAAACCACATAAAGGTCAAAGCAAAGCACATTCAAGTAGTCCACCTCCTCACAGCTGTGGGACATCCTGTACAAGAACTTCTACATAAGCAAACTCTGGATAAAGATTTTAAACTAATGTGTTTACAAAGCTTCTAATGAAGTGGTTCTCAAACTGCTGTATAGGTACCACTGGTGGAACGTGGGCCTCTTGTGGGGTCTTTTGTAATTTAAGTCTTGATTTAGTTTAGTGCTGGTTTAGCCCTGATGTAGCCCTGGTAGACACCTGGTTTAGTGCTGGTTTAGACCTGGTTTAGCTACAGTACTTTTTTTTTTCTGGTTTGTCCCTGCTTTATTCCTTGGTTTAGGCCCGGGTTAGTCCAAATTTAGGCTCAATTTAGTTCTTTAAATATGGTAAATATATTTCCTGAGGTGGTACTTGGTGTATAACATCTGAGAACCACTGCTCCATATGATTTGTAGAGAACTTCAACATCTTCAAAAATATCTTCCTGTTCAGTTGTTTCTGATCCAGTAGCAGAGTAGATGTATTATTTTCTTGCCGACTGAAAAAGCCTGTGTGTCTCTGGGGACCGGAGCCAGAGCTGTCAGTCACATGTAGTCAGGTTCCCTCTAATATTCATAAACACATTAATATTGATGAACAGTTTTATGGTAGCATAAATCTTTGTAATACTTTTTGTAAAAGTGTTTAACCCCGCAGCAGATGCATGTGGGCCGTCACTCACTGCAGTACTACAGTTCAAGTGTTTATGGTGGCTGCTTATACAGGTACATGTATGTATTAATAGTGATAGCAGGCTGACTACATACAGCACAATGGAATCTGTAGGGAAATAAAGAGCAGATTTATGAATGGGTCAACAAAATTTTGGAAATCAAAAATCTTGCTTGGTGAGACTTAGCTCAAAAGTCAGTGATTCCAGCATGTCCCACAAGTCCGGAAAGATGCTGCCTGTGGCTATGATCGAGACCTAAAAATCTTCATGACCTTTGACCTGTTGCTCTAACATCAACTGTTATAAAAATCTTGAAGAAATGGTAAGGTCAGGTCAGACATTTTGAGTAAAAGAGGATGCACTACTCCTGTGATTCTCAAACTTTTCATACCAAGTACCAGCTCAGAGAATATTCTGCTTTACAAGTGTCATCTAAACTAATCCAAATCTAAACCAGGTCTAAACCAGATCTAAACCAGGGCAAAAACAGGGCTAAACCAGGACTAAACCCGAAGTCAAATGAGATGTAGCATGTCCTCGATGATGCAAAATCTGTGGTTAGTGGTCAGACAGATCATGTGTGTTATAGAAAGAGCTTAGCAACATGGAGCAGGGACAGACAGCAAAAGAGACGACTCAGTATGGGATGACTGAGACTTTGTGTATAAGTAACTGTATGACGGTAATGCCTTTGTAAGTACTCATATAAGTACTTGGTATTGGCAAATACTGAAATAGAAGTACTCATATCAGTTTGGAAAAATGCGGTGTCGGTGTGTGCCTAACCAGGACTAATCTAGAACTAAACCAGGACTTACCCGGTCTAAGCCAGAGCTAAACCAGGACCGAACAAGGTCTGACCTTAAACTAAGGAATACAAATTTGAACTCCTGACTACCACTGCACTACTCCAGGTAGTTTTCTTATAGACCACTAGGAGGAGCAGAGGATGCTACAGATACTTCTCTCTACTTGCTCTATAGAGGGAAGACTTTATGATCTTTCATCACCTTTTGACACAATTCAACCTCACATTCTTACAAATGATCTCCCAAAGTTTTAGCAATATCCTTTTCTTCTTTCAATATGGCTTCTATGTGGTGAAAGACGTTTCCCTACAGGCCAACTTGTAAAGCTGCTACTTTCAGTTTTCCTCCACCAGAGCCATGGCCTGCTGCCTCCTTTTTCCTAATTTCTGGACATAGCCAGATCTCATTTATTACATATTCACACAGCACTTATGTATGGAATTATGTCTAGACAAACAGTTCCATAACAAGCATTTGTTGTGAGGTATATGGCCCACCAGCACTACTTGGTTTTACTTTACTTGGTTTTACTGTTTGGGTGGTTTTCCATTACATTGTAGTAATGGTTTATTTTGGGGGCGGGGACAGTGGCACCTCACTGATGTGACATCCTGTAAACGTGACATAAACACCAACAATGGAGGATGCAGAAGCAATGTTCTTTCTTCTGTTTTTTCCTATACGACCTCCTCAAAACAAATAGACTTAAGAAAGAAAAATATGGAAATGAGGGGTTGGTTATGCCATACCATGTGTCAGTCCCAAGCCTGGATAAATATGGGGAGCATATCTGGAGTAAAGCCTATGTCAATTCTGGGGACTCCTAAATAAAGAGATGCAGCCGAATGGGTCTGTTTTTTACAGCGAGGCGATACATATACTACAGAGCTACAGTGGTCCATATCTTATCTAACAGACAGAAGCTTTTCCTTTCTCCCCTTCAGCCCCTTTCACCTCTGGTGTGTCGCCCTGTCCTCTACTCACTGTACTTGTTGCCTTTAGGCTCAATTATTTCAATTATTTAGAAATAGAAGTTGATTGATATTTTTCATTATGTGGCCCTCAAGGAAAATACAGAAAGACACCTGTTTTAGGGTAATCAAGCTGCCAAACATTTTGAAATGAATAATACAATATACAGTATGTAACATTTTTGTGGAATCAAATGATGAAGTGGTGACTAAGACGTGTGGCTGTATGGAAATGACAATAGTATGAGCAATATAAATGCATGTGTATGTATGGATATAATGATATGATATAAGCTGGGGGCCTTGAGCTCAGTGTGTGATGAAGGATTAACAGCTGTGTGAATAAGCAGTATTTCAGAGGAAACACTAACTGAAGTTCTGGAGGAAAAGCCCTGGGTGGTGTTCTCTTGTGTGTGTGTGTGTGTGTGTGTGTGTGTGTGTGTGGCTGCATCAAAGCTTGCCGTCAGTCAGTGAATTTAACATGCTCAAACTCTGTCAGACCAGAGCAGTGGATTATACGACATGACAGTGAACGTCTCACAGTGTCACGTAAAGCATTGACAAATGGACCCTATCCTCTTAACGGCGTGACATATTAGCGATGCGTCTGAACCATTCAGAGGTTTACAACCACAGGGTTCCCAGGCTGTCCTCTGTTTCCACTGTGCAGTACAGAGTTAGTACAGGCAGCTGTTTCACTAAGCTGCAGAGGGGGGAGACAGCTGAACCATGACTGTTCATCACATGAACAAGACGCAGTTAATTTGGGAAAAAAATGTTTGTTCTTTTCTTTTCAGCAGTTCTCTTTCAGTATCCTGACTGCCTAGACAAACTCCTTTCCTATTCTATACAAAGAAGTTAGTTTGGTACCTCTTCGCTTAAGTTTCGTTTCTATGGGTGGAACCAATCAGAGACTGAGATCACACTCCTGGAATACGGTCCCTTCAGAACTGAGAAACATAACATCCTTTAACATCTTTAATAGATCTATTAAACAGTGGCTGCTGGATAATCAGACATGTCCACATAACTTAAATAAAAATTTCGTTAACTAACTTCTTACTGTCTTTGGAGAGACTGTTGTCTGTCTATTGTTCAGGCTAATCTGTGCTTCTTGTACCCTGTGTTTTTAGCATGTTCTAATTTTTACTAATCTGTTCTGGTATCTCATTGACTTGTGTCTTTGTGTCATGTGTAATGGCCTGATTGGTTTATGTGCCTGTTATATGTCCTTTTTCTTTGCCATCAACCTGCCAATGGGACTAAAGATGAAAATTAGCCTGTTTGGCTAACTCTGGCACATTTACATGCTGAACTGATGAACACATGTTAATTGATATTAAATAAAATAAACATAAATGAAGGGTGAGACGTAAGCAGTGCACCGCTGACCCAAACAAACACGGCAGTTAGCCATTTTTGCCATAAAATATCAGAATACGGTGTATTATAAGCAGCTCTGTACTTATTTCTGACAGCAGCAGAAGCCAGTTGTACAAAGACCAGTGGAAAAAGTGGGTTTGTTTGAATGTGGTCGTTACCTCGGCCGTCAACGGGACTTTACTGTTGGTTAAAATGAAAACAGTACAAAGAAAAAAAATCCCACAGAGGACTGAACAACAATGCAGACTTCAGCAGAACCCACAGGTGATGAAGGAAAGCACTAAATGCTGTTAATCAGGTCAGAGAAGTTATTAGATTAGCTCAGTAGCCAGTGCTACCTGGGTTAGCTTCTGCATTCATAAGACGCGCTGCAGATAAACGGCTGTGATAGGCCAGTACCAAATCGACCGGAGTGAAAAACTTCCCTCTGAGAGAGGAACCAGACTGTCCTGCTTTCAAAAAGAAAGTAGGAGAGGCTGGTTCGCTAGTCTACCCTTTCAGGGGTCGCCACAGCAAATCTGCCTCTATGACTCTCTCTGATCCTCTGCATCCTCCTCTCTCACCAACTTACATGCATAATCTCATCTTATGTCCTCTCTGATTTTCCTCTAGGCCTCCAGCTCCTACCTCAGCCTCATCCTTCTACCCATATATTCACCAACCTTCCTCTGCGCATGTCCAAACCATCTCAATCTGAACACATCTGACTCTAAAACATCAAACATGTGCTGTCCCTCTGTTTTTCTCATTCCTGATCCTGTCCACCAGAAGTCACTGCAGGTAACCCCAGTGTCTTTGAATAAAAAAAAGTTTAAAGGGAGTATATTAGGCAAAATCAACTTTTCTCCCATATTCTAATGTTGTTCCCTCATCAAAAACAGTTGTGTTTTGTTTCATTCACGCATGTTAAGGTAATCCTCTTTTCTCTGGCACAGCCTTTCTGAGGCCTTAAAACGCTTGGTTCCCACACCGGGAAGAACTGACCAATCAACAAGCCCTCTACATCCAGTCTGATCACAATTCATTTATCCAAAAAAAAAAAAACAAAACAATGTACAGCTCTGTTTCCACTGATTTCTCACAGATATTTTTAATTTTAGAGTAAAATGGCATCATACAAAAATTTTAAGAATTAGTTTCTTTAATTCTTTAAATTATGTTCAATAGACCACAACGCTCTGCCCTCTGCTGGTTTCTTCTCCTGTTTCTGTATGGCAGTAGTAGAGTACTTATTCAAAACATTCTCTTTTAGTCACATAATGTTTTTAAAGGTTGTAAAATGTGCTGCTGATCTAGAGGAGACCAAGGCTGGTTTAAAATATGAATAAAAGCAGAATATAGACCATTTAGTGTATGTTTTTCTTCTGGCCACTCTATTTCTTTCAAGTTTTTCAACCTCTTGTTTAGCTCCACCTTTTAAAAGCAAACCACACCCTCCACTCTCTGTCATGTTGGACTCCTTTTGTTAATGGAAACATACTCATACAGGCCCAACCAGTACTGTGTCATTCCACTAGAAGCAAGGCAGTCCTGTGTTGTTAGTGTCATGTTTGTGTGTGGATGTTACCTCGTCGTCATCAGCGTCGTACTGGGCGTACTGCTGCTCCAACAGCTCTCTCTGTCTCCTCTCCTGCTCCAGAGTCTGCTGGATCAGAGTGGCCACCTCACTCTGCTGCCCAGGACGCTCTCGGCCAATCACAAACCTGCACACATCCACAAATGTCAGGGCAAACATATGAAAACCCAAGAACCATTTACTGACTTGTTTGAACTGCTTTTCTGGCTGAAGTTTCTGGCTGGAGTTTAGTCTAGCTACTTCGGGTATGAAGTGGGGCAGTAATAGCTCTGTAGGGAGATCTGTTCACCCACAAACCTAAAGGTTGACTGATCGATTCCTGCTAGCAGCATTGCGTACTGCTGTTGTGTCCTTGGGCAAGACACTTCACCCACCTTGCCTGTATGAATGTGTGAGTGTGACTGTTTGGTGGTGGTCACAGAGGCTGTAGGTGTGGTATGTCAAGTCTTACATTTAAACCTGCTATTTATGGAAGATCTCACTCAGAGCTGCACAATATACACTGCAAAAATCATCTTAGGCATTGGTTAAAATGACTTGAAATTAGATTATTAATCCTGATTTGAATTTTTTTTACTAAAATGGATATTTTTACTTACTAGGCAAGATTATTTGACTTGTTTCAAGTTATTCCTGTCAAGTCATTTTAACTAATCCCTATAATGATTTTTTGCAGTGTATCGCATACTTATTGCAACACTGACTACAAAAAAAAAAAAAAAAAAAAAAAAAAAAATCCATATCTCAGAAAAACTAAATAAATTGCAAAAATGACTGTCATTCATCTTACAGAAAATCTCACAGCAGTTCTCAAAAATAAAGTTTGGGTTTTGCGCCGTTGTATGTGGTGGAGCTGCTGTGCACGTACAGGGCAACTACAGTCTGCCTCAGCATCGTGGGTTTGAGTATGGACTTTGACAGTTTGCTGCTCTCTCCCAAATCTCCCACTATACTCTGTCCTAGTGTTCTAGTATAGTTTTATCTGTGATCAGTCTGAAGTGAAGTCTGAATCATAGTTTAAATCTGGTTCAGTCCTGGTTTAATGTTTTTTTCCCAAGCATTGTACCTGTTTTCTAAAATAAAACTGAATTGAACTTTTGCTAGTTCAGGGTATCCAAGGCAAGTCACCAATGACATGGTTATCATAATATTTAACACAGTTATTGCATATTTCTTATTTTTCTAATATTGTGCAGCCCTAATTTAAATATCCCTTCAGAATAATACAGGTTCATCACATTGAGACAATTCCACTCCTTGTTAAAAGACTAGTCTCCTCTTGTTGCTGTGTAAGTGTGGCTGAGGGCAGGGCTGAGGGCAGGGCTGAGGGCAGATCCACGTGGCAGAGCAGAGCAGTGCTGACGTACCACACACACACACACAGCAGATGACTACCACAGTAATGTAAGGTTCTGGGAGGCCAGCGCTAAGTCAGCAAACTGTCATCAAAAATATCCTCAACAGAGTGAACATCAGAGTCTGCATGATGTTCACTAAACCACCAGCTGAGCTACAGCAGGCCAGAGTGTGCCTGGAGGTGTGCAGCCCAGGTTAGATTTCAGATATTATGTTAAGATGTTAACATAAAAAAAAAAGCAAAAAAACAAAACATACCAGATACAAAGAGAGTCTTGGGGCTGCAACTAACGATTATTTTGATAATTGATTAATCTGTCGATTACTTTTTTGATTAGTCAATAATCGGATAGAGAAGCACGAGTGAAGTGGTTAAAAAATTGGTGCTAATACTACAAACATTTTTTACAAGATTTAAACCAGATGAAGTTACAAGTCTGCCACTTGAGGACGTTTGGATGAGCATATATACACACAAAGATATTTTTAATCAAAAATGTTGTTTACTGCTCTCCCTTGGTAATACAACCTCCTCTCACAGACCATGGCAAGTTTCAAAGTCTATTAAATAACTCAGTTAGCAATTATTCAATTACTAAATTAGTTGACGATTATTTCAATAATCAATTATATTCAATTAATCCAATTAGTTGTTGCAGCCCTAGCTGGCACCCTCTGCCATTCGGCACCCTTAGCATTTGCCTATATCACCTCGCATAGACTTGCCCCTCCTCCTTTGAAAGACTTTATCAAACTGAAGTGCGTTAGTGGGGTGGGTACCAGGGCCACAGCTGGAAGAGAGTGGAAAAAAAGAAATCATATAGGCATTATAATTCTCACTTGGCTGTGCTCCCTGACACCATGTCCTCTTTGTGTCCTTATTATAGTGTGACAAGATAAATCTAAGTGTGATTTTCTCTTCCAGGAAATCTCCAGTTCACAGTGCTCTCTGTGCATGCTGCAGTGTTAGATAAAGAAGAGACAGGAGCTCTGACACTTATTCCTGAAGACGCTGAGGTTTCTGCTCCAGCAGAGAGCCCGCTGTGGTCCACATCAGAGGGGACTGCTGAGAAAACACTGTCCCGGAGCAGGCTGTGAGCGCCGTGGACTGTGGATGGGACAGAGAAGGGGGGTCTGGAGGAGCAGCTGACCCGAAAACAGCACCACTCCTCAGGCATGAAGGAGCACAGTGAGACACCCCACTGCTTAGGACGTCCCATACACAGATTCTAGACCACTACAATCACTACTGAGCTAACTGCACTGAGGTTTAGAGAGGCAGATTAGTAAGAGATATATGAGATGTAACTGGAGGAGGACACGTTCAAGGTAGTGTTATAAACCATGCTGACAAGTCCAGACTAAGACTGTAGTCCTATCGACTCATTAGTAAAAGACAAATATAAAAGTGTCTAGACTCAGAACATCAAAGTGATATGAGCTTTGCTGGCCAGAGTTATGCAGAATATGAACTATGTTTCTCCGGTCACAAGGACGGTCTGTCCCTGAGTCTTCTCTGTACAGGACCACAATAATCTCTACTACAGGGGTGTCCAAACTATGGCCCGGGGGCCAAGTGCGGCCCACAGACTACTCTTTATTGGCCCTCGGGCTTCATTCATAATTGACTCAAATTGCCACAGGTAGCACTGTTCACTGCAAGGTTTGAAGCACAGGTAAAAAATTTGATTTGTGTGAGATGTTTCTGGCATTAAGAAGAAGAAGAAGAAGAAAAAAAAGGAAATTAGCGGTTGGTGGCGCCCAAAAAAAAAAAAAAAAAAAAAAAAAAACATACTATGTGCTGGTGCCAAGCTCGAATAACTGTGGGGTTGTAGAAGAGGGTAAAGAGTAAAACAAATCAATAAAAATATCCATAAGAATGATTAACTATGAAGATCCCTGAAGGAAAGCGATATCTTGTTTTGTGGTGATACAAAATATGGCGCCTCGACTGAGTGGCCCTCCTGCTAATACATTTTTCAGTATGTGGCCCCCAAGGAAAAAAGTTTGGACACCCCTGCTCTACTAGTTTTACACTACTACCTTTACAACACAGATTCATCTCTGTCAAGCCCAACTAAAGTAAACTTTTCAAATTCATTCCATTATAGGTAATAGCATAAAAATGTTTACAAAAATTTGATTAAAACGTTTTTTTCAAATGTCCCATATTCTGCTTTTTTCAGTCTTTTTGAAATAGTGTTGGACTCCTTTGCATTGGTATTTCCTGTTTTATGACTTAAAATAATGTATCTGTGGAAATCTCTGTTGGGGAGTTGTTACTTTGACTTTGCAGAGAACGTTTGGATTAGGTGTCTATCGCCCCCTGCTGGCAACAGAGAGGACTGAACAGAGCAGAAAATTAATAATTAGGACAGCTTTTAGCAACATGAGGCTAACATAGATAAATGAGCTGACTGTTTCGTTGTGACGGCGGTTTAAAGAGAAACTCTGCTCAGGTCTTTCCTACGCTCATCAAAAGGAGAGAAAACAACTGAAAAAGTGGGTAGCGACCAGCCAGAGGCAGAGGGGAGAACTGAGGGAGGAGTGAGGCCTGGTCCTGCAACTTACAGCTGTCAGAGAACCATCATGGACCTCTTCCACAGCAGGGCTGCCCAGTCTCAGAAAAAAAAAATGAACATCTAATCTAATATAATAAAAAAAACAAAGGAAACTGGAGTAAAGCAGCACTGAACCAAGTACTGATCATGCTAAACTCAAATAACAAAAATCTCAGAACTGTGCACAATCAGACATTCTGTGAACACTTTAGACAAATTGACACACAATCACCACACTGACAGCTCTGTCTATCACCAGCTGAACACTGCACTTAAACACTTCACATTTGTACTTCTGAGGTGATACATCAAAAGATTGTTTGTTTAGTCTGACAGTTTCAACTGGTGTTCCAACAGCAGGTAACTGTGTTGTTATAAAAGTGTGATTGTGAATATGTGCATAAAGTTGTGCTGATGGAAATAGACATTCTGCTCCTTGCGTGCTTTTATTTTGAATCCAAGCAATTACAAAAACTGCATCAGTCAACTGAAAGCTGACAGCTCAATACCATTCAGTGGCACACTTGGCTCTACAGTTGTGCTGGTACTGTGCTCTGGCCTTAATCTGCAGTTTGTCGTATTTATACAATCTATTAACTGTGCTGTCAGTGAGCCATGAGGAGACTTGAGAGTAACCCTGGTGATGTGCTGCAGAATGAGTGTTAAATATAGCTAAAGAGGTGAATGTAGGACAGAAGAGATGGCACAACGCTGAGGAGGAGCGTGGGCGCTGAACAAGGAAAATAGGTCGAGGTTTGACGATAATTACAACCGTTCATATTCTATCAGAGCACTGGTTTAGTACATGAGTCTGTAGGCTCACAAACATCATGGATTTATGTTACACACAGGGTTAAAGTCAAACAGCAGCTCTCACTGGTAACTATATTCCTGTACAGCATGTAGGAACTGCTTATACTCCGCTTGTTGGTTTGAGCTCAGAGCTGTGTTACTCTGGAGCAGTGGTTCTCAAACTGAGGTGTAGGTGGTATACAGGCTCCTTCTGACGGTACACAGAAGTCTTTTGCAGTTGAGTTTTAGCTGATTCAATTTGATTTAATTTATATTCATGTTTTTCATTATTCATCAACAATAAAATAAAAGTGCAAACAAATTAAGCCACAACACAACCAAAATTAGAAAATGCAAATACACACAAAAAAAACCCCAAAACAAAACTACCAAATACAGAAAACATACTTTGTTCTCTAAATTTGATTTTGTTGGCTTAATTTGTTTGCGGTTTTATTTTATTGTTGTTGTGAGCCCTCAGGGCCCCCGTATGTCGTGGTTGGGTCTCAAATACAAGTGTAGACCTCTTCTTTTTCCAGGCAAAATCCTTGTTTAGACCTGGTTTAGTCCTGGTTTAGTCCAGCTTGAGTCTGGTTTTAGTCCTCCTTTAGTCCTAGTTTAGTCCTGGCTTACTCCTGGCTTTGTCCTGGATTAGACATGCTTGAGTCCTATTTTTGTCCTGGTTTAGTGCTGGTATAATCCTGGTATAATCCTAGTTTAGTTCTAGTTTAGTCCTAGTATAGTTCTAGTATATTCCTGGTATAGTCCTGGTATAATCCTAGTATTGTCCTGATTTAGTCCTGGCTTAGATGTGGTTTAGTCCTTGTATCGTCCTGGTTTAGACCTTGGTTTAGTCCTGGTTTAGACCTTGGTTTAGTCCTGGTTTAGACCTGGATTAGTCCTGGTTTAGACCTGGATTAGTCCTGGTTTAGACCTGGATTAGTCCCGGTTTAGCCCTGGATTAGTCCTGGTTTAGACCTGGATTAGTCCCGGTTTAGCCCTGGATTAGTCCCGGTTTAGCCCTGGATTAGTCCTGGTTTAGCCCTGGATTAGTCTTCGTTTAAACCTAGATTAGTCCTGCTTGAGTCCCGTTTTAGTGAGCTCTGTAGACCTCAGCAGGACTAGCAACAGCAGAGCATCACAACAAATTCTGTAACTGCAGAGACTCACATGTCCCACAGCAGCATGTCCACAGGTCCACTTCATGTAAAAATACCACAAGCAGTATTAATATTATAGTAGTTATATTTTCCACTTTCTAGTAACGCAGGGTGCAGCCATGTTGGATTTTCTTACTCTGGGTTGTTGGGGTTTGCTCGAGTTTCCGAGTAAGAACAGGTTGCGTTCACAAGATGTCATAGAATTTTAAAGAGTCTACAGACCCTTCTTGTGTTTGTATACAGAATATTTGCATTCCAA
Organism: Bostrychus sinensis; assembly: GCA_020698575.1. Taxonomy (NCBI): domain Eukaryota; kingdom Metazoa; phylum Chordata; class Actinopteri; order Gobiiformes; family Eleotridae; genus Bostrychus; species Bostrychus sinensis. The sequence continues at coordinate 1,473,634 of CM036255.1, read as the reverse complement.
AGACTGGTACTGGTAAAAAATACAATAATACATTTTTAATGGAGCAATTAGCGCTAGCCACCAAATATCACAAAATATGAATATTATAAAGTAAATTTTAATAAATATATAAACAACAACCATTTGTTCCTGCTGCCTAAAAATGTCTAAATTAATATTATTATTTTGCTCCCTTGTAGAAATTAATGAGATAGAACGTTAATCTCGGTACCAGGCTGTGTGCTCTACTATTTTAAACTCGTCATTCATGAAAGGGTCTAAGGTTTAAAATTCAGAGGCAGGTCAGAATTCTAGTAGTAGAATTCGTTATTCTGCTGCTAAAGATTCAGAAATGCAGATGTCTTGGTGTGGTTTATGGTTAATATCTGTGATTACTGGGTTTATCCACATGAAACAAAAACTGGCACAAAGTTCAAAGTCGTCTCTATCAGTACAAAATAAAACACCTAAAGTGAAATTATTTCTTCACTATAGTGTCAAAAAGGGGTATTATTCAAACACACAGGCGTGATTGTTGTCAGTAGACTCTGCATTAAGCCACAGCATTATTATGATGTGGTTGTGGACCCAGCTCCTAACAAAAAATGATCAGGTTAAATATTAAAAAGGTGCGCGGTTAATTTGCATAATGAATTAGGTGCAAACAGACAAAGGAACGGTAAACAGCTGTGCAATTAGATTGTGCTTAGCTTATGTCATCCTTAAATTACGAATATGTAGAAGGGGAGAAGGATGTGTGCTCTGTCTGACCTCTGTCTCTTTGACAGGAGAGAGAGAGACAATGAACCAATAAGTAGTAGAATTGCTTTGGAGGGGCAGGTTGGGCAATGAGAAAGAAGGGATGTTGCGAGTGTGCACGTCCCTGTTTCTGAATGCACAGTTAAGGATCCTTAAGTAACTACTGTTTTGTAATAATTTGCTCTGTAGCACAAGACTGTCCTGGTGTTTCCGGTACTCCGGCTCTTCACTCTCCTGCACAGCAGCACCGGTTCAGAGCCACTCTCAGCCCAGGAGAAGGCAAAAACATGGACTGAATTATAGTAAACCTTGTCTGCAAGCACAAAGTAAGTGAAAACATGGACTGGATATGAACCTATATGATGTATTGATCCTAATGAGTAAATGGAACTGATTTGATAATGTCCCTTCAGCATGTGAAATCAAGTGAGGCGTGAGAGTGTGTGAAGGCACTCAAATGCGTGAGTCTCATGGCAAATGTGTGAGAGTTGGCAGCCCTGTATTTCACTGATAAAGGTTCTTTAATAAGTGTATTGTAATTATGTTTTTGTAACATTATGTAGCCCATATAAACAGTTGACTTGTAACAAAAGCTTTAGGAAACTTACAAACTAAAGGCACATTCAAATGGTCGACTTAAAACATTATTAAACCATTTATGATAGAATTTAATGCCTACGTCCAACTCGCAAATAAGACATAATGTACTTCTCCATTATTAGTTATGAGGACACCAAAAAGAGCCTTTTTAAATGTAAGACCAATATGAACAGAAATGAATACCTGCCAATAAGATTTCATACTTTTAAGGCTTGATTTTGACTGGGGTTATCAACAATAACCTCGTTACCACTGCACCTAACTGCCACATGTTCATATTTCATACAGAGGCAAGACATATCATGTACATATCATACAGAGGTGTCACCAGGACCATTCTGTTAAACCACCTTATGAATGATTAACTTTTCCACACAGACTTGCTTTGTCTGCGGTCACATCCTGGAGTGGTCTAATGAAAAACTCTCTGGTCAATATTAGCAGAGCAAACAGCATGTGTCTGCTCTTCAGGTACAGAGCAGAGTCTCTTTAAACCCCCAGTATACCCCCACTATACCCTCACTATACCCTCACTATACCCTCACTACACCCCCACTATACCCTCACTATACCCTCACTATACCCTCACTATACCCTCACTACACCCCCACTATACCCTCACTATACCCACACTACGCCCTCACTATGCCCCCACTATGCCCCCACTATACCCTCACTATACCCTCACTATACCCTCACTATACCCCCACTATACCCCCACTATACCCCCACTACGCCCTCACTATGCCCCCACTATGCCCCCACTATACCCTCACTATACCCTCACTATAACCCCAGTATAACCCCTCTATACCTCCACTATACCCCCACTATGCCCTCACTATACCCCCACTATACCCCCACTATACCCCCACTACGCCCTCACTATGCCCCCACTATACCCTCACTATACCCTCACTATACCCTCACTATAACCCCAGTATAACCCCTCTATACCTCCACTATACCCCCACTATGCCCTCACTATACCCCCACTATACCCTCACTACACCCCCACTACACCCCCACTATACCCTCACTATAACCCCAGTATAACCCCTCTATACCTCCACTATACCCTCAGTGTGCCCTCACTATAACCTTAGTATACCCCCCACTATCCAATCATAATACCCCACTATAGCCCCACTATACCCTCAGTATGCCCCTACTGTACGCCCCACTATAGCCCCACAGCTGACACCCACAACATCAGAGCCAAATGGGACTTATTGGATCTGTCTGCATCATTTTTCAATGGGAAAAATAGATGACATAATGTGTCTAGGTGGCCTCTGTATTGTTGGGATAAACAAAGCTTTAAGGCTAAGCAAAAAAAAAATATTTTTGACACAAGAAAAGAGATTTCTGTGTTGTTTTGTTTTATGAAAATTCTCATAGTGAGTGCATGTTTAACAGCTGCCTTTAGCCAATGACTGTCCATACTGCACAGCAGTGTTTCCCAACCAGGGGCACGGGTACGCGAGCACTTTGCAGGGGGTACAGATCAAGTGTCTCACCTTTAAAGAATATTAACAGATGTTTTATATAAGCAGTTATATGATGAGTATATAGGGGTACATGGTGTGAAAAAACGCCCAGGGTGTGCATGTAATAAAAAAGGTTGGGAACGACTGTGGTACAGTATCTGCCTCATGCCCAAACCAGCAGGGACAGACACTAGCAAACCACTAATTTACCTTTGAAAAGTGCTTTCTATCCATCTATCCATCCATCTATAAATAAAGGGAATGCTTTATATATCAATAAAATAAAGGGAACACTAAAATAACACATCCTACATCTGAATGAATAAAATACGTATTAAATACTTTGTTCTTTACATAGTTGAATGTGCTGACAACAAAATCACACAAAAATGATGTGAAATGAAAATCACACAATGTCTTCGTCCTGCAGGAACTGCTGTCACACTCCAGCAACATGAGGTCTAGCATTGTCTTGCATTAGGAGGAACCCAGGGCCAACCGCACCAGCATATGGTCTCACAAGGGTCTGAGGATCTCATCTCAGTACCTAATGGCACTCAGGCTACCTCTGGTGAGCACATGGAGGGCTGTGCTGACCCCCAAAGAAATGCCACCCCACACCATTACTGACCCACTGCCAAAGCGGTCATGCTGGAGGATGTTGCAGGCAGCAGAACGTTCTCCACGGTGTCTCCAGACTCTGTCACGTCTGTCACATGTGCTCAGTGTGAACCTGCTTTCATCTGTGAAGAGCACAGGGCGCCAGTGGCGAATTTGCCAATCTTGGTGTTCTCTGGCAAATGCTAAACGTCCTGCACGGTGTTGGGCTGAAGCACAACCCCCACCTGTGGACGTGGGGCCCTCATACCACCCTCATGGAGTCTGTTTCTGACCGTTTGAGCAGGCACATGCACATTTGTGGCCTGCTGGAGGTCATTTTGCAGGGCTCTGGCAGTGCTCCTCCTTTCTTGCACAAAGGAGGAGGTAGTGGTCCTGCTGCTGGGTTGTTGCCCTCCTACGGCCTCCTCCATGTCTCCTGATGTACTGGCCTGTCTCCTGGTAGCGCCTCCATGCTCTGGACACTACGCTGACAGACACAGCAAACCTTCTTGCCACAGCTCACATTGATGTGCCATCCTGGATGAGCTGCACTACCTGAGCCACTTGTGTGGGTTGTAGACTCCGTCTCATGCTACCACTAGAGTGAAAGCACCGCCAGCATTCAAAAGTGACCAAAACATCAGCCAGAAAGCATAGGAACTGAGAAGTGGTCTGTGGTCACCTCCTGCAGAACCACTCCTTTACTGGGGGTGTCTTGCTAATTGCCTATAATTTCCACCTGTTGTCTGTTCCATTTGCACAACAGCAGTGAAACTGATGTCAATCAGTGTTGCTTCCTAAGTGGACAGTTTGATTTCGGACAAAGACAGAGAACTCTGTCTTCTGTATTCATTCTGTCGTACATTGGTCTGATTCCCTAGAGCTTGCGAATACAGGCGAATGGAGCAGTACATGCTTTGAGCATTGGGGGCGCTAGTAAACACAGCTCAACAGTCGCAGTAGAAGAAATGGCTAAACTTTTAAGACTGACTAGAGCTAAAGTTAGTCACAATTTATTCAAAGACTGAACAAACCACTGCTATTTTAGCCTCAATTTCTTGGCTCTTTTTCATTAAATGTGGGGTGGTGTTTGGGGTGGGAGTAGCTTAGCTGACATTCGTTCACTAACCCGCAGGTTTGCAGTTCGAGCCTTGTCGTTCTGTCCTTGGGCAAGACACTTCACCCATGTCAGACTGATTGTGTGTTTGTGGTGGTGGGAGGGGCCGTAGGTGCACAATGGCCGCCACGCTTCCACCACCGAGCGTGACTGAGGAGAGAATGAATAATGCACCTGTAAAGCGACTTTGAGTGTCTAGAAAAGCGCTATATAAGACTAATGCATTATTATTATTATGAAAAAACCTCCATCAGCACCGCCATGTTTGTTTACAACTGCTCTTTTTCTGCCAACTGCCAGTGATCGCCCTCTACTGGTTATTTAACATGTGCTGACATAGAAAACAGTTGGAAGTATAAATGCTGTGATGCCAAAAACGGTTGGAACGGACGGATCTATTTACGTACAAAATGGGAGAATAAATGAGGCTTAAGCTGTTGGGCTCAGAATGAGTCTGGTGATTGTGATGGTGTATGGATTTTAGAAACGTGCAGAAGCACCTCAAAATACAACTGCAGGTAGGGCTGTGCAATTAATCGAATGATTACAATTTTGGCTCCCAACGATTACAAAATGTATATAATCGAGAAAAAACTATTAAATAAATTTGACTCTGAATACTCTTTATGTTCATAAGTAGGGACTTTACAGAGCTGTCAAAGCTAGATGTCTTTGTCCAGTACATTGTCCAAAGTCTTGTACTGTAGCTCTATGAATTAATTAACATAAATAAATGATAAAACTACTCTTCCTCTACAGGTTATTATTTTGGCAGTACAATAAAAATTGTTTTAAATAATCGTGATTATGAATTTTTCCATAATTGAGCAGCCCTAACTGCAGGTCTGTTTTTGAGGATCAGACGACATTAACATGGTTTAAAGCTCAGAAAAGTGGATTTAGCAGAATTGGGGACCTTCTTGTTTTTGATCATATCACCCAGGCCTATATGGGAAATTTACATTCTACAGTTTACCTATATTTGCATGTCTTTGGACAGTGTGATGTATGATTATATTGTACATTTGTGGACTTTTAGAAATGTGCATGTATAGATGGGTATAGACCAGTAAAGCACCTTGAGTTTGCCTGTGGAGTAATTATGTTGGACAGTGTTCTCTGGCAGTGGGCTCTGCTCTGGGCGGAGGACTGAATGACACACTTGTTCTAATCTTCTGATAATCCTCTTCTGTGAGAAAACATGTGGAGTCCAAATGTCTTACCGGACGATCCCTGACGTGTTCCTCAGGACGGAGGCGGCGAAGCTCTGAGTCACCCCCACCAGGCTTGTCCCGTCCACCTCCACGATCTGGTCATTCACCTTAATCCTGAGACACAAAGAGGACATGCATAAATGAGAACACACTCCTGCTGCTGACCACGGGAAAGGACCGGTGATGGATCTGCACAATATTTCAACATGGCAGTACGGCTCACACAGCAGAGTTCTTCCGCGTGAGTTTGACCCAGAGACAGAGGAGAGGGGCCCACAGTGAACTGAGAGGACAACAGGAGAGTAGAGTGAAGCTGGCAGCGTGCTCTAGGGCCTGCATAATTAGTCTCTGCTCTGACAAAGCAAAATAGAACTAGGGATCCCAAAAATAAAAGCAGACATTGTTAAAAAATCACATGGTAAATGGAGGAAAATGGAACGCATCTGAAAAGAATTAGAAACATCAGATGTGACAAGAGCAGAGGAAAATACTATGTTAATGTTTATTTTGTGATAACACACAAAACTATTCATCTTTTTCAGCTTATTCGTGTTATGGGCTGACACAGAGACATTCACAGACAGACAACCATTCACTCTCACATTCACTTAGGGAAATATAGCGTCATCAGTTCTTCTAACACATGCATGTGTTTGGATGGTGGGAGGACACCGGAGTACCAAACCCACAGTAACACGAGGAGGACAGGCAGACTCCACTCAGAGAGTTTGTGTGATGGCCAGCCTAGGGATTAATCTCACGACCTCCTTGGTGGGCGGTGAGAGCACTAACCACTCTGCCACCATGTCTTCACACAAAACTATGTAGGACTTTATAAAGATTAAAGTATATTGTGTTCTAATTAGGGCTGGGAAAGTTAACGCATTATTATTATAATGCAACTATTATTTTTTTGCACATTAACACTAGTCATGGGTCTGTCATCAACAAGCTCTTTTATGTGAACAATGCAAGCTTTTTTTTCCACAGGAGAGAGGAAGAGCAGAGAAACATGTCATGAAGTAATCATGACAAAGAAGAGTTTAAGCTTGGTTACAGTGTTTGTTTCATGTGGATAGGCCCAGGCATCACTGAGATACAAACCGCCAATGTCTTATAGCCATTAATGATGTTAAATACAGCCTGTTGAATATGTGTGTTTATTAATTCTGTTGAAAAACAACCAAAAAAAGAGATATTTACTTCCCAGCAGACAGACACAGAGATAGCAGCAGCAGCAGGGGACAGACACATGAGAGCTACAGGAGGAGCACAGACTCTTAGTCATAAACTTATCAGTGATAAAACTGACTGATTTAGACATATCAAGGTACATAAACATTTTTTTGCATAATTAAAATGCATTAAAAAATAGGGAAAATAAGCTCAGCTCCAAAGGTTAAAAACATTCCAATCACAAATATTATTTTGAAAATTTGAAAATATCTATTTTGAAAAAAGGCATTTCATGAAAATAGAGGTCTATCTGCTTTAGTGCTCTTTATCTGCAAAATAATAATCATTATTATCATCTGGGTTTCAGGATGTTTGAAATAATTTGGTGATAGATAAACTAACAAATTATCAAAACAGCACAACATTGGGTAAGTTCTAAAAACTAAAAGTGTTCAAATGAAGAGCCATTTAGGAGCTGAAAGAGCTGGAATGCATTATTTAATTTTGCAGTTAATTACAGAAAAATGTGTGATTAATCACAATTAAAAATGTAACTGTTGTCCGCTGGTGCACTAGTTCTAATGTACCACTAGCCAGAATGCTGTCAGTACCTAACACAAGACAAATATGCTACTAATGTGTCCAGACAGACTCCTTCACTTCACTCTTCATGAGGTCAAGTAGGTCACCAGAAACAAAACTTCTAAAACTGCTAGTTCTTGTAACAGGACACGTCCATCTATCTATTTTCTGCAGCTGATTGTTCTTTCTGTTTTATTAGCATTACAAAGCCAAGGGACTACAACGTATATTGTTTTCTTTCATAAAATGAAGAAAATCCGCCCTGCAATTGTGACTGGTTATTGGTCAGTGGCAGATCTGGATTTCTTTTTACCTTGTCCAGCTCAAAAATTAAAGTTCCTTTAGTACCCAAAAGGGCTCTTCAATTCAATTTATATAAAAAACTATTACATTTTTTATATATATTTTTAACACTTCTCTCTTTCCCCCATCTTATAATGTTGTTCCCTCATCAAAAACATACCTGAAGTTGTGGTGTTTTGCTTCATTCACACCTGTTTGAGTAGTCCTGTATTCTGTGGCGCTTAGACCCCAGAATGCTCAGTTCCACAAACCCCTGCCTTTTCCACAAAACCTCGCTCAGGAGGCTTAGAGGAAGACCATAGAGGAGATTTATGGATGTAGTGAAAGAGGACATGAAATTAGCTGGTGTTATAGAGGAGGATGCAGAAGATAGAAAGCTAGATGGAGGCAGAGGATTTTCTGTGGCCTCCTCTGAAGAGAACAGATGGAAGGAGAAGAGGGGGTGAGAGTGTGTCTGAAGCACATCTCTCACTTGTCCCACTCAGCTCAGATCAGACTGAGCCTCTGATATTTCACAACCAGATCAACCTTTACATCTAACTCTCCCTCCTCCTACTGCTCTCATTACATTGGAACTAATTTTAGTCAGTACTATTATGGAGAGCTTTGAAGCCTGTTCTTATGTCCTGATGGTTCCCCGCAGAGGCTGACCTGAGCAGCGGTTGTCTGAGTGAGTGTTGTCGCAATATAAAGCACTCACCTGCCGTCTCTCTCGGCTGCCCCTCCCTCGATGACTGTTTTGACAAAGATGCCCAGTTTCTCCAGCCCCGCATCAGCACCAACTCCCATCCCAATGATGCTGATGCCCAGGCCGTCCTCATCTGTAACACACATGTCAGATCAGACGGTTACAGAGACATCCCATCACACTGCAGTGACCACCACTATGATACAATTAAGCATGACTTCATGTCTATGTATCAAAAATGGTGTGTTGTCACCTATGCACCTATGTGTGTATGTGTCTATGCACATGGGTCGCTCTGCCTCTTCTGTTCACTGCTGTTTGGGAAGTGCCTTTATAGAAACTTTGCAGGTAAAACTGTAACAGGGAAAATCAAATACATATTTCAAATGAAATTTCTTATCTTTACACAGTCCAAATGTTTTTTAACTATAAACCACACCCAGACGTTACCAGACAGATTCAACAAGATTTAGCATCAATTTACCTGCATTAAGCATAATGCTAGCAAACAGAATATGCCACAAACTGTGGTATAGGTACTGATGGTACTCAGGAGTCTTTTGGAGTTCAAGTCCTAATTTATTTATTTATTTTTACCCATTTTAATCAGGTCAGCCCTAGGGTGTTTCTCAAAGCCAGGTACCTTGCCTTGCCATGAAAGTGATTTCCTCCAAAGCCACTTTCTTCTCACCCAAGGCAAGTATCCTGCCTCGGTCCATGCTAATGGAACAGACTTCAGAGAGACCGAGCAGTGTCACCACAGCCACACCTCCTGCCTGGGTTTAGCTTTATTTATTCCCTGGAAATCTTTACAAGTGTATTATATCAATGCAATATTTTGTCTTTTATAAACAGAGAGGGTGGAGTTCACCTGTGGGGCTGGGCTTTTGTCATTTTTTGGTGGTGGTGGTGGTGGTGGGGGGGGTCAGCTGGGGGAGGACAACTGGGAGGGTTCTTTTTTTGTGTGTGTGTGTGCGTTGGTTGGGGGGGTGGGGGGTAGCCAAATGGAGAACACCTGCCTGGGAAGGACATGAACATTGCAACACGCCTTGGGCGATAGATAATGACGTTTATGCCTTCGTGTGATTTAATCAAGGCAAGGCAAGGTACCTGAGCTTTGAGAAACATCACTAGTTCCATGGTACCAATGTTCCCCTGTCCATACAAACTGGTAGGCGCCCATTTTAGTCCTGCTTTCATTGGGGCTAGTCCTGGATTAAACCTGGTTTAGACCTGGTTTTATCTTGGTATAGACGTGATTTATACCCATTTCAGTCAGAATTTTCAGTTCTGAATTTTCCAGCTTTAGTCTTGTTTTAGACCTGATTTGGTCCTGTTTTGGTCCTGTTTTAGTCCTGTTTAAGACCTGGTTTAGCAGTGGTTTTATCCTGTTTTTGTACTGGTTAAGTGTTGGTATAGTCTTAGTTTTGGCCTGGTTTAGTCATGGTTAAGTCTTGTTTTTTCACAGCATAGTCCAGTATTAATCCTGATTTCGTCCTGGTTTAGACCTGGTTTAGTCTTGTTTTTGCCCCGGTAAAGTCCAGTATTAATCCTGGTTTAGTCCTGGTTTTATCCTACTATTGGTTGTTGGTTATTGGTTTTTGTTATTATTATTGGTACTGGTTGTAATGTCTCAGTGTAGTCAGTATAGCCGGGTTAAGACCTGGTTTTCATTTCATTTTTCATTTTATTTATTTGCTCATTACCATATACACAGTATGGAGCACAAACATAAACAGTTTCATTCTTGACAGAATAAAAATCTAGAAAACATCTTTGTCTGGATTAATATAAAGCAAGAACCCCTTTCAAGTAGGCACCAAGTCTGTACATGATTTTCTTCTTTTCAGCTTGAAGCAGTAATACAAACTTCTATCTGGATGGACATTCTAAATAAAACATGGGGATATACTTTTGTCTTAATTTCACCACCTCACTGTTTATACAATCAAAAAGAACATGAAATTCATCTCCCACACAGTTTTTGTAACATAAATTTCAAATTCTTAAACTTCGTTCCAAACCCTTGTATCTGCAGTAACCTTAGGAATCCTGCTGTTATTAGTCCTGAAGTTACAAATGGCCTGTCTGTATTTAAGATTTTAAAATAAGTATTTTTCAAATTTATACTCCTTTTTAATCTCAGCATAAACATCACAGGATGTCATCTCCCTGATCTCACTTTGCCACTTTTGTATATGCTGATCTGTTAGAATGCGTTCCGCTGTTAGTTTAAGCCAGTGAACACTACTGAACCACTGTGAGGCCCACACATAGGACAGAATATTCTTCACCTGCTGAAGCCATGGCAACATGAACGTCACCGTACATGTGGAGAAGATGATTGTACATTTCTTGTGCCAGTTTGTTGTCTTTGCATTGTATCAATCTTCCCCAGTAACCAATCATTCTCTTTTTGACAATAATGTTAATAGGGAATCGACCTAGCTCAGATCCAAAAGGGCAGAACTGGATATGTGAAAAGATTTTAATGAAAAAGGAAAAACACCAGCATAAAAATCCAAAATACAGAGAAATCACAAAATTACTAAAGAAGAATGAAGAAAAAAGCAGAACAAACTTACAAGTAACACTGGGGACACAGGAAGACATGACAATCCACCCCACAAAGAACAGGGGAGAATACATGCATTATATACACGAGGAACAAGGCAAAGGTGAAACACTTGAGGGCGGGGCAGGCAATCACAGGAGGAAGTAAAACAGGGAAACACAAAAGGAAACCAAGACTACAAAATAAAATACAAGGGAAACAAAACATACAGAATAAGACACAGACAAGAGCATGACAGGTTTAGACCTGGTTTAGTCTTAGTTTAGGCCTGATTTAGATCTGGCCCTGGTATAGTCCAGTAATAATTCCAGTTTAGTCCTGGTACTTGAAAAGCCACCTATTTTCTGAGATGCTACTTGGTGCCATAAGAGCTATTGTTATTGTCTCGCTTTCTTTTACATTTTAATTAGGGCCATGAATCGATTAAAAAAAATTAACAAATTAATCGCAAATCTGAAAAAAATGTATTGCAATTAATCGCGATTAATAACTACCAGTTATTAATCATGATTAATCGCGATTAATCGTATTATGAATTCATGTACAAACACAAATTTGTAAATTTAGAACATTTATTTTGAATTAACCTTCACATACTTTACTGTAAACTTGTGCAATGCAAACAAAACTTGCAAAGAAAATAAATGAATAGTCTCTTTGAGACCTGAGACAAAGTTTGCCTAAATAAAGTACAACCAACAAATACACAAAACTTACCTAAAAAAGCATGTGTCATCCCTTTTAGAACTTTAACAAAAATAAGTTTAATTCTTTAATTAATAACAATTGTTGTGGTTCACAACAGTGTAAATACTATGAACTGTGTTACTCCAGTGGTAATTGAACTCATCCTTGCATAGACTGCACATAACTTTTGTTTTGTCTATATTGCTGTCTGGTGATGATTTGAAGCAGAATTGTCCATTTAGCAATGTGTCTTTTTGGTCACTCATGTTGCTTTAGCTCGTTCACTTGTTGCATTAGGCTCGTTCCAGATGAACTGTGCCTCGCCTGGATTGTGAACGAGAGTGCACGGCTGCAATGAGAGGAGGGGAATACACCTGTACTGAAGTTGGACAGTTTGTGGCTCAGATCACGCACCATCAGCCCGAAATCCACCTCTCGCGTGTGTTGGTTTATCCAGGTCAAAACTGTAACTTTAGTCTGTATTTTTTTAAAAAGAGGCGGGGGAAGAAGGAGAGGAGGGCAGTGAAGTGTCGTGTGTTACGTTTCTGATCAGCACTAAACTCAGATCCAATCACCTGTCTGTTCACCGCTGACAGGTGAGTGTTTTCCCATCATGCACTGAGCCGTGCAGCCTCCGTAGTTGCTCCTGATGAACTGCGGCGGCTCAGGCGCTGGTCTCCTTTGGATCTCACGGTGACCGTCGCACTTGTGGCATCAGAGCAAGTCGGGAACAAGTCGGACACAAATCTAATCACGTGCACTGCGCACAGACCGACACTGATCCAAACTGAGCAAGTCTGGCTCATCTCGAACGCGCCTGATGGATGGAAACGGAAATATGTCGTCTTCTACCATCGCCTGGAAGACCCGTGGCGTGTTACTGCCTCTGTCAGTGTTGTCGTAATATTTTTGTTGTGATCAAATTAATCGATGCGTCAATTGAAATTAAAGCAATTAAATCAATAAATTAACGCACTGCGTTAACGCAATAATTTTCCCAGCACTAATTTTAATACAAATCAAACAGAACATGCACAAGTTAACATATGTATGCATTGTGGTGCATGTTGTCAGTTTTTGGCCAGAGCATGTGTGCGGTCAGTGGAATTCCCTCCTTGAGCAGATCCACCCTCCTCTGTCTATCATCCATTATTCAGAGCGCAGCTGATATAACATCCACGGAGAGATCCAGGCTATTTTTGGAGCTGAGGAGAACTGTGTGAGGAGACACCAAGAGACTCTCTACAAACTGGAGTTTAGCAGCATTTTTTACCAGATGAAAGTAAATGTGCAGATGTGTTACTCAAACTAACTGCCGAATAATTCAAATGTGTATAGTTGGTTGTGCTCATGCTGAATGACAGGAGTACACCCACCTTTCTCCAGCTCCACGGGGAAGAGCTCCAGTTTCTCCACCCTCTTTTCCAGCTCATACTCAGCCGAGGAGGCCACGGGGTCCACCTCCTCATTCCTGCGGTCGTAGTCCTCATTGGAGTATGTGCTGAACACCTGCGGATTTGACAAAGACACAGTCAGGACAAACAGGACTGTTTTATGTACTGTATCTAAGATCATCTTCTATAGCTTAGTAATGTACCGTCGTGTGGCACAGAACATGTTTTTATCACCCAACCTGAGATGTGTTTAAAAGAGGGTAAGTTAGGCCAGTGTATAGGACATTCAGTTTTACATGAAGCCATTACACAGATTTAGTACACAGAGTGAGACACATTTTTCAGAACAATCATGTCTGTCTTTGTCCTGTCAAACAGAGCTAATGTGTACAAATGAGCCCAGACTAACAGGGCAGTCTTCAGGACATGTTTCCTGCTCTGCAGCCTCATTTATAAAGCTTATGTACATCTAAAATTAGGGTTAAAACTGGCTTATGCAAGCTTGGTCAGCCAGACTAACTCTTTTCCTATTCTATACAAAGAAGTTAGTCTGGTCTCCCTTCTCTTGAGTTTCTATGGTCAGTACAATCACAGGTTGAGTAATCAATCAGAGAAACAATGGGCAAGACATAAGCAGCAGACAAACAAACAGACAGGCAGGCAGTTTATGACTTTATTTAGCCTATATAAAAATAGGCTACTGCTTTTTCTAAAATTATACTAATTTCATTTTTGTATTTAGATTTATATTAATAACAGGGCTTGGCACTAGGGCTGCATGATATGGAGAAAACATGCAATTTTCGATAACTATGTTGAAAAATGTGATAACAATATTATTGCGATATTTGAAAATTAAAGCCTACTTTTCAAACATAGTAAGTTAAATTCACTACATTTCACAAAAATGTAAGTTCCTGTATTTACAAGTCAAAACAGCAACAAAATCAAAACTTAACACAGACTAAAGCAGGAATAAAACAAGGCTAAGCTGTGACTAAATTAATTAAATTACCACTAAAACTGGACTTTTAAAACATTTTTATTTAGTCACAACACATGTTCTTTTAAGGCTCTGGTGGAAAATAAATCTCTATTAGATGGAAGCCCATAGTGTTATTGTGATATATTTAGATTCTTGCAATACGGATATTGTGTTTGCTGATATTGCAATAACAATAACTTTGCGATATACTGTGCAGTCTTACTGGACATGTTAACGCGTTATTATCGCGTTTATGTAATAATTAATTAATGTTGATAAATATTTTAACGCGCGTTAATGAAAGTTATGGGTCAGTCAGGAAAGAGCCAGTTCACAGAGCTGGGTCCCGTCAGCAGCCGTGTGTTTGTCTGTCTCTCTTTCTCTCTCTCTGTGGTACCAGGCAGGGGGCGGGGCACCAGGCAGGGGGCGGGGCACCAGGCAGGGGGCGGGGCACCAGGCAGGGGGCAGGGCACCAGGACAGAGGAAGAGTACAGAGACCTGATGGTCTTGACAGAGCAGGCTTTAAGCTTCCTAACAGTGTTTGTTTCAGTTCAGATCAGTGCAGGACTCACTTAAATACAAACAACTAAAGTCTTACAACTGTTAATGATGTTAAATATAGCCTCTAAAATATATGCGCGGCTAATTAATGCTATCAGCAACAACACGTGGAGTTTTCAGATATGTATCAATGATGTTTTATTTGAAAAAATACCAAAAACAAGTTATTTACTTCCCATAACCTTTTTGATAGTCATATAAGGAAGAGAGAAGTGAGCAGCAGCAGCAGCAGCAGGGGGACAGCAGGGGAGATGTGAAAAAAATAAGTCCAGCTCCAAAGGTAAAAAAAAAAAGGTGAAAATATAGGCCTAACTGTGTCTGCTGTAGTGCTCTTTGTCTGCAAAATAATGATTTTTATTATTATTATTTGGGTGTCAAGCATGTTTGAAATGGCGCTATATACACTATAGGCAACCAAGTCAAAACTACACTTATTGGCTAAATTGTAAAAGCTACAAGTTATCAATTAAAGAGCCATTGAGGAGCTGCAAAACCCGAATACATTATTGATTGAATTTTATAGCAAGAATGCAATTAAATAAACAATTTTAATCGCGATTAATTGCATGATTTTTTTTTTTTTTTTTTTTTTTTTTTTTTTTTTTTTTTTTGTGGAATTAATCGCGATTAAAAATTTTAATCATTGTCCAGCACTAATTAATAATATTTTAGAAAAAAATATTACAAGTCGCCTATTGGGAATGAAAAATGTCCAAAAATGATTAAAAACAAAATAATTAAACAAAATAATTAATATTATTTATTAGATTTTTCCTCAAAAAGTATTGATAAGAGCACTGTTTAAAGACCAGATTGATAAGCAGTATCAATAAAAATAGTAGTACTGTTAAAATCTTAACGATACCCATCCCTACTCCTCACTGTAGGCTCTGCTCTGAAGCTCTCCTCCCTGCAGGGTCACACGCCTGCTCACATCATGTAGCGGAGAGCGCTCCCTGAGCACACAGCTACTCCACCCCAAAGTTCTTCATTTGTTTCTTACAACAACAGAGCATACCTCATATTATTTGTTTAAAGAGGAAACACTGGACCAATTCATTGCCACAACTACATCAGCTTCAACAGTTTACATCTGCTCTGAGTCTGCTAAGATTCACAAAAAGCTGTTCCACATCTTTCAAATGCTTTGACAAGATTTATACATGTTTCTTTTCTTGTTGCTTTCTCATTTTGTGTTTTTCTTGCTATGTCGTTTCTCTGTGTGTGACAGACAGAACTGACTGTGGGACATTTTCCCTGTTAGACACAGCCATTTATTCAATATTGAGAAGTGTGACTCAAACAGTGGGAGCTTTGTCATATTGATCAATTCAGACTCTTCATCTCAAGGAGTTTTCCATTAATAAAATTCAATAATAAAACCAAGATGATGTACTAAGATTATGTTTTTTTCACAGATTATTTCAATCACAGTGTGCTTTTAGAACACTAAATGCTGGATGCTTTAAGTAAAACTTTGGCAAATATTTTTCTCTACATCTTATCACCTCAGGCTTTGTGCACTCAAATAAAATATGAAATTCATCTCCCACACAGTTATTATCACACAAATTACAAATTCTCAAATGTATTTCCAGACCTTTATACTGATCAATAACTTTAGGAATTCTGGTATTATTTGTTCTAAAACTGCAGATGGCCTGCCAATAGTTAAGATTCTCACATAACAAGTATTTCTCAAATTTATATTCCTGTTTGACTTCTGCATAGACATCACATGAAGTCATGTCCCTGATTTCACTTTTCCACTTTTGAATGTGCTGCTCTTTTAGAATCTGTTCCACAGTTAGTTTAAGCCTGTTAACACTGTTGAATGTCTGTGGCAGTACAGGTGACAAAGGCTTGTCATTGTCCAGTACCGATCGAAGAGTTATGTCACATGATCAATGGTGTTCTGTCACATGATGTGTCCAAGCCTGGGGCCACTGTGAGCTGGACAAGTGTGAAAATGGATATGCAGTATGCAGTAGAAGTAAAGGTCATGATATATACAACCGTGTCTGACAGTGTACAGCCCTCCCAGCAGGGTACACGTTTCTCACAAACACTGCAGTCTTTGTGAGAAACATACTCAGATTAAAGTACATGCCAATGTGTAAAATTATATCAAAAAACACTCTTAATAAACATAAAAGTCCCATAAAACATAATGAAAGGTCATTACTTCTTTTTTGAAGTACTGAGTACTGCTAGAGAAGAAACAGCCATCTTTCATTCTTGCATGATAAAATCTAAATTCACTCGTGAGCTCATCATCTTTGGTTTATGGAGTACAATTTTTGTGAAGTAAAAGTATAATCAGATGTACTGTCACCAAGTTCCTTTTTCAAACAGCATGTCCCTGCAGGGCTACCACAGCTGCTCACAAGCACTAAAGAGTGGATTATGGAGTGTGCCCACAGATGTCAGTGCCTCTAAATAGTCTTTTTTCTCTTTTAGACAAAGTGTGTTATCTGATAAATGTATACATTTTGTGAACTATCCATAATGCTTGTGTTAAAGGCAGTTTGATAGTACAAAGTAAGGCAGGGGTCGGCTACCCATTGCCCACAGCCCAAATTTGGCCCTCGGCCAGATGAAGTTGGCCTGTGCAACTTTTTAGCTGATATCCACTTTTTAACATTTAACCCCATAGTGCTGTCAGTGAATGAGGCCACTGTAAGACTCTTCTTTGCAAGAATACAGCTCTCTGTCATGGTTTCATGGTTTTAGTTGCCTCCAACCAATAAATAGCAAGCCTTCTATCATGTGACCTCCCTCTGTCATGGTTACCTTTGCCTCTATCCAATAAATATTGCGCATTATGTTCATTTAAAGCTGCCAAGGAACCATGACTGAATGACTGAATGACTGATTTGTCCCTCTGTGAGCTGAATCCTGACCTGCTGTCATTTAGGGGGATCAACAGGTATGAATTAGGTATGAATTATTCATGTTCACATTCAAGGCGTGGAGAAGATGAGGCTGGGACTGGCATAGTAACACTGAGCACACATTATACCCCTCTCTTCAGTTTGTATGTTACATTGTTCAATAGTTCATCTGGTCTGTGAGCCAGTGGAGTTTGGTTGGGGAGTTTTTAACCCCAAATGAACCATACTTTTCATCCATTTATTCATTCTTCATCTTCCACATTTCCCATTAGGGTACTAGATCCTATCCTAGTAGCAATGGACTTTGGGTAGGGTACGCCCTGGACAGTAGCAAGTTAGGACTGACACACACACACAGACAGACAACCATTCACTCCCACATTCAGTCTCCTTTAGAGGCAAATTGGAGTTGCCAATTCTCCTAACACATGCATGTCTTTGGTGGGAGAAAGGCGGAGTACCCAGAGAGAACCCACAGTAACACAGGGAGGACATGCAGACTCCACCCACACTGTTCAGAGAAATCATTAGGGCTGAACGATTTTGGAAAAATATCTAATTGTGATTTTTCTGTCAGATATTGCGATTCTGATTCTGATATTTTAAGCATTTGATGAAGCAGAAACACAGAAATATTAATATAATCACATGCCTTTCAGAACATGTCTGAGGTCTAAACTACAGGTGGAGCAGGTAGAATATTATAGTAAGATTACATGGAGACATGATTTTTTGTTCTCTGCTGAGATGTAAGGCAGCCTATTTGTATTCACAACTATAACAACAAGAGGTGAGAAAACCACGATTGGTATGTTTAACGCCTGTAAAGTGTAGTAACTTGCAACAATGGACCAAACAGGAGACACTGAAACTGAGAAAAAAAAGGAAATGCAGAAAAAAGGTGGTTCTGTACGTCTTGCAGTCAGGTGCGTGACGTAAAGGCAGAGCACATGGGGAGGCTGACAAAGCACAGTTTTATCTGACACTAAAACATCAAAATATAGTCCATCTTTAACATATTTGGAGTTATAGCACTTGTTTAGCTCATTTGATTTAACCAGACATTTTGCGTGTTTAGAAAGCATTTATGAAGCTACTACCGCTTTACGCAGAGACACCGCTCCTATCAGCTTGTGTCCACCGATACAGTCCACTGTTTAGAGAAGTCCCCTTGGCCTCAACAAGATAACAAATATCAGCAAGCTCTCATCACTCATGCTTACTTTAACAGTCTTTATTTTCTTTGTAAAAAGCGTTTTTTCTCCTCCTCCTCCCACTGTCTTGTGTCGAGGTGCACAGCATTTTCCAAAGCGAAACCAAACCTGTGCCCACATGGCTCATTAGTAGAACTTTTACACAGATTCTGCATCCAATTTCACCGTGAATGTTCTGAATCTCAAAAAATCCTTTACATTGCTTCTGATTGGTGAGCATTACTGTCTGTTACAGCCTTAAAGAGGATGTTATAAATCCTAAATAATCACAGCCTTTGTGGTTTGCTAATGTCATATCAAATTATGATTTAGATTCGATTTAAATTAATTTTTCAGCCCTAGAATTCGTGTGACAGCCAACCCAAGGATCAATCTTACAACCTCCTTGCTGGGAGGATAGAGCAGTAACCACTCTGACACTGTGCCCCCCGTGAACCATACTTATTGCTTTGAAAAATGAAGATTTATTTTTGCAATATAATTTTATATTGCAACACTAAAGCAGCTCTATTCTATAAATGAATCAGTGGTTTTCCATCCTAAATAGACAAGTGTATGACTAACAGCCTGCTCTGGGTGCGGAACACATTGGAGGTTTAAGGGATGGGGGGTGGAGAGGCAGCAGAGTGGTGCTGAGGAGACAGAGGCAGATGCACACAGATAAGTAAAGGCCAGCACGGTGGATCTCACAGACAGTCGTTCTGGTGAGTGACAGCATAAATGGAAAAGGATGAAAAGGTGCAGACACTATTCATACTTAAGCATTTATTCTCTACTGACAAACATGACACAGAGTCTGTCTATGAAGATCATGATTCAAGCTGCAAAGGAAGATATTCATCCAATTTATCACACTCAAGTTTAATTTGCAGTATCTGGATTCAGAATTTATAAATGTGGTTCTATTAAAAATTTTATTAAAGGGTCTATATTCTGCTAAATTGACTTTTCCTCTTTCCCCCATGTTATAATGTACCTTCATTAAAAACATACCTGGAGTTGTGTTTTGTTTCATTCATGCCTGTTTGAGTAATTTGGTATTCTGAGTTTCTGAGGCCTTAGAACACCTTGTTCCACGGACCTCCACCTCTCCCACGAACCCCTGCCCACTCCAGGAAGCACTGACCAATCAAGCAGTCTTCTACAGTCAGTCTGCTCTCATTCAATTATTAGTTTCCACTGATTCCTCACAGACATTCTGGAGTAAAATGGCATCTTTTTTTTTTTTTTTTTTACCTCAGATTGCGTTCAAAACAGAGCAACAGAACTGCACTCTGCTGCCCTCTGCTGGTCTGTTCTCTTGTTTTTATTTTTGGCATCAGTAGAGTACTTATTAAAAACGTTCTTTTTAGGTCTCATAATGTTTTTAAAGATTGTAAAACATGTTGCTGCAAGCGGAATACAGCCATTTTAATATAATTTGCTCTCTACAGTAGACAGTCATCAGCACACTCACAGTTTTCTCAAGCACATTTGCAAAGATCTGACATACTGTAAATGTTCCAGTGTGAAGTTGATTAGTCCTTCATGGACTTTATCACTCTGTGGAGACCCTCTACAAACAAGATGAGAACTGGCAGCTCCACTGAAAGCAATATCACGCATATTAAAATGTTAACCAATTAGAGGATATGAAAAACATGTAGCATTTATTAGTTAATGATTTCTAATTTTAGCAAGTCACAGTAGCATTCAGACTTAGGGCCAAGTCTGGCCAGAGACAAACTGAGCTTAGATTATCTTCACTAATATGTCCCTGAAAAGAATGATAGATTATATTATCCTAAATACTTACAATGATGTACGTATATTGCGTTCTTGTGGTCAATATTAACTTTACATTTCTGAGAGGTGGTGGACAAAAAAAAAAAAAAACGAAGTGGAGCAGCACTTACAGAGGCTGGTGGTGTCACTGGGTTTGTAGGATGGATACATTATAAAAGTAATATTCTAACTTTTCACTCAGGGTACCACTACAGAAAATATGGCTTTCCATGTACCATCATCTTACTTAACTAAACCAGGACTAAAAGAGAACTAAACTGACATTAAACCAGGACAAAACCAGGTGTAAACCAGGACTAAGCTTCAAATTTAAGCCCCACCTGGACTTGAACTTTGACTCCTGAGTACCACCAGAAGAAGTCTGCGTACCACCAGAGGCACCCATACTACAGCTTGAGAACCACAGGATTATAGCATAGTTCACTCTATAGTAACAGCACATTTAGCACTGGCCATGGCTCAATGATAAAAGCTAAATTAAAACTGCAGCAGTGATAAAAGGCCCTTACGACCGAGGACAGGCACACATCAGTGGGAGGGGCCGCATCACCAGACCCTCCTGAATCTGCAGCATACCTGTCTGGATCTGAAGTACATGTGTTACAAGCCTAATGACTGTGGGCTAAACCAGCAGGGTGAATTTGTCAAAATTCCAAGGTAGAGTCACTGAGCAGTTTTGTCCATTAAGACATGCTGTAGTAGTTCAATGTTAATTCTGTTCAGTTCATGACATGTCACGTTACACGTTACACACATTTAAGTTGCCCCCTCTTGCATCTGTCCTCAAGCCTAGGTGATTATGATCTGATCTTTCAATGGAAAATTTATTAAAAACACAAGGCAAAAAGAAAAAGTATAATATACTGGAGACCGGCTGACGCTCTGAACATCTCCCACACCTTTCTGATGCCAGTGCTAAATGCATCAGATCATGGTGATGCTAATTTATAAATGACACATTACATAATCCTGTCCATGTCACTTCTCGACACACACAAAATATTCACTTGGACTCAGGCCTCTGTGCACCAAGAGGGCAGGCCTAACATCTGTCAATCACAAAACAAGAAGGATGATTGATGCTGTTACGTTCTTGAAGGTCCCTTATTCTGCTAAATCAATTTTTCCTCTTTTAACCATGTTCTAATGTTGTTTCTGTTTCAAAAACATTCCTAGGGTAGTATTTTGTTTCATTCACACATGTTTGAGTATGCTGAGGCACTGCCTTTCTAAAGAACTGAAAACACTTGGTGAAACCAAGAAGTGCTCCTGCATGTTTCTAATGCCCATACACCGTCACTGGACTCATTCTGATCATTTCAGCGCTTAAACCGCCGCCACTCACAAAGCAGTCAGCTCATTTATCTATCTGTTACTGTCATGTTGCTAATAGCCAGGCTAAATAGCCATTTTATGCTCTGTTTTACGCCCCAGCATTGCCAGCAAAGGGCATTAGACACCTAATATAAGCGTTTTCAGCCATGTCAAAGTAACAGCTCCCCAAAAGAAGAGGTTTTCGACATATACATTATTTTAACTATTTCAAAAAGCCTAAAAAAACATATGTGAGCTTTAAGTGGAGTTTGCCCCCTTTTGTTTTGTTTATTTAAAAGGCAGAACAGTACTGTTCAGTATGGCTAGTTCAGTTGTTTCTCAAACCAACCATGAGCTTAAATCTTGCCTAATTAAGGACTAAACTATCGAGTTCTAAACCAGGACAAATCCATGACTATTCCAGGACTGAACTAGGTCTTAAACAGAACTAACTGATGCATAATCCAGGACCAAACCAGGTCTAAACCAGGACTAAACCTAAATTTAAAAAAACTTAAACTAAAAAAAACAAAATCAGAACTTGAACTGCTAAAGACTCCAGAGTACCACCAGAAGAAGTCTGGGTACCACCAGTACGCACAAGATATCCAACCTAAAATATGTCTGCTGGCAGTATACACCCCATCAAAACCAACTTCTCTCCACTTGTTCATCTGAGTGTCGGTGCTCTACACCCTGCTGTGTTTCAGGTCCACGGTGCTGCTCCTAACTCAGAGGTGTTTTTTTACCCAGAATCCTCCAGTGCAGAACAGTGTAGAGTCAGCGGTCTCTGTGCTGTCACTCACTGCCCACAGACATCTCTGCTCCTCTGCTAATAATATCAGTCTCCCACACAGAGCTGGGACAGAGCGGAGCATCACATGAGCACAGCCAGCATCAGTGTGGTCCTGCAGGGCCCGCTTGTACTCCGCTGACTTCAGCTTCATATTTCACTGGAGCAGTCCAGCACAGGGTGGAACAGCACATTTAGAGCCTCAAACCCACACTGCTACAGTAGTGGTATGAGGCTGATACAATAAAGAGTATATCGATAGTATCGATAGGATTTTAATGGCACTACTACTCTTATTGATACTGCTTTTTGAGCCAGGCTTTTAAGTGTGCTCTTATTAAAACTTTTTGTGCATAAAAAACTAATTAAGAACATTTATTACTTTTGAAACATTTGGACATATTTTAATTACAATATAGGATAAGTTAAGTTTGTAATAATTTTATTTAAAATATCATTAATATAAATATAAATAAAAATATGAAATGAGTATAATTTAAGAAGAAGCAGTGGCCTATTTTTATACAAATAAATGCAAAAGCGGTGTGCGGTCACAGCTGTGTTTCAGGGAAATTTACAAGTGCACTTATAACACTGAGTTTAGTTGGTTCTTATGGTTATTCCACCAGTGGGCTGCTAGCATAATGTTAGACTTTCATCTTCCTGGGCTCTCTAAAGAAGTTTGGTGAAGTGTTTATTACTCTGTGTTGTTGCGCTGGCATGCAGCACTCCACTGTATCCGCGCGCAGTGTAGGCAATGGCATGTACTTTGGTAAAGTTGAGCCACACTTTTTCCTCTCTCCATTTGTTTGTCTGTCGCCCCCAACTAGCAACGGTGAGCCACGCATGGAAACAGAGCATAAAATTGCTATTTAGGATGAATATTAGCAACATAACTCTAACAGATACAAAAATGAGCTGACTGCTTTGTAGTGGTGACGATAAAATGATCAGAACTATAGTAGTATCTCTTTCAGTGGGCTGTAGAATATACCCACTCTCCTCTACCTATGATGTACTACATTTTTGGGAGCAGGAATCTGACACTCATTTGCCCTGTTACTTTTGGATTTTGAACAAGACATATTGGAACTCTTTATTTTGAACAATGTCCTGTTTTTAATAGAACTATGGTTCTCTGTGCATCTACTGCTTCAGACATTTTTCATGTATAGACACACTATAATGTGCACTGGTGAGTGGTACTCCACATTCACCATTATACTTTGCGTTAAGTACTGTACTGTCCTGTTAGCACCACCACTGACCCATCTCCCTGAAAACAAATTCTCCAGGGACCTGTTACCATGGACACACACATGCTCAGTACACACGTAAACAGCACTGTACACATCCCTACTGCATCCAGAGATCCATGTGACTCATGTGTACAGGACTGGCACAGAGTAGAAGCTCGGGATAAGTCACAAAAGTACAGCCGCAGCAGCAGGGAGGGGCCCGGGGCTGCTACTGCCTCTCTTATGACATTCAACTAGGCTGTGGGGGCCCCTTAGTCAGAGCCGGGGCCCAGAGCCACGAGAGGACAGAAACCCAGGAGACAGGCTGGTACTGCAGTGGTATGAGAGCAGCAGGAGCCTGCAGCACAGTAACCACACACAGTCATGTGGTCAACAACAACAGCAGCAGTCAGTATGTGAGAGTCACTGTACTGGCATCATATGTGCCAGACCACTGCAAATATACAATACAAAGGACAGGATGATATACAGGAAATCCGGTGAAAGGGGCGCAGGGTGATACATTTTTGCATTAGTTTAGATCTAAAAAAATAGAGTGGACTTAGAGATGCACTAATTCTTCAGTCAACAGCAGCATAATGGAAGTCATCTCTGAAAAACCTCATCTATAAAGGCCTCCATTCACCAAGGCAACGATCGCCCATCTGAAGCCGTCTGAACGGTTCTTCCACGTCGCTCATTTCCGTCCTTTTGATATGTATGCGCCGTCAGCCCCCATCGCTCCAGGACGAAGGCCGTCTGACTAGTTTTCTGCCGATTAGCCTTGTTGAATCAGCGTCTTTGGCCTTTGGCACGAAGCGTTCTGATAGGCCTAGCACTACAGCTGCCACGCCAATCAGCTCACGGGAATTTTAGCGGAAGTGACGGAGTGACGAGAGGTGAAAAGCTCCAAGCGAATTGCGCTGTTGAATCCAAGACTTAACCCACTTCGTGTGCTTTCTTCTCCTTGTTGGCCCCTGTTCTTCTTCAAGTAACAGAGCAGCGGCACCTAATCCACACAAAACAATGTCCAAACCGGCCATTATCACGCTTCTCAAATGTTCAAACAAGCTGAGAACAGGGGCAGACCAAGGCGCGCTACATGCATATGTACTCTGCAAACATTGTGCCACTTCTGTTTATCTTTGTTCACTGTCTAGTAAAGACACGGTCTTTAGGTTGGTTGTCGCTTCGGTGTATGAAGAGGTAAAAAGGTCATCCGATGTGAGGAAACGGGAGGGAACGAGAGGAGACGGGAAGAGACGAGCTGTCGCTCCGTCTTTTCAGTGGCAGTCTGGGAGTCGCCTTGGTGTATTGAGGCCTTAAAGTGTTTCTGACAGAGGGGGAACTAGAGCAGGGACTGACATTTTTGACCAATCACACACTCAGAACAAAGGGGGATGGTCCCATTCGGATCAGGATCATTGGTTAAGCCCAAGCTCGTCTTTTTACTCTGGAGTAATGCCGGCGGCAAATACAACTGGAAAGAGATCAAGAGATGCTTGCTCCAACTGCTCACAGCAGAAAAGAGAGACAGAGACAGAAACATGGGAAGCAAAGTGCAAATCTGACCTTAAAAACAAAAATACAAAAACCTAAATATATAAGAGAAAGGAGGAGATATTTTTGAACTTTTTTTCACATTCTCAAAAACTCAGGTAGTGGGCCTAAACACCCCACCTTCTTTCCATTAGAGGAACAGCAAAAACAAATGACTTTGTATGGACTGACGACACACAGAATCATTAAAAAAAATCCACCAGCACCTGTACTTTCTGAAGAGGCTGAAGCAGCTGGGGTTAGCTCAGATCCTAAAGGATGAGACACACCAACCCAATGCCCGACCGCCATCAAAAGATTGTCAAGTGTCTTCTATGTCACCTCATGTATCCCCTGGGTGCTGCAAAAAGTGGCTTAAGACACACTGAAGGAACTCAGACCCACTACCGAGCACATATGCAAGACGTAATAACTATCTACAACAGCAGGTGGCACTAGGCACTAAACTCTGTGGATTATAAGCTTCTGTAAATAAACCTCAGCAAAACTGAAGTGTTTCTCTCAAGCATTGAATAAGAAATGAATAATACTCTTTAATACTCTAATCTTTTCACAATAATGAATAAAAGGGGCTGGATTATTGCAGCTGTTTGTTTCAGAAGGAGGATTATATTTTAATCTATATAAGACTAAAATAAGCTTTTTTAGGCTTTATTAGACAGTATGCAATGGAGTAGTGACAGGAAATAATGGGGTAGAGAGCGGGGGTATACATTCAGCAGTGTTGGAGTTCAGAACCCACTCCGGGGCAGGCTGTAGTTGCTGTGCGTATGTGCTACAGCTCAACCAACTGAGCTATACTGCAGAGTAAAGGTAAGCTAACTGCAGCACATTAGCATCACAGATGTGGGAATTATAATGAAGATTTATTAGAACAAAAGTTTCTTATATTTTAACGTTAATCTGAGCTGTGTCCGGTTGTGAAACGAGCACACGACCAATCAGAGCACTCCTTGGATGCTCACGCCTAACACTCATTCAACATGTTCAGTCAGCCAAAAGTAGGTTCAACTGTCTCCTACTCTGTCTATCACAGAACACACCCATGTCAGCGACCATGTCAAACTGTCTGACCGCTCCAGACAGACGATTATCAGCTCGGTGTGTCCCGGCCTTATGTGTTATGTGTTGTTGTGGAGAGTATACTGTCTCTCCACTGCACGCTATTAGAACTACTCTGCTGCTGACTAGGGCTTGGTATCATTCAGATTTTTTCATTACCAGATCTTAAATGATACGATACTTTTTCTGATACCTATGGTGTGATAATTCATCTTTTACAATAATAAAACACAATAATATTCAATAAAAGGAAAATTTTTGGAGCAAAATTCTTAGCTGTAAGTTAAACCAGTAGTTTGTATGATTTATTTGTGTTTTTTATTTGATTCATGCAAAGGAACATTAAAGGTCCCACTAGGTATTGAGACTTGATATCAGAAAAATGTATTTTTTCAGTACCAGCAGTATTGTAACTTTTCTTTTGATACCACAAAGTTATCATTTAATGGTACTCGGCCCTACTGCTAACACAGTGGATTTAAACTATGCACAAAATAATCACTAGCCACGTTTTCCCCTACAGCAGTGGTTCCCAACCTTTTTCGTGTTGTGTACCCCTTGGGCTTACTCATGATTCATGGTCTTATGGATGACAACTGATCAATAAATTAAAATAATTGTAATATCTATCTTTATTAGTACAAAGACATTTTATACTTTTATTGTAAACACAAATTCATACATTTTTTTCTTTTATACTCATATTCAAGATAAAAAACACAACCTGCCTGCAACTAAAATAAAAAATAAAATCAAAATACAACAATATAAAATCATTTTTGCAGTTTATGACATATTTAACATTAAAAATAAACTTTAAACATATACCTAAATAATAATCTAAAATATTAAAATAATTTAAAACAAGCAATTAAACCAAAAAAATATGTAAAACTATATTATATATAATTTAAATCATTTTCTTTAGCAGTTTCACCTCCTTTTCATGAGAGACAGCTTCATTTTCTGCCACAAAAGATTGCAAATATTTTCTAATCATCAATAATTATGAAAGAATTCTGCATACCCGCTTCAAAAGGCTTGCATACCTCTAGGGGACCCACTACCCCTGTTGGGAAACGCTGCCCTAAAGGACATCACACTCATCCCACCCAGCACACAGACTGTTCTCACCCCTCCCCTCAGAGTCAGAGGGTGAACTGCAGCTTCTTCTCAGACAATGTAAGGCTCAAAAACCCTTCTGCCCCCACACTACGATGCTGGACCTGTATGGGGTAAGAAAGCTGTCAATAAAGACATGCGTGTAAAAGTGAAATTCTTATATATATTTGTCCATAGTTGTGCATAAAATACATTTTGTAAATTGTTGTACAAGAGAATACGATTCCAAAAATTACAACATTATATATTTGCAAATACGAAATACAGTTTTTGTATTTGTGTTGTTGTTGTTTTTTTGTTGTTGTTTTTTTATGAATACAGCTTATAATTTTACGTTTGTTATTGCTGTCTTGAGAATACGATTGTCATTTCACTTTTACACGCACATCTATATTGACAGCTTTCTTACCTCATAGACCTGAGTTTTGTAACTTGTGCCTTGCATGAGTAATGGCCATAAACATCTTTAAATCCTACACAAAGGTGCCACATTCCCAGGAGCCACCATTCCAAGTTCTAACTTCTACTTTGTCTCCACCCACAGTTGGTAAGAGACAGCTGTGGAGTTGCTTCTGTAGCAAACTGCTTCAGATGCCTCAAGAATGCAGTTCATTTACGCCTGTCTGTGCTGCCATAGCGTCCACAGCAGCGCGCTACGGTCCAGAGACACAAAGAGCGGCCGCTTTAAAGCCTGTCCAGAGAGTGGTAAACAGGAGCATCTGAGTGAGCGCGGACAATGGAGTGCTTTATGTTAAATATAGAGAGTGGGACGAGCAGCACAACAGAGAGTTTGTTACAGGACAGAGCCACGTGAAGGCCAAGGAATTCACCAGAACAGAACAATGAGCTGGCACGAGTTTAGAGACACACTTTTCATAGGCACATTTCACTGCGTAACTAAACATGTAGAGTACAGGAAAAATCATATCAAATCTTAGTTAGAGAATCAAATAATAATTAGAAGAACTTTTTTCCCAGAGCTGAGGTGGTTTAGCTTCAAATAGTCACATCTAGTACAAACTCCAGAATATGTGTGCACTACTTAAAAAATAATAATAATAATAATAATAAAATAATAAAATGAATAAAATACATTGATAGTTGACAAAAATGAATAGTGCAGGGGTTCAAACTTTTCAGTAAATGTGTAAATGTGACTGATGCTCGTAATAACTTGTGGCAAAACATTCAAACACTGCACTGTAAAAATAAAATATACATATCAACAAATCTTTATTTATTTATTTATTTATTTATTTATTTTCAATTTAACATTCATTTGTCCAAAAATTTTCAATTTGAAGTTTAACTCATTATCAATAATTTTTAACTTGTCTTACAGCCAACTTAGTATCCATTGTTCAGAAAAAGTTGTTTTTGTAAAATTGTAAAATTATTTTGTTTCCACAAATCCAAACCCCTGCCCACTCCAGGAAGAACTGACCAATCAACAAACCCTCTATATCCAGTCTGCTCTCATGCATTTATCCAAAAAACAGTGTACAACTGTTTCCACTAATTCCTCACAGACATTTTTACTTTTGGAGTAAAATGGCATCAGGCAAAAAGTTTAAGGAAGTGAAATGTTGTTTTTCTTTAATTATGTTCAAATGACCACAACAGTCTGCTGCCCTCTGCTAGTCTCTTCACCTGTTTCTTTATGGCACCATTAAATCATTTTCTTTCACTCAGAGAATGTTTTTAAATGCTGTAAAATGTAAGGGTGCTCCGATCAGGGTTTTTGAGGCCGATCACCGATCACCGATCAGCCTCTGCTGTGATCGGCCGATACCGATCATGGCCGATACCGATCACGTGGTCTTCAATGTAGTAATGTATTGTATGCAGGCTATTATTAGTTCCATTTGAAAAATACTGTAGCCTTTGTAAATATAAAAGAACAACAAAATTCTACTTATTTTTGTTTTAGAAGAGGTTTTGTTGCATTATTGGTCTTTAATGTGTGCCCAGTGTCTGTGGCTTTGTTTGAATGCTCCGCTGATGTAAAAATCAGCTGTTCTTAATTGGTTGAGTCCGTGGGTGCAGCGCCTGTGTCCGCGTAACGCGCAGCCAAACCAGGTTGAAACACAGTGGACTAAAGAGCAGACAGCTCCTGCTGCCAGTTTTGACAACGTCTGAATGAAGAAAACGTGCAAAGAGAGCAGAGAAGACAACGATGAAAGGTGCTCCTCTCAGACTCACGGACACATGGGCTGCCTTTTTACTTTCTCTTTCCATTAGCAGCCATTTGGTGCAGTTTAAGCCACAAAATGCAGTTTTCTCCGCGCAACAAGACACAGGCAGACTCTGAACTTTCTTAATCCTTTTAACGTAACTGTTAGCGGGTTAGCTGTAGCTCTATTTACATTGGTGTTTGCAAATACACGCACTGCTGCGCCTCGGTTCTGTCCCGTGCGCTCTTAAAGCAGGCGGGGACACAGCGGGGACACAAAGCAGCAGCTCCAGGGCAGGTTTGTGTTAGTTATAACCAGGGCTTAACTTAAAAACACTGCTAAAATAACGTTACTGCTGTTTAATCAAACCGGAGTTGCAGGACAGTAAATGTGAGAGCCTCGCGTGTTTATTGTAATTTGATCGGCCCTTCTGATCGGCCCATTTTACCGATCACCGATCACTCTATTTTTAGCCATGATCGGCTGATCATGATCGGCGGCCGATCGATCGGAGCACCCTTAGTAAAATGTGCTGCTATTCTAGAGGTGACCAAGATTGGTTGGGGTGAAGTAGCTGTTATCAATCCGGTCTCAGTGCTCGTATCAATACTTTTTGAGCAAAAATCTAATAAATAAAATTAATTATTTTGTTTTTAATCATTTTTGGACATTTTTCATTCCCAATAGGTGACTTGTAATATTTTTTTTCTAAAATATTATTACTTAGTGCTGGGCAATGATTAAAAAATGTTATCGCAATTAATCACTTGATTTTATTTTTTTTATTTTTTTTGCGATTAATTGCAATTATTCGCAGTCTTGCAATAAAATTCAATCAATAATGTATTCGGGTCTTGCAGCTCCTCAGTGGCTCTTTAATTGATAACTTGTAGCTTTTACAATTTAGCCAATAAGTGTAGTTTTGACTTGGTTGCCTATAGTGTATATAGAACCATTTCAAACATGCTTGACACCCAAATAATAATAATAAAAATCATTATTTTGCAGACAAAGAGCACTACAGCAGATACAGCTAGGCCTATATTTTCACCTTTTTTTTTTTTTTACCTTTGGAGCTGGACTTATTTTTTTCACATCTCCACTGCTGTCCCCCTGCTGCTGCTGCTGCTGCTCACTTCTCTCTTCCTTATACGACTATCAAAAAAGTTATGTAAAGTAAATAACTCGTTTTTGGTAATTTTTCAAATAAAATATCATTGATACAATCTGAAAACACCGCACGTTGTTGCTGATAGCATTAATTAGCCGCGCGTATATTTGACAGGCTATATTTAACATCATTAATAGTTGTAAGACTTTAGTGGTTTGTATCACAGTGAGTCCTGCACCGATCTACATGAAACAAACACTGTTAGGAAGCTAAAAGCCTGCTCTGTCAAGACCATCGGGTCTCTGTACTCTTCCTCTGTCCTGGTGCCCCGCCCCCTGCCTGGTGCCCCGCACAGAGAGAGAGAAAGAGAGACAGACAAACACACGGCTGCTGACGGGACCCAGCTCTGTGAACTGGCTCTTTCCTGACTGACCCATAACTTGCATTAACGCGTGTTAAAATAATTACTGCCGTTAATTAATTACTGCGTTAACGCGATAATAATGCCCAGCCCTATTTAAAATATTTTAAAAAGCAGAAAATTGTCCCTTTAATTTGTTATGATTTCTGGAAATCATCTTGTAACCCCCACCTTGATGGCTTTTGGGACTCTGCCCTGTTATAGTGTTCCACTGGACAGATATTCTTTGTTGGTCAAATTATTATTATGCACAGTAACCAGAGGGTTAACAAATTGACTGACACTCTGACCCAGTGCATACTTTTGTTATGTCACTTCACCAACATTGCTTCCTCCAGTCACAGTATATGGCTGGTTGCGACAGGAAGCACATCTGGCATGAATTATTTTAAAAAATAATAATAAGATTCATATTATATTTAACACACATTATTAGCACACTGATGACATCATCAGTAGTGGACCAGACCAATGAGCCAGAAGATCCATGGTCCACTGTCAGTGGCCATCCTCCGAAACCACAGGGCAGTGTCATCTTTCCACAGACATGAAATATTTATGCCCCAGGAGGATCAGGTGTCCCGGGACAACACTACAAATACACCGCAACATCAATAATAGACACACCAGAACACAGAACAAAACAACCCCACACACGCTCAGAGAGACCAGAGAAGTGTCCTGGAGTCTACCGGGGTTCATTCTCCTGCCTTACCTAAAGGAAATCTCTTATTTCTGCTTGCAATGAGTGATGGGCAGCATTTAGAGATAACTGAGGGGTCACATGGGTCTAACACTGAACTCAGCTCAGAGGGCAGGGGAAAAGTTCAGTCTGATGTATTTAAATACTTTGATCTGTTGTTGAGGGCAGTGGGGTTGGGAGGATGAGGCGAAGAGTTTCTGGGCTAATGCAGCTTTAGTAAAGACCTCAGACTCACTTGGAGAAGGGCTGATCTCTGCTCAGATGATCAGGAGCCAAAACACAGACTCTTTACAGAGGACTAATCCTGTGTGTATGTAAAGATGCTCAGACTGGGCAGAGGCCCCTCAAAACAGCCTCAGGAGCCTCAGGAGCCTCAGGAGCCTCTAACACGGGCTTGTATAACAACATTAGCCCCACTGGTTAAGGCCTGACCATAGACCTGTTCATGTCATATATATACAGCTTACTATATACAGCTTACTGTGTATGCTATTATGTGGACTATAGCCCCATCCACAAATTAAATAAGATATTATCATTGTACAATATTAAAATAGGATTTCTGTCTTTGACAAAATCTGAGCAGACATTCAATGGATTTACCTGCGCAGCTAGGTCGAGCTACTTAGCAGAATAAAAGTGAACAACGTAACTTTTCGTTGTTTCTTTGCTGTTCTGGTCACATTTTTCTTTTCAGAGCTCAGCCTATTTCGGAGTAAAGCACTATCGTGTTGTGTAAACCTTCTGAGAGATTATTATTATTTAGCGGTACATGTCCCTAAAGTGAAACAGTTAAATTATTAGTCACTCTCTAATGTACTCTACCCAGGCACTGACATAACACATGTAGGGCTGCAACAATTAATTGGATTAATTGAAGATAATCGGTTATTAAAATAATCTAGTTTAACTAATTTAGTCATTGTTTAATTGTTAACTGGAGTATTCATAGACTCATACCATGTGAAATCATGAAACATACCATGTGCTGAGAGGAGGGTTTATTTACAAAACAGAGCAGTAGAGCAACAAAAACACACAATGTACATTTTGTGTTTTTAATTAAAAATATTGTGTGTATATGCTCTATCAAATGTCTCCCATTGACATAGTTGTAGCTTTTGGTTTTTGGTAGAAAATTTCCCAATTTTTTTACAGGAATTATAAAACACCTCAAGTTTTTTAACCTCTTTAACCACACATGCTTTTCTATCTGATTAATTGATTAATCAATAATTGACAGATGAACTGATTATCAAAATAATCTTTAACTTCTCCTGCAGCCATTAATCAACAGCCAACTGGACCAACACTTACTGGAGTGTGCCAGCATATTCAAATCTTTAATAATACAGATAATTCCTATATCGCTTTTAGATGATTACATGGGTTTCCTCCGATCCAAGGGACGAAACAACTTACTGAGTATTTGCAGTAAAATTCCGGAAAATTTCCTGAAACTTTCTGGAAATTTTCCATGAGAAGTTAAGCTTGGAAATTTGGGGAATTTTCAAATTTGGAAACTATATATATATATATATAAATAAATTAATTAATTAAAAACATTATAATGACTTTATAAAGTAATAACTTTTTAAAGTATTGATTTGTTCAATATTTTCTCCTACTTATTTTTAAAGTAAGGTTGATTTATGCACCAAGGTCTTAGCTTGGCTTTTAGGTATTAGCATTTAGCATATCATAGCAGCTAAATTGCTAATAAGGAAAATAAACTTTTGATACCAAGGTCAATACAATTCTGCAATTATATTTCAATTCAAACTACAACAGAGTTGTCCTCAGTACACAGCAATGAGGCACACCTGTTTTATAGAGGCACAGTCAGAGAGAATGTAAATTGTTCAGAAGAGAGAACATGTGCTGAGCTGACACAGTTTAATCAGTGGAAAAACACCACATTACATTAATCTGCTCAAAAAGCGGCACCACCCCTAGTGGCCAGCCTGGGACCTGCAGCCAAACTTAATTATGCATGATGTTGTCACAAATGTATTGATACCTATATAGAATTATGATGCTTAATATTTTGCCCCCAAAATATCACAATATACCACAAAACACATTTTTACAACCCTAATAGTTGAGCTAACCAGAAATATCTGGTTGTCTGCAGTCTTGAGTTTGGTAGTGCTGTGGAGATCAGCTGTGCATGTGATAGGGGGATGCAGAGTGCATAGAAGTGTATGCAGAGCAGGTTACTACATGTACCACATGTACATGTGACTGAGGAATAACACAGATATTGAAGTGTGTTTGTGTTTTTATGCTATAGTATATTGTCCTGTCATGGGACAGCTTTGAGTTGTTTAAGTTCCCAATTTATTCCCATAAATTCCCATGGAAAATTTCCAAATTTGAAAATTCCCACAATTTTGCAACCCTATTGCACAGCATCACTGTCTATGTGATAGTATGTGAGAACATTGATGGTTTGATGATAAATAACCTGCAAATATCTTCTTGATTACTGCCAATACACAGCCGGCACAGGTCTACTGGACAGACCTCTGAACTAGTGACAGACAAAATGTACAGGATATCAAGCCTGCTCATCACTTCTCCTTCACTTCAGTCACTTCGCACAGTTTTCTGACCACTAAAGTGTGTATTTTGAATGCAATTGAGAATAGATGTCGCCCAGAAGAACGCAAAAGGAGAGGCCTGTGTGGTGGGAGGACTGTCACTGTCCCAGTGCAAGAAATCCTCCAGTTCTAATGCTCTCTGGAAATCAGGGGTAAGGCCAAAATAAAACTGGCATCAAGAGTGCAGGAAGACACTGAATCTAGAGCACTTCCCTGGCGTCCTACATCCTTCAGCAGCGGCTAATGTGAGAGATAAAGTGGCTCTGAAAGGCTGCGGAGAGGGGGTCAGTGGAGTGACGGATTGGCCTGGGGCAGACCTCACACTCACTTGACTGGAGCTGAGCTGGACTGGACAGTGAGGGCGGAGGGTGAAGAGAAGATCATTCACAAAACAAGAGAAGAAGGCGATCTCTCTGTGTCTTCATTTTGAATAAAGTCTTTTTTAAATCTAGAACTGCACAACACACAGTGAATCTGTTGTTATTGTTAGACAACACTGTCAAAATCAAACTGTCCATATCAAGGACCACCTCAGAAAAGATTTAACTTTTAAATGGACTAACGTAAACATTACTAAACAAGGACTAAAATGGAACTAATATAGGTCTAAACCAGGACTAAGCAAGCACTAAAACTGGACTAAACCTTGTCTGAACAAAGACTAAACCCAGAATAATCTAGGACTAAACAAGCACTAAAACTGGAATAAATCTGGACTATCCCCAGACAAATCTGGGACTAAACCAGAACAAAGCAGTGGTCTACACTATTGGGTCAATCAGGACTTGAACTGCAAAAGAAGCCTGTGTGCCACCAGTGGTCCCATACCACAGTTTGAGAACCAGTCCAATGCATTAAATCAATCAAATCAACCTGCCTCCATTAAGATATTTTAAGACATAATTACTCTGGGGTGTAGTCCCTTGTTGTTAAAGATTTTTCTCAGACCAGATCACAAACACTGATGCTGTATGATCCTTACATACGCCACAGAAAATGAGCACACAACAACCTAACCTGTAACCTGTTAGCTCCACCTTTAGCACCCACTCACTGTCCTGGGTCTAGTGCTGTGCAACCAAAATGACATGGAACACTTTGTACTGTATGTGATGGAAGCATGGTGTTCCAAACTGAACCATAGTGCCGTGACCAGAAAGGCCTGAGCAAATGTCCCATGAGAAAACGTCTCATTATAATACTAGTGTTTGGTCAGGACGCCTGGGACTTTGAATAGTGTCTCTCTGAGTGTAAACATGAACAAAGGACAGGCTGTGAGTCCCCGCGTGTGGGGGGCGGGGCTTCTGTCAGAGTAGGAGGGGCGTGTCTAATTGTGGTGTGTGTCTGTGAAAAGGAGGAGTGTCTCACTTCAATATTCCATATGATCCATGAGCGCCAGCCCCAGAGCACACACACAGAGCCAGGGCCTGCTGCTGTAAGGGCCACATTACTCACTGTATAAAGAGAAATCAGCTTCATCAACAGTCTTCACAACAGACAGACCTACTATACATTATATATATATATATATAGCAGAAATGCACCGCGCGAGCGTAGAAGACGACACATTTCCGTTTCCATCCATCAGGTGTGTTTGAGATGACCCAGACCTGTGCAGTTTGGATCAGTGTCGGTCTGTGCGCAGTGCACGCGGTTAGATTTGTGTCCAACTTGTTACCGACTTGCTCTGATGTCACAAGTGCGACGGTCACCGTGAGATCCAAACGAGACCAGCGCCTGAGCCGCCGCAGTTCATCAGGAGCAACTACGGAGGCTGCACGGCTCAGTGCATGATGGGAAAACGCACACCTGTCAGCGGTGAACAGACAGGTGATTGGATCTGAGTTTAGTGCTGATCAGAAACGTAACACACGACACTTCACTGCCCTCCTCTCCTCCTCCCCGCCTCTTTTTTTTGGTAAAATACAGACTAAAGTTACAGTTTTGACCTGACTTTGTGCCCTGCTGCTCAGTGTGAAGTAGAATATTATTAAAAAGATATCTGCTGTTATAGGAGGCTGTTTAACATTTATAATGTGTAAACTTAGAAATAAAAGCTGAGAACCGCTGCTGAATGTGCATGATGTTGTGTGCTCCAAAAAAGCACCTCGTTAATGCACAGACTGGGGTCAAGCACGGGACAGAAAAGTTCTTACAAATCAGTTTAATGCATTTATTTTCAAAATCATATCCAGCACACGCGAGAAGTGGATTTTGGGCGTGATGGTGCGTGATCTGAGCCACAAACTGTCCGACTTCAGTACAGGTGTATTCCCCTCCTCTCATTGCGGCTGTGCACTCTCTCATTGCACAAGTTTACAGTAAAGTATGTGAAGGTTAATTCAAAATAAATGTTCTAAATTTACAATTTTGTGTTTGTACATGAATTCATAATACAATTAATCGCGATAATTTTTTTCAGATTTGTGATTAATTAGTACATTTTTTTATCGATTCCCAGCCCTAATATATATATATATATAATATATATATATATATATATATATATATATATATATATATATATATATATATATATATATATATATATATATATATACACAGACAGACAGACAGACAGACAGATGGATAGATAGATATGTACATAAAAACCAGGTCTAAATTAGGACTAAACCCAGCCCAGATCTAAACCAGGACTAAACTAGATCTATACCATGACTAATTAATATCTATACACGGACTAAATCAGGTCTATACCAGGACTAATTATTATCTAAACCAGTACTAAACCAGGAATAACTGGATCTAAACCAGGACTAAACCAGATCTAAGCCAGGACTGAACCAGTCTTGTGTGTCTTGTGGTCTTAACGTTTCTAGTGGATCAAGCCCATAATAACACTACATCAGGACCAGAACTCCAAGAGTCCTGAGTACCACTAGAGGAGGCCCATGTACCACCAGTAGTACCTGTACCACAGTTTGAGAGCCTAGAGTGAACGTAGAGTACAACTACTGTTCCTAATATCTTCAACACACAAACACTACACTACTGTGTGTGTCTGCAGAGAACAGAGACAGAGTGTAGAGTATGTGAGTGAAAGTGCCTGTTTACTCACATTGAGAGTATTGTAATACTTCAGGATAAGGCTGGAAAATATTTGCCATAATCTTCCAAATCCAGCGTCTCAGTCCCAGGACAAACACAGGCTCTTTGTTTCTCACTCATTACTCAACAGTGCCATAATACACACCATTATATCGACATACATGTGAGAGATGTATGTAATCTGTACTAATGAGCTTCCCGAGGTAGGAGAAAAGGAGAAAGCCAAGGTTTATGAGGTACTGAGGTCCCAAATATTTGTTCTTTGTGAAATCTGATGTTTAAAGCATCCAGTGATGAGAAGAATCCCTGCACCAGGGGTTCACACACTATTAGAACCTATAGGATTATCTTTTCCATGAATGTCATAAGCATAAAAGTTGTTCTTGCAGTTTGGTTACAAGAGTGTTCTTTCCCATTTTCCCTGTTTCGCCATTTTCACCCATTTTTAGACAACAAGCATGTTTTTATTGTATTTCTTGAGTTAGTAAGCTCAGCCTCAAACAGGTTAGTGATGAAGTCGCTTAAAGCAGCACCAGGTTGTAACTTACAGCTGGAGGTATAAATGTCAGCCTTTAAAGCACAAGACTAGTTTTTGTTCAGAGCAAATTTGTGTACTTTGTCCCAGGTCCCAACACATATTAGTAAAAACACCAATATGTCCCAGTTTTCAACAAACCATGTCCCAGTTGTCCCTCAATAGAAAAGCACAGGACACTTAAAATCATTAATCTAATGACAAAATGTATCTACAGTGTCATTATTTTTATGAATAAACTGTACTTTGATCACATGACAGAAAATTGTATGGATTTCAGAAGCATTTTTGTCACTTGGTGAGTTCACATGCACCGTGATTAGTAAAAAAAAAAAAAAAAAAGTCTGGTCATATGTGCTTTAAACATATTGTGTACCATGTTATCAGTAATCATGTATTTGGGCCACTGATTAATGTTTTTTTTTTTTTTTCACCTTCATTTTACAGGGTTTTGTCTTGACCTGGTCTCAGTTTGCCTTGGTCTTGTCTCAACCTCTAAAAGGCTGAAGATTGACTCGGCCTCAGGCCATGGTCTCGGTTCACTGTGGTCTTGGACAGGTCTGGATCTCAATTAGTATGGTCTACATTACTAGCAGAAACTAATTGCTGTTATACATGTTTATTTATGTGTTAAGATTGACTTTGGCACCCAGATCTGAGTCAGTTCCTTTGGCTATTAAAGTAGGATTTGTGGGGACTGATCTGAGCATACACATACATTTCTGTAACTATGTATGCACAAAATGAAGAAATTATTGCATAGCCCAGGGGTTCTCAAACCTTTTGGGGCTGGGGACCCCTTACAGGAGAAAAAAAAATCCCAAGGACTCCTTTATCGTGTTTTCCGCTCCTCAACATGACTTGCGTGGTGTGTCACAATCATTTCAGGAGTTTTAAACGTCCTTAAACAAAGCATAGGCTAAATGAGTCTGTTTTTGCTCAGACTGTTTATTTTATTGTTGTAATGGTTCCCATTAACATTTATAAATGTTTAAAATTAAATACCATAACTAAATAATTTTTTTTTTTTTCGCGGACCCTCAACCTATGGTCCCCGGACCCCAGATTGAGGATGCAGAATGGAGAATGGTTATTCTCATTAAAACCTCATCTTATCGTCTTTATCCTCAAGTGTATCGATGACAAACCTGCTTTAGTCCAGGTTCAGTTGTTGTTGATTTTTTTTCTTTTTTCCCCCTATTGTATTAGTTTATTGCTGGGTTTCAGATGACATCACAACATTGACACAGTGGGAAGGGAAAATGTTATTAATTATTAATTATTATTAAATGATGATTTTTTGATGTGGATACGTTTAGCGAGATCATCAATCTTGTAACTAATATAAATGATCAGGTCCAACAATTGTGAATTGTCTTTTAGAATATTTCTTATGAAAATAGCTTATAACTGATACAGCTGTAGACCCTTCCAGGAGTGACGAATTTAGAAAGGTTGGGCACACAGTCTGATACCAATATTAACATTCTATCTCATTAATTTCTATGAAGGAGCACAATAAAAATATTAATTTAAACATTTTTAGACAGCAGGAACAAATGTTTGTTTTTTTATATATTTGTTACTTAGGTCCATTTGCTAAAGTGAACTTATAAAAGCAGGATTTGTGGTGATTGATTAATTAAATCTGAGAATAAAACTATTGACACTGACATATTGACTGGTCAGCCACATTTCTGTTACTGCGTAACATTAAAATGAAGACATTTAAATTATGTTTTGTTTAGCTTATATGCTAATTATAGACGCTAATTGCTACATTAAAGGTATTAGGGAGGATCTTTATAAATTCATTTTTTGCAATATTTATTAAAACTACCTTCATTGCCCTGTATAAGGCTTATAAATTGGTGTATTAGAAAATATAATAATAATATTAATAAACTGTGGACTCTGTGGGACTTAAAAAACCTCATCCAATCGTTTTCGTCATGAGTACGTTAACCATTGTTCCACGGACTCGCCAATCATTCCGACTTCCTAGTTTCGGCGATAGTGCGTGTTCTTGTGCCTGCGCATGCGTACACACTATGTTTATGTAGTCCGGCGTTAGCGCCGCGTAACGCGTTAGCGCCGCGTTAGCGCCGCGTTAGCGCCGCGTTAACATCGTAGCACGGACAGCCTGACTTTGAAGAGCACAATGGCTGAGGAAAACCGTGAACCGGGCGGTCACAAAAGGAAAACTGTTTTCGAAGTGAACCAGAGGAGGAGGAGAAAAACTGTAGAAGAGCAGAATGAAACCCGTGTAGTTATTGGCGATTCCTTCAAAGGACAGCGTGCGCTGTAGGAACAGAAAGGGCTTCAGACCGATGCATTGGTCGCCAAGTTTCTGCTGGACAGGTAACGTTTATCTTATCATTTGAAACAAATGCCTTTTTTCTTTATCTGTTGAACCTTTTCAACTGTACAGCAACGTCAGTTTGCTAATGCTACCAATAGCAGGAGGACATATTTTTGCTCACATTTAGGGACTGTGCATGTGATTGGGTCTGTGTGGGGAACTAGGTCAAAGGTCGCACAAACAAACAATGCAGGTCTAGGTTGAGGTGAATCTCTGCTGATGCCGGCTGTAAACAAACACGCGTGTTCCAACGCTCGTGCACGTCGCTGTGGAGGAGTTCCTTGGAAAGGAACAGTGAAGGGCGGGGCCTGACGCATGCGCATTATTCAAAAAAGGACAAACAGTCGCTGGTTCCTCAGCAGTCGAAAAAAATCCTCCCTAATATCTTTAAATAAAACGGCTAAACGTTGACACACTCTCTAATGTTATCAAACCAGTCTCTGATATTACTCACATGTGGTCGAGTGGTTGTCAGTTGTCTTGATTACTCAAAATTTGTGATGTTTGTTGCTAACACCTAAATCATTAAAACCAATAAAAAAACATTTAAAATGTATTATCGTCTTTTTAACTTCTGGTACCAGTCTTTAGAACACAACCAGTTCTGTTTACAAACACTACTAGAATATGAAAATAACAAAGATGAGTATATTTAATTAAATAAAAACAGGTCTGAAGGTCCAGGCCAGCGTGATCTCACAGACACACACAGCCATGAGTGCACATAATATTACTGTCCCATAATAATATACAAATCATGGCTCACAGCTCAGGATTTAAAAGCACAGATAACCCAAGCAGGTGCTGAGTGTGTGGGAGCAGCAGGATGACTAATGCTCATTAGCACCACGTCAGTCTCCACAGGGCAGCGCTTGGTCCTCACAGTCTCATCACACAGTCTCCAAAAAGAACTCCAGCAACACAGCTTTTTATTTAACGCTCTTTATCTGTGCTCTGCTCTGCTGGGTATGCCTGATTTCTATAAACTTGCAAAGTCCAAAACATCTTTCCACTCCTGAACAGGTCCTCTGCATTTGCATGAGGACTGATAGATTTTGTGATGTCACAAGTGACTCCAGTCCACACCTGAACATCACCAATCATCCAGGTATAACACAGCTGTATGTACAGAGAGATGCTACAGACCAATCAGAGTACACCTGAGGCTTGAGAGGAGACAAATGATAACACAGCTTTTTTTTTTTATTTAGCACACTGCTGAATATAACATGATTTTTTTTCTTTAGTCTGATGTCAATCTTAGCCAGTCTAGCCAGACCCATTTACTTTCTTAGTGAAGTCAGTAAAGCAGTATTGAAGACGACTGATCATTAAACATAGTGCTGTACAGTGTATTTCCAATATGAAAACTACAAAGCTGACTACAACTGACTACATTCTACTCAGCTCTGTTGAACCTTGTGTTATGTGTCTTGTGCGCTATCAGACTTACTGTGATGGGGGCAGTGCTGAAGCAGATCTTCCTCTTGGGGGGTACGTCCTCAGTGCTCTCTTCTGGCAGTCCTGGGATCTCGATTAGCTCTGATCCGGGGTCATAGACAATGTCCTCATCATCCTCCCCGTACAGGTCGTCCTCTGGGTCAGTGCAGCTCTCGCCCCAGCCCTGGTAACAGGCGTCCCCATCTGCGTTAAACACCACTCGCTCATTGCCGGTATACTCCTCCTCCTGCTCCTTCTGCTCCCCTTTAGATCCACTTCCGTCGGTCTGCCCGTCCCCCTCTGATGTGGTTAGGCTTGGCTCTGGACTTGTCACTTTGTCAGCCTCTTTGTCAGTATTTGGGGCATCATTTGCAGGTTTTACAACTTCTAAATCGTCAGTGTGTTTGTCCCCTTCATAATAGGAGCCATTAACCTGCCCCCCATTGGTGCTAGCCCCAGGAAGATGCTTTTGACTTCCCATGTTGTCCGGTTTGTCTTTGGCTTGGACCTCTAGAGAAGCTTTAGTCTCCTCAGCCTCAGCAGCAGGACTGTGGCTGAGTAGATCTTCGGCAGACAGAGATGGGGGGAACTTTCCGCCCAGTCTGCTCCGGTACGTCCCACGGACAGGGGAGAGCCTGGAGTCCTCCTCACTTAGATCTCCCTGCCGCTGGAACCCATCTGGGGAGTAGAGCGCTCTTCTGCCTGGGCCACGGTAAGATGGCTGGGTCTGGCTGTGGTTCTCAAAGACAGCGCTCAGCTGGCTGACAGTGGGCGAGGCAGCGTCGGTTCTGGAGCACAGAGAATCCAGAGAGTCCTGACTGCCCCGGTTGGACCGCGCCCCCCTCCAGTCATCCAGGTGCTCATGGGACCCCCGTTTGTCCCGTCCGTAGGGGAAGACGGGGGACTGCGACTGGTCCCTGGACTGCTGTTCGAACAGTCTTCTTGTTTCTGAGAACTTGTTTCCAGCTGCTCCGATCCTCTCTGAGGATGCAGAATGTTGCAGTTTTATCACAGAACCATCTGTCTTGTTTACAAAATTTGTAGGCTTTGCTAGCTTTTGCGGCGAAGTTTCATCGCGGCCCCTTGCCTTAGCCGCTGTGGTTTCGGAGCCCATCTGCATGAACATGTCCTTGATGCGGCTGACGTGGGCCCCGTATTGGCGGCCCCGGGGCTGTCTGGGCTCTTTGGGCTTGGGGTCTCCATCAGTGCGTGGCTGGTCAAAGGCCTTCTTCAGTGCCTGGAACTCAGCGCGGTAGGCGTTGCGGTGGGGGGAGGCGCTGCGGAGGGTCCTGTC
Source organism: Bostrychus sinensis (assembly GCA_020698575.1). NCBI lineage: Eukaryota > Metazoa > Chordata > Actinopteri > Gobiiformes > Eleotridae > Bostrychus > Bostrychus sinensis. The sequence goes on along the minus strand of CM036255.1, from coordinate 1,430,230 downwards.
CCCCGAGGGCTCCGTTTTCAACATGCTGATGAGAGAGTGCTCAGGGGGGTGTCAGCATGGCCCCGGCCTCATTAGAGCAGAGTGGTGAGGATTTCAGATCCAGACAGGCTTCAGGACCAGCAGCACCTGCACACAGACAAACAGTTTTAGGTACAGTTCTACTCCAAAAAAACACAAGCCAGAGTCTACAGGACACTGAACATGCATGACAGTAAAACTGATTCTTCACTTCATTTTACAGTTAGATGATCTGTAAAAATCCAACCAGTAAAGACCTGTAGCAGTGAGAACACTGAGTACCAGACAGGTGAGCTTTGGCCAACCACATGCTTGTGGATGCTGGTGTATTTACTTGACAAGTGGAGCTATTGCTGTGTTCTGCAGTGGTATATGACTTTGAAGTAAAACTCAAAAAAATTAAAATATAAAATAATCCTTTGAATTATAAAATTGTATTGTATATTTGTATTAAAAGTGTAAAGAAAGCTTGTTGCAAACAATTCATTTTAAGCATTATTATTTGTAGATATTTTAACATCGTCACAATTTGGCCTTTTTGAAATCCTATATTGTTAAGTCATGAATTACTCACATCTGTTGTGCTAACAAAATGAACTTTCCACACTAAAAACTCACATTTACATGCTGGACTGATGAACACATGTTAATTAATGTGCACTGTCCCATATTAAATAAACATAAAACATAAAAAAAGACTTTTTAACATATTTATTTTAACAAACACATAGCTGTCAAACTACAGGGCACCAACCATAAACATGTTAATAATCTTAGAGAAGTTAAGAATTTCATATGTCTCCCTGTTAGCGCTGTGACCAACTGGCCCCTGTCCAGTGTGTCCCCTGCCTAAGGCCCAAAGTTACTGGGACAGGCTCCAGTACCCGTGACCCCTAACGTGAATAAGCAGATGAAGATGAATGAACTCTAGAGGTCTTTATGGTCTATCACTGACAGATGGGGTCATGTTTAAAAATCTGATCTTCATGTCTCACCGCTGGACTCACTGGACTTGATTACAAGATCAAATCTATTTTGGTTATTACTATATGATTCAAGTCCAGTTAAAAGTGTAGAATTAGTAAAGTACAAATATGTAACCTAATGCCAACAACTTGACAACTTGGAACTTAGAAGAACTGTCCCAGATGCTAGTGACTTATTTTATATGTTTGTATTTTGTAAGTGTTACAGTCACATCACAGGACATTTTATAGTTTAATGTTAAAATACAAATATTTACGGTCTCATAGTAGACCCTACTTATTTTGCCTTGATAGAATTTTAAGGAAAGAAAAATATAATTTATCAAATACTTTTAATAGCTTACAATATGTTTCATAATAACTTCCACATTAGAATAAAGAAAGTTATGTACACAGGCTGTAAACAATGAATTAATGACTGTGAAGAGTGGATTCCAGCACTGGCTTTATTGGGTGATCACCTCAAGCTAACAGTGAGCTCACATCTAGATGTTTAAGGTCAGCTTGATGTCGTATAGCCTACTGTCTGAGTTTGTTACATTGGTGAACTGTTATGTGTTGAGGCGTTCTGTGTGTGACCCAGTGAGAGGATCTGTGTCACTGCACAAAGTGAATAGAGCAGGACTTCTGTTGTCTACTGAGTACTGTATCTTCAGCTGAAATGAACGTCTACAGTAAAGCAGGTATCTGTGACTACAGAGCACCATCTCCATCACAGCTCAGGTAGACCTATGAGAAGTTATCTGATTTTTCCCCTTGTAATTTTCAGTAAATATTATGTGTTTTTTTTTTTTTATGAGACTCTGAGACCTCATCTGAGTTTCACAACAAAGCATTTTTGACAGAGAAGAAACTAGAGCAAGGACTGAGTTTTTTTTTTTTTTACCAATCACATGCTCAGAACAAAGAGGGGTGGTTGCACGTCTTTATACACTTGAGTAATGGCAGCAGCAAGTTCAACTGGAAAGAGACCAATTCCAAATGTTCACACCACAAAAAACAGAAAAGAGAGAGAAGGAGAGAGAATGTGATGGGAGCTTTTTTTTACTTGATCTTTTTCTTGTCACTTTCTTAAAATTTCAGGTGGCTGTCTTTAACATACATCATCACATGACTTTAGAATCTCATCTAAATGTTCATAACACCCAATGGTTAAAGATCCCCTATTCTGCTAGACTCAAAAACAGACCTTGCTTCATTCACACGTTTGAATAATCCCGTATGCTGAGGCCGTTCCCTTCTAATGAGTTGAAAACACTTGGTCACACGACTCTACATAGATACGAGAAACCAGGAAGTGCTCCTGGCGTTTCTAAAGCCCATACACCGTCACCAAACTCATTCTGATCATTTCAGCACTTAAACCACTGTCACTACGAAGCAGTCAGCTCATTTATCTATCTGTTAGCAACATGTTGTTAATAGCTGTGTTAATTATCCATGTTATGCTCTGTCCAGTCCCCACCGTTGCCAGCAGGTGGTGACAGATTCAAGCCTTCTCTGCAAAGTCACAGTAACAGCTCCCAAAAGAAGAGGTTTTCCATACATTCACGTTATTTTAAGTTATGAAATTTGAAATACTGCAAAGGAGTGTATCACTTTTTCAAAATGACTGAAAAAAGCAGAATATGGGAATCATGCTAACAATTATGCTCAGTATATTTTGAAATATCTATGGCCCTCAAGTTGACAGTGCAGTTGTTAAATGTATTATTTTAGGACTACAAAGCCACTGTCAAATGTAAGCTCTTGTTTTTGCAATGTAATGCATTATTTATCTCAAAGAACTGCTGGTTTAGTAATAACTTCATGGCATTCCATGTGATTAACATTTTACACTCCCAATGTCAAAACAACCGATAAAGAGCCCTGTGAATTAAATGAGTAATTAATTGGGCTGCTGAAAGCAGCTCAATGTGGATATTTAACTTTTAAACTTATCAATATCCTCGTCATGTTATGGCACACTGCATGTTTACCTCGTATCCTGCATCCCTAAGTCTGCAATATCAGCCCACAAGAGCAGATGCTGCCAAAACAGTCAACATGAACACCATGAAGCCCCAGAGGAGGCTAGGGTCGGTGTGTGTGGATGCTTGCGAGGTCTACTGGTCCACACGTCCTGGTCCAATGTGGCATATGGGAGAAAAGCTTGTGCCAAATCCACCCATTTAAACTTGAGAGCCTGTGGTGATGCTCGGGACACGGTGCACATCAACAAAGTTAGAGCTGGAACACGGAGATGGTGGCGCCTATCAGACATAAGCAGCGGCGCTCTCCAGCCTCCGCACGCGACATGACAGCTCCTCTGACACTGACAAACACGCACCTAACACGGTTTCCAACACGTGAAGCTGTATCCACGCACTGAACTCTCACACCTGCCTCTACGACAAAGAGAGCCCGAGTAAACAGTCAGCCACAGCGCGGTGGATGCGAGCCTACAACAACAAAAGACTTACAGACATGGCTCCGGCGTCACTGGTCAAGACTGTAATCCAAAACTCACTGAAATACTGTATATGGTCGTCGCAACACCTTCCGAAATCACATTAGTATCCCAGGCTTGAGAATAGTCCTGGTCCGGGAGCACTGTGGACAGCGCGAAGCCGCTACCGCGCCATTGCGGGCACTGAGTGGTGCTGCAAGCCGCACAATGGGGGGGTCGGAGCGGTGTGGGCCGTGTCTGTGAAGGCTGCGCTGTGGCGGCGTGTGCGGAGCGGCTCTGTGCGCGGCTCCAGGGCACTCCGGCAGGTGCACACGCTCCGCTGTAACAAGAGCCTCATGTGACGGGGCTAAACCTGAGGAGCCACAATGGTTTAGTCCGTTATCCGCGGCGGGAGGGGCGCGGAGCCGCAGTCTGCACTGTGGGCTCTCTCTCTCGCTCAACTCCGCTTTGCGCGCATTGTTCAGAAATGGGCCCGCTGTGTTAAAGGGGCCACAGAGGGGCCCTGGAGTTTAAACACAAACTGTAGCCCACCATGACGCACCATTTTATTCTTGAGCGCATGGCTACACAACAGTAGCACAGCATTTACTGTAGGCCTAGGCTAACGCATGGGTCTTTTTCTCTTGACTGTACCTTCTTACTTTTTCAGCCTTTTCCCAAAGCAAAATATAGGCTATTTGCGTGATACTACCATCATAACAGGCCTAGGCCTACTTTACTTAGGCCTAATGAATTTTGTGGAGACTCAATTAAATAGCCTATAGCGACAGAACCTGGCTCCAGGCCACTGTTTGCAGAGAGAGAACAGTAGCTGCTGCACATTGGAGATGGTTTTATTTTGAACTATGAAAAGCATGCCCCATCAATGGCAGTGCAATAGCCTAACTGGTAAACCAGTTTAAATGGTCTAATGAAGAGCAGTTTTACAGAACCATGACATGACTTTTAGGTTAGGCCTAGGCTAATGATCACGTGGCAATGGAATGTATAATTACAGATACAAAACCTTTAAGCCTTCCTTTAAGCATGTAGACAGGCTTAGCCTAAGTATTTAAAGTATCAGAGGTGGGCAGTAAACATTTCATCTCAACTATGTTGCTCAACTGACTGTTCATGTGATAACCCTATAAAGGCTGCTTTGTGAGTGTACAGTAGGCTAGGCTTTCAAAACGTGTTTGAGGCGCTATGATTAAGGCTTTAACAACAGAAATATGAAAATATCAGTGCATGCAATTAACCCATAAGTGCTCAGATACAATCCATCATTGGATATCAAGAGTTAGGGGGTTTATGGGGCTAGGCAACTTCAGGCTACCGCAGATTTAAAAACTAATGCCTGGGTCTCAGTGAAGCCACAGTCTCCTGAAGATTGAGTTTCCATTGTGCTAACAGCTTAAGGTTCCATCGTCTCATTCATTGGGAATTTAAGATTCAACAAATCTCTAGCATGATGCAGTGCAGTTAGCCATTTTGGAACTGACCAGGTTTAAAGTTATTATTAAATTATCAGCAAATGAATTAGTTATTGACTCTCATTTGAATAAGATCAGAGTGCGGTCTTTGCCACATGGGCTGAAGATGAGGGTGAGCTTTGGACATCAGGGGGCCCAGAGCTGCAGCCACAGAGCCCAAACATGACCATCTGTCCTCTGGATTTGCCTCTGGGGGCGGCATGCAGACAGCCTGTACAGGGGTCAGAGGTCACGACCTCAGGTTCTCAGTCAGAATGGGTGAGTAATGAGTCTTTAAGCTATAATATTGATTGTGACGGTGAGAGTTAATTGATAAACCTTCAGTGGTCTGGGCCATGACATAAATTTCAGATTAAAGTCATATTGTGTATAATACTAGCCTAACTTTTTGTACTGGTTCTCAGCATAAAACAAGAATAACATTCAGTAAAGTGCCTCTGTTCAACCTCTCTGTAACTCTGATTAAAGGATGTTATAGCATCAATCCTTAAAACCATTAGTGGCACAGTGACAGTATAGTGAGTACTGTCACATATCAAGGTGGTCCAAGGTTTGACCAACTGTGTGGAGTTTTCCTGTTTTTCCCGGGTGGCTGGGTGGGTTTCACCAGTTTGCTCCAGTTTGCTCCATCAACTTCAAAACATGCACACTATCCCTGACCCTTGATCCAGTTAGGTACTTCTGACCAAGATCCTGGCTCAAGATCTGGAGAAGGGTCCCCTGGCGCTGCACTGTGGTCACCCACTGCTCCTGACAGGTTGTCCCAATGGCATTGGAAGGATGGGTCAAATGCAGAGAACAAAATATTCCTATGGGGTTAATAAAGAACCTGAATTCTATTAACAGAGTCTATTTCACAGCTCTAGGCCTGTGATAGTCTAGAAGTAATTGGCATTCAATTGCATCTAAAGGGGCTATATTCTGCAAAATGGCACTCTTCTCTCTTTCTAATATGTTATAAGTTTCCTTATAAGGCCTCAGAATGCTTGGTTCAGCAAACCTCCGCCTCTCCCACCAAACCCCAGCCACTCCAGGAAGCACTTCTTTTCTCTAAAAAACGGTGAACAGCTCTGTTTCCACTGATTCCTCACAGACATTTTTACTTTTGGAGAATGTTTTACCTTTATTTAAATCCCACTGAGATTAACAATCCCTTTTGCATGGGAGTCCTGGCCCCACATCTCCATTCTAGTTTTATTAAAGGAATAAAACGCATAAAAAAATCCAACTGACGGCTATATTTTGATTCCCGTAACGTTTTTTGGCCTATTATTTTTTACAAGACCGCCATCTTTTTCCATCCAGATGTTGGTCCAATCCCAGCGCGCGCCTGTTTCCACTGAGTGCAGGAGGCGGAGAGAGATGCTCCTTTAGTATGGCTGTCAACCCCGGAGGCCACAGGGAGAGCCGTGTTTTTCTCTAAAATCCTGGAGGACCGTAAGAGCCATGTCCGCAGCAGCTGTCGCCGTGTGGCTGGGCACGGGTACGTATCGATTTAACCCGAGACAGGGGCTAACTGAGCCCTGTCCCGCTCGGATGAGGTTAGCGCTAATAGCTAGCAGGCTAGTTAGCATGACGCTCGCAGCAGAGGCTCATATTTTCCAGCAGCAACAGCAGCAGAAGAGGGCTGAGCTGGAAGAGGCTAACAGCGGGCAGTACCGTTACTCAGCCCGGACGAACTGTAGCTTTTATAAGTTTTGATGGAAAAACAACGTGCAAACGAAAAGGTTAAAGATAGACTAGACTCTGAAGTACCTTGTTATTACTCTGTTGCCATCTTAAAGCACGGCTGGTGTTTCAGCATTTGCTGAATGCAGAACTAGCCTAGGTTGGGCGTTACTATGTTTTTTTAATGGATGTGGAATGTCGCAGGTGAAGTTTCTGAACAAATTATTTATGAAGATACATAATATGAATAGCTCGGTTGCTAATTGTTTAAATTTGGCAATAACCCTCAGGCCCTCCTTTAACAAAATCAAGTTCTTCCTCTTAAAGCCTTTTAAGTCACTGGGTCACATTTAAAAATATAAAACATTTTGTTTTTTGCCCCCTGTCCTCATCATTCATAGCAAAAATGAATACATTTTCATATTTTTAACCTTTTAAATGCCAGTGTTTGTTTACATAATTCCACATATTTATAAATAAAACATGAATTGTTTACTTTTTTGTTTGTGTGGGGGTTGTGCAAGGATTACTTTTCCAGGATAGGTCTCTGATTAGCCCTAACACTGATTTTGATACATTTTTACTTTTTGTGCCATTACAAAAAAATAAAAGGCTGAAACAGATACTTCCTCTTAAACCCTTCAGAGGGCTGGTCTACACTCACTGTTATACAGTGGTAAGGGAATTATTTGTCACAATGCAATGAAAAAATCATGGATCTGGTAGTGATTTTTTTGTTTGTGTATTTTTTTAGCCTCTGACTGACAGGATGACAGAGGAATTAACATGATTTAACATTTCTGTATTGCAATGGCAGTAGAGTGAAAATAAGAGATTGTAATGTAAGTCAATAGGACCAAAAGGGCTTTAGGAGGAAAAATGTGAGTTTTTTTTGTCTAAACAGTAGAAAATTCGGTTGTTGTTGTTGTTGTTTTTTCAGTTGTGATGTTGAAATTCTAAAAGTTATTTAATAACGAACATCTTTGTCAAATATCATCATATTCCTAGCATAAGAAATGACACAATTAGAACAAAATTAGAGGTGCCAGGGGGGCCTGAGGGTTAACTAACTAGACCAGGTGTGTCCAAACTATGGCCTGGGAGCCAAATGTGACCCACAGACCATTTTAAATTGACGGGCTTTATTTTCAATTGGCTCAGTTGCCACAAGTGATAGTTTTTACTGCAGTTTATAAAGTGCTACTCAAATGCTTTGAAAAGAGATGAACCGGGCATTGAGAAAGGAAATGCGTGATCCTTCTCAGTGGTTGATAACAGGCGAAAAAAATGTATACATACTTTGTGCCTGTCTTCAGCCTGGATAGGGATTCACTCTGGAGATACCCTGACAGAAAGAAAGCGCCCAAAAGCTATGTTTTTACACAGCCAGGGCCAGCATTTTTGGTTATTTTCAACAATCTTTGCTGTCACACAAAAAAGGTTGTGCTATAGTTTTATTTAAGGTTTAAATACCAAAAGAAAGAAGAGTCTCTTCTTTCATAAAAAAAACAAACAAACAAAAAAACATTATTAACAACACAATGCATGTGTCACTGCTCTTCTCCACTTCTCCAAATTGACAGATACCTACTTTACAGAATACTTTACCTATAGGATCTTAATAGACACCTACTTTTTTATTACAGAGACATTCACTTTGAGTCATATTTAAAAAAAAAAAAAAAAGTTTTTCTAACGTGATGGGACCTGTCTGTTTTACACAAAATATATTTAGGTTTACTGTCTGAAGGCTGTTATTATTGTCAAAGTAGTGGCAGTAGAATACAAGTAGCCACCTGGGTGTAGCTTGTACTAATATTGTAGTATTTTCATCAGCGTTGAGATTCACTGTGACTTTTATATTTTAAAGTGTGTATGATTCTTATATTCATTGCTGCAGTAGTTCTGATAGTTGATGCCAGTGGGAGCACACATGCCTCTGTGGGTGTGGAGAGGACCAGGGGCCCATGGCAGAGAAAGGGCCCGTACAGAGATGGTGAGTGTGGACTGGTGTGGCCTCTCCCTTGCTGCTGGCCGTATTAATACTGTTTTCTATTACACTTCTGACCCAATCAGTGCAACTGCTATTAACCTGGTTTGGAGTGATTTTATGCTTAACCGTTTAACATGTTTCACTTGTCATTATTGTGATCCTCATTCTGGATTATATTTTTAACCAACATTATGTAATAGGGCTGTGTACTGGCAATAATTTGTTGTTAATACATATCGCTATATAAGCATCACAATCCAATATGATTTAATAGTCTGAACAGTTAATACTGCCACTGTTTCACAAATAAGCAACAAAATGAACAGTGTTGCCATAATTTAATTTCAGTAAAATATTATCAAAACTCAGTGTTTGATCCTACTAGAGCTGTAGTTGACCAAAGAAATGGTTAGTCAACCAAAGTTATGGTAATTGTCATTCTATTTTTCTATTTTTAAGGAAAATGTCAAAATATTGATACAACTGTTTTTGATATCAATCCAGTATTTCCAAAAATAATATCACAATGTTTTGATATTTTGGTATTTTTTTAGACCCGATTGGGCAACCTTACTCTTAAATACAGTACTTGTATCCTCAAAGTGATAGAATTGTTTTTACATAGAAATGTTAAAATAGCTCTTCAGTTCTAAGAAACTGCAGTATGTAAGTTAAGGTGAGCGCAGGAGACACCTTACAGACACCTCTAGCACCAAAAAATGTCTGAGCTCAAACACGAGTTGGGATTTATGTGTGGAAACTTGTGTGTAACTCTTGTGCTCTGAGTTTCCCAAATGGACGTCACATTCATGGCAACTTCCTCAAATGCATGCAGAGACCCAAAATGTTTTTAATTAATTTCTTTTTATAAATTATTTCATTACACCTTTAGACAAAAGCTGCAGCACAACACAAGCAAGAGGTGAGGTTCACTTCCATAACGTTCACTTCTCACAAGGTTATTTATCACTAAGTTACTAAACTAGAAATAGAAACATCACCTGATATATTGGAACTTCATTCTTGTTCAACCAGAACAGCGACAACATTTTTTTGTTTTCTATAAAAACAAAATAGAAATACAAACATTGTTTTGTTGTTATTTAGGGCTTTTATGTTTGTTTTCCGAGCTGATCTTGTGACTTTTTTCAGCTGGTGTTTTATTTTAAAGCAGGGCTTCTGAGTTTGCAATCTGCCTTGGATGCAGCATTAGTATGACAAAAATTACTTTGTATACACTTCATGTTAGAAGGAGGAATATTTCTTTTAGCCACATTTTATTGCCTTTTTGCTCTAGGATGCTATATAGGTAGAGATCAACTCTACATAAGTTATAATTACTGCTACAGAGCAAAAGCAGTACTGTGTAGCCAAGCTAAGATTATTAATTAATTGCTAATGTCTGACTCAGTGCTATCGCTAACGCACAAAGAGAAGTATTCTTTTTTTAATAAAGCTGATAAAATGACGCCTTAATATTATAAGAAAAGATTCAATTGTACCGTAAATGAGACTGACGCCAACAGTAAAGAAACAATACAGATATAGTGACTTACTCTGACCATAGGCCGGCGGATGGACCGAATGTGGTTGTGTGCTCCCTGAGACATGGTTTCACTTCCAGATGAGTCTCAGAGCCCCAATCGTTGAGCTGTGAGCTTCCCCAGCTTCCCCAGGCCCTCACATGCAGCCCTCCTGACCTGATCCACAGAAATACAACCACCCTTCTCTTTTCTCTGTCTCACTTCTCCTTTAGAGCCACAACAGAATTTTCTCTTTGTGTGTGTTGCCACTAGCATTTCCAACTACGTCTTCACTCCAGAGCTTGCCCAAGGTCAGTGCAGAGGAGCAGAAAATCTGGTTAGCCATTCCCCCCACACCTGCCCTGCCGCAAATTTACTACGTTTACCATTTCATTTATATACAGCATTAGTGTCAGAAATGGTGAACAGTAAAGTACTGTTGAGGAAAAAGTTTTATAGTAACTGCATAAAATTTGTGATAAAACAGTATCTCTCAGTGGCACAGCAGTGTTACCCAGGACAGTTTAGCATTAACTTTAATTGGTCATTTATTAGCTGCAGTCAGAGTGCAGAGGTTCTTTTTTTTCTCTGTCAGGCTTATGGTAGAAATAATTAGAGCTGATGCTGTTAGCAGAGCTGGGTTAGGCCTTGATCTTCATTCACACATGGCGCCAGGTTGAAGTATGCACAAGTAAGGTCTAGTACAGGAGCGTCTAAACTATGGACTATTATTGGCAGTGCACAGCTCCACCTTTTCTAAAGCATACAACAGAGACATCACCAACAGTCCCAAAACTCCTAAGGCACAGTTTTTGTGAATGTTTTGGCCCCCTTTGGTAATGGAACAGTTCTATACCGACCTGCACCATGCTGATAGTGGAAACTGCAGTTAAGTTCTCTCTCCTCCTGCATGTGTAAACTCCAGCAAATACGCTAGGAGTGCATTTGTGTTGCTTTAGTTTCCAGAGAGCATCTGATTTCACTGTTTATTGTCATCAGATGCCTTTGTGTTGAAGCCCTTAGAACCACGTTTAAAATCCCGGGGGTCATTTAGTATTCCTCTGAGCTTTAGGTGAGAGCAGCCCATCTGTTGTGACCACGAAGTGTCACAAATGTTTACGGCATAATCCGAATCTAACAGCCATCTCTGACCTTCAGGAGGAGAGGGAGAAGGAGAGCTGATGAGGCTGGGGTCTGGGCTCACAAAATCCCCTGGGACCATTCAGAGGGAACTTAAGGATCAACGCTAACAGGCAGTGAGAATGTATACTGCCCACACCTCTTGTTCAGACCACCACGCCTCCCGTGTCTTGGTGGAGACGTAGACGTAGACGGACTGCACATGATAGCGAATTACAGCCGTCTCCGTCACTGCCACGCCAACGCCATGCAGAAAATAGGGCCCTCAAAGTTCTTTACAATTGGGTGCATTACTCATTGACTAATAGAGACGTGGCTGCCATTCTGTGCCTACACCAGTCCCTCAAGGATTTCGCGGGCAATTTTTGTGATTGTTGTTGGCAAAAATGCCTGATTTTGCAAGGGATATTCTTACATTTTGTGCTATAAATAGCTTTTTTTGTTGTCTATAATCTCGGCAATAATTGGACAAAGTTGCGGAAAAGTTGCAGGGTCGCGCTGAATTCGCGGGGTTTGCTTGATTTTGCGTTAATAGTTGCGATCGCAACATCGCGAAATCCTGGAGGGACTACTCACACTGACCAACAGTATCTGTCTGCAGCCTTGCAGCACTGCCTGGTTACACCCCCTGCCCAGTTATATCTATAGTGGTAGAAATAATCCAAAATCTGTTTTTGGGATAAATCTGATGGACCACCGTTGTGTTACACACCCATAAAAGCTATTGTTTATTGGGCTCAGCGGGGCTGAGCACGCTGGCTCTGGTACTGAGCGGTCTCCATGTACCACTGTATTGGACTATAAATTAAGGGTGCCCCGATCGATCGGCCGCCGATCATGGCTAAAAATAGAGTGATCGGTGATCGGTAAAATGGGCCGATCAGAAGGGCCGATCAAATTACAATAAACACGCGAGGCTCTCACATTTACTGTCCTGCAACTCCGGTTTGATTAAACAGCAGTAGCGTTATTTTAGCAGTGTTTTTAAGTTAAGCCCTGGTTATAACTAACACAAACCTGCCCTGGAGGCGCTGCTTTGTGTCCCCGCTGTGTCCCCGCCTGCTTTAGGAGCGCACGGGACAGAACCGAGGCGCAGCAGTGCGTGTATTTGCAAACACCAACGTAAATAGAGCTACAGCTAACCCGCTAACAGTTACGTTAAAAGGATTAAGAAAGTTCAGAGTCTGCCTGTGTCTTGTTGCGCGGAGAAAACTGTGCGTTTTGTGGCTTAAACTGCACCAAATGGCCGCTAATGGAAAGAGAAAGTAAAAAGGCAGTCCATGTGTCCGTGTGTCTGGGAAGAGCACCTTACATCGTTGTCTTCTCTGCTCTCTTTGCACGTTTTCTTCATTCAGACGTTGTCAAAACTGGCAGCAGGAGCTGTCTGCTCTTTAGTCCACTGTGTTTCAACCTGGTTTGGCTGCGCGTTACGCGGACACAGGCGCTGCACCCGCGGACTCAACCAATTAAGAACAGCTGATTTTTACATCAGCGGAGCATTCAAACAAAGCCACAGACACTGGGCACACATTAAAGACCAATAATGCAACAAAACCTCTTCTAAAACAAAAATAAGTAGAATTTTGTTGTTCTTTTATATTTACAAAGGCTACAGTATTTTTCAAATGGAACTAATAATAGCCTGCATACAATACATTACTACATTGAAGACCACGTGATCGGTATCGGCCATGATCGGTATCGGCCGATCACAGCAGAGGCTGATCGGTGATCGGTGATCGGCCTCAAAAACCCTGATCGGAGCACCCTTACTATAAATCACTGACCCTGGACTCAACAATACTGTACTTACAGTCTGTTAAGGAGGATCTCCTTTCTTTCTCTCCAGCGATTCTTCTGTCATATCTGTTTCAAGTGTAAATTCTTGACAGCCAGCAGCAAACTTGAACGGTTCAGGATTTGAGATTTGAACAAAGAAATTTAAATACATTTTTTTCACTTGAAGTCACTAGAATCTCTTCAGATAGCCTCAGATAGCTTTTCATCTCTTCATCTCCTGTGACTGGTGTGAGTACTGCAGCTTTGAATGTAAGCTACAGTATTTTGATTAGTTCAGGGGATACTTCTTTCTTCTTTTTTTGTGTCTCCAGGAGAATCAATATTTGCTTTGGTGCACTGCTGCCGCTCACTAGCGGCCTCTATCTGTTACTCACTGTACTGAGTGTGCAACAGTTAAGTAAAAAGCAGTAGACTAGAAGTACTCCTGAGTGATCTGAGGCCAGATTGTATGTACAGAGTACTGTTTCATAACTTGATTTATGGTGGAGCTGGAATGCAGTTAGGATCTTACGCAATTCAGAGATCTGTTTCATAATCTGCAGCTTAGTATGTCACCTCATGTTCTTTTGTACTTCCTGGTAAGATAACTCTTGGATGATAATCTTTTCTTTAGTGGATCTAAACGCACACCATTCCAGGATTTACAGTGCTACAGCGGCTCGTGTGGCATCAGCAGGACAGGAAGTAGAGACACCCAGTTGGTCAACCTCTCCCATCAGTTTCATATACAGAGCCTGTTCTTCAGCCTCCCATGGAGAGAAGAAACAGTGTGCCCCCCACCGAGCAGGAGAGAAGGGACCAAGTAAGTGGTGGAAGTGCTGTGCAGGGAGTAAAGGGCAGGAAGTGAAAGGGAGGTACAAATAAGGAGCTTCTGGTCTTACAGAATAGCTCCAGGTTTTATCGTGTGTAATTTAAGACCTTTTTTTAATTACACTTGAACTTTAATATCAAGATTGCCAGCAAAACAACAATAATTTTAAGAATTTTACTCTAAATATATTTTCTGTCCTACACGCTGAAAGTAAAAGGTTTTATTTTTAAAAAATAAACTTCAAAATGAATCAAACTTTATTTGTATAATGCTGCAACCAAAAACTTAATACAGATAATGTATGTTTAAAAAATATTAAAATTAAACCATAAATGAACCATAAATTTCAACAATAAAGCTTAAGTATACCTAAACTTTATATAACCTCGACTTATAAATATATTGTAGATACTATTATTGTGGCCACAGTACTTTGATAATACGTTGATAATATTATAAATATTTGACAATTTAAAGCTAGGGTCACAAAGGTTCTCACGAACGATGGGTTTGTACGAATCTCCCAGTTCGTACAAAATCTAGAGGTCGTAGACATTCGTGGAGGGGGGGGCATAATTTCCTACAGCCTTTTTAGGAAGTTGGTATGGGTGCCATTCAATTCACAAGAGCATCTTGAGGCATTCTCAAGAAAATGAGCTGATTTTCTGCCTTACGCTGTCCGTAGAGTTCTTATGTTCTCCGTAAGGGTGCCTTCAAACCTTCCTAGGATATACTCACGGCCATCTTACGAAAATTATTGTCATAAGGTGGCCATACGGCACCCCTATGTGCAACTCACAGCAGTCTCAAGTCATTGTTAGGAAGATCCTAGGGCTTTCGGCATGTTTTGTCAGGATATAAGTGGCGGCCATTCCAATATATCCAAAATTGTGTGCCCTCATCATCACATCTGCTAAAACATTTGTGGAAAAGTTTCTTGATGGCAATAATGCCAAAAATGGTAATAATGCCAAGAAGACTACAGCTGCACCTTCTACAGGTCCTAAATCACAAACTGTATGTGATGTACAAGTTTGATTGCGTATTTCACGTGTGTTATGGTCGTAAGACAGAGTGAGAGCAGCTGGATGTGAAGAGGAGCGCATACAAACCCTATGATAAACGTGTGCCAGCGAACGGGGACTGGATTTGGATTATCATCTGTCATAACCGAGACCAAACTTCAGGACACTCTTATAGACAGCGGTGATTTTGGACAAACTCGGCTTTACAGGACAGAGAGTCAGAAAAGAGACTGAAATGGATCCCTATGTTTCCCATGAGGAGTGAGTGCTTGCGTGTTGTCAAAATGTGGATTTGTTGTGGTGTTATGGCATGATAGGGATTCTGTGGCTTTATTATAGTTTAGATGAAGTCTTTTACAGTCATTGTTGGTTGGTAGTTTGGGTCGCAGGTGTGTGTGGGTTAGTCCGAGGCACAGGTGCGTCACGCGTTGCATGCTATGCAGGTTTTCCTTATCAAAGCCATGTGGTTCTACTATTATTGGTATTAGTGTAGTGTGCTTGTTTTACCTAAAGCTGAAGTCTAAACGCCCCAGGCTACAGCATAAAAGCTTACCATCTTTTAGCGCTGGTCAATTAAGATAAGCTACCTTACAAGTAGAGCTGGGCAATTTAGCCTAAAAAAAAAAAATCTCAGATTTTTTCACAAAAAAATTTGATTTACAATTTAAAAACGATTTTTTCCCCATTTACTTAAAATCAAACTGAAGACAACAGAGAAATTGTCCAAAACAAGTTTAACTTTATTGCTTTGATTTCCTCTTGAGGTTAAAGTGCAAAATACAGTTGTGTGTGTATGATTGTGTGTGCTGCATAGCTGTATGAAAAGTGCTTTTTAAATAAAGATTGATTGCTTGATTGATTGAAGATACAAGAGCACTAACCACTCTGCCACAGTGCCTCCCACAGTGAAAGTTGTATACATTTATTCTTATTTAATGCAATATAAAAATAGTAGTACTTGATATAAAATGTAGTAATTGCATTTTTAAACATGATAATGGCATTTATTATGACATATCCTCCACATGTTAGAAAACTAAAACTCGACAATCACCAAAGTAATATTTCATATTTGAAAGTCTGTGTGTGGTATTTCATGGAACTTATTTGCAATGTCAGAAGAAAAATTAGATCTTTAAAATAAATAAAACTTGTTGAGTGTTGTTAGTGGCAGAGTGCCTCTCATTATGGAGATTGTGGGTTCAATCTTCAGGCCGGCCAAGTCTGCATGTCCTCAGAGTGTTACTGGGTTCTTGCTAGGTACCCACTGTCCAAACATGCATGGGTTAGGTGAGATGGTCCATTTAAATGTCCCATAGTGAATGAATGTGGGAGTGGTTGCTTGGAGATATAGGTAGTCTCAGTCCTGTGACTAACTGGCCATTATTCAGGGGGTACCCTAGTGGAATTAAGTGGAAGAAGATGACTGAATATTTATTATGTGCTGTTTAACAGGAGCTTCTGTTGAATAGTGGTGATATTTGATTGTTAAATAGGTCTGTCTGTAACAGAAGAGTTCTGTACGTTGGAGTCCCATGGATGACACTGGGTTGGTGCAGTGGTATTCTCTCTTTTCCAACTGAAAGTAGTATAACCTCAACACACCACTGCAGCATCCGTGGTATTGACAGTACTGATCGTGTGCTGGTGTTGGGGATGGTTCTGGCGCTAGGATAATCTTTTTGGAACATTATGGTTTGACAGTTTGTAATGGAAGATTTATGGACAAAAAGCAAACCTTTCAAATTCACCTAATATAGTGGCACAGCTGTGGTTCTCTGCTGCTGAAGCCCCGCTTCTGAGTTCAATGTATTGTGTTCAGAGATGGTGCAGTACCAAGTGGTTATTTGAGTTACATTTTATCATCTCGAACCACTCTGGCCATTGACCTTTGACCTCTGGTGCCAACAAAGCATTTTCACCACAGAACTGCCGCTCACTGGATATTTTTGCTTTTTCTGACCATTCTCTGTAAAACACTATAGATGGTTTTGTGTGTAAGGAGTTTGTGTTGCTCATTGTCTCAGGAGTGATTCAGGACCTGCTCATTAGCACTCAGGTGACAGTCGGTGAAACAAAAAAATGTATTCTTTCAGTAAATTAACATGAATTAATTAACTGCTCTGACCTGCTATAGATTTCCCTTTTAAAAAATGAACCTCTGCTTTAATATTTCTGTACATGCCTTAGTACACAATATACACATGTTGGAACAAAGTGGTATTTTTGAAAATATTTTCTTCTTTCAGTGGTGACCATACTGTCCCGGGCCCACGCAGACCGGAATGTGTACCCCTCGGCCGGAGTGCTGTTTGTCCATGTATTGGAGAGAGAGTACTTCAAAGGAGAGTTCCCCCCCTACCCAAAGTCTGGTACTGTACAATTATTAAATTTCAGGTGGGCAAAATTTCTTCTCAACAGTGGTGGAGTTAAGAAGTAAAAGAAGTACAGAAAAAAGGGGCAAAAATTATGGACATGGAAATTTCTACTTAAAGTAACTGAGGCTGAGGCTTTATGATTATGTCATGATGTCATGATGAACAAAAAAGGGGGAAAAGGACCCAAAAATGCAGGACTGTAAGGTAAATGTATTAAAGGGAAAAAAGCTGAACAAAACAAAATCCAAAAGCTCTAAAAAACAAAGGATAACTAAATCTAAAAGTCTAAAATCAGGCGAAGGAAAATACAAAATAAGAAATCAAACTTACACAAAACTAGAATCACAGGAACACAGGGAACTCAGAAGACACAGGAGACCAGACCAGGAACTAGGCACAGGTGAAACACATTAGGGCGGGGTAGCCCCACTATTTACCAAAAAAAAACAAAAAAAACAGTGAGGACTCTGTCCCCCCAATATTGGGTTCATGGTTGGTCGCGTCAATCTGTCATGATTAACAAAAAAGGGGGGAAAGGACCCAAAAATGCAGGACTTTAAGGTAAATGTATTAAAGAAAACAAACAATATTTCTGAATCGATTTTTTAATCGATTTTTCCCTCTTGTTGGCATAACACATTAGGGCAGCCAGGCAATCACAAAGGCAGGAAACACAGGAGGACAGGAAGTAAAATGGAAAAACACAAGAACTGACTGGACATCAAAATAAAACACAAGGGAAACAAGACATAGACTAAGAACAAGCCAGACAGGAACATGGAACATGACAGATTAGGAATGGTGCTGATTGTAGTAATGATGTTAAGATAATTAGACCTGTCATTATTTTGATGTTTCTACTGTGTACTGCTTAGCGACATACAATACTTTAGATTTAGTAACTTATGAAATTATAATTGCCATCTTAGTGAGCACACAGTGACTATTCTGAGCACACCGTGGGACTTCGCTTCACTTTACACTTCAAAGAGAGAAAATATTAAAGTTTCTGTCTCTCAGGGGATGCCAGTAGTGACCCCATCACGTTCAACACCAACCTGATGGGCTTCCCCGACCGACCGGGCTGGCTGCGCTACATCCAGAGGACCCCCTTGGGCGACGGAGTGCTCTATGGCTCCCCCACCGCAGAGCACGTCGGCAAGCCCACCGTCATAGAGGTGCGTATGAGAACCAACTCAGTTCTTCAGAGCGCTACGCTTTAGGTCAAGTCAGTACAGCCCATTTTTGATTTCCTGAGTCTCAAGGAACAAGTATTGAGTTCACGTCAGACAGTTCAGACTAAAACCATACTGTAACACAAATGCTCTTTGCAAGCTTTGGCTGATCACATGCTCACTTACAAGACTCTCAAGTTGGCCCAATTCACACTGAATCTGTTACGTGTCCCCTACAACCTAGGCAAGAAATAGACGCAATGCATGAGTTCACACCACCTGCGTTGCAGTAAGTCTCCGTGTCCGGCGCTCCAATCGAAATACGTATCAAGTCTGTGTTTTTGTCAGATGCCGGATCCGTCGTGCAGAAAATTGAACAGAGTAGATCAAGCCAGACAGGAAGTCAGACCCGGGACCAGTGAAGAGGATCTGGTAAATTTCAAAATAAAAATGGTTGTGTAGCTTCTCACTCACATCCCAATGTAAGCATTACATCTTAACTGGGGATAGGGGGTTAAAGAGGAGAGTGGACACCATTAAACCTGAGTAAAAAGAAAGTATTTATATATGTTGCATGCTTACCCAGGGTAGGGTAAGCATGGGTGCAAAATGAAGGGTGCAAAAGTCACAGAAATAATCTCCAAAGAAACAGGAGATTGTGGTCTGAAGCAAACGTGGCTTTTGTTTACGTGTAGCTCTCATACATTATCATTACTACGTGAACTCACCCATGAACTCATGGTGTCCCCAGCTGGCTCTAGTTGGAGAAGTGCTGCACACGCAATGCACTCGGTGTCAATTGGAGTCCGTCAGAACATCGTACCAAAGACATACTGCACACGTAACGCATGCAGTGTGAATCTGGCGTGAGCCCTTTATCTTATAAAGTGTCTATTCCAGCACTACTACACTACCTAGCCAAAAAAAAGTTGTCTTCTGGAACACCTGGAATTAACTCAGTAAATAGGTAAGAAACTCCCTGCAGTTGGTCAGGTCTAGGTTCAGCAACGATATGTGCCCAAAGAATGAGGTCAGCTGATTACCTAAATATACTGAATAACCAGGTTACTCCAATTTTCTTCCCTGATGGCACAGGCTTATTCCATGATGACAATGCCAGGACTCATTGAGCTCAAAATGTAAAAGAATGGTTCAGGGAGCATGAGACATCATTTTCAGGCTTGGATTGGCCACCAGCATGCAGCGAATGCATGTCATAATCAAAGCTAAAGGTCCAACAGAAAACTTGTGTGACTTGGGCAGGCAGTCACTCCAGCACATCCCAAAGATTCTCAGTGGGGTTAAGGTCTGGACTCTGTGGTGGCCAGTCTGTGTCTGAAGGAATGATTCGACTGAGTAAAAATGCACCCAAGACCAAGAGGAGACAGAGACTGTAAAAAAGTGGTAACAAGACCAATCTCAAGACCAACTCCGTTCTTGAGCGCTACAACACTACAATGCAGTACAGGACTCTCAATAATCTGGAGGGAACAATGTATAAAAAGCTTGGATTTTTGTGTGTTAAGCATTCACTGGTCTGTCTACGCTGCTCCTAAATGACTCACTGAATCATCATTGAATGATGAGCAGCATTAATATATATGATAGCAGCTGAAGGGTGGGTAAACTGCAAAACATTATGGAATATTTGGAAAAATAATGATCTTTTGGATTTTTATTCATCATGTAATGGCCATAATGATATTAATTAACATCAACAACTTTTTCATCATAAACTTTTTTTCTGTGTGACTTATCAAGTTCAAAAATACTTTTATTTTTTTTTCTAATTTAAAAAGCATCTTTGTAAGGTCTTGTTTTTTCACTGATGATTTCTTTCTTCGTTTTTTTTTTGTTTTTTGTTTTTTTTTTTTTGGGGGGGGGGGGGGGTATTTATCCTAATGGAAAGATGATGATTTTTTTTGCAAATGGATTAATCTGTTTTTGATTTTTTGATTAATAATCAGATACTGGAGTGCAATGACCTGATGGACTAACAACTTAGACAACTGGTGAAAAACTTGGTGTTATATAGTTTTACTCAAATTTGGCAATTAATTCTACAGAAAATCAAATTTCAACTAGAGGAATTTATAAAATAATATAACTTCCTTTCAGTACATGACATGTTTCAGATTTGTTGACGCGTGTGCCTTTTTTGATCAGAGTAGAATTGTCCATTTACATGTTTCCTCAGTGGTCCCATAAGCTCCTGTAGGAATTCCTTCCCCAGAGGCTTACCCCTGTTGGCGGCAGACATGTGGCTCTGCTGTGCCGAGCCTAGAGTTTAGGTAGAGTTTTCACAGTGTGTGGTGCTACAAAGCTCCTGGCCCTGGTGCACTGATCTGGGCTTAAACTCTAACCTCTGTGTGTTGCAGATTACAGCCTACAACCGCCGCACGTTCGAGACGGCACGCCACAACCTGGTCATCAACATCATGGGCACAGAAGGTGAGGAAATACAGGGCAGACCCAAAGACATTTTATGCCATCAGGTGTATAAAGATTAGAGTATTGATGTGGTAAAGGTTATGTTGACAAACGTGGACGACAAATGCTTTTCTGAAATAAATTCTGTTGAGTGTTCTTAATCTCTGTGTAGTACACACTTGCAACGCATTTGTAATGAGTGGTTATTGTTTTGCATATTATCAGCCAGATTCTGTAACTCTTTGTTATAATAGGAAACAGCTGTTCCCTTGTTTTGATTCTTCTGTCTCTGCCTTGTTTATCCAGTGTACAAACACTAAATACTTTGTACCAGCTGGGCCCAGACACAGGCTCAGATACACACAGCCTCTGTCAAACTCCATCACATATTCCACACTCACCGTCACTCAGAGTCACTTGTTTAAAATGTGCTAGCTTGTGTGGACATGGCCTAGGGTTGTGTCAATGTTATGACAAATGTCTTGCAAGTATGTTCTAGAACAAATACTATAGAGGTGGATAATCAGACAACTTGCAGACAATTTTCTATTCATCTCAATGCTCAGTGTCACCATGGACATACCTCTGGACATGATCCTGGATATGGCTCTGGACATAGCTCTGGACATGATCCTGGACTTAGCTCTTGACATAGCTCTGGACTAGGGGTGGGTGATATTGACAAAAATGAATATCTCTATTTTTTGGGATTATCCAGATAACTATAATAGGCGATATCTACAATAATGCCAAAAATGTGTTGCTCTGGACTTGGCCCTGGACAGTGCTATGGACTTGGCTCTGGACAGTGCTCTGGACATGGCTTTAGTGTCATCTCCATTCAGTGTGGGCTGTGATCCTGACAGTGGTAGTTTTGGATTTGCTCTCACTGATCTGCCTGCTGCTTGTGGTCGATGCAGAGTTCCCCCTGCCCTACCAAGCAGAGTTCTACATCAAGAACATGAATGTGGAGGAGATGCTGGCTAGTGAGGTGCTGGGAGACTTCCTGGGAGCTGTAAAGAACGTATGGCAGCCAGAGCGCCTGAATGCCATCAACATTACATCTGCGCTGGACCGAGGAGGCCGCGTACCTCTGCCTATTAACAACCTTAAGGAGGGGTAAGAGGTTTGAGTTCAAGCCTTCAGGATGGACTCAGTGCTTCTTTTAATGCAGCCACAGAGCAGATGCTTATGATCTTGCTTCCTAACAGTCATGTGTTCTGTCCTTGCAGCGTGTATGTGATGGTGGGTGCAGACGTCCCCTTTTCGTCCTGTCTGAGGGAGGTGGAGAGCCCACACAACCAGCTGCGCTGCAGTCAGGAGATGGAGCCAGCCATTAGCTGTGATAAGAAGTTCAGAGCTCAGTTCCACATTGACTGGTGTAAGATATCTCTGGTGAGTGTCTCTTTAGGGTTTACTGTGGAAAGTCCAGCTCACAGTCTGGTCAAAAGTGGCACACACCAAAAACATCAAAAACTCCTGCATACAACGTCTCACTCTTCATACATTTATTTACTAAGCTACTTTTCGGTCAATCTGACCTGCATCAGCCTTGAGGACAGCCCGTACACTCCACCTTTTATAAGCTCAGGTGCTGCCTCCATAAACATCAACCAATCAGGACTGAGAACTGTTTCCTGCCATCATGACCCCACACCATACAATGACCTGATTTGCAATATTAACATTACTCTCTTTTCATCCAAAATAATTGAAAATTATTGACAGTATGATTTCACTTTCACCAATAAATTCATATCTCTGTTGAATTAATATTTTCATACTTAAAATACTTCAAATATCTTAAAGGTCCCCAATTCTGCTAAATCAACTTTTCCTAGCTTTTAACCATGGTATAATGTTGTTCCCTCCTCAAAAACATACCTGGAGAAGTATTTTGTTTCATTCACTCTTGTTTTGAGTAATCCTTTATGCAAAGCCACTGCTCTTCTCAAGACATAGCTGTAAACACTCTCTCTACCCTCTGTAGACACGTGACAACAGGTTGTGTTCCTGTGCATTTCTAAAGCCCATACATATACTATCACCGGACTTATGATCATTTCAGTGCTTAAATTGCCATCACTATGAAGCAGTCAGCTCATTTATCTATGTGTTGGCATCATGTTGTTAATAGCCATACTAATTAGCTGTTTTATGCTGTGTCCAGTCTCCACCGTTGCCAGCAGGGTGCAACAGACACCTAATTGAAGCATTCTGCAAAGTCAAAGTAACAGCTCCCCAAAAGAAGAGGTTTTCCACATATACCTTATTTTAAATTATAAAATCTGAAATACTAACCCAAAGGAGTCCAACACTATTTGAAAAAGCCTGGAAAAAAGCATAATATGGCCCCTTTAAATAATAAGTAAGAGTGCTCCCTAATGACTTGAAGGAAAAGACACTATTGTCTGCCTTAACCCACAATTACAACATTACTTTTTTTTCATTATTTAACAACAGTGCATCATTAGGACCTCTTGTACATAGAGTCTATAATCTGTAAGGTAAAGTATGCTAAGATCCAGTATGCTTCCCATCTTTTTAAAACACGGTCATCTTGCTCAATAGATAAATAAATGAGTGAAGAACTGAGCTTCAGCTCTACACAGAAGCTGCTCATCCTTCAAAATAGGGCTATAGTATTTCACATGTGTAAAATGTTCACCCAGTCTTGCCAAGAGGAAGTCCCAGCCATGTCAGATAAGTCAGTGTTTCTCAAATATTTCACACCAAGTACCACCTCAGAAAATACATGGCTTTTCAAGTACCATCTTTACAATGAGCCTAAATCTGGACTAAGGGATAAAATAGGCCTTAACACAGAAAAATATAATATTATACTAAAACCAGGACTGAAACAGGTCTAAACCAGGACTAAAACAGGTCTAAACCAGGACTTAACAGAATCAGGGCATGAACTGTAAAAGACCCTGGCCTGAGTACCACCTGGAGATACCCAGGCACCACCAGTGGTGCCCATGCCACAGTTTAAGAACCTCTAAGATAAATACAAAACAAACAACCCATTTCAAAGCTTTAGTGAGAATATCCTTGACCACCCCATCAGAAACCTCTACTGTCTGAGGACTCTAAAAGTTTTTCTGAACAAACCACAGGGTCCTGGAGCACAAAATTCACCTTACCAATATTGTACTTTGTAGCAGAAAAATGTCTTCAGTTAAAGCACTCTTTTGTTTCTTCAGGTGGACATCACTAAAGTAGTCCCGGTGTACGTGAACCGTCCCGACCCTGGCCCAGGGATCTTGCCTGAGTTTGGGGAGTACAACCCTCCCTCTGAGTCCCTGAAGAGCCGGGACTACTTCTCTGACTTCCTGGTGACACTGGCCGTTCCCGCTGCTGTGGCACTCGTTCTGTTCTTCATCCTGGGCTACGCCATGTGCTGCAGAAGGGAAGGGGTGTAAGTGCTCTGCCCTCCAATCTAAACAATAGGCCCATACCGCACACAACCGCAGCTCTGCTATCAGACCAAACACTTCCAAAAGACAGAGAAACAGTTATTTACAGGAACAATTGGGATTGTAATGCAGCTTGTCATTTCCATCTACCTGTAAGACCTCTTTGTGTTCCGTTTCCATACGTTTATGTAATATTTTAGTTGTGTATAGTGTAGGGCTGGGTGATATATTAAGCTTTTAAAATATTCTGATATATTTCTATGCAATATTGTTTGTTTCAGACACTTCACGGCCTGAACTCGCTTCATCTGAGGTTACCCAACACTCATTTGAGGCAAAAGTGTTGGGGAGCTGTTTTCACTGCTTGAAAACTGTTGTTTTCTCACAAGAAAATAAGCTTGCACTTGAAAGCACCTTTTTACAATTACCATCTGCACTGCCTGACACAAGGATCACTGGCTCTGGTGGACAGTGATTTAGGACTTAACAAAGGTTCACATTTGCAATGTCTAGCCTACAAAGATGGTAAATACACATCTATTCAAACTATAGTCAAAGTAGGTCTATTATATGTGGCTGTACTCTTGACTTCTAAATGGCATTACTGTAGAGAAATACAGAGGTATGGCTGCAGCATTGTGGCTCACGCTGTTGGTGTGCACACCTGCAGAACTGCCTCGCAGCTGACACTGCAGCAAAAGTGTGTTTGAGGCCGAAGTGTTGAGTCTTAAATTTAAATATGTTATGACCAAATAAAAAACTTGAATTAAATAATCAATTCTGTAACCCCCAATTTACACCAGCAGAACAACACGTCAGCACAACATCAGTGTCACGTCAGCCGTGTATGAACTGCTTTCTGTTTTTCAGTCTGACAGTTCACACTGGTGAGTGTCGAAGACGTCCTAGGAATTACTTCCCATGTCGTTCCACAAGACAGAAAAAAGAAAAATATCATCTAAATTCCAACACCAAATAGCCATTTTATAATGACAACATGAAGGAGAAGAAGGCCACAGCTTTGTGTTTTGACGGTGAGCAGTCTGTAAAACATAGATGCACATGAGCTGCGACGTCCTCCGTGTAAATGCTTTTACTCAGACGCACGCAAACCATGCTCGCTGCCGCAGTGTCCCCAGTGAGGAATGCTGCTCTTAATCACACACAGCATAGTGTTCAACCTACAGAGTTGTAGTCAGAGGTAGTAGAGATACCAAAACATTGTACTCAATTAAGAGTATTGTGACTTTAAAATAATATTACTCAAGTACAAGTAAAAAGTATGTTGTGAAATGACTCCTTAAAGTACAATCTCTGGTGCTCACTAACCACCATAGGTTAAGGTTATGTGTGACCAAGGTCTGAATTCCTGAAACAAATGTCTTTTTTTGATGAAAGAAAATCAAAATGTCTATGGAGTATCTCTTTAGAAACAAAAAACATAAAATTACTAGTTATTCTATCAGCGCACAGTTCTCAAGTTCTTGCTGTCTGGAAAAATAAATGAAGGTATAATGTACATGGTATAGGAGGATATTGCCCAGCCCTAGTAAATGGTGTAGCCCCAGTGGTGTCAGTCCACCTCATCTCTGCGTCCATCCTGTCCATACCACACCTCACTCATGTCTGCAGCTGTCTCTAATAATATGACTGTTTAATTCATCCATTTTGTTTTGTTTCTAGGGTCAAACGAAACATGCAAACACCAGAGTAAGTCTTTACCTCTCTGTGCTTCCTTTGGTTTGCGCCTCATCTTTTGGTCATATTTCATAATTCATAGCTCATAAATCAAGCTCATCTGTGTGACCATTCTTTCATGTAAATGGGCTGCCCAAAATCTGTACTTCAGAGTCTGAGGTCAGTTGAGAGAAAATATCCCTGGTTCAGACCTGATTTTGTTCTGGTTAGCACTGGTTTAGACCTGGTATAGTCATGGTTTAGACCTTATTTAGTCCATGTTTAATTCTAGTTTAATCCTGGTTTAGACCTGGTTTAGTCCCAGTTTAGACCTGGTTTAGACTTGGTTAAGACTTGGTTTAGACTAGAGATAATGTAGGTTTAAACTCTTTAAACTTACTTTTAACTTTTAACTTTTACTAAACTTTTAAACTTTAAAAGGTGTAGTTCTAGTTTAGCACTGATTTACTCCTGGTTTAATCCTGGTTTAGACCTGGTTTATCTCTAGTTTAGACCTGGTTTACACAGACCTTGTTTTGAGTGAAGGTTTGTTCAGGGCATTACAGACATAAGTCTGCTTTATACACAAATGAATACAATTCTAAGAAAGTGTCTAATGTTTGAAGATATTCATGTAGTCAGTAGGCCTGTGTAACTGCACACATCAGCATTTTGAAACGTGTTGGTTACTTTAATGAATTACTTGCAATTGTTAATACAACCGTTACAATACAGTGCATCTTTAAGTAAAAAAAAAAAAAAAAACAAGTCTGATGAAGCATTTCACAAAAAAAAAAACTATTTTATTACTGTTACCCAATTGTCATGTTTGATATAACAAGAAAAACACCGCCTTAATTTACAAATGAACAAGTTGTTGTGCAAACAAGCCAGTTTACATTTTATGCTGGTCCCAAGCCCAGATAAATGCAGAGGGTTCCGTCAGGTAGGCATGAATGACTGTATGCTAGGTGGCAGATGATTCACTGTGGTAACACGGAAAGGAAAAGACAGAAGGTAAGAAGAGTGATTATGACTAGCTTTCTGTCATACTGTTGCTTCTATGAGCTTACTTGCAGAACATCCCTGCCATTAAGGCAGCACAGTATCAGACAAATAGGGGATATGCTTTAACTATGTTGAGTATTACAATATTTAATTGTTGTATTAGATTGCCACACTTGGTCATGTAGATGGAGTTGATTTCTAAGTGATCTAAGAAATCGATATTTTGTCACTTAACAACACTCTCTGATTGGACATTTGTCAGCTTTTGCTGATATAGCAATAACAAGTAGTTCTAGCAGCCTTTTGGAGAACACACGTAGAACACACAGAGAACTATAATAGTCTCAATGGTTCTAAATGCCCAAAAATTTTAAGGAGGTGCATTTTTCTTGTCTTCCTTGTCTATTTTTTGAAGTCTTTTCTAAATGTTTGTTGTGCAGTATCCAGCTGGTGCAGCACAGCTCCATCCAGAAGTCCACCAAAGAGCTGCGCAGCCTGTCCAAGAACAGGGAAATCTCCTGGCCCTTGTCCACTCTGCCCGTCTTCAACCCTGTGAGTGGAGAGGTGGTGCCCCCCCTCCACCCGGACAACTATGAAACCACAAGCATGCCCCTCATGCAGACGCAGACGTAAGCTGTTGTTTTGTTCATTTGGTTGGACCTCTCTGAGAGAAATCATATCAAATATCATTTAGCACAAATGTAGCTAGTTGTAAGGGTTCCTAACAATTTGGAGCCAACATAAGAAAGTTAAACTGACTGCCATAAAACACTGCTAAAAAACACAACAACTAACTGTCCTTAAACAAGATGGTTTTAGCAAATAACTGCTACAAAGCACAGCTACTCTTTCTGGAGTCAATTCAACATGTTTTTTTTAATACATATTAAAGATATTCACATCAATCTCTTACACACAATGCTCTTAACATAAAATAATAATAATAGTAATATAATAATAAATAAAATAAATGATTCAACATGTAAAAAAAACCCACACAGATGTTTATGTTACCATCATTCCTGGAGTAATAGAGCAATAACATAACTCATAGTTAAATATTATAAATTTATTGATGTTTTCCAGTTAAATCATGGTATGTGTGTAATGTCAGTGACTGTGTAGAGAACATTCACATAAATTGTATTATATGGGAAAAATAGAAACCTTGGGGAGAACTACAGTAGGCCACTTGTAGGACGCACTGTGCTAAAGATGTATCCAGGACAGTTGTATATAGTCCATTTGCTAATAGTGAAGGGAAGCTAATACATAAGAGACAGACTTTATGTAATGTCAGTGTCGTGGCAGAGAACATTAGGAAGTGACTTGATATTTGTTGTTTGTTGGTTGTTTTATTTATGAGCTAGTAACGCTAAAGGCTTTACAGTGAACAGAGTAATGGCTCAGAGTAATGGCTCAGTGATGAGTGTCCTATTATTAACTTGTGCATCCACAGTTATTGCTACAAAGCCATTTTGAATAAATACTTATATCTTTAGCTTGACTTTAAGCTCCCACCAGCAGTATGGCAGGCTGTCCACTGCTCAGGAGAAAGTCTAAGCCATACATGATCTTTTAATCCTGTTTGAGCACTGGCAGCATGTTTTCTTGTAAATGTGCCTGTCCCGTGATCCCGTGATGGTTCTTATGGATCTTAAAGACACTCTGATATTCACGTGACTCCTGTTGTTTCAGGAACCTGCAGAACCAGATCACCATCCCACAACAGCGGCCCTCAGGTTGGTCTGACCTCTCATAAATCAATAAAAACATTTCTCTCAAATCTCTGAAGGCTTGTGTGGCCTTCACACACCTAACTGTTGCTCATTAGACTGAAATGTTAGTAAATGCATACCTTTGAAAACTGGATACACACGGAGCAAAAAGTCTGCTCTAATTGGCACACATTCTTACCTCCACACTTTCATCACAACACTGCACTGGTAGGCTGTTTCCCATGGCCAGGATCCTTCTGTTCTCTGGAGTCAGCTCCTCGAGGTGAAGGCAAGAGGTCTCACTCCCTCCTGCTAAACGCCTTTGAAGTGACTAGGCTGCACCAGCAAAAAAATACAGCTATCTGCTTTTGACCCATGAATCAGAACTGCAGAACTTTCTGTCAGGTCCTGAAAACTGTCACTAAAACACTACACTCTGATACCAAAGTGCATAGACCTAATACACACGACAGAAATCAGACATGTTCAGAGAAAGACCAGGTCTGAACTAGGTCCTGATCCAGACACCCAGCACTGATCTGAGCTCCTACACTGACACAGGCAGTGGGAAAAGAGTATGTTTTCTTAAGTTTACTACCGCTACTGCTACTACTACTATTATGACTGCTACCACCACAACCACTACTAATACTTTGAATACTACTGCTTATACTTCCACTACTTCTACCATTAATAATACTGCTGACACTACTATAAACTACTACTGTTAGTATGTTCCAAACCTGGCCTGATGCTAGGACTATCTGGTTGAGGCTAGAGTATTAGTAACCACTTTGTCCCTGAAGAAAATGTACTCAGAAAGTACAGTTTTGTACTTTCATAAATGATTTTAGTGAAGTCATTTTTAATTTGCAACATTATCATTGACAAACCTTTCATTAACATACTTGATATAGGGAATTGAACCCCTGACCCTCCACACCAAAGAAAGAGAAACTAAGCACTTCACTTAAGGAAGCCTTCTTCTTTTTTATGAAAACACTGATACACTTTACATGACACAGTCCATTTTGGGACATACAAAAGTCCCATGTTCAGATCCAGAGACAAACGTCCTGACTGTGAGAACACTGCACAGAAATGCTGAGAAACACCAGAGAAGTGTTCTCTGAAAGGCCACACAGCTGTTCAGAGATCTCAGAACAAATGTGATGAGACATGTTCTTCTCACTGAAGATGTGAGCTATCGTGAATGCAGAGAAGTTCATTTTGTCATTTTGTCTTGTGGATGTGACCATTATATGACCATGCGTTTTCCCAACTCTTCTGTCAGGCCATATTTCACCAGGCTAGTATGAGGGACTTCCTGACCTAGCACATATTTGGTCAAGTATTGTAGAGCAATGGTTCTCAGACTTTTCACACCAAGTACCACCTCAGAAAAAATAAGCCGAAAATCAGGACTAACCCAGATTTAAACCAAGGGATTAATGTAGAAAAATGCATTACTAAATAAGAACAAACAGGGACTATACCAGGACTAAAATTAAGACTAAACCTGAAAAAGTCCTCAAATAAAACAGGACTAAACCAGAAATAAACCAGAACTAAATCAGGGCAGGACTGAAACTGGCTCTAACTTAAACTAAATCAGAACATCAACTGCAAAAGACTCCCGAGTACCAACAGAAGAAGTCTGCATACCCAAGGAAGTCTGAGAGCCACTGTTGCGATCTTTTGATTTTTTAGTTCAGTTACTTTAATGCTTTTTAATCATTCAACTTTCAACATTTTCTTTTTAATTGTTTCACTATACTTTCTTTCTATTGTTGCAACTATTTTTCATTAAAGTGACATGACAGATCATTTTAGTTAGTTAGTTAGTTAGTTTAGGGACTCACAGTTTTTAAAGAAAGATTGAACTGTTTCAAAAAAAATGTGTAAGTGTAACCTACAGCCTGGTTCAGACCCGCTACAAAACAGCTGTCTACAGACTGTCAACAGTTAGCAGACATGCCAACCTGTACGCATTTTGCATATCAGGTACACATTTTGACATCAAAGTATGCTGGTACGATTTACTGCTCTAAAAGTACGCAAAAACCTGATGACCCCGCTGTTGTTTTGTGCCGGTGGCTTACTGGACTGCACTACCGAATTGCACTACCCTTTCCTTCAACATAAAGCGGTAATGTGGGCTCGCTCATACAGCAGTTTCTTCGCTTCAGCTGTTGTGAAACAAAGGGCTTGACATAGAGCAGCTACATCATACTGAGAGATAAGACCTCATGACATGTTTTTATTTTGTGTTGATAGATATCACAGAGATATGTACCGTTAAAGTTTGTAAAAGCATAAGGGCTAAGACGCGTGGTTTAATACCATTCCATCTGTGAACACCTGCGGTGTTTTTTTAGGTCCAGTGTCTCTTTTACTCAAAAACTATTACAGGAAAGATCATTATTTCCAATCACTTCATTATTAATTATGATCAAAAGTAAGAGAGATGAAGAAGAGATGGAGAAGAGCAGAGGAGAAACTGCAGGCTGGATGGGGAAGTTTCTGTTAATAGCAATCAACCACCTCATGTGACCCTTCAAAATAAAACTTTATCCTTTTCCAGCAGCAGAAACAACTTTATTGTGGCAGAGCCTGAAAGCAAAGGCATGAGCACTGCACACAGGAGCAGAAAGGAGCTGACAGGAGCTGGGCTGTGCCACAGCAGTGAGGCTACAGTTGATCAGAGCCAGTAACTGAGCCGTGAGTCAGACATAAACAAAGATTTTCAGTCTTATCTCTCTGTTGGTTCTTTTTTTCTTTCTTTTATGAATAATTTATTTGCATTTCATCATTATTTGAAATGAATTAGTTTACTTAAAATGCCTACATATTTGAGTGTGCCATCCTTCTGTAGTTTTAGCAGATAGTTCTGTGTTGTACTGACTGGAGACAGAGTACAGACTGTGAGAGGCTCTTAGACTGTTATGAAAAGTTGTGATGTAGACAAAGTTGTTAGTTGTTAGATATTTTTGCTTTAACAAACTTAGAACAACTTACTAACACGTTGCACTAATTAACATGTGTCCAGACAGTCTGGCTCTGCCACACACTACATACAGGCTATAGAAAACCTCAAATTGACCCCCCTGTAAATTAGTAACATACTGGGAGTCACACCTGGGAGTCACGACTCTCGACGGCTCTCCTGTGAGCTGCAGACATCATGGCTTCCTCAAACCATAAAAAGGTCTCTGACTCCATCTTGTAGCATATATTTATTTATTTATTTATTTATTTTATTATGCTAACATAGAGACAAGGGTTAGGTGTTTAGCTCAATGTTCAGTCTTACACTGAATAATTTCAGTTAAACAGTCAAAACCAGTGTCTAGGGAGGGTTACCAGCAGGGACTCCATAAATAGAGATGGAGAACACTTAACTTTCATTAAGCATGAAGTTTATTAACATGATTTAAAACAGTGTAAAACAGTGTACTGAAAGGCACAGGTAACGTCAAGTAGATGGACTTTGAATAAAACAGCTATGCAGGATTAATGACGCTAATTGTGGTGGAGCATTTGCATGGTTTATAATTTTATGGGCGATTGTAAGGTATTAAAAGGTGAAAAATAACCTCCTAAGATTTGACGCAAACTCTGAGTTGTCATAAACGCACTGCGTACTTGGCGGTGATCTGGAGCAGGAGGAGGAGGGATGGTGACAGACGAGTGGGCTCCGTTTGCTGGCGGAGTCTCACGGCGTCGGTCTCTCTCCGAGCCACGGGGTGGTGCCGGGTGGTCCTCCAGCCACAAGCC
This sequence comes from Bostrychus sinensis, assembly GCA_020698575.1. Lineage (NCBI taxonomy): Eukaryota > Metazoa > Chordata > Actinopteri > Gobiiformes > Eleotridae > Bostrychus > Bostrychus sinensis. Next base: position 1,397,763 of record CM036255.1, on the reverse strand, counting down.
GCGGTCCTGGGATCTCAGGTCCTCCGGAAGCTCTACAGCGCCAGTGGTTATACTTCCCTGAACAGCGACCGTAAGCGTCGCAATGGGAAGGAGTCGCTGTTGTACAGTGTGAGGCAGCGTCATGGACATCAGATGACCTTTACTAAGTGTCATCCCCAAGGGCATACATTCAAATACTCCACTTTCATGAGCTAGGTTTTACACTCATACTGAGAAAAGGTTTCATGATAACCTAATACAAATATCAATGGTGAAAAACAGTGGATGAAACAAATACCCAACAGTTGTTAAATACAATGATTGTAAGTCTTCATAAAACAGTTGTGCTATTGTTCTGTGAAAGCAACACGTGAATGCAAATAAAGTCACCTTGTTGAGCAGATAAGTAGAGAAATTTAATTGTCTCCCCGTGAGACTAACTGTGTCATCGACCACAAAGATGAGAGTCTTGGTCCATGCTTTGGGTCATCTTTGGGAAGTCCAGTCATAAAACCAGAGTTCAGTACTTGGTCAGTTTCAAAAGGACGTAGTGTTGTCACATTTTGGTAATGTTTAGCTGGAGGTGTTTATGAGGGCTTTAGGTCAACCTTGAGCTGTCATGAGGTGGCTATGGAACAGATGGGGACCTTTGCTTGTGGCTCAGGATTATCAGAAAGGTCACTTTGGCTGTAGAATGACTTCCTGGAAAGTTTGTTGGGTTTCATCAATTAGATCAGCAAAAGGGTAGAAACCTGGTCCAGCTCCTTGCTACAATCTGAAGATAATTAACATTTTTTGTATTAGTCCTATAATAATATTGTGCCACCACAGTAAAATGACAGGACCCAGCAGGCTTCCCCAGTAAAAAAATATCCTGGCTACACCCCTGCAGACAGCAAAGTCACCTAGTTTTGTTGACATGTTTTGTTAAACATTCAGATAAATTCAACATGGAAATGCCATATATATGTTTGTATGCATTTCTTTGTGGTCAAAATTGAATGTTAAACATTAGTCACAGATGCAAAGTGCAAACAGGTGCAACACTTATGTGGTACTCAAATAAATTTCCCTAGGTTGGCATGTCAAAGTTAGGAATGAGAAGGACAGCTCATGGAGGTAAAGTCAGATGTGTTCAGGTTGAGATGGTTTGGACATGTACAGAGGAGGGATTGTGAATACTGTATGTGGGTAGAAGGATGAGGCTGAGGTTAGAGCTGCCAGGCAGGAGGCCCAGGGAAGACCAAAGAGGTGATTTGTAGATTGTAGGGAACGACGACATGAAGTTAGCTGCTGTAGGTAGAGAGGATGCAGTGGAGAGGTTCTGATGGATGCTGAGGATTTGAACAGTTACACTTAATGATACACTTATACTCATTCAGCTTGCAGTGCAGAATGTGGGCAGTGTAGTTGGAGTTGACATAACCCATAAACTAACAGGGGTGAGAATGGAGCTGTGAAAGGTGTGTGGCGCCCTCTGCTGGGCATGTGTCTCTTCTTCACTAACCACTGCTCTCTGTTACTGCTGACTAACCACTTCTCTCTGTTATGGCCAACTAACCACTGCTCTCTGTTACTGCCGACTAACTACTACTCTCTGCTACTGCCGACTAACCACTGCTCTCTGTTACTGCTGACTAACCACTGCTCTCTGTTACTGCCGACTAACCACTGCTCTCTGTTACTGCCGACTAACCACTGCTCTCTGTTACTGCCGACTAACCACTGCTCTCTGTTACTGCCGACTACCCACTGCTGCTGAATAACCACTGCTCTCTGTTACTGCCGACAACCACTGCTCTCTGTTACTGCCGACTAACCACTGCTCTCTGTTACTGCCGACTAACCACTGCTGCTGACTAACCACTGCTCTCTGTTACTGCTGACTAACCACTGCTGCTGACTAACCACTGCTCTCTGTTACTGCTGACTAACCACTGCTCTCTGTTACTGCCGACTAACCACTGCTGCTGACTAACCACTGCTCTCCGTTACTGCTGACTAACCACTGCTCTCTGTTACTGCCGACTAACCACTGCTGCTGACTAACCACTGCTCTCTGTTACTGCTGACTAACCACTGCTCTCTGTTACTGCCGACTAACCACTGCTCTCTGTTACTGCCGACTAACCACTGCTGCTGACTAACCACTGCTCTCTGTTACTGCTGACTAATCACTGCTCTCTGTTACTGCCGACTAACCACTGCTGCTGACTAACCACTGCTCTCTGTTACTGCCGACTAACCACTGCTGCTGACTAACCACTGCTCTCTGTTACTGCTGACTAATCACTGCTCTCTGTTACTGCCGACTAACCACTGCTGCTGACTAACCACTGCTCTCTGTTACTGCTGAATAACCACTGCTGCTGACTAACCACTGCTCTCTGTTACTGCTGACTAACCACTGCTCTGTGTTACTGCCGACTAACCACTGCTCTCTGTTACTGCCGACTAACCACTGCTCTCTGTTACTGCTGACTAACCACTGCTCTCTGTTACTGCTGACTAACCACTGCTCTCTGTTACTGCTGACTAACCACTGCTCTCTGTTACTGCTGACTAACCACTGCTCTCTGTTACTGCTGACTAACCACTGCTCTCTGTTACTGCTGACTAACCACTGCTCTCTGTTACTGCCGACTAACCACTGCTCTCTGTTACTGCTGACTAACCACTGCTCTCTGTTACTGCCAACGAAGGAGACACTTATGTCATGTCCACGTTTCGAAGGCTGGAGGTACGTGCACATCCCTTATAACAGTGTGGGACTCTGATGCTGGCTTTTCAGAACTGTGTGTGTGAGATATCTGATCTGTTATTCTGTTTTAGGTAAATGGTATTCCTGAAGAAAGGAAGGTGGCTGAGGCTCTGAACCTGTGAGCACAAACATCCTTCTTCAACAAGAAAACACTCCAGACATTTAACACTTTGCTCTTTTCAAAAATCCTCTCTGAACAGATCAGTATTAAAACGTGTTGCTGCATTAATTCTATAACTTTGTCATGTGTCACATTGTAACATGTTTTTGTAAATAATGAGTCTTGGTCTAAAGTGTCTTGGTAATAAAGAGTCTCTGTTTTAATCCTATCAGCTGCTTTGTTTTTCACCATTTTATAAATATAATTATCGTTTATCATTAGAAAACATACATTTTATTTGTTAATATTATAAATGTTTATAATTATTTTTAATAGCGTAAAGCTTGATTACTTCAAATAACAGTTAGTAACCTACTCAGCAAGAAGAGTGTGAGTTCAGACCTTATTATGTAAATATACTTTCTCCAAAATTATTTAAGTGAAAGCATGTTTATAAAATGTACCCAGTAGCTCAGGAGATAGAGCCAATTGCCTACTGACCAGAAGGTTGGCAGTTTGATCTCCACTCCCAGCATCACAGTATGTGTCTTTGGGCAAGACACTTCACCAACCTTGCCTCCAGTGTCTGTGGCGCTGGTGTATGAATGACTATTATTATAAGAACATAAAGAACATATTCTTCAAAAGAAGTAATGACATAATTTTCTCAAGTATTTAAATACCCTAGGACAACAGCAGGGATTTACAAACAATAAGTCACACAATCAAACATAAAGACATAAACAATAACTAAACTAAACAGTCCCAGGACATCCCCTGTACTTAGACCCTCCTTCTCAGTAAGGAAAAACTCCTAAAAACCCAGCTGTGGGGCAGAAAAAAAGAAGAAACCTTGTGAATAATCTGTGCTATTCAATAATCCTGTGTGCTGAGACCCTCTCTTTCTTAAGAGCTGAAAATGCTCGGTCTCAAGGCTCTACAAAGACACATCAAACCAGGAAGTGCTCCTGCATTTGTGACCTTGGGTGACAATTAAATTTTTTTACAAAATACAATGAAAATACTAACTATGCACACTATAGCTTAGCACAATCACACATCAGCTGAGCCCGCAGTTCAGTTCAGTATCTCCAAAACACCTGAGCTGTCCCTATGATGTATTTTTAAATTGGTGCAGCATAGGGCGGTGGTATATAGGATGTTTGATGTTAAGGAAAATAATAAGGACAAAAGAGGACAAAATGGTGGAAGATGAGTCTTGTGTGGTTTTCAGGGAAGAGTTGAGATAGGCTGTGGGCAGTCAAGAGGTGCTTCCAGATGACCGGACAATTGCAGTTAATTCGATCAGGGAAACAGGAAAGTACCAGGTATGTCATCTGTAAGGAGGAAAATAGAGACTTGATGGAATAAGGAAGTTCAGGTATGCAAACAGACAAAGAGTTTACCTAAGAAGAAGTGGGACACTGAGACATCCGAAGAGAACAGACAGGAGTACAGGGTGGCGCAGCGTGAGAGAAAGGTGGCAAAGGCCAAACAAAGAGAATATAATGATGTATAGTTTAGGTTGGACTATAAAGCCAGAGAGATGGAGATGCTGAGGGTGTGCAGCAAGTTAAGGTGATTAAAGAGATGGATGGAATGCCCTGACTGTAATGGGAAGCTGGAAAGAGGACTTAGAAGAGTTAATGACTGAGGAAAATGAGAGGGAATAAAGTGTAGAAGAGTGGACTCTTGTGGATCAGGAAGTAGCAGAGATTACAAAGGGTGAAGTGATGTAGAAAGGCAGTTGGTCCTGATTACATACCAGTGGAGGTATGGAAGTGTCTAGGAGTTTTGAACTTGGTTGTTCAACAAGTTCCTGGAGAGTTAGAGAATGCCTGAGAAATGGGGGAGACAGGGCCAACAAAACAAGGTCCTCACCACATTCATGGTGCTCCCAAGAATGTGGAGACCATCGATGGACTGCAGACTGTAGCTTGAGCCAAAAGATGTTCCAAACAGCTTAACTCGGGACATTTCAGGGTTGAAGACCTCTGCTGCTGCTGCTTCATTATACAGGTCAGTCTGTTTGTCAGTGATCATCTTCCTTTCCTGTCTTAATGGCCTCAACTTCACTAGCTCTGCAGTGGAGGTTTTCAAAAACACTAAGTGAAACCTAGGATTCAAAATAATGACCCTTATTATATTTTTACATTTTCTTGAATTAAAGCATGCAGTTAGTCATTCACGCATGACTATGTTTGTATCTGCTCCATAGACACTTCTGGAGTCCACCACTGGGTTCGGGGGTTGTCACCATGACAAGTATCACAGACCCTGCGACTACAGCTCAGAACAGGTCAAAGCTCTCCCAGAGGTGGCAGTTAAATAAAATAAATGCTAAATGGTCACATTTATATAGCACTTTACATCAAGGAACCATTCACTCATTTACACACACATTCATACACCAGTGTGCGCAGACACCGGAGGCAAGGTGGGTTAAGTGTCCTGCCCAAGGACACAACGATAGCATGCAACGTTGGGAGCGGGGTTTGAACCACCAAACTTCTGGTTAGTGGACGACTCTACCAACTGAGCTACTGCCGCCCTTAAAGACTTCCCTGACAGAGTTTTTTGCCAGACACTCCGAGCCCTCACAATGTGTTTGGGTCTGCAGAGTTTGTCTGTCTTCCTCCTCCACCAGTGGATCCAACTCTTCACCTGAGTGTTCAAGACACTTGGCGGTCAGAAGACACGACTACAAAAGTCTCACAAATTCTCATATTAATTTATACCACTTACATGACACCCAGCTCTGAAAAGAGTTTGAAAGAGGTAACCATTTCTGATCTTCAAGTTACCAGTTATGTCTGTATGTAGGATGTTATGAGGTAGGCTGGCTTTAAAGGTACCAGTAGACGTTTCCGTGGGGAGCCATTCAAAAAAAAAAAAAAAAAAAATTATGTCTCTGTGTCTGGTGGCCTAGGACTCAACTAATACATTTACTGTGTAAGTTATTTCCTCCATTCTGTTAGCAGAAAAATAGATGACAATGAACAGCACATTATACACATACATGGTGAATAAAAGTATGCAAATGGGAGGTTATTTCAGCTGCAGCATTTTAAACAACCCCTCCTTGAACTGCCACCTTATCGTGGTGGAGGGGTTTGAGTGCCCGAATGATCCTAGGAGCTATGTTGTCGGGGGCTTAATGCTCCTGGTAGGGTCTCCCATGGCAAACAGGCCCTAGATGACGGGCCAGACCAAGAGCGGTTCACAAAACCCTTATGACGACTACAAAAACGAGGCCAGTTACGTCATCCGGTATGGCCCCACCCTGGAGCCAGGCCTGGGGTTGGGGCTCGATTGCGAGCGCCTGGTGGCCGGGTCTCTCCCCACGGGACCCGCCGGGCCCAGCCCGAAAGGACGACGTGGGGCCATCGTCCCTTGGACCCACCACCCACAGGAGGAACTGTAAGGGGCCGGTGGTAGGAGGATCGGGCAGAGGTCAAAGGCGGGGGCCTCGGCGTCCCAATCCCTGGACGCAGAAACTGGCTCAGGGGACATGGAATGTCACCTCGCTGGGGGGGAAGGAGCCTGAGCTTGTGCAGGAGGTTGAGCGTTACCGACTAGAGATAGTCGGGCTCGCCTCCACGCACAGTTTGGGCTCTGGAACCCAACTCCTTGAGAGGGGCTGGACGCGTTGCCCGCGGTGAGAGGCGGCGGGCTGTTGTGGGCTTTCTCATAGCTCCCCAGCTCAGCCACCATGTGTTGGAGTTTTCCCCGGTGAATGAGAGGGTCGCATCCCTGCGCCTTCGGGTTGGGGACAGGTCTCTCACTGTCTTTCCGCCTATGGGCTGAGCAGCAGTGTAGAGTACTCGGCCTTCTTGGAGTCCCTGGGAGGGGTGCTGGAAAGTGCTCCAACTGGGGACTCCGTCATTCTACTGGGAGACTTCAACGCTCACGTGGGCAGCGACAGTGACACCTGGAGGGGCGTGACTGGGAGGAACGGCCTCCCTGATCTGAACCCGAGCAGTGTTTTGTTATTGGACTTCTGTGCTAGTCACGGATTGTCCATAACGAACACCATGTTCAAGCACAAGGTTGTCCATCAGTGCACGTGGCACCAGGACACTCTAGGCCGGAGGTCGATGATCGACTTTGTTGTCGTGTCATCTGACCTTCGGCCGTGTGTTTTAGACACTCGGGTGAAGGTAGGGGCTGAGCTGTCAACCGATCACCACCTGGTGGTGAGTTGGATCCGCTGGCGGAGGAGGAGGCCGGACAGACTCGGCAGGCCCAAACGTATTGTGAGGGTCTGTTGGGAACTTCTGGCTGAGTCCTCTACCAGAGGACCTCTGGGAGAGCTTTGACCAGATCCCGAGGGAGGCTGGAGGCATGGAGTCCGAGTGGACCATGTTCTTCACCTCTATTGCCAATGCAGCCGTCAGGAGCTGTGGCCGTAAGGTCTCTGGTGCCTGTTGTGGCGGCAACCCCCGAACCCGGTGGTGGACACCGGAAGTAAGCAATGCCGTCAGGCTGAAGAAGGAGTCTTATCAAGCCTGGCTGGCTTGTGGGACTCTCGAGGCAGCCGATGGGTACCGGCAGGCCAAGGGTGCTGCGGCCCGGGTGGTTGTGGGTCTGGGAGGAGTTCGGGGAGGCCATGGAGGAGGACGCCGCCTCAGGAGGGGGAAGCAGTTCTTCACCAACACTGTTTACAGTGAGGGTGGGGAGCTGTTGACCTCGACTGGGGATGTTGTCGGGCGGTGGAAGGAATACTTTGAGGATCACCTCAATCCCACCGACACGTCTTCCGTTGAGGAAGCAGAGGTTGGGGACTCGGAGGAGGATTCATCCATCACCCAAGCTGAAGTCACTGAGGTGGTTAAAAAGCTCCTCGGTGGCAAGGCACCGGGTGTGGATGAGATTCGCCCTGAGTACCTCAAGTCTCTGGATGTTGTGGAGCTGTCGTGGCTGACACGTCTCTGCAACATCGCATGTCGGTCGGGGACAGTGCCTCTGGACTGGCAGACCGGGGTGGTGGTCCCTCTTTTCAAGAAGGGGGGCCGAAGAGTGTGTTCCAACTACAGGGGGATCACACTCCTCAGCCTCCCCGGGAAAGTCTATTCCAGGGTACTGGAGAGGAGAATTCGGCCGATAGTCGAACCTCGGATTCAGGAGGAACAATGCGGTTTTCGTCCTGGCTGTGGAACAGTGGACCAGCTCTACACCCTCTATCGGGTGCTCGAGGGTTCATGGGAGTTCACCCAACCAGTCCACATGTGCTTTGTGGACCTGGAGAAGGCGTTCGACTGTGTCCCTCGTAGCGTCCTTTGAGGGGTGCTCTGGGAGTACGGGGTCCGGGGCCCTTTGCTAAGGTCTGTCCGGTCCCTGTATGACCAGAGCTGAGGAGTTTGGTTTGCATTGCCGGTTGTAAGTCGGACCTGTTTCCAGTGCATGTTGGACTCCGGCAGGGCTGCCCTTTGTCACCGGTTCTGTTCATAATTTTTATGGACAGAATTTCTAGGTGCAGCCAGGGGCCGGAGGGAGTCAGGTTTGGGGACCACAGGATTTCATCTCTGCTTTTTGCGGATGATGTTGTCCTGTTGGCTTCATCAGATGGATGGCATTTTTAACACGAAATATTAATGATGAAGAAAGCAGGGGTATGTAGCAGTTTACACATGCACTGAGTTCTGAGCACTCTGCCCTCAGTTTATGCAGACATTTACAGAGACCATCACAAGACCATGTTCCTGATGAGAGAATCATGAGCTTTCACAAAAATCACAGAGATTTCTCCAATTTCTCTGAATCTTTTGACGATGTTATGCTCTGTAGATGTTGAGATTTGCAAAGCCTTTGCAATTTGGCATTGATGAACATTGTTTTTAAAGTATTTCACAATCTTTATATGCATTCTTTCACAGATTGGAGAGCCTCTGCCCATCTTTACTTCTGAGAGACTGCCTCTCTGACGTCCCTTATAGCTAATCATCTTACAGACCTCAAATCAGTTAACTTAATTAGTTGCTAGGTGTTCGCCCAGCTGAATCTTTTTAAAGTGTCTTCCTTTTTCAGCCATTTGTTGCTCTATCTTAACTATTATGAGACCTGTAGCAGGCATCACATTTGAAATTAGCTAATTGTGTGCATAAAATTGTAACATTTCACACCGTAAATTTGTTGTGTTATCTACGTTCTATTGTGAATAAAATATTGGCTCATGTGATTTGAAAGTCTTTTAGTTTTCATTTTATTCAACAAAAAAAAAGTTCAAACATTTTCAGAATTTGTGTTGTAGTTCTCAGAACTGTGCAACCCGTATTCAGTTCTATGAACTCCCCAGCCTCAGAAAACTTTGCCCACATTCGCACTGCCAATAAGAACAAGAGATAGTTTTTAGAATAACTTAAAATATCACTTTTAGAGTTTTGCTGAATGCAAATTGATAAGGCTACAGTCAGGCACATGCTTGTCTTGTCTGATGTCTCCAGCTCCTTTATATCCAGTTACGAACCATAACTTCATCATGATTGAATAATCAGGATCCCATCTGTAACATAGCATTGTTCAAATGACAAAATCACAGATTTTTCTTGTTGTAGACCCCAAAATATGTCATGTCTATTGCTGTGAACAGACATGAAGGGTTTAACTATGTTGTTAAACGTGAGCAGAAATGTCAAGTTCTGCTCACGGGAGAATTTCGAGCATTTGCCCAAACACTCTTGCTCCTCTGTCCCATTCACAAATGTCGGCTTGGTTTTCTTCAGTGTACCACTTCAGCTCCTGCTCTGTTCACTGAAGTCCATCAGAAAGTATCATGAGTTTGAACAGAGCTCAGGGCCCAGGAGTAGAGTGGCCCCTGGCCAGCAGCAGCAGCAGACTGAGGAGCCCCGTGGCCCCCAGCGTCTTCAGCAGAGCCACAGTGTCTTTAGGAATGAGCAGCTGGGCCAGGACGTTGGTGATGAGGGAAATCTCGTGAGCCACACACACAAAGATGAAGCTGCTGAGCAGGATGTTTAAGGAGGGGTTTCCAGGGATGAGCACTAAGATGCCCTTGGTGTCTGCTGCCAGCCAGATGTGGTACTGGCAGATGAACAGCTGGACACAGACCACATATCTGGGTTACTATTCTTCATCTTGTCACTGGAAGAGACAGAGTCAATTCTCTCTTACCTCTAAAGAGATTTTTCCAAACCACGCAAAGAAGGAGCTGTATATGGAGCGGGCATAGCCAGGAATGTTTCTGATGAGGATAAAGGCCAGAATCTGTGAAGAACACACACAAGCATCACAGTGTGGAGGAAGTCAAGATGACAGCATCTGTACTGGCTTTAATTTCAGACATGACATTACCGGGACCACAGAGATGTATGGATGCATCGCGTTGCACTCGGCTTTGGTTTTGCAGTTGCTGGCCCACACGGAGTAGGTCTAAAAAAAAAGGGGGGACAAGATGTTAGAAAACATCACGACTTCAACTCAAAGACAGCTGCTTCTGGCTTGAGTCTTCCATATAGAATAACATAAACCAGGTCAAAGTTGAGACTACAAAGGACTTACGATAAAAGAGAGGACAGACAGAAACAACAGCGGAATGGACACTTTAGCTGAGAACAGAGTTTCTCCTCTGCCCTCCGACAACACCTGCCTCTTCTGAAGAAGCAGATAAAGGAAGGCAAACAGCATCCCCTGCATCACGGCCTGCACAACACATCAGTAAATGACATCAGCATCACATCAGAAAAGTCATGGAGCCAGCCGCATTAGTCATTAGTGAAACTTACAAAACGGTCCAATTTCCACCGGAACCACCACTCACGAACGTTTCCATTGAGCTCAAACAGCTCCGAAAGTGGCCATGCTGAGAAAGTGCTCTCAAACAAACCCTGCACATTTGACACAAAGACAATAATAAATGTAACATGTTTAAAAACAATATTCAGGAAATCTCTGTCTGGATTTAAAGGTTTGTGTTGGTGTTACCTGTGAATAAGCAAAGATGCAGATGAGCAGCAAAAGGCCCAGTAACTTCAGCAATATTCCAACATGCCACATGGCACTGTCTGTTCACACAAAACCAACAGACACACAAATGATGATGGAGCATAATCAACACACACTTAACATTATCAATCCAAAAATGTTTTGATGAACGTTTCTTAAAGGCGCTATATTCTGCAAAAGGCCTTTTCCTCTCTTAGTCTTTGTTCCCTCATCAAAAACACACCTGGAGTTGTGTTGTTTCATTTACACCTGTTTGAGTAATCCAGTATTCTCTGGCACTAAGTTTCTGTGAGCTCCAAACGGCTCGTTCCTTCTTACCCCCACCTCCCTCCAAACCTCTTCCCACTCCAGGGAGCACTGACCACTCAAGTCCTCTACATCCAGTATGCTTTGATTCATTTATCTAAAAAAAAAAAAAAAACAGTGTACAGCTCTGTTTCCACTGATTCCTCACAGCCATTTGTAATTTTGTAGTAAAATGTCATCATACAAGTTTAAGAAAGTAAACAGCTTTTTTGTGTTTCTGTTGGAAAAAGCTCCACAGAGCCCTGTGCTGGTATCTTCGCCTGCTTCCTTATAGCACCAATAAACTATTTATTAAAAACGTTTTCTTTTAGTCACATAATGTTTTTAAAGTTTGTGACACATGCTGCTGTTCTAGAGGAGACCAAGTTTGGTTTTCAAAGATAAAAAAAAACTTAAAAATGTGGTGCCTATTGCATTGTTTGCGTTGGGACACGTACTGTTGGCCTTCTTCTGCAGAATCTGAGGCCACATGGCCATTGTGCCGTAGATCATCACAAACCAGAATGTGACCAGAGGAACAAAGTAATAGAACTGGTATGGTCTGTCCATCACCACACACAGCACCACCACCAGGAAGTTGAGCCGGAAGAGCACCTGCGGCACAACACATTCACATTTCTGCTGTTGATCAGAAATCACGGGGCTATAGAGAGCTTTCGCTCACCTGACACACTCTGTACAGGCCAAAGTCCCCTTTGAGCCAGAAGAATGAGAAGTGTCCGTAGCCTGTTTGGAAAAGATAGGCTGCCACCAGCACACGGACGTGCATGTAGACTGGAATGAACTGAGGGAGAAAAGGACTTGGATCAGCTGCTGTTTCTTTGACAAAATCTGTTACAGAGCCTGACAAAGGACTCACAGCACTGGCTCCTGAAATATGATAGATGAGAATGACCAACTGCATCCAGCCCTTCCACTCATCAGTCTGCTCTCTGTTCAGCACACGGCTCTGGACCAAACAAACACACATCAAATTCTGAGAATCAAGTTTGTCCAAGATAAAATCCAGTGGAAAATAGAAGTCTTACCTCTTTACTGCTCTCGCTGCAGAACACTCCCAGGACAAAGACATTGATGAGAGGGATGAAGAAGGCAGAGTGAGTGTAGTATTTCTGCTCCTTCATAAACACATCTGCTCTGTCACACAGGTAGAAGTAGGCCATGATGAGGCCCATTCTGCACAGTGCGCGGCTCGCTGCCTCGGCCCCCAGTGGGGCAGCCGCTGTAGCTGGCTTCTTCTCCTCTAAACTTTCCACATCAGGGGCCACAGGCCGCCGATGGGGCCTCTCTCTCAGGACATGGAGAAACATGAAAATTAGAGCTGAGCCTAAAAAGAAACAGAGCGCCATCTTCTGGAGGAAGGTGAGCGGGGGCATGGTCTGGCAGCACGAACCATCGATGGGCCGAACGACTTTGTTACACAGACTGTTCATGAAGACCATGGCTCCCTAAGAAGACACAAGGCCAGGTTACTGAGCTGACAAAGCTGACACACACTGGTCTACAGGCTTCACTTGTGTTGGTGATCAGAGGGACAGACATTCACTTAAAAGAAAAAAAAATCTGAGAACAATCACATCTGATTTTTTAAGTAAATGGAGCAATACATATCAAAGCTGTATTATGCAAAGAAGAATGCATGTGATCCACAAACGCTGCCTATTTTCAGACACATTTGATATTTCAGTATGTATCTTTTACACAGAAGGCAATATGAGCAGCACAAGGCTGTGTTACTGAACTATTGTCAGAGACTAAAGTCCAGATTTCTCTCTCAATAAAACGCCCTTTGATTCCAGCTGCTGGGAGCTGCACACACCAGTTCTGTGTATTTTAAGCCATGGGGGAATGTTGATGAACTGCTTGACTACAGCCAACACTACAACAGTAATCTCCACTATGTGGGGTGGCAGTAGCTCAGTTGGAGCCGCTTGTCCACTAACCAGAAGGTTGGTGGGTCAAACCCTGCTCCCACCATTGTATGCTGTCGTTGTGTCCTTGGGCAAGACACTTAACCCACACTGTAAACCCAAATAGTATTTATTACAAGCAAAATTCTAGTGTTCTTACTTAGGGTTCACCAAAATGTTGGATCTACTAGAAAGAGATTATTGTTAATAAAAAGTTCTTCATATATAGTTACCATAACTAAAGTAACTTCAGTAATGAGTTCAAATTTGTACTGGGCATGCGCAATAAAGCTTAACAGCCCTCCTCTACACTGAGCAACAGCACAGGCCTGAGGACTCTGAACTTCGCCTGATTAAAGGTAATTAACGCATACTATCTTTGTTTTTCTTATGTATTGGTCATAGTTACAGTGAAGACAGTACAAAGGCTAGATAACTTGTATGAGTGAGTAAGTCACATGCTTAACACTGAACATCCAGGTTTAACAATAACATTAGGTTGGGTGGTAGCACAGTCCACTTCAGGGCCAGCTCAGCAGTGCTTAGCTCACTTTGGTTCACGCACACACAACAAGAGCAGAGGAGGTCACTGTGAGGAAGAGGGAGAAGGGAAAAGTGTAGCCTGATGGATTAACACAGCATAGGCACATTAACCATTTTGGAAAAAGAAAAATTTCTGGGTGATTATAGTTTATAAAGTTATATGTATAAAACAATGATTTATCATTTCATTTTTTAAAAAGGTAACTAAATAGAATTGCTCAAATATCTGCCTGCACTTGGAATTTACTGTTGTATTTTTTTCTGATTCAAATAATGTAGTAGCTTTGACTTTTATAACTGCTTATTGTTTTTATTTATAACTACTATGTTTTCTTTTTATTTACAAATTTCCAGTTGCCATGGCAATCATGTTTTAATGTTATCCTGGCTGACGGTGACAAAAAGACCATCATTTCTGAAAAACCACCTAATGTTGATGCACTGAAAGTTGTGGAAGCACATCATTCACTCAGAAGCTCCTGTTTGTGAGAAGCTGGACAAGTGGCCAGCCCTTTCCACCGGAAATCAGATTTGTTTTACCGTCCTCTTTACAAATAAAAAGGCAGTTAGTATTTGGATCATTTTAATGTAAATAATCACTTTGTGTGCTTAGATCTTGTCAGAATTCACCTGAATATGTGGACGAAATCTGCAGTCTGAGTTTTACGCAGGACTGGGCTCACACTCTGCACGTTTTGCATGTTTTCCAGTAGAAAAGACGAAATCAGAAGACATTTTTTGTCAAGTTTCTTCAAAGGTAATTAGGTTAAGTATTACATTTTCTGAGTCATGAATTGATTGTTATCCTCATTATTTTTTGTTTTTGTTTTTTGTACAGACGCCTGATGTACCATGCATGTGCACTACAGTTCTGGGTGGTCTTCCGGTCCCCAGGGGATGATTCTGAAGACTTTAAGGATGTGTTTTGTAAGTCTGTCATTTGCTTTTTACAGTTCCCTTTATTAACAATTACAAGTTCATGAAAACACTAAATATTTCCAGTGTTGCTCGTAAAAGATGTTTTGGTACCATTTTTTATTCATGACTGGGTCAGGACCGTCTCCTAAGGTCGATTCAGCTGCAGGACGGGGCAACCCCAGTGCAGAGCTTGCTCAGGAGAGGCAGCAGGCAGCTGTGAGTGCATCTGTATGTACTGTAAGGAGAAGACTTTTGGGGGATGGCATGGCATCAAGAAGGGCAGCAATGGCAGCAATCAAACCTGTGTCCTGCCAACAGTAAAGCATTCTGTGACCATTCATGTGCAGGCTTCTTCTGAGCCAATGGAGTGGGATCACTTATTTTGCCTAAGAACACAGCCATGAATTAAGAATGGTACCAAAATATCCTCTAAGAGCAACAATGCATATAGAGAGTGTTTTCATAAACTTAAACTTGTAATAAAAGCCTATGACACAAATTGAAATTTTAAGTAATATTTTATAGCGGTGATTCATTCATGCTATTTCTTTCTCTGTTTAAGCTTCAGATTTAGATGCAGACTACAACAGTGGAACGAATGTTGGCCTGCTCTCCATTCTACCTGAAGACACGCCTGCCACAGCTCCACACGCCCTCATTCCTGAAATCGTGGATGGTGTCCCAAACCTGCTCCATGCTCTGTGTCTCCTCTTTGCTTTACTCTCTGTTTTAAATCATGACTACCCAAACACAATGAGGAACACATTAGATTTCTTTTAAAAAGTATTTTTGACTTTGGAAGCTAAGAATCTTAAACCAAAACTACAAAGTCTCAAAAATCTATTTTTAAGCTAAACTACTCATTTTGTTTATGTGCTAAATGTTTTGTTCCCTGCCAAATATGTTTGTTTCCAAATATGGCAATTTCACTGATTTCAACATTGCAGTTAGAGACATGTTGTTACAAATAGAAGGGTTATAGTGTTAATGGAACCTTTCTGAAGCCAATTGCTATATTTTAGGCATATTGCACAAATGCACTATATTCACGTCTTGTTACAAAAGGATTCGTTGTGTTTTCTATATTATAACTGAACATTTTAAGCCAAATGCTGTACCCGAGACATATTTGATAATTGCAGTAATACCTGATGTGGTTTGATGTCAGAAGTGCCGATTTACAGTGTTAATTCTGATGGTATTGTGAAAACTATAACATATAGTGTTCTTAAAATGTTTTATTAAAAATAAGTAGAAGTTCCATACTTGTGTAAAGTGTCTTCTCTATTTCATTTGTACTTAACAACATGTTCACTTTACTTATGAAAATTTTGGAAACCGATTGCCTATATTATTCTAAGTTGCCATAGCTTAAATTGAAAAATTAATAATGCATTAAGACTACTAGTATTAAGAATGTTGATTAAATTAATAATATAGTAGTCTTATTAATAACTTTAAGTAACATTACTAATCACTAAAGAGTATACTTACTGAAAATGAAATATTAAACTTGCTTGATATTTCTTAGTTAATTTACTAATGAAAAGTTAGCTTTACCTAATTACATAAGATTACTAACTACTATGTAATGTTTCTATTAAGATAACTGGGAAAAAAATAAGGCAATCGGTTTCCAAACTTATTTTAAGTAAACTCAACTAATCAGGGTTTACATTGCACGGGCGGCAGTAGCTCAGTTGGTAGAGCCGCTTGTCCAATAACCAGAAGGTTGGCAGTTCAAACCCCACTCCCACCGTTGCATACTGTCGTGTCCTTGGGCATGACGGTTCCTTGATGTAAAGTGCTTTGAGTACCCATCGAGGTAGAAAAGCGCTATATAAATGTGACCATTTACCCTTTACTATCTCAGTGCTCACCACATCCACGCTGCTCTCAGGCATGTGCACGCCGTCAGTCGACTGATTGACAGTTTCAAAAGCCACCAGACGGGACGCTCCAAATTGTTTGATCTGGGACGTGCCCAAGTTGAGAGCCTTTGCTGCTGCTCCATTATACAGGTCAATCTGTTGGTCAGTGATCATCTTCCTTTCCAGGCTTAATGCCCTCCACTTCACTGGCTCTGCAGAAAAGGTAGGCAAACATACATTATTACTATTATATTTATTATTATCCCAACCAGCCCTATACAAAACCCCTGTCTCCCCCCACTTCCAAAATGCACTTGTTTCTATGCACACCTCCGCCCCACCTCCGTTGCTTTTTTTCAGCTACTTGTGAAATAAGCTACAAAAAGATCAAAGCCCACCCTAACTTCAGGGAGCTGATGACTGAAATATTCCACCGAGTAGGTTTTAATGTTTTGTGACAGTTTTTATCACTGTTGAAGCTGTAAAACTACTGTAGAAATGCTGCATCTGATGCTCACTTCCTGATTCAGGGGCTGCTCTGCTGTGAGCAGGCTGTAGACAGACATCACTAAATCCCAGTTGTATGTCCTTATAAGAGTTTAGAGGGTGTTTCTGGTCACAATACATAGTCAATTCTATGTGAATACCATGTTAATGAGGGGCACGGTGTTTGTGCAGTCACTGGAGTTAGGTGCTCAGTTGAGAATACTCTGGATGCTTGAGAACATTTCATAAATCCCACATAGAGTTCCCTTGAGCAGTTTTTAGAGGGGGGACTTAACTAATTTCCATAAGTAAATAATCAATTCCTCAGCCTTCCCGGAAAGTCTACTCCAGTGTGCTGGAGAGGAGAATTCAGCCGATGGTAGAACCTCAAATTCAGGAGGAACAATGCAGTTTTTGGAAACTAAGGAGGGAAGGCTGACAGAGGATGTTTCTCAATTGCCCTTGCAGCTGGATCATTTCCATTTAGCAGTGTTGCTGAACAAAATGCATAGATTTGGGCCATTTTTTACCCTTTTGCAGAGTGTGTAGGGTCTATTGTTTGTGAACGTGCAGGTCTGACGTCCCCAGTGCATTGTTGGAAATCCCATGGGGTCCAGACATGCACCATATACGTAAGTTTGTGGTGGAAAGTGGGGTAGGTGGACTACCAAGCCCCTGTCCTCATCCATGGAAGGCTAAGTACCAAAGGTGTTGCCAACCAGAAGGCAGCCTGTTGCTTTTTCACAAGTCTTATCATTGGAATAGAAACCTAATTTGCACCAAGCTTCCTGCCAGCTAAATGAGCCCCTGTGTATTCTGACTTGGAAAGTAAATTTCCCAAACTCAGAGCCCCCAAGGCCCGATCAATGGTAGGGGTTTGCCCTCAGCCAAGCTCTCCAGGCCTGGAACCCAAGCCATTCACACAATAAACCCTGATCGGTGCCGCTTCTAAAGATCACCAGAGCGCTCTCAATTTGTTATAGCTGTTCTAATAGATTATAACTCTTCTAATAGATTTCCTAATAGATTTTTTTACAAGTACATGCCAGCAGTCTGTCCTCTCACCTTTTGTACTTTGGCAATATAAAACAATTCACTGAAATAAAGGTAATCATGTGTGGTGCTGGTATACCCACAGAGCTAATCAATGCATGGCCACTACAGAAAAAGAGGTGTCTACTCTATTTGAGGCAACCCATGGGGGGTCCCTGTACATAATATGCATCTGGAGGTACTAGAGATATTGTGGTAACTGCTAAAGTGGGCTGACCTTGAAGGTACCAGTAGACGTCTCCATGGTGAGCCAGGGTCTCCAGAATCACACCCATGGACGTTAGGTTGACTTTGTACTGGTGCAGCCCCTCAGGACTTCCTCTGTTCTGCTTGATGGGCCACTGTGGTCAAATGACAAACAGAAGCCATTAAGTCATGTGTGTTATAGTACAATTTATACTAACTACCTGTTTTTCAGACTTACTGTGGCAGCTCCAACAATGAGAACATGGGGCTTTGCTGCCTCCTGCAACAACAGATACAAAGATACAAAAGATCGCTACATGTGCTCTGCATTCACTTTTACTCACCTGTGACAGTAATATTAAACGTTCCTTCATTGAGTCATTTGTCATAGGATTCCACAGAAAGTTCTGCACAAACACAAATAGATGTTTTGACTTTATTTAGATGTTTTACAGTAGGAGAACAGGACACTACAAAAATTACTCACCACTTGGACTGTGAAGCTATCATCTCTAAAAGTTATGTCTTCATGCCTCTAACAATAAACAGAGAAAAAGAAATATACAAGTAGCTTGAGTTTCTACAGAGATTAAAAAAGTAACAACTATCTGCTGTAGATAAGCCAAACTCTCACTATGGTGAGATTTTCTTTTTGAGGTTCGATTATTTTGACAAATGATACAAACAGCTTCCGGATTCGTGAGTCCCCAACAAAGACAACCTGCTTTCCAGCGAGGCAGGTCTTAGCCTCCCTATGAGAGCACAGATATGAGACAGTATAAAAGGTCACATTCACTTTTTGTCTCTCAGATATATGAGAAATCCTCACATGCTGCTGTATTTGTGCATCATGCAGCCATAAGGCTGCCACACATTCTTCCCCAAGAAGCGTCCTGTGGACAAGCAGCCATTGACATGAGTCTGAGCCTGTGGGGACACACAGAAAGTGCAGTGAAACAGGAGCTTCTCTGTGCTCAGGGCCATTGGACATAAAGAAGCACTTACCACCATAGTAACGTGAGGCCGAGTGACACACCAAGAGTAAGCTCACAGCTAGTACAGATATCACTTTGGCATTGTGAATGGTGAAATAGTAAAATAGTTTGTGCTTGCTCAGGCTGTAAGCCAGGCCCACCATCTTCTCTCCTCTATGACAACAGGCAGACAGACGGGATGTGGGGGCAGGCCTTCCAGCTTCATTGGTGCACGAGGGCCTTTCCCCTTCTGCACAGTAGTCTGCTAGAACCTGGGCAGTGGCCATGAAGAAAAAGAGAGGCAGAAAAAGAAATGCTCATGAATAATGTTTGTTCTGTTCACTACAGCAAACTGCACCAGCT
Organism: Bostrychus sinensis; assembly: GCA_020698575.1. Lineage (NCBI taxonomy): Eukaryota > Metazoa > Chordata > Actinopteri > Gobiiformes > Eleotridae > Bostrychus > Bostrychus sinensis. Next base: position 1,378,354 of record CM036255.1, on the reverse strand, counting down.
CTTTCTCCACAGCGCATATTGTGACACCTCACAAAAATCTAAAGCATAATATTCAGTCTATAACAACCTGATTACACAGTTGACTCCATTGAGAACAGCACTGTTTTATTGTCTACATAGCCATTCACCTTAGCATGAAACCAGCAGAGTATGAATTATTAAGGGTCTATATTCTGCTTTTATTCATATTTTTAAACCAGTCTTGGTCTCCTGGGGAGAACTGCATTCCTCAGAACTGGCACAATAAACCAGCTCATTACACACAGACAGCTGATACCTGTGTTTGGATGCCCTCCCTCACAGAGGCCCAAGTAGAGCGACTCCTAAATACATTGTCTGTATCAAATATCTATCAGTTCTATTTTCAAACATAATGCTTTTTAATTTTAGAAGATTATTACTTGCATAACTTACCATCAATGTATTCCCACGGACCAACTTTCTTGTTCCTTATTGCTGTGGGTACAGTTATTGCAAAGTGGAGTGAAGTTGGCCTGTGACTCCTCTCAATACCTGAGTGTCTAAATACTGAAATTCAACTAGACTGCAGTAAACAGCCTGGTTGTAGAGCTATTCACAACTAGAAAAACTTGACTAACCTGTTCGAGCGGTTTCCTCACTCACTGAGCATTAAGCCCAGGTGTGGCTACTTCTAGCATATTTATTCAGGCCTGTTCCACTTTCTGAAAATGCTGAGCAAAGATTGAATTTATAGGGATGTCAAAATTCTATCTATTGTAATCTAACTATACTCTATTAACTATTATTATACTCTATTATTATCATTTATTATTATTTTTATCTTTGCTGTGTGCGCAGATGTAACAGATCTGACAGACATAAAAGCATTCCTGTGGCAATGTCACTTGAGAACACTGCATGACGTCCATACTACCAGGTTATTGTTGTTTTACATTGTCTTCAGTCATTAGGTTAGTTTTAGTCTGTGGGTGCGCCGTGTGAACGCTGTGATCCTTCTGCCTGTTGAGCCCATTAAAATATTACAGTTGTTAATATGCTTAATCCAGAAACATAAAATAGGTGCACTACAGATATTTATCAGATTTTGGCTAAGATAGGTCCTGGATTCTTGCTGATTAGGTCTTACAAAGTCCTGGGTTTAGTAGGCTGGTAGATTTTGCCTTTTTTCTTAACAGAATTTGGCTTTTCATTACTGAGTTAATTCTTCTTTTGTATAAATTTGTCCTTGCCCAGGCTTGATTTCACGTTCATCCTTAGCTTTAGTGGTGCTATTTTATTTACTTTGGTTATTTTTTGGGTGTTACTTTTTGTTATTTCGGGGATTAGTGAATAACTATTAACCTAGAAGAGTTCCTTAAATAAATTCAGCCAAACCAATTATACAATTAAAAAAAAAAAAATTGTCCTCTCGCCCTCCGCGGGCGGTTTCATCCATCCAAGCTCGGGTCCTCTACCAGAGGCCTGGGAGCTTGAGGGTTCTGCGCAGTATCTTTGCTGTTCCTAGGACTGCGCTCTTCTGGACTGAGATGTCTGATGTTTTTCCTGGGATCTGCTGTAGCCACTCTTCCAGTTTGGGGGTTACTGCCCCGAGTGCTCCGATGACCACGGGCACCACTGTTGCCTTCACTTTCCAGGCCTTCTCAAGTTCTTCTTTGAGGCCTTGGTACTTCTCCAGTTTCTCGTGTTCCTTTTTCCTGATGTTACAATCGCTTGGTATTGCGATGTCAACCACAACGGCTTTCCTCTGCTGTTTGTCCATCACCACAATGTCCGGTTGGTTTGCCACTACCATTTTGTCTGTCTGGATCTGGAAGTCCCACAGGATCTTAGCTCGGTCATTCTCTATCACCTTTGGAGGTGTTTCCCATCTTGACCTCGGGACTTCCAGACTGTACTCTGCACAGATGTTCCTGTACACTATACCAGCCACTTGGTTATGACGCTCCATGTATGCTTTCCCTGCCAGCATCTTACAGCCTGCAGTTATGTGTTGGATTGTCTCAGGGGCCTCTTTGCACAGTCTGCACCTGGGGTCTTGTCTTGTATGGTAGATCTTGGCCTCTATTGCTCTGGTGCTCAAGGCCTGCTCCTGTGCAGCCATGATCAGTGCCTCTGTGCTGTCCTTCAGTCCAGCCCTTTCTAGCCATTGGTAGGATTTCTTGATGTCAGCCACTTCAGTTATCTGTCGATAGTACATCCCATGTAGGGGCTTTTCCTCCCAGGATGGTTCCTCCAGCACATTGTCCTCTGTTTTCCACTGCCTGAGACATTCACTGAGAACTTCATCTGTTGAGGCCATCTTCCTGATGTAGTCAAGGATCTTGGATGTTTCATCCTGGACAGTGGTTCTGACACTCACTAGTCCTCTGCCTCCTTCCTTGCGCTTAGTGTACAGTCTCAGGGTGCTGGATTTGGGGTGGAACCCTCCATGCATGGTTAGGAGCTTTCGTGTTTTCACATCTGTGGTCTGAATCTCTTCCTTTGGCCAGCTTATTATTCCCGCAGGGTATCTGATGACCGGCAGGGCATAGCTGTTGATTGCCCGGACTTTGTTCTTGCCATTGAGCTGACTCCTTAGGACTTGCCTTACTCGTTGGAGGTATTTGGCTGTGGCTGCTTTTCTTGTGGCCTGGTCCAGGTTGCCATTTGCTTGTTGGATTCCAAGGTACTTGTAGCTGTCCTCAATGTCTGCTATTCTGCCGTCTGGGAGTGGGACCCCTACTGTATGGACTACCTTCCCTCTCTTTGTCACCATCCGCCCACACTTCTCAAGTCCGAATGACATTCCGATGTCATTGCTGTAGATCCTGGTTGTGTGGATCAGTGAGTCAATGTCTCTCTCGCTCTTGGCGTACAGCTTGATATCATCCATGTAGAGGAGGTGACTGATGGTGGCCCCATTCCTGAGTCGGTACCCATAGCCAGTCTTGGTGATTATCTGGCTGAGGGGGTTCAGACCTATGCAGAACAGCAGCGGGGACAGAGCATCTCCTTGGTATATCCCACATTTGATGGACACTTGTGCAATTGGCTTGCAGTTGGCCTCAAGGGTGGTCTTCCACTGCCTCATCGAGTTTGCAATGAAGGCTCTTAGAGTCCTGTTGATGTTATACATCTCCAGGCATTCCATGATCCATGTGTGTGGCATTGAGTCATAGGCTTTCTTGTAATCAATCCAGGCGGTGCACAGATTAGTGTGTCTGGCTTTGCAATCCTGAGTGACTGTTCTATCTACGAGCAGCTGGTGTTTAGCTCCTCTGGTGTTTTTACCAATGCCCTTCTGTGCTGTGCTCATGTATTGATCCATGTGCCCACTTATCTTAGCCGCTATGATGCCTGACATGAGCTTCCATGTGGTGGGGAGACAGGTTATTGGTCGATAGTTGGATGGGGCCGTTCCCTTCAGGGGATCCTTCTGGATCAGGATTGTCCGGCCTTCAGTGAGCCATTCAGGGTGGGTCCCATCCTTTAGCAGCTGGTTCATTTGTGCTGCCAGGCGCTCATGGAGTGAAGTTAGCTTTTTCAGCCAGTAGGTGTGGATCATGTCAGGCCCTGGTGCTGTCCAGTTTTTCATACCTGAGACTCTTTCTTGGATGTCTGCCAGTGTGATGGTTACTGGTTCTTGTTCAGGGAGGTTGCTGTGATCTGCTCTTAGATCCTCCAGCCACTGTGCACTGTTGTTGTGTGACGCCTCCTTCTCCCATATGCCTTTCCAGTATTGTTCAGTCTCCAGCCTTGGTGGGTCTGCTATGTTGTTATTACCCTGCCACTGAGAGTACACTTTAGCTGGTTGAGTTGAGAACAGCCGGTTTATTCGCCTTGCTTCGATTTCTCTCGTGTACCTCTTTAGTCGGGTGGCCAAGGCTTGGAGTCTTTGCTTGGCAGTTTCCAATGCTTCAGGTATGGACATCTTGCTGTACCTCTTGGGTGCTTGTTGTTTCATTGCACCTTTCTGGAGCTCTGACAGTTGGCTCACTTCTCTCCGAGTTACCTTGATTTTAGTCTCTAACCTTCTCTTCCATGGTGGATATGGAGCTTTATGGTTGCTCTTTGGTTGATAGCCAAGCTCCTCAAGGATCACTGCTGCTGAAGTGTATATCAGCTCATTGGTTTCAGTGATGGTCATTGTAGGTATTGTTCCCAAAGCTGCATTCACATCTTCCAGGAGACTTTCTGAAGGTACTTCACTCAGCCTGTGTAACTGGTGTCGGGGTTGCCTGGTCTTCATTTTAGCCATGATCTTATCTCTCAGGTCAGTTGCTGCCTCGCTCAGCTCGATGGTGCTTATTGGGGCTTCGTACCCAAATTCTGGATGGGGAGTTGGTGTTAACTCCCCTCTGACCTTGCGTCCTGGCTCCCCCTTGCCGTAGCATATGTGTTGTATCTCATCAATCTCAAGTTGGGAAAGCAGGTGCCGCTTGTGGATGTTGGAACACTGAGCTACTAGTTGTTTAGCAGTGAGTGTTGATTGTGGGTTTCGAAGTTGCCATATTTCCCACATTCTCTTCATGTAACCCCTCTGACTAGGGTTACTGGAGTAGTAGCATTCCAACAGAGCCTTGTTCTCGCATCTCGTCCACTTCCGTCTTGTTCCAGTAGCCCACTTCTCATCAGGCTGCTCTGGTTCCCCAACACCTGACGCAGACCTTGTTTGACCGGGCGACGTCTGAGCCGGTATGTCTCGTAATTCATTGTCTCTCATCATCATTATATATATGAGGTAGGCAATAGCGCAAAGGGTCTTGCCTAAGGACCCACACTATATATATATATATAGTTTTTTTTTCTGCCCTCAAAAGTACTAGTGTAAATCTGTTTTGTTTTGTTTTTTTTTTTTTTTTTTATTATCTGATTGAACTGTTCTATTTAAAGCTGTGTGGTTGGCAGTGTTGTGCATGAACGAGTTCAAATGAACGCGCTCACTGAACACGTTCATTTTTCTGTGAACTTTGAACTGAACGCAACACATTTGTAAATCAATAACTTGAACGTGAATTTGTTCAGATTATGTGAGATGAACGACGTACGTCACTGTTGGGGTTCAATTAAACGTCGGAATTTGTTTTCACCTGAGTCGAGTGACGAGGTCTGCTCGCACTTTTTAAACAGCGCTGTCCCTCACTGCCCACGGGCTCCTCTCCAAAACTGCACCGCTTCACCAGAGAGCGCTTGTGGGCGCAATGCATCTTGGGTAACGTAGTGTGAAGCCATAAATAGTCGAATCTAATATCTTTGGCTTCACACTACGTTACCCATGATGCATAGCGTAGCCTTCATAGCAACGCCGGAGCGGGCAGCAGCAGTCTGGCAATGGCAGTTCAAGTGAAGGCACAGAGAACACAGACGATGCTGGCTCTAACTATGATCATTTACAGACATTTTACACATTGTCACACAAAGACTGACGGAAAAAACCTTACCTTTCTGTGCAAGCTTATATATGCAAAAACCTCCATTTTGTGTGATAGAATTGAAGATCTACAGTGAGGCTAGAAGGTAGGTACATGTATAGTGATAGAAGTCATAGTTTGAAAAACAAGTTCAGCCTTTCATTTACATATCTTACCTAAAAATAAAATGAACTGAACTTTGAACTAGTTCAAAATTAAAATTGTGAACTATGAACGTGAATAGTTCACTTTGAACATGTGTGAACTGAACTTTGAACTAGTTCAGGAAAAGTGTGAACTTGCACAACACTGGTGGTTGTTTATTTCTGGTGGTGTCAATCGATTAAAAAAAATAATCAGATTAATCACACTCCTGGGCTGTGATTAATCACGATTAATCATAATAATTAAAACACGCAAATGAATGGTTTGTAGGAGTTTGCGGCTTGTGGCTCCATAAGTTCAGGGATGGCCATGGATCGCCCCCCGCTCTCAACACGAGTCCAGGACACACAGAAAGCCCAGCTCCCAGGAACGCGCACGGACAGAGGCAGTGAAAGGAAACGATATCAAAAGCACACGTAACATTTATTAGTAAAAAGTCTTACATGAGACTCGTGAGGGGAGGGAAAGGAGAGAGCTGTAGTGCAGCGGCCAAAGCAGTGGACTTGTCCTGAAGTCAAACCTCGGGCAAACGTGTGAGGCAGCTGCTCTCTCTCTGTGGACGCGCGGTCGTTGACCGGGACAGCAAGTTAAGGTTGTGATATACGCACATTTCCACCATGGTCACGCAAACCCCCGAGACGGCTTCACGCTCTCCAGAATGCTTTGAGAAGCGCTGGTGTACAGCAAAACAGATCATGTAATTAATACATTTTAACGCGTTAATTTTTTTTTATTAATCGCATGCGTTAACGCGTTAACGTTGACAGCCCTATTTATTTCACTCTAAAATAAGTACACATAATAAATATATTCAGTGATTAATTTGTAAATCAAATGATACCCGTACCGGAGTCCACAATCAAACACTGATACAGGAACGCACAACACACAATGCGTAAGGGCACACACATGCCAAAATACCAAGTAACTGTTTATCTATACTCAATTTTAAGTTATATTTTATCATATTTCTTAACATTATTATACATTATAGCCAGGAAATCCTTTACCATATCTAGTTGTTTAATACACCCCACACTGCAGTCATGTCCTGGACTCCTCCTCCCTGCATACCTTTAGCCTGTGGCACTCCTGTGCCAGTCCTGTGCCCTTTGGCCACCCATGACCTCACGTAAGGGACTGGGCAAATATGGACGGGAGGGGGGGGCTATTTGATGTTAACTCTGCTGCTGGTGGTGTTTAAGCACTTCTCTCTTGATGTTAACTTAAATAAGGCCAAGTTCAGTGAGCTTGTCATCATATTGTAATAAATAATCAGACTATGGCAATTTATAACAGTATTTCAACCTGATGTGATGACAGCGTTCCACTTCAGTGTAATGTGTCAGTGTATGTTTGTGTGATTGCTCAGCTGATCAAGAAATCAGCTGCAACATGTAATTTCTGCTTTTGTAGACTCGCTCGTGTCATAGACCGACTGTGTGCAGCCACCAGTCTGAACCACGCAAAAACACAGACTCATGCAGCTGTGGTCTGTATAAACAAAGTCTAGACTAGGAAAGGGAGCACACAGCTACAGTGAGCTTTCAGCCTAATCATGTCTCTCCTTTTGCTTTCGCTTCCTTTTGGTGACTGCCATGGAGCGCACAGTCTTCTCCATGGCATTTCCCGGCTCCAGGCTCTGTGATCCTCAGTGTGTTAGCTCGAGCTTACAGATGCATCTGAACAAACAAAAAAGAACAAACTGCTGTGGATCTATGTCCCGTGTGCACAGGGGATATAATGGAGGAATAAAAAGCGCACATTGAGGGCGTGTGGCGTAAGGTTTCCCTACATAACTATGGCTCTGTAACAGTGACACTGGCGTTTAACTGGCCCCAGGGTCTCAGTGCATTAGCTCTAGCTTCTATATGCATTTGAGTAAAAGAACAGACTGACAGGGCACTGCCATGTCCCGTGCGCTCTCTGGTGCAGTGCGACACAGCCAAAACACATCATATAGGTCACCTCCGCCTAACCAAAGTCAGGACAGACCTCACCAGTTTTACCAGCTCCTGGCTGTAAGCAAACACATAACTTTTGACTTAAAGAGCAGCAGTCAGCTGTAGCTCCACTCCCGTTTGTAAAAACACAAAGCCTACTATGGCTCTGTGCAGCTCTGTGGATGCAGCAGGGATTCAACGGGGTCGAAGAACATCTCAAGGTACTCAGTTAGGGTTGCAAAATTCCAGGAATTTTCAAAATTGGAAATTTTCCATGGGAATAAATGGGAATTTATGGGAATAAATTGGAAACATACACAATTCAAAGCTGTCCCATAACAGGGCAATATACTATAGCATAAAAAACCCAAACACACTTCAATATCTGTGTTATTCCTCAGTCACATGTACATGTGGTACATGTAGTAACCTGCTCTGCATACACTTCTATGCACTCTGCATCCCCCTATCACATGCACAGCTGATCTCCACAGCACTACCAAACTCAAGACTGCAGACAACCAGATATTTCTGGTTAGCTCAACTATTAGGGTTGTAAAAATGTGTTTTGTGGTATACTGTGATATTTTGGGGGCACAATATTAAGCATCATAATTCTTCATAGGTATCAATACATTTGTGACAACATCATGCATAATTAACTGGGGGTGGTTCCGTTTTTTGAGTAGATTAATGTAATGTGGCGTTTTTTCACTGATTAAACTGTGTCAGCTCAGCACATGTTCTCTTTTGAACAATTTACAGTCTGACTACCTCTACAAAACAGGTGGGTGTTTGCTGTGTACAGAGGACAACTCTGTTGTAGTTTGAAATGAAATAAAATTGCAGAATTGTATTGACCTTTGTACCAAAAGTTTAATTTGATTATTAGCAATATAGCTTGTATCTGTGTTGGGTTATAATGTTTTTTATTTATTTATATAGGGTTTCCAAATTTAAAAATTCTCAAAATTGCCAAGCATAAATTCCCATAGAAAGTTTCCAGAAAATTTCTGGAAATTTTCCACCCCTTTGCAATCCTACTCACAGTGATACTGCCGTACACCTGCAGGAGCCACCGATGTTAACAGTGGTGAATAGATCTTTCAGTTTGCCATGAAGGTCTATTCATCGGCATTGTAACGTGGCTTTTATTTTTAAACATATTAATTTCTGTGTAATTACACTTCTGACCTAAAACATAGGTTTAGGAGGTCAAAAGAGTTAAATGTAGTCAACACTTTGTTCTGAGTTGTGCCCAGGTTACTGGATCCAAGCAAACAGTGACTGGATCAAAAAAAAGGAGTTCCCAGATCCTGTTCCGGCTCAAATTAAGCCCTGTTTATATAGATCAAGTCTGACTAACACTTGAACCACAAATGTTTATTCCTAGTTTTTTTTTTTTTTTTTTTTTTAAACCAACACACCAACTACAGTCTGTGAATGTATGGCATATTGAAGCCTACTTAATATATTGCACACTGCAGACTTACAGACTGTAAGTCCGCCATTTTGTTACCTTTATATGAATGCGTAAAGAATATTATCAGAGCTACACTTAATCTGTAATTCACGTGAGTCAAGTCAAACCTAGGTGGTTTCAACGGTGCGTCACTGGGGAGCCTCTCTCTGCCCTGAGCCGCTCTGACAGTGCTAAAGCCTGGCTCTGCGGGCCACGGCGGATTTAGCGTGTGCCTCGCTATGTGCCTCATCAATTTTTTGGTGGTTAGGAAACAATCGCATCTCGCGCTCATGGAGCAATGTGCAAGTGTGGGAGGATGCGCCTCCAGCGTCCAATACGCACCACAGCTCACTCTGCTTGAGAACTCAAACCAGCACTGACGCTGCTATAGAGTAGCACGTATTATGCCTGGAGATTATCGCAATGTGAGGCACTGAAGTAATCACGTAAAGACTGGGCAGGTGAGAGGGTCGCTCCTCATACACGTACGCGGACTTGTACCAGGAGTTACATGGTGGTCGCATCTCTTCTGTCTGATTCTTCTTGTGTTAAAACTATATGTATGTTAGCACGCTGTAGGCTAATTAAACATTCACCATCAGTATTTATGTCACCTTGCACTTGTGCCCAGAGAGCACACCTAGTTCTCCCCAGAACTAAACAAGTCAAAAAAGTAATAAATTTAACTGTTGTAAATCTGATTTATATAATTTTAATTTGGTTTTCTGGTGTATTATGTTAAACTGGTGCATTTATTTTGAAAATCATCACATACTTTTGATAGATAATTTGCTATTCACAAGTTGTCCCTCTCTCCCGCTCCCCTCTGGGGGAGTGGGGACTGTTTCAGATGCCTGGCTGCTGGCAGATGTCCCAGTGATGATTGGATCTTAGCTGACCCCATCTGTGCTCCTGTCCCGACCTGTGGGACCCTCAACCTCACCTCTAAGGATTTCCCGGATCTCCCTCAACCCACTCACCTGTCTGGATGAGGCCCCTGCTGCATCCTATGGACTTCCTCAACCTACCTCACCCCACTCCCTGGATGAATCCTTACAGAGCTGATCTATGATCCTATAGATGAGCTAATGAACTAACAGTCCTAGACGCATTGCCTGTCCATCCTGGGAGAGGATCTCTCCTTCAGTTGGGCTCCATAAGGTTTCTTCTTTTTTCCCACAGCTGAGATTTTTAGGAGTTTTTCCTTACCGAGAAGGAGGGTCTAAGGACAGGAGTGTCCTGGGTCTGTTTAGTGTAGTTATTGTTTGTGTTGTCTGATTGTGTGTTTATGTTTGATCAACTGTTTGTGAAGCCCTTTGAGGCGACTTTTGTTGTGATACTGGGCTATACAAATAAATCTGAATTGAATTGAATTGAATTAAACCACACACAGGACTGTTGGCTGTGAGTTGTCAGTCCTGGAGGACATCTACAAACACAGATTTCTTTCTCGGGCATTACTTATTAATGACCCGACCAATCATCCTGCTCACGATAGCTTTGAACTTCTCCCCTCAGGAGAGAATCGTTCTATTAAATGCATTACATCTCACCATGCAAAAAGCTTTTTCCCACAAGCTGTGATAACTTTGAACAATGCACTTTGAACTCCCTCTGACATGCACCCTTTTTAAATTTGATCGTTCATTCATACTTTTAATTTATTTATTTATTTATTTTTTTTTAGTTAGTCACAGGGCTGGCAGGATAGACAATCATTCACTCTCACATTCATTCAATAGGAGCAATTTCGAGTCACCAATTCTCCTAACTCATGCATGTCTTTGCACGTGTCTTGTGTTATCTTTAGAAGTGATAGGCTTACAGTTTGAAGTGGGACAGTGCAACTTTAAGTTGGCCCAACTTGCATCAGAACAGGTGCAACTCAGTCAGCACACACTGGGGACACAACAAGATAAACACAATTGGACTAACTCTGCAACCGTCATCCCACATATGCTGTAAGTCCACTGTAGGGACTTTGTAAGACGTGGAAGACTCGTGGAAGCCCAGTTTTAAAGAAAGCTGCAATTCAATGGAATAGGAGAGAAACTAAAGGAAAAAGTGTTGCAGGTAAAGTTTGTCTCTTTGTTGCTTCTGCCTTCAAATAAACACATCACTGATGTATAAATGAGCCTGTATGACGCATTATAACCAGGGGTGAAAGTAGATTTTTGCTTATGCCAGTACTATAACAATTTACGCCTACATATATATTTTTAATGGCAGAAAAAGCAGATACGCGGTTGAGAATGAATCTTGTCTATAAATAAAAAATATAGACATGGCTTATACGGGGTTTAACAACAAATCAAACACCCTATAAAGGTCAAGGCCCCAAACAAACTGGATGCGTAACTGCAGCGTGGTGACAGCGTCAGGGAACCGTTTTCACTTCAGCCCCAGCTCAGCTCAGAGCCACACTGCAGCGTGAGACGCGAGGCTCGACGGACGTCAAACGGGGACTGTGACACAACTCTCCTAGAAAATCAAACCCACGCCGAATTTTGATGGTGGCTGGCACTGGGTCGCGTTTTTCACCCAAAATACACACAAAATTAGGATAAATTGTTATATTTTGGCAACTACAATGAGCATTACCCATACCTGATGAATTTTGTGAATGGGGGATTTCTGGCTCTGATGGACCATGAACGCGAACTTTCACTTGTATTGTAAAATAACATACGTCTCTTTATTCAAATATAGTCACCATAGGTCTGTTATATGTGGCTGTACTCTCATATTGACTTCTGAATGGCTTTTCTGTAGAGAAGGAGCTGCCAGCAGTGAGCCGCTCACGCAGCCGTGTGAACAACCTCACGTTCCAGCGACGCACTTGTGATGCCAGTACACTCGCTGCTGCGCCCGACACAGCCCGTGTGTTTGGGGCCCAATACACACCGGACGCGCAGACGCGCCTCAAAAAATATGCCCCTATTGTTTTCTGTGAGAGCCCTCACACCGGCGCGTGGCGGTGGCTGAAAACACATGGCCCCTGTACTTCTGCAGTAACAAAGACTGGTTCTCTGCTCCGTGTGACACAGACACACAGCTGTAAACACTGAGGGACAGGGACTGCTAACTCGCTAATAACTCATTAATAGAACAGCTCAGTCTGTCCTCACACAGCCTGGGCAACTTCTGTCACTTTGTCCGGTTATTGACAGATAAAATACATATTTTAAACTCCGTGTTGTTTATGTTAAAGCCTTTGCAAGTGCCGCAGCGCTCCCGGTGTGCGTTGGGCTTAAGACGCGCACGCTCAATGCGTTTGTTTAAGGAAGCGAGACAATCAGTGAATGATGAGAGGGGAGAGGGACATTCTGTGCATTAAATCACATCACGGAGCGAGCATAAGCCACTAAAAAACACACAGACACATATATGATGAGATAAATCACTGCCTGGGTCACATGCTTTAGCGGCAGATTTTTTTTTCTCTCATACGAGCGACCGCGGTCTGCAGTTGCTTTCTAATGTGTGTTAGAGCAGCAAAGACCGGACAGCTGATCTCCTTCCACCCGGTACTGCGTACCCCCTCTAAATCTTATGCCGGTACGTAGTACTGGGCCGTAGCGGCTTACTTTCACCCCTGATTATAACTTATTTTCAACGCCCCATCTGTGCACTGAAAGCTGCACTCTTTCCTCCGCAAAACTTTGGCACCTGCTCCTCTAACGTGCTAAATTTTTAGGCCGATCTAGATCCCCTACTCATGATGAAACAATTTCATTTGCATTTTACATGCCTTGAATTTTGTGCGTTCTAGCAAAAAAGCCTCGTTTTGCATATTCATTGAGTCACTAGAACAAAATCTGCACTCTGCTGATTGAGATGATTGTTAGGTTTCAAGAAAGAGGCTACAACAAGAACATGCTCCAGAAGACTTACAGTCGAGCTAAAAATGTAAACAGGGGCTACCTACTTGAAAAAAACAGGTCTCAAACAATTACATCAAGAGTGATTTTCAGCACTACTTATAGCAGGGAGGCTGATAGGATTAAACAAATAATCAAAAGAAACTGGGCGATCATTGAGAGTGATGAGACACTATGAACAGTATTTCCAGAGCCACCTTTTATTAGTTTTAAAAAGGTGTCTCACTCTCCAAGATAAACTTGTTCACAGCTATCAACCACCCTGTTCCACTAAGACTTGCCTTGGATCCAGACCCCTGGGCTCTTACAGATGTAACAATTGTAACCATTGTTCCAAAATATTGCAAACAAAGACATTTGAGGACTATCATTTACAAAAGGAATATAAAATCAACCATTTCATTAACTACAAGACTACTCATGTTATTTACAGACTTTTGTGGCAGAAATGTAATGTATGTACAGGACAAACTGGCATCTGTACAGGTAATACTAACTACCCTATGGCCAGACACTTAGAATTTCACAATAGTAATCCAGCCTGTCTACAAGCCCATGGAATAGACCACGCTCTGGAAACAAAAGGAAAGGAAACAAAAATAAAAAACAAAATAAAAAAACTTAAACAGTGCGAGACCTCATGGATTTATAGACTTAAGGCTACAAAACACTATGGACTGAATGAAGATTTGGACTTCACTGTGTTTTTATAGACTGTTGGGTTATTCTATGTACTTTATCTGTAGTTTTTCCATTGTAAGTTTGCGTTTACGTACTGTTAGTGTTTCTTGGTTAATACTGCCATCTTGTGGCTCTTTATATACATGTCCACATAGGTGTTTTAAACCTGTACCACTTCCTCACGCACGTGGAGAAACCCTATTGGTGGAATGTGTTTTTAAAACTCACATGACACACTTTACTTCTGTTTGTCCCCCTGATGAAGGCTGTAACGCTGAAACGTGTTGGGGCTTTTTTAGTCTATTGTGACATGTTCTAAATAATAAAGGCTTTTTTACTTTATGAGAGAGTGCCTTGGATATTTTGTTGTATTTACATCTGAGTGTTTATTTTTACCCGAGGAAACACTGGACAGTTTTACCCAGGTTAATGCTGAGATCCTTGATAAAGTTTTCTCCGCAGTGAAACCCACCACATGACTTTCAGATCCAATTCCTACTGCACTTTTAAAGACATTTTATGGATATTTTATGGCTTTTACACATGATAAATCTCTCTCTTCAGATGGGCGTTTTCCCTGCTGCCTTGAAAACGGCGGCCCCTTCTGAAGAATAAAAACAATTTGGATCCTAATGATTTTAACAATTACAGATCAGCATCTAACTTACCATTTTAAAGTAATTTTTTTTTTTTTAGAAAAAAACTAGTTTTATTCAGCTCAATGATATTTTTTTATAATCCTAATACCTTGAGAGATATCAGCCTGGATTTAGGGTGAACCACAGCACAGAGACAGCTCTCCTGAAGGCTTTTAAATGAGTTTAGATGTAACTTGGATTCACAGAAGCTCTCAGTCTTGGTGCAACTGGATCTAAGTGCCGTGTTTGATACAGTGCACCACACTACTCTTTTAAACAGACTCAAACACCTGGTCAGCCTCTCTGGCACTGTTCACAACTGGTTCACTTTCTATCTTACAGACAGTACATTTATGTTAAGTATGGATACATGCTCCTCACAGATCCATAAAATGACATGTGGTGTGCCCTAAGGGTAAATTTTAGGCCCAGTTCTTTTTAGTTTCTATAATCCTGGATGGCAGAGAACGTTTTACACCAGGACAAAACTGAAGTTTTAATCATTGATCCTGAGGCTCAGAAAGAGAAACTCTTATCTATATTACAGGCATTTTCCTTAAACCCATCATCACAAGTGACAAACTTGGGTGTAATTTTTTTTACTCTGAGCTTGGTTTTGTTCCACATATTAAATATGTAACTAAAATAGGATTTTATCACTTAGTTTTTCTCCATTGGTTTGGCTCATTTTGTGAAACAGAAATTACATCCTCAAAACTCTAAGATCATTTGGAAAAACAGTCTTACAGTTCAGCACAACACTATAGCTCAGCTGCAAAAGCTCATAGCTCTCCCAAAACTGTTCACTCATACTTCAATCTAAATCCCTTTTCCATTTAAATAGTCAGTGCCTCCAAAATGGTTAAGATCCTTCTCAATTGCTTTGGCTCATTTCTTGAAACAGACCGAACGTTCAACATTCTTGGTGCTTTTACCAAAATTTATCTGGATGGTTGATCACAACATGGGTCACCTGCAAAAGCACATATCTCTCCCAAAACAGTTCACTTATGTGTCAAAACTACATTTCTTTCTAATATGACTAGTCAGTGCCCCCAAAATGAATTGTCCTCTTGGCATTGTGCAAGCACTGCAAGTCAAAATGTTTAAATGTTTTGTCACTATGGCAGAGGGCCAACTAACACTATACAGAAAACAAGAATTTTACACTAAGAGTAGCCTCCAAGGTTTGAAATCACAGATTGCACTGGAAATTGGAAATTATAACCATTTTTATTCATACACAAAGTAAGTTCCATACATATGTAAAAAGAAAATTCACATTACAGTAACAAACTGTAATACAACAAACACAATATCAAAAAACAAGGAATGATTCAGTGGTCGCGGTCTTCATTCTCCCTCTCTTATCCACTGTCTTCACCCTCCTGGTCATTCACACGCTGCTTTCTGTCTGGCCACATGTTCTCATCCACATCACAGCGGATATTTTCCCTTGCGATGCAACGAGGGAAGAAACGGCGTGCATGCCGCCACCATCCTCTACAATGATCTCCTGTAATCGCGTCACACGCAGCGTCCATAGCATGGAGCAGGGACGGCTGATCCTGAGCGTGATGCTCACACACTCTCCACCTCCAAGCAGAGAAAACCTCCTCAATAGGCTTGAGGAACGGAGAGTAAGGTGGTAGGAACTTCATGATCATCCTTGGATGAGTTGTGAACCAGGCCCTGATGAGCGGGCCAAGGTGGAAATTGGCATTGTCCCGCACAGTGACATAAACTGGTAGGTGAGGCCCTATGAGACCTCTCTCACTTTCAGGGATCAAGTCGGCATAAAGGTGATCCAAGAAGATGAGGAGCTTCTGCATGTTGTATGGACCAAGACTGGGGATGTGAGTGGCCACACCATTCTCAGAAATGGCAGCACACATGGTTATATTGCCCCCTCGCTGTCCAGGGACATCCACCGCGGCCCGGGAGCCAATAATATTACAGCCACGTCTTCGGCCCTTGGTCAGGTTGAAACCAGCCTCATCGACAAACACAAGGATGTGAGGGTCTCGTTTCCCTCCAATGCCATTATTCTCTACAATAGAGTAAAGAACATCAGATCAGTGAGGGAAGAGTACAGTTACAGACAGTTACATAGGAATGTTCTATGTTCTCCTCCACAAGTTCAATATACTACTGGCCACTACTCCAGTGGTTCCAAACTAGTGATAGGCCTATGAGGAAGTACTGCAGGAGGTATTTGATAAAAAGGGGAGTGGGAAATACTGATGACTTACTGAAATGTTACAGTAAAACCTATAGTATTAGATAGATTTGATTGGGAGACAACAAAATAAGGATGATAATTATACAGTAAACTGCAGTTTTCTGTTGAAATTGTTGGAGTCAGATAAAGCAAATACTGATTCTGAAATCAGGTAAAGGGGAAACTGAAGCCAAATAATTGAACTACAGCTTACTGTGATTACAGGTGAGGTTATAATGAGAGACAGCCAGTAACTGACTTACATTTACATACTGGTACCGCAGCTCCTTCACTCTGTCAGAGTTCCTCTCAAATGGTACCCTGTAGATTTGTTTCATCGTCATTTGATGCTTCTTCAAAACCTGGTCTATTGTGGAAATGCTTATTGTGTTTATGTTCTGGAACATGTCTTGTCATTGGAACATTGTCTTGGAGGATGGCATCGCAGATCTGTCTCAATGTGATGGCATTATTTGCCATCACCATGTTACAAATTTCTTTCCTGTTGTTCATTGAGCAGTTTCCCTCTGCCACCCACGTGAGGTTGTCGTACAATCATAGACAAAGAATAGACTAAAATATCAGTGTAATTGTATTGTTTTTTTACTTACAGTCACTTTACCACAATCCTAATGCAACATTGCAGTGACTGGAATACTACTATAAACTGTATAAATTAAGTAATTCCATAGTTTACAGTAACTTGTCCAATATATTTCTTGTCATTTTTAGTATCAAAACATATTCTCCTCCACCTACTACTGTAGGCACACACACACGATAAATGAATAAGTGATACATTTCTTGCCTCATGCACAGTGCCCTGTCCTATACAACATATAATTCCATCATAGATTACATAGAGTTCATACCTGTTTTCCCTGTGAAAGGTTTGGATGATAGAAGAGAGTGTAGAGCGAGGCACATTAGGCTGCACTCGGCGACCTGCCTCTGCCATTGTGAAGCCATGGTTTATGACACGGTCTATTGTGGCCATGGTGATTGTGGCCCGGATTTCATCCGGGACAGCACGGTGCCTTTGTGCTCCTCGGGCTCTTCCCCCTATTCCACCACCACGCATCCTGAGTCCTCCTCCTCTTCTTCTTCCTCCTCCTCTTCCTTGAGGACGAAGTTGCCCTCGCTCATTTGCTTGGCCTGGTCTATCCATGTTCAGAGATCGGACTGGCCCTGGTCAAGCTCTATACATATGTGTTTGGCAGCACACAATCATGGTCAACACCTGTCAGGTAACTGAACATACTGTTTGATTGGTCATCCTAGATGTGTGACACTCCTTCGTTAGTTAGTTAGTTTCACCTGTCTGTCAATGGCTGTCATCAATTTATCAGATATTCCAAGAAATGCATATATGGTATTCATAGTATTATATTCTTGACCAATTTTGACAATTGAACAGACTATTGTGCATGTGAGTACTTATACAATGAAATCATGCCAATATGTTTTGGAGAGAATGATCATTAGACTGAGAATCAACTTATCAGTTTTGATCTACTCATTTGAAAAAATGTGCTAAATGTAGGCTGTTAACTGTTAACTGTAGGCTACTTGTACTTATTCATTTGCAAAGATGCACTGAGACAATTGAGACATGTACTAAGGCATTTGCCATTTGATCAAATCAATGAGAAATGCCATTCTGTTGTGAACAGCTGCCAAGAGGTTTGGAGGATTGTCCATGTTATTTTGAAAATGTAATTTCTGTTTCAAGAAATGAGCCAAACCAATACAGAAAAACTGTAAAAAAAAAATAAAAAAAAAATAGCCAGAGTTCACCCAATTCTCTCTCAGGCCAACAACGCTAATGCATGCTTTAATCACCAGCTGCATTGATTACTGTACTGCCCTGCTTTCTGGTTTTTCAAAAAAAAAAAAAAAAAAAATCTCAGCTCTACAACTTTTACAGAACTCATCTGCATGTGTGCTGAAGAAAACCAGAAGTCGGGCGGGCCTTCATTACACTGGTTTTAAAATCATTGCATCATGTATTTCAGGATTCATTTTAAAGTTATTTTATTAGTTTTTAAATCTTAATGGTCTTGGGCCATCTTATCTTTCAGAATTACTTTTAACCATGTAAGGTACATTGTGCTGCATATTTGTATGAAAGTACTTTTAAAGTAAAGACTGGTTGATTGTAGAAAGACCCAGCTATCACCACACATACAAGAGCCTCAGTCCAGAAGGATGCCCTCTGCAACATCTCCACACAGCCAACTGCTGTTTGACGTTTTCGTACAACCTGAAGGTCCTTTGGTGCACTGAAGGGAAATGCACCCCAAAACATGATGGAGCCACTGCCGCAGTGCATTCCAGAAAACATCTCCAGTGGGATTTTCATGTCATCCCAGTAATGTTGGAAGTCATCAGGACATTCAGGTTACATTTTGTCATAGAAAATACAAGCACGGGGAAAAAGGACCCAAAAATGTTGGAGTGTGAAATAAAATTTTTGGAAAAAACAAACAAAATTCCAACTCCACAGGAAAAAAGCTGAACAAAACAAAAATCCAAAAGCTCAAAAAACAAGACATCACTAAATGTAAAATACCAAAATCCAAGGCACAGCAAAAATACAAAAGCAACAGACGACAAACTTACAGAGCTGGTTGACACAAAGGATAGACCACACTTGAGAGAGACTTGACACTGACAATGAAGTGACAAAAGACTTTTACTTCACTCCATTTTAAAGATTGTTTTAAAAATGATAAACAAATTGCAAGAATACATATAAGTTTCTTTATTACTTTCCAAAATTAAATAAATAAATAAAATTAAATTAAGACTATCATCATATTTCAGCTTGAATTTGTGCATTGTACTTTTACTTCTACTTAAAAGTAGATTTGTAAGCAGCTATTTATAGCTAATAGTTTTAATTGAAAATACTTTGGTGAATGTTTTTGTGCTCTTATCTGAAAAAAAGTAGACTACTTCCTCCACCACTGCAAAATGGACAAGAAAAGAATGAAACTTAACACAACTATGACAAAAGAGGAGTGGACTGGTGCTTTAGATTTATGTTTACTGTGGACAGAAAAGAAAAGGAAGCAGAAAGTGACAGAAAAGTTTGTGAAGTGTGTAAAAGAGGTGCAGAGCAGAGGTTTGTTGGGACTAGAACAGGTAATAAACATTCAAACAGTGGTCCATGCTGCTGTGACTCCACTTTTAGACCCCTAAAAATAATTCCAGCACCCCTAAAAATAAGAATTTAAAGAAAATGTTTTAATGCTATAATTGTGTATTTGAAATAGGTAATGTCAAATTTCTTGATCATATATATTAAAAATCAAATAGGCTTACTTTAACAAAAGAAAAAACAGCCCTGTGCAACAAATGGTTTGATCCATTCCTGCTGCTGTTGCTGCTCTCCCTCCTCCCCTCCTGCTGCAGCACAGACACATGACTCCTCTGTTTCTCTCTGACTGCAGTTAGGTACAGACTGTTGAAGTTTGGGGCGCTTGTCAACTACTGTGCATTAAATAAAACCCAAAAAACTACTTTTTAACATCAACTGACTGCAATATTAGGCTATCTCAAGCCAAATAGTCTGAACTAAAATAAGTTTGTTTGTGGGACAAAAATGTGAGTGAAGCCTGAGCTGAGTAGAGTTAGAAGACATATAGCTTTGCGTATTACCATTAAACTTATATTTTGATGTACTACTGCTAAGGTTAATAAACGCTTCAATATTAGTAATAATACTTTTTATGTGATGTTTTTTCTTCTTTCACTCTAAGGTCATTCTACTTTTAGGTGCATTCCTAAAAGTCCTCAAATAATGAGCTGGTTACAAAGTTAGGAGACTCAAGGTTACAGGTGGGGGGTCCCACGGCCCAGCCCGTTGCGTGGGACGCTCTCAAAGACAATGAAGATAAAGCACTGCCGAAATGAGAACTCTGTGGCCTGGTCGAGGCACGGGAGTTACTCGAAGAAAAACAAGATAACGCTATGCAGAGATCGTCATACATCCTCATACATAGAATAAAAAGCTCAGGACACTCCTCTTTAGCAGCACGCTCACCCTGCTGACTGTAACCTTACCTGTGATACTGAATAAACCTTCTGACTTGATTACACTTCTTAATTATCGTCCTCCTTGAGGCTTACACCCAAAATGAACAAATCCTTACATTATGTTCATCTGGTCCTAACAAATCTTCTAATTTTTTAATTAACCCCTCCTGCACATGAAGTTAAATAGCTCTGCATTATAATCCCTGTTACTGTGTACAATACCTCCATCTACTGGTTCAAAAGGCCATTAACATTAACGTTTGTTGTTGCAGTGGGTGTGGCTAATTTTAATCTGAATGAAATCTAAGTTTTTCTCAGACTGAGATTGGGCTGACATAATTGAATCTACTGCATTTTTACAGATGGCACAAAATATTCCTGCACTGTTTGGTTTCCAGAGCACTTGTGGGCCTGTGTAGGTGTGACAAGGCCAGGTGCAACAATACAGAGGGGAGCAACAGTGTGGGGCCACAACAGCTGACCAAAGTGAGTCAGTGGGCCAAAGACAAGGAGGAAAATACACAACGAATGATATCAGGCATTTTACATTCATCTCAATATTATGTAAAAATGTAATCATTCAATCAGATAGAGAAGCTCAGATAAACTCTAAGTCCACAGGAACGACCATAGAAACACTATAAAAATAATTTACTACAAATTTGTACTCTTCATTAAGGGTCATTCACCAGCTGAGACCCACACTGACGTGTCCAACTTGACTAATGTGTCTGCTTTCTTACTTTATTCTTTCTCTCACAGAAGTAGTCACATGGGGAATCAATTACCAACCGGCTTGCTTCTTATATTAATGCAAATAAAACTAGCTTTCTCTCTCAAAATCTGTAATATTTTAGGCTAAGTATTGCATCACACATAATAAAACTACTCAGCGTTCATTCAAAATGTAATTGTTTTGCTTCACTCCTTAGTTCACCTGCTTTTTGACTGCTTGTTGTAATAATCTGAGTGATAAGGGAAAACATGGGGACCACTGGAGGGGCCTAGCTCGGTGAACCACGTGCTCCGGGGGCGTGGCCTCACAGCGTACTGCAGCGTCTGTGCTCCCTCCGCTCCAGCATCCGTCTGTCTGCTTGTTGTCATGGAGGAGCAAAGATGGCGGCCCTGGCTTATAGCCTGGGTAAACGCGAAATAAATCAATATTTCACCGTTAAAAATGCCAAAGTAATATCTATATTTCTAGTCCTCGTGCTCCTCTTGCTTCATTCAACCTCGCGCTTTTTTAGCGGTAAGACGTTTCTCCTTTGTTGTTAGCAGCTGTCAGAAAAACACTTGACACTTGCTAGTGCTAACGTTAGCTTAGCTAGTCTTTTTCCGTTGTGTCTGTATCAGAAGGGCGGATAAAGGGGACGCGTTGATCTGTTATTGAAAGAAAGACATTCACGCAAAGCGTGTAGCCTGTGTATACGGCCCCGGGTAGGGTTTAGTCAGACCCCTGCCGCTGTGTACGGGCTCCTGACAGCACCTCCCGGATCTGCTACTTAGCACTAACACAGACAGGCTTGAAAGAATTTAAAGTGCTATTACATTATTAAAACATGTTGTTCACTGGGATTTAACTGTTTGCATTGATGTCTTCTTGAACCGTATAAAATGTTTACACAAAGTATGATCTGACGTGTACTGACAGCAGCTGATCCTTTACATTCAATGGGATATCATTCAGCTGCAGATGGCTCTTTTTATTTCCAAACATGAGTGAATACAAAGAGAGAGATATGTTGATTGGTTCTTTATGTCCAATGGCCCTGAGCAGAGCTCTTTTGTATAGTCCTGTCCTGCAGGTTTTGTTTATAGAGAGAAGCTCCTGTTTCACTGCACTTTCTGTGTGTCCCCACAGGCTCAGACTCATGTCAATGGCTGCTGTCCACAGGACGCTTCTTGGGGAAGAATGTGTGGCAGCCTTATGGCTGCATGATGCACAAATACAGCAGCATGTGAGGATTTCTCATATATCTGAGAGACAAAAAGTGAATGTGACCTTTTATACTGTCTCATATCTGTGCTCTCATAGGGAGGCTAAGACCTGCCTCGCTGGAAAGCAGGTTGTCTTTGTTGGGGATTCAAGAATTAGAGCACTGTTTGTCTCTTTCATCAGTATAATAGCATCTCAAAAACAGTCTCCCAACAAGGTAAGAGGAGCTAAAAGACTGAACAGGATTTTCCTTGTCTACATAAGCAAATAGGCATTGTTAAAACTCAAGCTACTTGTATATTTCTTTTTCTCTGTTTATTGTTAGAGGCATGAAGACATAACTTTTAGAGATGATAGCTTCACAGTCCAAGTGGTGAGTAATTTTTGTAGTGTCCTGTTCTCCTACTGTAAAACATCTAAATAATGTCAAAACATCTATTTGTGTTTGTGCAGAACTTTCTGTGGAATCCTGTGACAAATGATTCAATGAAGGAACGTTTAATATCACTGTCACAGGTGAGTAAAAGTGAATGCAGAGCACATGTAGCGATCTTTTGTATCTTTGTATCTGTTGTTGCAGGAGGCAGCAAAGCCCCATGTTCTCATTGTTGGAGCTGCCACAGTAAGTCTGAAAAACAGGTAGTTAGTATAAATTGTACTATAACACACATGACTTAATGGCTTCTGTTTGTCATTTGACCACAGTGGCCCATCAAGCAGAACAGAGGAAGTCCTGAGGGGCTGCACCAGTACAAAGTCAACCTAACGTCCATGGGTGTGATTCTGGAGACCCTGGCTCACCATGGAGACGTCTACTGGTACCTTCAAGGTCAGCCCACTTTAGCAGTTATCATAGGTAGAGATGGATACTGAAACTTGGTATTATAAGGGGACTGGTGCCACGTCATAACGGTCCACTGGGACTGATGAGCTTCAGCCTTAATGGTGCTCTTAAAAGTAGTAGTAAATGCCATTTAGTCAAATACATGTGCAAAATCTTTTCACTCCTCTCATAAAGCTCAGAAGAGCGGACTGCAAGAGGACGAGGCTGCTAGTACACAGCAGTGTGCTGCGGCTGTGCACATAAAGGGTAAGGGTGCTCCGATCAGGGTTTTTGAGGCCGATCACCGATCAGCCTCTGCTGTGATCGGCCGATACCGATCATGGCCGATACCGATCACGTGGTCTTCAATGTAGTAATGTATTGTATGCAGGCTATTATTAGTTCCATTTGAAAAATACTGTAGCCTTTGTAAATATAAAAGAACAACAAAATTCTACTTATTTTTGTTTTAGAAGAGGTTTTGTTGCATTATTGGTCTTTAATGTGTGCCCAGTGTCTGTGGCTTTGTTTGAATGCTCCGCTGATGTAAAAATCAGCTGTTCTTAATTGGTTCCTTTCATGCGAGTCCGCGGGTGCAGCGCCTGTGTCCGCGTAACACGCAGCCAAACCAGGTTGAAACACAGTGGACTAAAGAGCAGACAGCTCCTGCTGCCAGTTTTGACAACGTCTGAATGAAGAAAACGTGCAAAGAGAGCAGAGAAGACAACGATGAAAGGTGCTCCTCTCAGACACACGGACAAATGGGCTGCCTTTTTACTTTCTCTTTCCATTAGCAGCCATTTGGTGCAGTTTAAGCCACAAAATGCACAATTTTCTCCGCGCAACAAGACACAGGCAGACTCTGAACTTTCTTAATCCTTTTAACGTAACTGTTAGCGGGTTAGCTGTAGCTCTATTTACGTTGGTGTTTGCAAATACACGCACTGCTGCGCCTCGGTTCTGTCCCGTGTGCTCCTAAAGCAGGCGGGGACACAGCGGGGACACAAAGCAGCGCCTCCAGGGCAGGTTTGTGTTAGTTATAACCAGGGCTTAACTTAAAAACACTGCTAAAATAACGCTACTGCTGTTTAATCAAACCGGAGTTGCAGGACAGTAAATGTGAGAGCCTCGCGTGTTTATTGTAATTTGATCGGCCCTTCTGATCGGCCCATTTTACCGATCACCGATCACTCTATTTTTAGCCATGATCGGCCGATCATGATCGGCGGCCAATCGATCGGAGCACCCTTAATAAAGGGGGAGAGGAAGTGTAGGGAGGAAGGAATCTACTTCGCTAAAGTAGATGCTGACACCACACCATATGCATGACAGCACAGCAAAACAGAAAAATAAACATTTTGCCAAACTTCTTTAGAGAGCACAGTAGGCGTAAAACAGTACACATGGTTGTAGTGTATCGTTTCGGTATGACATGTTGGTTCAGACCTAGTTTAGACGTGGTTTAGACCTCTGTGGTACGTATGGCCACAGATGGATGGACATCACAGGCTACAGAAGGCAGTAGCTACATTACATCACAGTAGGAGATTTTTTATTTATTTTTTTATACCAAAAATGTACTGAACTGAACTGTGATTTTAGTGTATAGTTACACCCCTAGAGCACAGGAAGATGAAAGTCTAACGTTATTCTAGCAGCCCACAGGTGGAATAACCATAAGAACCAACCAAACTCAGTGTTTATCTCTAAGTGCACTTGTAAATTTCCCTGAAACACAGCTGTGACTGCATACTGCCTTTTGAATTTATTGGTATAAAAATAGGCTTCTGTTTTTGTTTTTTTATTATACTAATTTCATATTTGTATTTAGCATTATATGAATAATTTTACAGATAAAATCAATTCAAACATAAAGTTGTGAATGAAAAATGTCCAGATGTTTCAAAACAGAGTAATTAATGTTCTTAATAATTTTTTTGCTCAAAAAGTATAGCTAAGAGCACCATTCAAAGAGCAGATCATTAAGAGTAGTAGTAGTACAGTTAAAATCTTAACAGGACCCATCCCTAACCAGACCAACCTGAGGGGATCACCTTTGAAAGAGTGAAGACCATTATCCCCTGACAAAGTATTGTTCGGTCCACACTCAAAATGAAAAACTGAAGTTTGGAGCTTAAACTTCTAGCTCTGTGTTTGTTTAGTAAGGCAATGTCTTAAGAGCTTCTTTTCACTGATCATTCATATTACCATATCCTTTGACCATATGAAGGCGCCTGTAAGTGTTATGTGATAGAATATAGGGTATTTTAATTGTTATATAAATGTAAGTGCCATACTTGTATTTTACTATTGCTTAAGTTAGAAGGAACACTGCTCTGTCTTAACTCTAAATATACCGGGCATACATGAATATAATATAATGCGTGTTTGCCTGTCTCCTGCAGAGCCAGTGAAGTGGAGGGCATTAAGCCAGAACAGGAAGATGATCACTGACCAACAGATTGACCTGTATAATGGAGCAGCAGCAGAGGCTCTCAACTTGGGCACGTCCCAGATCAAACAATTTGGAGCATCCCGTCTGGTGGCTTTTGAAACTGTCAATCAGTCGACTGACGGCCTGCACATGCCTGAGAGCAGCGTGGATGTGGTGAGATAGTGGAGATTACTTTTGTATTGTTGGCTGTAGTCAAACAGTTCATAAACATTCCCCCATGGTTCAAAATACACAGAACTGGTCTGTGTAGCTCCCAGCAGCTGGACTCAAAGGGCGTTTTATTGAGAGTGAAATCTGGACTTTAGCCTTTGACAGTAGTTCAGTAACACATCCCTGTGCTGCTCATATACTGTGTAATAGATAAAGCACATACCAAAACATCAAGTGCAAAGTTTTCCAGCACCGTGCCGGATTTCCGGCTTGGTGTCAAAAAAAAAAACATATTTACTATATTTAAAGAGATTGTTGATAAAAGACATGGAACTGGGTCATACACCATTCGTCTTCTCCTATTCTATACAAAGAAGTTAGTCTGGTACCCTTCACTTACCGTATTTTCCGCGCTATAGGGCACTCCGGATTATAAGGCGCACTGTCATTGTATGGTCTATTTTTGAACTTTTTTCACATATAAAGCACTCCGGACTAAAAGGTGAAACAAAACAGTCAGATAAGTCAGTCAGTCAAACTTTATTCAACGCGTTCACCATAACTCCCAAACTTGTTCAGTTGTAACGCATGAATAAAAAACACAATCTGAGACCGCTAAATCAAACAATATTTCAAAATTCACAATAACTCATAACTGTTCAGTTAACGTTATAACAAAATACAACACTTACTTTACTTTACACTTACACATACTTTTTTAGTTCATTCCTCGTCCACAAATCCCTCAAATTCTTCATCTTCAGTGTTAAAGTTAAACAGTTGGGAGATTACGGCAATATTATAGTGAAGCACAGTATGTATTACTCTGTGATGCTCCTGACTACGGTAGCCGTAAATAAATTCATATATAAGGCGCTCTGGATTGTAAGTCGTTTTTTGAGAAGATTGAAGGCTTTAAAGTGCGCCCTATAGTGCGGAAAATACGGTACATTTAGTTTCTACAGGCGGAAAAATGACAGGAGAAATCAATTAGAGAAACAATGGGCGGGACGTAAGCAGTGCACCGCTGACCTGTATCCTAAACAAACATGGCTGATTCTTGCCTGCTTTGTCATAAAACACAAGAATACGGCTTATTATGAGCAGCTCTGTACTTATTTCTTAACGCGGACAGCAGCAGAAGCCAGTTGTTCAAAGACTTGTGGAAAAAGTGGGTTTGTTTGAATGTGGTCATTATGTGGTCATGAGACGTCAGCGGGACTTTACTGTTGCAAAAATGGAAACACGACAAAGACAAAAATTCCAAATTTGCTTGGAAGCTAGCCCTACCTTGGTTAGCTTCTGCCTTCATAGGACAAATTTGAATTTGTTCACTAAAAGTTAGCAAAGCAACTATATTTACCACAAGGTGCTATTTTCCCCTGAGCAGTGCTCTGAGAAATTGATTCATTTAGTTCAGTTGTTTAGTGCAGCGACAATGAGTTTCTTCATCTGAGATTTGATGAATTTCAGAGACAAGATTATAAATAGCTCTATAAAATAAAATGTGCAGTATTAACAGTATATTTGCTTATTAAAAGCATTTAAAAGGTTGGTTTTACACGGTATGTATAGTCTGTATAGCCTCTCCACAATAAAGTCTAGTTTATTGACTTTATTGTGGCCTAGACCAACAGTCTACAGTCCCTTTTATATAAACAGCACAGCTCATGATACAGAATGTGTTGTCTTGATTCTTGGATAGGAATAGAATCATAAATGGTACCCATAATTTACTTCATCCTGGAACCAGCTGAAAGTATTCTGTCATCTAAAATGCACCTGAATACAGGAAATTTCATCTGTTTTGTTCAAATGTTCCTGGGGCAGGACCCCCAGACCCCCATACAAAGCATACTCCCATTAACTTAAAATAAACTACATATTCACCTGAACACCTGCTACAAGGTACAAATATAATAAGAAATCTCATAGAATACAAAAAAACTTTCAGGCTCAGAAATTTGCTTTAACCCCTGCAAATGTATCTGAAAGTAGGTGGCAGTTTGTGGATCACATGGATTCTTCTTTGCATAATACAGCTTTGAGACGTGTTTCTCCATTCACTTGAAAACTCTGATATGATTTTTTTTTTTTTTTGACACAAGTGAATGTCTGTCCCTCTGATCACCAACACAAGTGAAGCCTGTAGACCAGTGTGTGTCAGCTTTGTCAGCTCAGTAACCTGGCCTTGTGTCTTCTTAGGGAGCCATGGTCTTCATGAACAGTCTGTGTAACAAAGTCGTTCGGCCCATCGATGGTTCGTGCTGCCAGACCATGCCCCCGCTCACCTTCCTCCAGAAGATGGCGCTCTGTTTCTTTTTAGGCTCAGCTCTAATTTTCATGTTTCTCCATGTCCTGAGAGAGAGGCCCCATCGGCGGCCTGTGGCCCCTGATGTGGAAAGTTTAGAGGAGAAGAAGCCAGCTACAGCGGCTGCCCCACTGGGGGCCGAGGCAGCGAGCCGCGCACTGTGCAGAATGGGCCTCATCATGGCCTACTTCTACCTGTGTGACAGAGCAGATGTGTTTATGAAGGAGCAGAAATACTACACTCACTCTGCCTTCTTCATCCCTCTCATCAATGTCTTTGTCCTGGGAGTGTTCTGCAGCGAGAGCAGTAAAGAGGTAAGACTTCTATTTTCCACTGGATTTTATCTTGGACAAACTTGATTCTCAGAATTTGATGTGTGTTTGTTTGGTCCAGAGCCGTGTGCTGAACAGAGAGCAGACTGATGAGTGGAAGGGCTGGATGCAGTTGGTCATTCTCATCTATCATATTTCAGGAGCCAGTGCTGTGAGTCCTTTGTCAGGCTCTGTAACAGATTTTGTCAAAGAAACAGCAGCTGATCCAAGTCCTTTTCTCCCTCAGTTCATTCCAGTCTACATGCACGTCCGTGTGCTGGTGGCAGCCTATCTTTTCCAAACAGGCTACGGACACTTCTCATTCTTCTGGCTCAAAGGGGACTTTGGCCTGTACAGAGTGTGTCAGGTGAGAGAAAGCTCTCTATAGCCCCGTGATTTCTGATCAACAGCAGAAATGTGAATGTGTTGTGCCGCAGGTGCTCTTCCGGCTCAACTTCCTGGTGGTGGTGCTGTGTGTGGTGATGGACAGACCATACCAGTTCTATTACTTTGTTCCTCTGGTCACATTCTGGTTTGTGATGATCTACGGCACAATGGCCATGTGGCCTCAGATTCTGCAGAAGAAGGCCAACAGTACGTGTCCCAACGCAAACAATGCAATAGGCACCACATTTTTACTTTTTTTTTTATCTTTGAAAACCAAACTTGGTCTCCTCTAGAACAGCAGCATGTGTCACAAACTTTAAAAACATTATGTGACTAAAAGAAAACGTTTTTAATAAATAGTTTATTGGTGCTATAAGGAAGCAGGCGAAGATACCAGCACAGGGTTCTGTGGAGCTTTTTCCAACAGAAACACAAAAAAGCTGTTTACTTTCTTAAACTTGTATGATGACATTTTACTACAAAATTACAAATGGCTGTGAGGAATCAGTGGAAACAGAGCTGTACACTGTTTTTTTTTTTTTTTTTAGATAAATGAATCAAAGCATACTGGATGTAGAGGACTTGAGTGGTCAGTGCTCCCTGGAGTGGGAAGAGGTTTGGAGGGAGGTGGGGGTAAGAAGGAACGAGCCGTTTGGAGCTCACAGAAACTTAGTGCCAGAGAATACTGGATTACTCAAACAGGTGTAAATGAAACAACACAACTCCAGGTGTGTTTTTGATGAGGGAACAAAGACTAAGAGAGGAAAAGGCCTTTTGCAGAATATAGCGCCTTTAAGAAACGTTCATCAAAACATTTTTGGATTGATAATGTTAAGTGTGTGTTGATTATGCTCCATCATCATTTGTGTGTCTGTTGGTTTTGTGTGAACAGACAGTGCCATGTGGCATGTTGGAATATTGCTGAAGTTACTGGGCCTTTTGCTGCTCATCTGCATCTTTGCTTATTCACAGGTAACACCAACACAAACCTTTAAATCCAGACAGAGATTTCCTGAATATTGTTTTTAAACATGTTACATTTATTATTGTCTTTGTGTCAAATGTGCAGGGTTTGTTTGAGAGCACTTTCTCAGCATGGCCACTTTCGGAGCTGTTTGAGCTCAATGGAAACGTTCGTGAGTGGTGGTTCCGGTGGAAATTGGACCGTTTTGTAAGTTTCACTAATGACTAATGCGGCTGGCTCCATGACTTTTCTGATGTGATGCTGATGTCATTTACTGATGTGTTGTGCAGGCCGTGATGCAGGGGATGCTGTTTGCCTTCCTTTATCTGCTTCTTCAGAAGAGGCAGGTGTTGTCGGAGGGCAGAGGAGAAACTCTGTTCTCAGCTAAAGTGTCCATTCCGCTGTTGTTTCTGTCTGTCCTCTCTTTTATCGTAAGTCCTTTGTAGTCTCAACTTTGACCTGGTTTATGTTATTCTATATGGAAGACTCAAGCCAGAAGCAGCTGTCTTTGAGTTGAAGTCGTGATGTTTTCTAACATCTTGTCCCCCCCTTTTTTTTAAGACCTACTCCGTGTGGGCCAGCAACTGCAAAACCAAAGCCGAGTGCAATGCGATGCATCCATACATCTCTGTGGTCCCGGTAATGTCATGTCTGAAATTAAAGCCAGTACAGATGCTGTCATCTTGACTTCCTCCACACTGTGATGCTTGTGTGTGTTCTTCACAGATTCTGGCCTTTATCCTCATCAGAAACATTCCTGGCTATGCCCGCTCCATATACAGCTCCTTCTTTGCGTGGTTTGGAAAAATCTCTTTAGAGGTAAGAGAGAATTGACTCTGTCTCATCCAGTGACAAGATGAAGAATACTAACCCAGATATGTGGTCTGTGTCCAGCTGTTCATCTGCCAGTACCACATCTGGCTGGCAGCAGACACCAAGGGCATCTTAGTGCTCATCCCTGGAAACCCCTCCTTAAACATCCTGCTCAGCAGCTTCATCTTTGTGTGTGTGGCTCATGAGATTTCCCTCATCACCAACGTCCTGGCCCAGCTACTCATTCCTAAAGACACTGTGGCTCTGCTGAAGACGCTGGGGGCCACGGGGCTCCTCAGTCTGCTGCTGCTGCTGGCCAGGGGCCACTCTACTCCTGGGCCCTGAGCTCTGTTCAAACTCATGATACTTTCTGATGGACTTCAGTGAACAGAGCAGGAGCTGAAGTGGTACACTGAAGAAAACCAAGCCGACATTTGTGAATGGGACAGAGGAGCAAGAGTGTTTGGACAAATGCTCGAAATTCTCCCTGAAAGATGCCATCTGTTGGTGTTTTATAATCAGAGGAGTTTTATTGACCAGGACCTTGTCATCATTTTACTGTGGAAACATCCATCCATTGGCACTGACTAAGTGGAAACTTGACATTTCTGCTCACGTTTAACAACATAGTTAAGTGTATATAGTTTTATAATGAATGATGCAGGACGTAAACTGAAGAGTGAGCAGTAGATCTGTTTCTGGTGGGTCATGTCAGACCTGTCTCTGTTTAAACTCCTCCATCATGCTCTGAGATTGCTGGAGGAAAAGGACATTAAAAAAAAAAAAAAACTTAAGGACTTGTAAATTGAACTTTAAATTGTTGTGTGCAATTGATAATATAATCCCTGGTATGTTCTGTTGTTTATTGTGAGAGATATTTGAAATGATTATTTAATATTATATGAATCATTTTATACACTATTTTATCTTTTTATTTTGTACTTTGTACCATGATGACTGCTGTATGTGGAAGACTTTTGTTATTTCCTGTTCCAAGCAGTGTGTTCTGCTTTAGAAGCCCAAATCAAGTATGTTTGAATGGAGTGACAAACTCATTCCCACTCTGTTTTATTGGTCTTCATGGCACGGTGTGAGTAATAATAATAACAAATAATGCATTAGTGTTGCATAGTGCTTTTTTTCTACACATTCAAAAATCGCTTTACAATTGGTGCATTATTCCTTACTCCTCAGTCACACTCGGTGGTCAAGAGCTAATTCTGTAGCACAGCTGCCCTGGAGTACTTCACTCTTTCCTCATCCCCTCATAAACATGTCCTGCAGCATTGGTTGAAAACATAACTGCGTGACACATTGTGTCAGAAAGGCTTGAAACGCGAGGTATAAGACACGTGTGTCGTGTGAAGTCAGTGTAAAAAGGGATCCAAAACGGTTGTGTTTTGAGGCTGGGTATGCCAATGCATTTAACCAAAAGATAAAGTGATAAAACAATAAATAACAAACAAAATGCTTATGTCGCCAAATTTCCGCAGGTAAAAGAGTATGCCCTTACTTGGTCTGTCCCACGCCTGGTACTAGGTGGCAAGTCCATATACACTGCTCAAAAAAATAAAGGGAACACTAAAATAACACATCCTAGATCTGAATGAATGAAATATTCTTATTAAATACTTTGTTCTTTACATAGTTGAATGTGTTGACAACAAAATCACACAAAAATTATCAATGGAAATCAAATTTATTAACCCATGGAGGTCTGGATTTGGAGTCACACTCAAAATTAAAGTGGAAAAACACACTACAGGCTGATCCAACTTTGATGTAATGTCCTTAAAACAAGTCAAAATGAGGCTCAGTAGTGTGTGGCCTCCTCGTGCCTGTATGACCTCCCTACAACGCCTGGGCATGCTCCTGATGAGGTGGCAGATGGTCTCCTGAGGGATCTCCTCCCAGACCAGGACTAAAGCATCCACCAACTCCTGGACAGTCTGTGGTGCAACGTGGCGTTGGTGGATCAAGCGAGACATGATGTTCTAGATGTGCTCAATTGGATTCAGGTCTGGGGAATGGGCGGGCCAGTCCATAGCATCAATGCCTTCGTCCTGCAGGAACTGCTGTACACACTCCAGCCACATGAGGTCTAGCATTGTCTTGCATTAGGAGGAACCCAGGGCCAATCGCACCAGCATATGGTCTCACAAGGATCTGAGGATCTCATCTCAGTACCTAATGGCAGTCAGGCTACCTCTGGCGAGCACATGGAGAGCTGTGCTGCCCCCCAAAGAAATGCCACCCCACACCATTACTGACCCACTGCCAAAGCGGTCATGCTGGAGGATGTTGCAGGCAGCAGAACGTTCTCCACAGGCGTCTCCAGACTCTGTCACGTCTGTCACATGTGCTCAGTGTGAACCTGCTTTCATCTGTGAAGAGCACAGGGCGCCAGTGGTGAATTTGCCAATCTTGGTGTTCTCTGGCAAATGCCAAACGTCCTGCACGGTGTTGGGCTGTAAGCCCAACCCCCACCTGTGGACGTGGGGCCCTCATACCACCCTCATGGAGTCTGTTTCTGACCGTTTGAGCAGACACATGCACATTTGTGGCCTGCTGGAGGTCATTTTGCAGGGCTCTGGCAGTGCTCCTCCTGTTCCTCCTTGCACAAAGGAGGAGGTAGCGGTCCTGCTGCTGAGTTGTTGCCCTCCTACAGCCTCCTCCATGTCTCCTGATGTACTGGCCTGTCTCCTGGTAGCGCCTCCATGCTCTGGACACTATGCTGACAGACACAGCAAACCTTGCCACAGCTCGCATAGATGTGCCATCCTGGATGAGCTGCACTACCTGAGCCACTTGTGTGGGTTGTAGACTCCGTCTCATGCTACCACTAGAGTGAAAGCTCCATCCAGCATTCAAAAGTGACCAAAACATCAGCCAGAAAGCATAGGAACTGAGAAGTGGTCTGCGGTCACCTCCTGCAGAACCACTCCTTTATTGGGGGAGTCTTGCTAATTGCCTGTAATTTCCACCTGTTGTCTGTTCCATTTGCACAACAGCAGTGAAACTGATGTCAATCAGTGTTGCTTCCTAAGTGGACAGTTTGATTTCACAGAAGTGTGATTGATTTGGAGTTAGATTGTGTTGTTTAAGTGTGCCCTTTATTTTTTTGAGCAGTGTATATATATATATATATATATATATATATACATGCATACATACATGCATACATACATACATACATACATACATACATACATACATACATACATACATACGACCATTGCAGCAGGAGCTACAGATTCAAACCATGGATGTATTCTAGAACAATCGGCCCTCATAAATGTTGCACCTGCTGTTTCACTCAAACTCTTCTCCTCCATGTCCACGCTTCAGGGATAAGTAACATTTAGCTGATTTTGGACTTGAAGTTTTGCAAATGCTTAAAAGAACAACAACAGGAGATAATCCTGTTGATAATCCAGCATGCTTTTGTGATTATATTTTGTATTATTATTGTAACTGCCTGGTGCAGCTGTAGAACACAGCTCAGTTCAGTGGACAGATGTTTTTCCTATTGTTTCCTTATTTCCAATCTCTCAGACTGAGAGTTCTTGGATATACACTGATCAGGCACAACATTCTGACCACCTACCTACAGTATTACTGGTGGTCATGATGTTGCAGCCCCATAAAGTGTATTCTGACACTTTTCTATCAGAATGTAACTTCTTTAGTAGTTTGACCCAGAGTAGGCTGCTGTTGGAGCAGACCAACCTCCACTCCCCACGTACATCACCTGTCCCTGGGCCATCACTGATCCTGACCACTGCAGACCAGGAGCACCCCACAAGAGCAGCAGGCTTGCTTGTCTATCCATCACAGTTTGGCACTCGTCAAGCTCTCTCAAATCTTACATCTGTCCATTTTGCGTCATCTGACAAATGAACTTTGAGAATTGGAAAGATTACTTTCGGTCCCTCTGGGTGAGTGGGTACTCTCTGTCCCTCTGCCAGAGTGGGTTCTCTGTCCCACTAGGAGACTATCCTGTCCCACTGATGGAATTTGTACTGTTTGTTCTACTGGGTGAGAGGGTAATCCCTGTCCCACCGGGGGTCTATATCCTCTGGGTCCGACTGGCGGAGTGTGTTCTCTCTGTACTGTGGGGGGTGCACTCTCCGTCTCACTGATGGAGTATGTACTCTCTGTCCCACTGGGTGATTGGATACTCTCTGAGTGAGTGGCGGAGTGTGCTGTCCCGCTGGAGGGTGTGTGGGGGGGTTCTCCCTCTGAAAGCTATATTCTGAATGCATCACTACGACCCAAGCCTTGGTCCAAACCACAGACATTTATTTGAATGCAGAAGCGATATTTTCCAGAAGAGGTGGAGTTATATTTACAGAAACAGGTTAGTAATCACACATTGGCACAGTGTAAACAGAGATGACTGTACAGGTGACTCAGGTGAGCTGTGCTTCCATAATAGGAAGATATGTTTATTATCAGGCTAACGACAGTGACCCAAAACATGAAAGCACTTAAGTCACTGAATGGTGGGTTTTGGAACATTGGACATGCTTTATTTCAGAAACTTTTCACAATTTATTTAAACATCTCACATATACAAAATAGGTACAATAGTCTTTGTCGTTTGAAAGAGAGAGTGGCCAGTTAAAACCATTTGGAATTGGACGTGCTGTGGGATTTGATGAAGAAAAGTTTTAACAACAAACAAATCGAAACAGAAAAACCTTCAAAACAAAACAAAACAAACAAACCAAAAGTCAGAGAATTTTGGAAGGCTCCACCTGCTGAAGAGCGGGGTATCAGGAGGTGAATGAAAGTCAACACAAAGTAATACAGTAAGAGTGGTTTGCTCCACAGCTGGGTATTAGCACCATAGATCTGAGCACCTCCTGGCGTGGACTCTCACAGCACTCAGTCTGACCATCTCGGTGTGGACCAGGTCGGGCGACATTATTCTCATTGTCTACGGGCATGAGGTAGTTCAAACCGTTTTTGTGACACTCCTCTTTGGAAGATATTCAAAGACCACAAAGTAATGCATACTTTTTATTACACTTTTATTTTGTACAAAAAGATGACATGATGTCCCACAACAAGGTGTTTTCCCGCGTCCCTCTGGTGGGCTGTATTAATTTGCATTGCATCGCAAGCGCTCCGCTCAGTCCGATTAGTCCTCTCTGATATTTGCCCGTCTTAAGCAGGTGGATGTGCGGCGAGAAATCAGCATTCGGTACAAAAAACAACAGACAGAAGGGCAGAGAATGGGATTGTGTCGTTCTTTCTCTCTTTTCTGGTGTTAATTTATCATGAGTCTATTTATTTGAAACAGACTGGGCCAATGTCCAAACCAAATTCCTGATCAGCGCCACCAATGTCCAAAGGTGCAATGTCGAGGATGGGCAGGCGAGATGGCTTGTTCGTTCTGTACTCGATCACTGTCTTGCTCCACTCACCAGTGTGTCTCTGTAAGGCACCAAAACACAAGACATGAGTTACAGATCCTATTAGAAATATAAAAAATCACAAAATTATAAAAAATAACCAAAAAGAAATTCATGTGACTCTGTTGGTGGTCTAGTCTAGGGCGCAATAAATTAATACAGCTAACTCTGAGCAACTAGTTCATCTTTAAAGCCTGAGTCTGAATTTTATCACTGATCATTTTATTGTGACCCACTTTTTACAGAACCATAAGTTAGTATACTACAGGATTTATGGAACACTTTCTTTTTTTAAAATGTATTGAAAACAATATTTGGGCTTCAAATAAGAAGGCCACTTCAGAAGAACATACCTAATTCAATCAACTTTTGGGTCCAGACCCACTAAATGAGAATCACTGCTTATCACTAGAAGATTCAGCAAGAATTTTACTTCTTCAAACAGAATCTTTGGACACTTAATAAACAGAATAACACAAAATAAATAAATGTCCTATATACGTGTTGGACTCTTTGCATTAGTATTTCACATTTTATAACTTAAAATAATGTATATGTAGAAAACATCTTCTTCTGGGAGCTACTACTTTCAATTTGCAGAGAACGCTTGGATTAGGTGTCTGTCGCCCCCTGCTGGCAATGGCGGGCTACTGTAGAAACACACAGGAGTCTGAGTGTTGAGACCAAGCGTTTTCAGCCCTTGAGAGGGACAACGCCTCAGCATACATGACAAAGAGGTTTCTTTGCACAAGAAAGACCTCATTGATTAAAGCCATTCAAAGCAATGGTCACCGGGAGGTTCAGTGTTCACCTTTTTTAAAGCCTAATCTTAATCTATTGTTGTAATTGAGTAAAATGGTAAATCAGCCAATAAAATGATCCCACATAAAATGATCCCACAGACGATCCCTACAGCGATGCAGACCAGAGATATACTTGCTATGAAATAACTGAATGAAACACTTTCAGATTTTTTTTGTTGTTTTTTTGGCCACTTATCAACAGTGTCTAAACATCGGAGTCTCTATTCATTTATCTTCTACTGCTGTTCATGTCAAAGGTCAAGGTGAACCTAAAATACTGTACAGCCTTTAAAACTATATTCCTGATCAACATTCTAAACTTTCTAAAACTTCATTTTAATATAACCAACATTTTTCCAAAGATACATTACACATGTACTGCACCCTGTAGCATCAAATGCATGCTTGGATACTTTAGTATATATAGCATATTCAGACGACAAGTACATTTCCAACACACTTTTGAAATTACACAACTCAGAGCTCACATTGAACTCTGGTAACATTCCTCTTTCTGCATCCTATTAACTAAAGATGTTATTTTTAAAGCAACTTTTAACCTCTGCTCTTTACAGCTGTTTAAAGACAGGAGAAATTCTAATTTTCTGTTGAATGCTGGCCCCTGGTATAAAAAACAACACTTGAGTGTAAAAGTGTTACTCACAGTGCAGCCGTCCTCCAGCACAGAGAAGGTGAAGCGGCTGTTGCCCTCAGCCCGCAGCTCCACGTCGTTGGAGCCTTGCAGCACCACAGCCTTCTTCAGGCTGCCGCTCTGGTCTTCCAGGTAGGCCACGCTGTTGCGGCAGTGGTACGTGATGTTCTGGCTGGCCTGGTTGGACAGCAGCCTCATGAATGCCAGCTGGGTGGCCATGCTCTGGGGGCTCAAAGTCTCATCGTTGTAGGTGAACTGTGGAGAAACGCAGGAATTATTACTCTGAATGAAATCTACCAGACTGAAATCAGCTTGGCCTTTAACAAATCTAAAAAAAAAAACAGA
This sequence comes from Bostrychus sinensis, assembly GCA_020698575.1. Lineage (NCBI taxonomy): Eukaryota > Metazoa > Chordata > Actinopteri > Gobiiformes > Eleotridae > Bostrychus > Bostrychus sinensis. Next base: position 1,340,580 of record CM036255.1, on the reverse strand, counting down.
AATGATCAAGAAGAACTGAGCTATAAAACGGCATGCCCAAGAGGTTCAAAATAAAAATGCCCCATGTGTCTTAAGCCTGGGACACACCAACCCAACGCCCGACCACTGTCAGCAGAGGCGGGGCGACTGCTTGTCTCCTCACATCTCCCCTTGTTGCCACTGAAAGTAGCTGCAGACACCAAAGTGATTCAGACCCACGACCGAGCAGTGCGTATGTGGAAAACGTAATAACTATTTACAACAGCAGGCGGCGCCAGTCACTAAACTTCATGGTTATTTAAGCTCTAGTAAATAAAACTCTGCAACACACTGTTTAACTAAAACTTAACTTAACTAAACTTTAACTTAAACCATCCGACAGCGCCCAACGGCCGATGATCGCCCCGGTGTGTGTGGCCTTTAGATTTCCATGGTGGGGTCTTACCTCAGTGCCACCGTTGATGGTCTCTCCGAACCAGACATGCTTCTTGGCCTCGGTGCTTCTGTACCAGTTCTTGCGGGCGATGCTCTCTGGATGGGCGTGGATGCAGGTCTCGCGGGTGTCAAAATTGCAGAAGACTCTGATGGCGTCGTTGATGCAGCCCTGGTTGGGGTCGATCCAGTAGAATCCTGCACCAACAAGGAGGTCACAGTTCAGTCTGTATCTAACAGTACACTCTGATGGACTCATTCCTAAAACCTTGCATTATGGTCTCACTATTGTCTTGTACAAGGTCAAGGTTTATTTATATAGCACATTTAAGAAACAGCCACTACTGCTCCAAAGTGCTGTACAAGTTTAACAAAACAGTAATAAATATCAGAATAAATACCTAAGCTAAATTTAAAAAAGAGACTAAAAGACAATTATAGCTAAAACAATAAAAGCAACTAAAAACAGTAAACAGAATAAATAAAACTGTTATAAAATGTTCAGCTCAGCTTGTGTTTAAAGCCAGAGCAACAAGATGAGTTTTCGTCATTGGTTTGAAGCTCTGGAAAGATATAGCAGCCCTAATGCACAGAGGGAGAAAGTTCCCAAGTTGGGGGCCTGCTATTGCAAAGGCTCTTTCTTCTCTCGTTTTCAGTATGGACCCTGGGCATTCTAATAGACACTGGTCAGATGATCTCAGTGGTCTGAGTGTGCAGCAATTCTGATAAATAAGGTGGTGCCAGCCCATGAAGAGATTTAAAAAACTATAAACTATATATATAAACTATAAAATATTGAACTGGATTCTAAAAACAACAGGTAGCCAGAGGATTGGAGTCAGCATGGGAGTGATGTGATCATATCATACACCTTTCCTTTTATTCTCCCTGAAACTCTTTAATCACACAACACGCCAGACAGTTTCAAATTTTGCACCTTCTTCTCCTCTGCTCACTGTAACCTCACCGCTCCACAAGGCCAGAGTGTCAGATCAAACATCATAGAGCATGGAGATTCCCCACAACATACATATTTAATAAAAGTTTCTCCACAGTAAATTGTGTATGAACACTTGCATACCGCTGGTCCAGTCAGGGTGGCTGAGCCTGATGTCACGGCAGGTGCGGGCAGGGTTCTTCCTGGAGCCCTCTGGGGTCAGCAGGTTCTCAATCTGGGTGTTCAGAGATTTGATGGTGGCGTCCACTTCGTAGTCCTTGGCTCTCAGGGCGGGCTGGTCAGCTCTGTACTCGTCGTATCCAGAAACATCGTATCCACCGCCGGCAGGGCCTGGGGGTCCGGGCAGACCAGGAGATCCAGGAGGGCCCTAATGTGTCAGAGAGAGGTCAGAGTCTGAGGCACAATCAAAGATTAGGAGGAGGCAGTGCCAGGCTAAAGCTGAAGCACTTACAGCAGGTCCTACGTATCCAGGAGGTCCACGAGCACCAGGAGCACCAACAGCACCGGCATGGCCAGATCTGCCATCTTTACCAGAGGGTCCGTGAGGTCCAGCGGGGCCCTGCAAAACAACACCTGGGAATCAGACTACACTGCAGTTCTCACATGAGAATACCTCTGGTCTATACAGGTGTATATGTCTTATACCTCACTCGTTACAGCTTATTTTAAGACTAAACTTTTGTACTGTGTAGATGGTTCTACTTACTCTGGGTCCAGCAGGTCCGGCAGGTCCAGCAGAGCCAGAGTCACCAGGAGGGCCCTTCAGAATAACAAGACCAAATCAGTCACCAAAATCTTTTTCTACTATGCATAATCATAACTATGTGTATTATGAGCAGCGTTTACTATTAATTCAGAACACTATGGTTGCTGACCATAATCTAATTCAATCACCCAAAGTCTGAAACTGAACTTAAACAATCCAACTTTTACCATAAAAGCAAATCATATAAATAACTTAATTATCCTGTCACCAGCAAGACACTTGTCTCCAGTGTCTGTGTACATTGCTGTGTGAATGGATGAATGGTTCCTTGATGTAAAGCACTTTGAGTGCCCATGGAGGTAGAAAATCGCTATATACACAGTAAAAATAATACTGCAAAATATTTTTGAAGAATTAAAACAATCCCCAAAACTTGCTCATCTAAAAAGGTTTATAATGTCATTTTAACTGGCAGTAGAACACTGACCCCACAGACTCATCTGAACATGTTGGAAACACTGAATATGAGCGTGCACAGTAGCAACTTGAGTTCTCTGAGAGTCCACTCACAGAAGGTCCGGGCATGCCCTGAAGACCAGCATGTCCACGCAGACCCTTCATGCCTCTCTCTCCCTTGTCACCAGCCACACCCTTCTCTCCTCGAATTCCAGCGGGTCCCTGAAATACACAGTATTTTCACATGAAGACTAGAAGTGTGTGTACATGTTGTTTCATACCTGTATATACAGGATCTCCAGTCATATTAAACAGTTATTTTGTATACTTACAGCGGCACCTCTAGCTCCAGCGGCGCCAGCAGGTCCAGAGGGTCCAGAAGCACCCTGGTGAATGGTGAATATAGATCAATTAATCAATCTTTAGTTCAGACACAAACTGATTGATATATAATGTAAAATATAGGGACAATAACAAACAGACAAAAAAACATGAGCCTAAATGACTTCTATAATCCATATACTGGATTAGATGTATTTGTATGTATCTATTGTTCTCTATAGGCAGTATTGGAGCTAACTTGCATAGTTTGGTGTGTGTACCACAAAAGTAAAGCCCCAGTTAAATAAAGAGGAACCCCTGGTTATTGTAGTAGAGTACATGGTCCACTGATCTAATCTTAACAGCTGGATCTGAGGTTAAAACGTACAGACTCTCCACGGTTTCCAGGTCGGCCAGCAGCTCCAGTGGGTCCAGCAGGTCCGGGGGCACCAGCAAGTCCCATGGCTCCAGGAGATCCAGGCTCACCACGGTCTCCCTGAACAACACCAGCACAGGTAGATCAGAGTGGAACTATGTGTGGTGTTTTTAAGAACCATTAGGACAAAAAGACCAGTACCTTGAATCCAGGTGCACCAGGGCGACCTGGGGGTCCATCGTTTCCAGGGTTACCCTACGCATGGAAACCAGAAAGTACCAGAGTTACATGGAGCTTACTGTTCGACAGAGTCAGGAAGTTAAGAGGGTGCTTAGTTCCTCACCTCACGGCCAGCCTCTCCCTGAGGTCCGGTCATACCAGGAAGACCAATGTTTCCAGGGGGTCCACGGGCTCCAGGGGCGCCAGCAGGGCCAACTCTACCAGGCTCTCCCTGAGTGAGAGGCAAAAGAACTTTTAGAACTCTTGTTATCCATCATAGTGAAAAACAGTCCTAGCTTTATGTACTGTATGATTTTTGTTTGTTTTTTTTTTGTTAAGTTAAATGCATTTACTACTGACAAATGATAATCAATCTATTATTTTGATTTGAGGGTTCACCATATGACACCTGCTATAGGACTGTGAGAGTATTTGCAGTGGTGGAATGTAACAAAGTGAAAGTACTTAGTTACTTTACTTAAGTACAATTTTCATGTATCTGTACTTTACTTGAGTAAATTTTACAAGGAGTACTTTTACTTTTACTCCACTACATTTATGAGTTGGTTTGAAGTACAAAGTATTTAGAGTTTTGGTTAAAAATCATGTTTTTGTTGTGCCCTCACTGTAGACACACAGTACTTAAATATAACAGATGCAATAAAGTAGTACTCCTTTAGAAATATCAGAATAATAAAAATAAGACAGACAACCTCAGCGACAGATTCAGTCTCTTCTAATGCACCAGTTTGTTTATTTCTTTAGTAATCAGTACAATTTTTCAATTTTGCAAAATCTCTCACAAAATACTTTTACTTTTTTACTTACAATTACATTTAAAAGTATTTTTTATACTTATACTTAAGTTGACATTTTAAGACGATACTTTTACTTGAGTAAGTTTTTGCTCCTTTATCTGTATTTTTACTTCAGTAAAGAAATGTGGTACTTCCACCACTGAGTATTTTTCCACAAATGAGTTGTCCCATTTGCCACCCTACTCTTGGACCCCTCACAGGTCCCACATTTGAATATTTGAATTGACTCACATTACCACCAGCACCACCAGGTGAACCACGGTCTCCTCTAGCACCAGGCAGACCAACGAATCCCTGAAGTCCGAGGGGACCGGAGGTTCCAGGAGCACCAGGAGGTCCCTGAAACACACACACAACAGTGATTTTTCGAATCACTTACCAAAGAACATTCAGTCCACCATTCAACTCACAGCAGGGCCAGGCTCGCCAGAGGGGCCCTTCTCTCCACTTGCACCTTGTGGGCCAATCATGCCAGACTCTCCAGAAGGACCTGAAGGGCCGGCATCACCACGAGGACCACGAGGACCATCCTTACCAGAGGGACCAGCGGCGCCAGGGGGTCCAACAATACCCTGAGAGGCAACCAAGATGTGTCAGTTCCATCAAATAAGAAAATATGAAAAAACTAATTTCAGGAGTATTTGTCAATACTTACAGCAGGACCAGGAGCACCGACTCTGCCAGCAGCTCCAGGGAAACCAGTCAGACCCTGCCAAACACAAAATCCCATCACAAATTCATAATCAGAATATGTCACGAGGATAAATCTCAAACTGAGCCTCAAGCAGGAATGTTATTAAAATGTTATTTAAAAGTTTGAATATGTTTTCCATTCAATTTTTTATTTAAAACATTTATATCACAGCCTATTGTAGGTTTTATCAGTGGGCTGATAATAGGTGGTAGCCTAAACAAGGTATTAATACTGAAAACTACTTAAATCATTGTAGTCCACGCTCTGTACTTCACTCATGTCACTCACCCTATTACAATGATGCTGCAGCTGCGTTAAAACACTATTTTACTTTAAAAAAATCTAGACTTGTACTACTACTGCAGTAAAATGTACTTTTGATACTATTTGACTCAAGCAATAATTTTGTTTATTGTTGTTGTATTAATTTGAGGCAACAATTCCTTTACATGAGTATATACTATTGTGCTGATGCTTTTTTTTTTTTGTTGCCTTTTTTTACTCTATGTGGCCAAGCTCAGATTGGCATTTCTGAAACTATTATTAACAAATAGATTGCATTCCCGTGATGTCACAGAATTCTAAATGGCCTATAGTTTAAAACCGAGCTGGAGGCAGACCAAAATTCTATGGCAGAATCTGCTACTAAAGATTTTAAAAATGCAGAAGTCTTGTTGTTGTTTATGGTTAATATCTCTGCGATTACTGTCTTTATCCACATGAAACAAAACTGACATGAAGTTCAAAGTCGTCTCTGTCAGTACAAATAATCAAAAAAGGTATTTCTTCACTTTAGCATCACAAAATGGTGATCTTATTCAAACACACAGGTGTAATTGCTGTCAGAAGACTCTGCATTAAGCCACAGGATTATTATGGTGTAGTTATGGACCCAGCTGCTAACAAAAATTGATCAGGTTCAATATTTGTGGATTTTCTGTTTGGATTATTATTTTTTTTTTAATATTACCTCACTTGTACAGGCCCCTGCTCTCTATCTAAGGTTTAGACATCATCAAATTCTAGAACGTGAATGCAACCTATTGCCTATATTATACTGTGCAGGGTGAAAGATTAAAATATGTACTGATGTATTGATATTTATAGGTCTATACAATCATGCTTTTGGCTCAGGACTGCCTATTAGGTTCCTGCACATGTCCTTGTAGAGACACCCCTCATCTGTCCCACAGTTGAACTAGTTTCCATCCACACATTCCTTATATTGATCTGATTCTATATGTATATTTGATATCATAAGCATAAGAGGCTCTGCAGAATGCCAGTGAGTATAAACCAATCAGCTGTATTCATGTACTCATCATCACGCTGCTGTAGCTGATACTGTGTAGCTTCCATAACTATTACTCTTCTGTAAGTGTAGCGAGTACTTTCATGTGAGTTGTGTCAGAGTTTACTCACGGGAGGACCGTTCTCTCCACGAGCACCAGCGGGTCCAGGGGCTCCGGCAGCGCCCTGCATTTAGAAAGCATTATGAGTACACCAGCACCACTTTCACTCCTACTCCTCAGGGTCAGACTGTGTCAGAGATTAGAGCTGCACATTATTTGGAAAATGTCAGTATGAGAATGACCTGTGACATGTGACTGCTCATCAAGCCTGGGCTAAATCCATAATAAAAGTTTAATTCTTCTTCACTCTTGTTACCCAGAGAAAAGAGGATTCACCATGATAATGGTAAATCAGTGGAGGATCTCATGACTGTGAAGAGGTTATATTTGGTTTATCATTAAAGGAATAAACTTATTAACTTAATAATTTAAAGATTTAAATACTGTGTATTTAGTGTAATCTGTAAGTAAGGCTGCAAAAAAATCTATTTATAAAAGCTAAATCATGACCCTTTAAACTCTTATCAATCCTTTTTTAAGTGTTCCCAGAATTCCCAGAAAGTGAATGTGAAGTGAAATGTCCAATCAAAGCACTCCTTCAGACCTAAGGCCCAAAGTCACTGGAATAGTCTCCAGTACCAGAAGAAGATGAATGAATATTAATATAACAATAAATTAACAATACTGTGCAGCTCTAATATACATGACACTTCTTTGAAGAGGAGATATTGTTACTAACAGCAGGTCCAGACTGTCCAGCGGGTCCAGCGGGGCCAGCAGGTCCGGACTCTCCCTTTCCTCCGGCAGGTCCCCTCTCTCCGCGGGCTCCAGTCTGACCATCAGCGCCCTGTGTGTGAGGGGAGGGACGGCAGACTGTTGTACATGTGTCCGACAGGATTTACAATCATCTGAGTATGTGAGAAGGACTTACAGGAGGTCCAGCGAATCCAGGAGCGCCAGCGGGTCCCACCTCTCCACGCTCTCCCTGTGTGAGAGCAGGGCACATGTCAACATCCATTTTTAGGGTAGCACAGAGAAATAATTACAATCTCCTGCCAGGTAAGTGCATTTATACTTTCAGAATAAAAAGGATTTTTCTCTTCTATGCTCCATATCACTAATGGGAGTACCCTAAAATACCGTATGTAGAAAATAAATGTAATGCTCACAGAGGGTCCGCGGGGCCCAGCGGGGCCAGCAGGTCCAAAAGATCCGGCTTCTCCCTGAGCAACAGAACACAGCATCACAATTATCAACAGAACTACAGCTATTTCTACAGAGAGAAAACAAAAAAACAGCCAACAGCAAACGATGCTAATGTGTGATGTATAAACTTATCCAGCTTTACTCATTTATCCAGGCTTGGGACTGGCACAATGGTGACCCCAGCCAGGTGACTTTTCATGTCATTGTTCATTCATTCGTGTGTTTCATTAATTTAAAACCAAGTTTGACAATTTAACATTTTAATTAATTATCATGGATGAAAAGGAGCGGAAAGTAGTGTAAACTTAAAATATCTGCCCTGTATTAACACTGAAACATTTCTGATCAGCTCATAGAGCTGTAACACAGCCACAACCTCAGGCATAGAAAACAGGTGCAAGAATCACTTCACTAACAAGGTGCATTAATATTCATAAAAATAAGACTTGTTCCATGCCCTGTTTGTTTACTGCATTTGCCAGTGTCTCTCAATTCTTAATAAAAGTAGAACACTTAAATATGAAAATAAATTCAACAATAATAATAATTATCTTCTTTTCTATAGCACTTTTCTGAAAAAGTTCCAAAGTGCTTTTCAGTGCAAAAATACATAAAACCTCCAACTAAGATCCTTGAACATAAAATTCAATACAAGCCAATAAAGGACAAAAAGGAAACACATAATACACTAGCTGAAATTAAAATCAGACAATATCAAATGCTTTTCTAAAAATAAACGTTTTTATATGTTTCTTAAAAGGGCATCTGATCTGCCTTAGGTCAGAGGGCAGGGAGTTCCAAAGGCACTTTTATTTGGAGCCTTTTTTAAAAAGGCTATTGTTATTCTGTTGAGGAGGTTATATTACCAGCAGAACTGCATTTAAATGCAGACTAACGCATTTAACCAGGACTAAAACCACAGATAAAACTGTTTCATATTACGGCCAACAGTTTGAGAACCACTGTGTTGTGTGTCCCCATTTGTTTATGAGCTAAGGACTCATATGATGCACTGCACCAAACCACTAGGTGGCAATGTTGAGCATCTGGACACAAAATCAAATGTTTGGTCACCAGCAGCTGTGTCTCTGGTGTGACTTAAGGATCAGAACAGACAGGCCATGATGTTTACTACAGTGCTAGACTACTTCTTTACTCCCTTAAAGTCAAACTTGTATAATTGGCTGTGCAAAGCATTCATTTACAACTAATTACTACTTTAAAAGCTTATCTGTATTTCTTTCTGCCATAAAGATGGTAGATGGGGAGCCAAATATTGTGAGTGTAGAGAATGACTGTCATCTGTGCGGCAGACATAATTCTGGCTTCTGAACTATAAACCCATGGTGCAGCTTTGTTTTGTGGAAAAATCATATCTCAATAGACATTACTAACCTTATCACCATTGGCTCCAGTAGGTCCAGGGGGTCCTGCAGGTCCAGGCAGACCCTAAACAAACCCGCATGAAGACAGAGTAAGACCAGAGTCCATTTGGACCATCTAAATATTGTATGTGAATATAAGATATGGATATATTCATACACGAGCGCCGTCTCTGCCGGCGTTACCGTCAGGTCCTCTGTGGCCAGTTTCTCCCTGAAACACACAAAAGTCACAGCTGCTCAAGACTTACAAATACAACTGAGATGGCAAGAAACTATGAAAACATGAAAAGTAAAGACATAAGCAGAGGATGAGGCTATACTACATGAGTAAACTGGATTCTAATTTTTACCTTCTCTCCCTTGCCACCAGGTCCTCCAGCTGCTCCTCGCTCTCCAGGCATGCCACTTTGTCCCTGGTGTCCAGCAGCTCCGACAGCTCCTACGGGTCCAGGCTCTCCCTTGAGACAGACAGGTTCATCATTTAACACAAAAATACAATTTTCATAATGGAGATGTGCAGTTATGTTTCCATCAGCTGTTTACCTTTGCACCGTCAGGTCCAGGGGCTCCAGCAGGTCCTCGGGGTCCAATGGGGCCCTGAGCTCCAGCAGCTCCAGCTGTTCCGGGGATTCCTTTGTCTCCCTACCCCAGCAAAGGATGAGATTTTTTATTATTATTATTATTATTATTATTATATTTAGCAGAGCCATATGTGACCCGCTGTGAAAGTGAAATCCTGTGCAGGTAAACTTACCTTACCACCAGCAGGTCCTGCGGGTCCATGGTCTCCTGGGATACCCTGCCACAGTACACAGTGATGGTCAGAATGATGTTACTCTAAACTATCAATATATCTATAATGTCTTCAATACTTACTCTGTCTCCAGGTTTTCCAGCCTCTCCAGCGGGTCCTGCAGGGCCAGGCAGACCCTGAACAAATCAGAACATTATCATTAGGAAACTACCGTAGAACAGACAGCTTAAGAAACACTACAGCTGTCTGCTGAAATAAAAGCATAAGGCTAACACTGGAACTAGGAATACTAAAGGTACTGTAAGCAGCATGCGCTCGTACTGGTTATAAACGGTACTGCAGTCTAAATCAAAACAATGGTCTTTTTTCTGATTGGATGATTGGCAATGTAGTTTTAGAACCAAAATAAAAATTGTAAACAAAAACAACTTGACCTTTATGTAAAACACATTTTTATTTGTTAATGACTCAACTGTACCATTGTTATCAGTAAAACTAATAATTGATTTAAACATGTGTACATCATATCTTGGGACACACGTGTGTCATTTTTATGAAATATAAAGGATAGTATAAATCCTTTATATTACTGCTCACAGCACCTTTAAACCCCTGAGTTTGGGTGAGATAAAGAAGGTTAACTGTTCAAACCTGGAAACCAGGAGCTCCGGAGGGTCCTTGTTCTCCCTTATCACCAGGACCGCCCTACAGCCAAAGAACACAAGGCCAACTGTTAAAATAATCACCAATATTATACATGCTGAGATCACAGGAGAGGGTCACGTACAGCAGGTCCCATGGCACCAGTGGCTCCATTATTTCCATCAGGTCCAGGGGGGCCCTAAACACATGAATATGGTTTAAGCACTGAGAGTTTTTATCTGAGTGTAAAGTTGTGTGTTTATGATTTCTTACTCTCAGACCGGTGGGGCCAGTGCTTCCCCTCTCTCCAGGTTTACCGGGCTCACCCTGAGGGACAGAGCACAGCTCAGACACAGCTCCAACACATTATGTTTTCATTTTTAATCTTTCTACATACAGAAGGTCCCTTGGGTCCGGGGAAGCCAATGTTTCCGGGCTGGCCTCGAGGTCCACTTGGTCCGGGAGGGCCAGTGCGGCCATCTTGTCCAGCAGGACCCTGGACAATGAAGGTCATTTTCATAAGAAATGATATAATGATAACTGTAAAAAATATAGCAAGGAGACTCACAGAGGGGCCTTCCTTTCCAGGGGGTCCAGTGCTTCCGGGGCTTCCTGGGTGACCCTGAGGAGAGAACAGGTCAGTTTTTACAGATGTACAGATGTGTATGCAATTTCCCCACTGAGGGACTAATAAAGGTTTTCTTATTCTTATGTATGCTCTGATTCTGTATTTTGACCAGAAAATCACTACTGAACTCACCCTGAGACCAGCAGCACCAGGCTCACCAGTGCGGCCTGCATCTCCTGGGGGTCCACGAGGGCCAGCAGATCCAGTGGCTCCGCGGGCCCCAGGCATGCCCTACACATTCACAGAAACAGTGATAATGAGAGTAATGCCTGAGTCTGGAGTACACAGTCCTGCTCCATGTATCCATGTACTTACAATGGGTCCACCTCTGCCATCAGCACCAGGCATACCGCGACTGCCGGGAGAACCCTGCACACCCACACACACGTTAGCACAGGTCACTGAGAACATGGAAATACTTCACAATATGTTCTACTCACTCTAGCTCCACGCAGACCAGCAGGGCCAGTGGCTCCAAGCTCACCAGTGGGTCCTCTCTTTCCCTCCTCTCCCTGAGATCCAGGGGCACCTTGGGGTCCAGCGTTTCCCTGAGAGTGGACAATAAATGAAGAAGTGAGTCCTCTGTTATCTGACGATACTATGATGAAGGCCTATGTTTCTGACTTACAGGCTCTCCTTTGGGACCGGTGTCTCCCTTCACACCTGCAGGACCAGGGTCTCCCTAAAACACATTGACATCAACACCAAAGCTCAGACAGGTGTGTGTACATGAAGCCACTGTCTGTATTTACAGGTTGTTTTATATAAATGTGGAGTATCTGGAGTACTCACGGGCAGTCCTCGGGGTCCAGCAGGGCCCTGAGCTCCCTGAGGTCCAGGGCCACCTCTTGCTCCAGGGAAACCAGGAGCTCCAGCAACACCTGCGGGTCCCTAAAGGCAATACACCAGGTCAGATGTACTGAGTAATCCCAGACTAGATGTTTCCTCAAATACAGTCTGTCTATTCTTGGCTACACTTGAGTCAAAGAAATAAACGAGATTTAGTAAAAGTCTCTAATTTTCAGATGACCCTGGATGAACTTTGACCTCTAACTTGCACCATAATGCTGGGTGAATACTTACAGCAGCTCCTTTGGCTCCATTCAGGCCATTAGCACCAGGGTTACCCTACAGGGAAGAGAGATATTTACAGAATGAAATCATAAAAATACACAGCGGCAAAAGATGTTCAACATGTTTATAGCATGCATCTGTCTGTGATGACTTTAACACTGATGCACCTCCTACAGTAACTGACTGACTAATGATTTATAAAGTAATAGGTAAAATGGCTGATTGAAACTCACAGGGGGGCCAACAGGGCCAACAGCACCATTGGGACCAGGCTCTCCTCTAGATCCCTGAGGTCCAGAGGGTCCAGTAGATCCAGCAGGTCCGATCTCTCCCTGTGGGAAAGGACAGTGCTCGTGAGATTATTCTAAAGATTACTTAAAAAGATTAAAAAACATCTTCCATCTTATTCACTGTCACTTCAAACGATTGCAGTGCAGTTTAACTTTTTATTTCTATTTCTAAAGATAAACAGAGAGTGACATGTACCTTAGGACCGGGACCACCGGGGAAACCAGGGGGTCCAGCAGCACCAACAGGGCCCTGTGTGCCAAAGCAGAAGATCGGGGTCATAACCGGGTCAGGTGAAGGTCAAAGGTTCAAACATTTACATAACACTTTTATTATAATTACCAAGCCCTTTGTGAAATCAAACAGTATACACAAACTTACAGCAGGGCCAGCGGGTCCAACGTTACCATCAGCACCACGAGAACCAGCGGGGCCTGCAGGGCCAGCACGACCTCTCTCTCCGGGCAAACCGCGGGAGCCCTGAGGAAAATCATATTGATCATACAGCCATCATACCTCACCATAAACACATAAACATGAGCAGGGGCAAACTTACAGCCAGTCCAGGACTTCCAGGAGCTCCAGCCGCTCCGTTCTCACCCTGCAGCAGACAGGAGGGTTAGGACAACGGGACAGAGACAGACTACACAGACTCATGGTGCAGTACGGGACTTTCTCTCACCTTGGCTCCAGCAGAACCGGGCTCTCCCTTACGTCCATCCAGACCATTGTAGCCCTGAAACACAGAGAAAAAGAAGATGACATGGATCATTCTACATAAAGGACAACAAAACACTTGAGAATGAAAACACACTGCAAAAAATCCACATCTACAGTACATCAGTTAAAATGACTTAAATTCAGATTATTAATCTTGATTCAAGTAATTTTCACTAGATTGGACTTATTTACTTATTAGGCTAGATATTTGACTTGTTTTGAAGTTTTTTCTTTTCTATTTCAAGCAATTTTTTATTTATTTCAAGCTAAATGATATGTCCATGGGATAAGTGGAATTTTCTTACCCCATGGACAGATCATTTTGTTTGAAATAAATAAAAATAGCTTGAAACAGTAAAGAACTAACTTGAAACAAATAATCTAGTAGAAAGTTACTTAATAAGTAAATAAACCCAATCTAGTGGAAATTGCTCGAATCAAGATTAATAATCTGAATTCAAGTAATTTTAACTAATGTAGATATTGATGTTTTGCAGTGTACTGTCTACTATTGGACTGCTGCAAAGCATGATCCATAGCTGAAAATAATGGGACTGAAAATTACATTATAGAGCTTTCATAGAGCCCACATGACAATGGATGGCTAAATCTAAAACTTTTAATCAGCAATAAATTAATATTGTACAAAATGTATCTTCATCGTTGCTATATTAACAGTTGAAGTAAATACTACAATACTAGCTCGCTTTTACTTGCACAAACTACTTTTGCTAGCTCAAATCTGATGCACAAGTCACTGCTTCTCATCAGAATGTAAAAAATGTCAACCTTTCCAAAAGTGCAGATCTAGAACAATATCATTCTGAGACTGATATAAATAAAACATCTGTCACATGCTACACAAGCAGGACACGAGCAGTAACATTATTTTAGAGAGTTTTTTGTTGTACTCACTCTGTGTCCTTTCATTCCAGGAAGTCCAGGGGTTCCGGGGAATCCACGAGCGCCCTACAGGTCCCAACACACAGAATACACTTCGATATTAGCCTCAAAGACTTGTATCATATCTGTGTATTGTTATTCAATTTGTCATGCTCTCACCTGAGGACCAGCGACTCCTCTGTCTCCGGGCTTACCAGGTCTGCCATTGTTACCCTGCGAGGCAACAGAAGAAGACACTTTGGTATAAGCTTAGTGGGCCTAATATTAACTAGATTCAAAATTACAGAGAAAAATATTGGTAATTATTAATGGATGCTAGGTAATGGTCAAGAGTATTAACAAACTGATATGTCTGAATTTTAAACTAAAGAAATTCATTAACATCTAGTATTAAAAGTAAAACATGAGACTTAATATGACCAAAACAATAAAAAATATATACTCCAAAAATCCAAATATAAACTAACAGATTCAAATATGGGCACAAGGGTCTTTTGAAATATGAGTCTCCAAATAAAGGTTTGGGAGACATTGGTCTAGAGCAATACCTGAAATGTTTTTGAGCATTATGTCTACTTTCATAATAAAGTGAGGTGTACGTACATCTTCTCCGGATTTGCCAGGGGGTCCAGGGGGTCCACGAGCGCCAACGGGTCCCTGGAGAAAGACAGTGACAACATATTACTGTACATGACCTCAGCAGCAGAGGGCTCCAGTCACAGTCACGTCCCTCTGACACGATGACAGCTTTTCATCAGCCACATTGCCTTAAGAGGTACTGCTCTGGTTGATGCTTATTACACTGTATGTACAGTCGCTCTTAGATTATGAGTTCATAAAAGTTTGTTTTTTTTCCAATTACACATTGTCCTGATATGTAAAGACTAACTGTAAAATTGTAAATCGTCAATGGGCATTTAATAGCTTTTAGAAACTGGTCGTAGTCACAGATGAGACTATTGTAAGAACAATATCTTGGTTAAAACCCATCTCTTTTCTATGGCACTCAATACTGACTAAACAAGCACCTTGGCCCCCTTTTTGTTTACTTAGTATTGTAATAACGTTTTTTTTTTTTTTTGTTAAAATTGTCATGTATTTATTCTATTGTATGTAGTTTTTACTTATTTTACTATTATTATTGTTTTTCACTGCCTTCTTGCTTTACTGTTTCTATGAGTGTGTGTATTTAATGGCTGTGAAATATGTTTGACTTGTCAAGGTTGTTTTAAATTTGCTTTAGAAATAAAGTTTGACTTGACTTGAACCAAAAGCAGAGATTCCATACTAGTCATAGAGTCATAGAGAATATAGTTTAATCTTATCTGAACCCCAAATATTGATTTAATTCACTGAAATAATAAAACAGTTACCAAACACATAAACTGTAAAGGTGGTCGTGTCATTTATAGAAAGTTTTTGGTGTTGCAAATATCCACTATTATCACCAACTAGAGGTTATTAGTTATTCACAGTAATGAGATTATTATTTTTCTTTTAAAAAGCCTCCTATAGACAGGTGTTGAGAATTAGCATGTGTGCTATCACACATAAACAATGCATCTGATTTGTCCAATGTACTTGTGATGTCTATATAAAATAAATAAATAAATAAATAAATAAATAAATAAATAAGAAGGTGATGGAGGATGAACTTACAGCCTGACCGGGCTCTCCAGGTTCACCAGGGTGTCCTGTGTGTCCCTGAGGTCCCTGTGGGGTTCAAGATGAAAGTTAGTGCAGAATTTATCAACACAAGTGTCTCTGCATGTTAGCTATGTGTTAGGTGTGGTATATAGAGCACTTACAGGAGCTCCAGGAGATCCGGGAGGGCCCCTAGCACCCATCATACCCTGGGAAGAGAAAAAAGAAATCACTTTCATTCCACAGTTCTTACATATTTTATACCAGTAGTTGTGTATAGATGCAAATATCAATTCAAAGAATGATACTGAATAATCCAGAAATGCATGTAGCTACCATGGGTCCAGGGCCGGGGTCGGGGGCCTTAACACCATCATACTGAGCAGCAAAGTTCTATGGGAAAAACACATAATAAATATGAATAACTGTATAAAAATCACAATTTAGGCTATTCATTATTTAATTTTCCATTCATTTTTGTTTATCCAGCTCAACATCATAACAGCAGCTGCACAAATGGCTTTAATTCACAATGGACTCATCCTGTAAACCTCTTATTAAAATACATGTGCTATATAGTTTGTTTTGATGGTAAAAAACTAGAATAGGTTATCTTTTCTGAGACACAAAAAAGCCACTGCACAATTTGGAAAAGTTGAAAATGAGATGTAACAGTCCCACATAAGTTAGCAGCAGGCTTTTGCTAGACACAAAACCTAATTCTTTATCAACAACTTTAAAAAAATCGCGGGGTGTGAGGAGTCCACGGTGCGTTAACATGGACGGCTGTAAAACTAGAAATGGGTCACGCATGTGTTATTGTTTTTAAGGGGTCAGCAGAATGAGGACAAAAGGTCACAAGGTCAAAAGTTGAAGCATTAATGAGATAGTGATGGGTTTACAAGGTGTGGCATACAAAAGTTATTCAGGCAGTTAGCATCATAAGAATTTGTTTGTTTGTTTGTTTTTTACATACATGAACGAGTAAAGTGAGGACACACAAAAGTTAGTGGCAGACAATAGCAGTGGACTTACTCCTCCTCCAAGTCCAGGGGGTCCGGGAGGTCCAGGGGGGCCAGCAGGTCCAGGGGGGCCAGGTATGCCATCTTTTCCGTCAGGGCCACGAGGACCCTACACAACACAATCATTAGGAATTATGAGTAAACAGCAACATTAGTCCAGACTTGCCTTTTCCTTGTCATGCACTTATTTTTGTTATAAATAAATGTGTCCTGCGTTAAACACTGGTGTGTCTGGTGTGCTCTCATTCTCCAGATTATTAGCAAATGTAAACAAAGAGGTGTGGCCTCTGAGGTTATGAGGTCATGTGACATTAACAACCCCTAATATGCAATGCTGTGATAATTGTGAAAATGATAAAATGGCTTGTCAATCTATCAATAATGTTGGTTTGGATTAAGAAAAAAAAAAAAACAGTAGAGTAGACTCGTACCCTGTCACCTCGAGGTCCTTTCTGTCCTCTGGGTCCCTGCCGCGGAAAAACATTCAGTCAGACCAAAACAAGCAGCAGATGTGCTCAGAAATGCTCAAAACACTAAGACTCAGCTCCACAGAAGGAAAATACAACATTTATCTTCACACTACAATAATTCCAGTCAAAAATGGAATATAACAGAACCAGAAGTTATGATGACTTATTCAGAAAACTAAAGGTTATGGTTTGTTGATCATGTTGACTGACAGACCATAACCTCAGGCTGAAATATGTATGTGAGCCTTGAACAAGCAGCATTTGTTATGAGCAAAGTGATAAAGATGGCATATCCCAAAGCAGAGGAGAGGACACTGCTCTTTAAGAGAAGCGAGTACTGAAAGGGATTATGAGAAAATCTGAAGGTTTGATGGTGAAATTCAAAAATTCATTGTTATCACTTTTTATTTGTATTAAAATTTGAATGGACAGTGGTTGCAGATTGCTGTTTGACATCTTTGTTGTTAAGCTGCAAATAAAAAAAGTAGATTAAAAAAAAATAGAAATTCCTAAACATTCAGAATAAGTTCCTCATGATTTAAAAAGAGACCCTCAGACCCTGGTGAGAGCAGCAGCGGCACTGACACTGACCAAGGGCCAGCCCTCTCTCTTGAAGCCCACTCAAAGGGCCCTTTGTGCCGGGCCCATGGGTGCCCCTGCTCTGTGTGGTTTGGGTTACACTCACACCAGCCCGTGGCCAATAGGACCCTCACCTGTGCACAGACAGGAAGTGCTCTAAAGTCCCACAACGAATACTGAAATCTTACCCCCAAACCAAGCGCTCTGCTGGGGCTGACAGAGCAGTGTCCGCCTGCTGCCACTCCGGACAGAGGACAGAGACAGGACAGAGGACAGAGGATAGAGACAGGACAGATGACAGAGACAGGAGGTAAGGTGTTTTTTGTGTGTTTGTACTAACCGTGGCTGAGGGGTTGGAGAGAAGCAGGAGGCAAGGGAGAGAGACAAAAAGGGAAGACTAGTTAGAACATAAACAAGACAACTCCTGAGATATCTGTCCTAACTGACTGTGCCTGATGTTTCTGCCTCACAATAAGTTATCACCAGCCTTTGATTTAAAGTCTATTGCACAGAAGAGAACCTGACACTGACAAACACCTGTAAGTCTTACTCATTCAACAGCAGCATATTCCAGGGAATGTGTAAAAAGCAAATAAGGCTTTACTAATCTGATATAAACTCTAACAGTCATCACTGCTCCTCACATTCAGCCCCACGTTGCTGAGAGTAAAATATTTTGGTGGTAAAGGTCTAGCTTGGAGGCATGTGGAGCCAATCCCTGCTTTGTTCTGAAGTGTAGCAGGTCCAGAGCATTCCACACACTCAGACTGAGGCTGGTGAAGCTAACAGGCCTGAACAAGCTGCAGCTCTGGCCCCAGGAGGGGAATATTCTCACTGCCAGGACAAGCATTTCTGTTATTAATAACATCTATGGAGCTGAATAAAGCTGAGAATGTCTTAAGAAACAAATGCCTGACACTGTCTTCTCATGAAATGCTTTGCTAAAATCCTGTTCCAGAGCAGGCCCCTGTGTGGACCAGCTGCAGACTGGATTTGGTCCAAGAGAGACCTCAAAGTGAACTCTGCCACGTCCTGACCAAACCCTGCCACGCGGGGGCGCGCGTGCACGCTCAATGTCAGGTGAGACTCATTTAATTCCTATCCATCAACCTGCCGTTTAAATGCTTTATCTGTAATATATTCCACTCTGAACCACAGCTTCTACTGTCGGTGTGTTTCTCATAAGACGTATTTAAGTTTTATTTATCAAATAGAATTAAATAGTCAACCTAAAATAATTGTTTTAGTTCATATTCAAAATAATAAAAGTAAAATGAATGTTTTTTATCGCATTATTCAAAATGCAAACGTGTTAAATCCCACTGATGCCAAAAGGGTTGTTTTCTCACAGATGGCCACCAGGGGGTGCTCTGAAAGTTTCCAATCTCCTAATGATTCTCCATCTGGATGGAACAATGCGTACAACGCCCCAAACTTTCCATCTAAAGCACCACGAAAAAACTTCAGCATAAACTATTCTGATAACTCCTCATACAACCCTCACTGAGACAAGTCTCACTTTCAATTCCACTAAATTCTTTATAACCCCCCCACTTTTCTACCCACTAATTTTTTTGTCCATCAAAGATGAAAATGAAACAAACAAAAGAATAAGAATCCTTGGCATAAATCCGTTGAGGATAACTAGGCCATTTTCACGAGTCTTCTGGTTGATGTAGTCCCAAAACAAACTCCAGAACATCTCCTGAAGCAGTGAAAATATCCAAAAAAGACTTACACTGACATGTTGCTAGGTATGAAGTTACTGCAAGCAGCAACAGAATCCGGGTATCCACAAAGCTGAGCATGTCTAAACAGACATGCAGACTCCTTGTGCCGCTGAGCCCTGGGTCGTGAGCGCACTTTAGGCAGACATACAGTTGTGGTGACTGAGTAACTCCAAACTTAGCAGAATGCTGCTGCCGTGATGCTAGAGTCCCGCAGGTCGATGGGGCCTCTTTATACGGCAGGAGGGACTCCGCTCTCCGTGTCACTCAGCTCCTGCTCGGCCAATGGCAGCGTAGAAACCCAACCTAACTCCCATCCCTCCGCGCATCCACGCTCCACTCTCAGGCGCGCCTCCTCCGCGGCTGCAGCCAGCGCTCCAGCCATGATGATGACGAATACAAACGGTTAATTAGATCCATTCTTTTTGAGGACGTGGACAGAGACGAGCTTTAAAAAGAGACAGAGCTACTTTTCCTTTTTTCTCTCTCCTTTTGCTCCGTGTGAATCCGCACAGGGGCCAGCAGAGACAGTGACTGCAGACAGCATGGGGCTGATTCATTTTGTGTTTTAATGTGCGTTAGGAAAGCGTAGCGTCTGGAATTATTACAGGACAGTGCGTAACTTTTAAAAGTCCCTTAGGTGGAATTTAAATGTGTTGAATTGCAGTTATTCATATTATTCATATTTTGTTTATGGCAGAAATAATCTAGTTTGTTCCCCTTTGCATTTTAGTGACCCCGGGACTATGGTTATGCATGACTTTAGACACAGGTGGAATTATAGCACTTTAAGTCAGTGAGAGGCTTTAAAAACAGTTAGAAACAGACAGACAGCATGCACTCTTCTATTTTTTATTTTAAAAGCGTCAAACAGACAAATTTGCTTCTTTTAAATTTTATTAAACTGTAAATACATCACACGTTCACATTCGCTCTTGGTTCCATGACAAAGCAGTGGAATGCTGTGCTCAGACTGACAAACCCCAGTGTAGAGCAGAGATTTCTCTTTCAGAGCACTCTCACCTGGCCACATGACCAGACATGTCATCCACACAGAACTTCTCCCAGCCCCCAGTCTGCTCTCTGCACCACTGCAGCTTCTCCTCAGTCACCAGCAACTGTGTGCGGCTCAAGTTCAAACCAGTTCACCTTCTAGAAATACAGTAAAAGTCTACAGTAACAATGCACACAAGCTTCTTGCAGGTCCATAACTCCTAATATGATACAATAATAATTGTTTCTGTAGGATGCTTAATGTATCCACGTTCAAACGCCTGGCCAATAACTATAATCAGAGCACACCTCCACATGGAAAAGCCTTGTTGCACTCTCCCTGTGATTTGAGTTCAGATGAGGGGAGGGGAAGAGCAGAGCAGAAGAAGATGAAATGTGTTTTGGTGATGGCATGTTGCCACTGGCTGCAGCTCTGTTGAGGCGGAGTGTGGAGGCAGAGATGGCCACAAAGCTCCACATCATCAGCCTCAGTCAAAGTTCACAGCAAGCTGTAGAAGAAAAAAACATCTATTTCAGCACTAAAGCAACCTTTAGTTGTCATTTTACATAGTCATAGATGAGGAGTACTAAATGCTTTTTATAATCAGATAAATCTGTACATGCCATGGAGCACTCAGGCTAAACTACAGTCAGGCCAGCAGAAGGCTGCGTTCACACTGGCCTCAAAAGTGTCTCAGCTCAAACCTTGCTTGGTCAGATCAGTTTGTCAATGTGAACAGACCCATTTTGGGTCTGATACAGCTCATAACACATTCCAGTGGAGCAATTTTTTTCTTTCTCTAAAAACTCACAGTGAACATATTTTAACAAACAGCTTAAATAATTTAGTTTTAGTAGATTCTCACTTCAGTGGTCAATGTTTGTAAGTGACGTGTGTTTTCTGAGATTAGCAACGTCCACTCAAAAAGCTTTTGCTAGTGTATTGCATATAAAAGGCTCGTTTCCATCAACAAGGTTAAACTTGTGGTAAAAGTGAAGTTGTGTTGCGTTATTCATATCTCAACTTGGTTTACTAAAGCAGAGTTTAGAAAAAATAAACTCAGTTTGCAACATATTTGGTCGGCCTGTATGATAAAAGCAATAATAAATCAGATACAATATTTTTTTCACTGACATACAAGTTTGGAGCAGATCCAGAAGGTGGAAACTACTAACTGCTGTTATTATTAGAGTCGATGATAACAGAAATGGGTGTGATTGAGCTAGTGCTAATAGGTTGTAATTAGTTGGTTCTGTGCTCTCAGCAGATGTGCTTACGTTAACTGTGTGATGTGAGCATTCACCTACAAACAAAACAACAGCTGGACTGCAAACAGCCTGTGGCTGCTCTATAATGGCAGTGCACTATGTCTCACAGTCACTTTCTTGGTAACTTTCTCTCTGACTCTCTCTCTGACTCTTACTGTGACCTGGGGAACCTGGAACCTGCTCATGCAGCGCAGTAGTGGTGTTGTACATTGTGCATCCAAGATGTAAGAATGTCTTCAGTTCTTCCGCCATTTTGTCTAGTCTCTTCTCTCTCTCTCTCAGGGCTGCTGCTGGACTTGCTCCAGATGTGCTGCATCGTGATTGGCCACTCCAGATGTGCTGCGCTGTGATTGGCCCGTCTCATATTTCTGAAGTGAAAGTGGAGCACAGGGATATGGGTAAGATTGTCCACATACACAAAGTCAAATGTCAGTAGTTTTAGTTGAGCTACAGGGCAGTATATAGGTGAGATGCAGAGACAGAGCAGCTCGGCGCTCAGTGAAGGTGGCAGATCTGTGAGTGCTCTGATGAAGGCAGTGCAGAGGAAGGGTGAACTGTTCAGACGCTCTCCACTCTTTAATTACAGCGGGTACTGAGCAGACACGGGGCACTTGAGGTTTTCTAATTATACTGTGCCTCCTCAGCCTTTCTTCTCTTCCTCCAAACAATCTGTGAAGAGAGGGAAGGAAAGACTGTCCACATTCACTTCAATGAAAAAAAAATATTTAAAACATAGGCTACTGCATGTCTACTGTAGATGCTGATCCACCTAAACTACTGAGCTAACACACTTCTATATGTCAGCTGGTTGATTAGTAGTTAGGATTGGTTGGTAGGGGTTTCTCCTATGGGAGTAATCTGTCTTGGATCAGGAAAGCTGCTCAAATCACCACACAATGATAAACACCTCCAGTCCACAATCAAAAACACCACACATTTACAACAGTGCAGACAGTTTCACAATAAAGTACAATATTCAGCAAGTCATCGGTGCCTCAGTTTGCCCTCCATCTCTATATTGATTACTGTTGTAGAAATGAATGAGTTTTTGTAGCAGTTCTGTTTGCACAGACGAGTCCTGTACCTTTCCCCTGAGTTTATTAAAGTGTATTCAGAGTCTAAGACATGAGATGGGTCTGTTAGACTCCTGTTGCCCTGTCTGATGGTGGATTGTTCAAACAGCAGATGGGGGGATAGGATGGACACATTATTTTCCCTGCTGTTCTAACCCAGGCTGGCAATTTAAGATTTTGATTTTGATGCTTAGATTCACAAACCAGCTGGTGATGCCTCTATGGCTGCTCTGTAGAAGAGCACGATGATTTTTGCACACACCAAAAACTCTTAGACAATGCCTAAAGTGGAGGCGTTGATGGACAGACACTTGCCCCCTGTGTGTGTTCCAGCTCGTCTTTATTAACATGCACTCCTAGATATTTAAATGAAGTGACCCTGCATTGTTTATAGTCACATGACTGTGGTCCACTACAGAACCTGGGTCTATGACCATCTCTACAGTTTTGTCAGTCTTGTAAGTGATGCTCATTACACCAACTGGACAGTCTTTCTACAGCAGCTATGTGACTATCCAAGGTGAGGAGGCTTAGGAGCACAGTATAACATTATACTGGCAATGACCAATGCTACTCATCACTGTATGTGAAAGAGCTGAGTTGAACTTTACTTGTTGAGGCCAATTAGATAGAAATGAAAAGTATCATTTAATTAGGAAAGGGTTCACATTGAGACTCAATAATTTTCTCAGGAGAATATGTGGTCTGATCGAAATGAAAGCCAAACTGAAATCAGTAAACATGATTCTAGCATAAGCAGCCGGCAGATCCAGCTGTTTAAGAACTAGGGGCATTGTTGTACAAATAGCATCACTAGGACTACACTTGCTCCTCTGCACAAATTGCTATTGATCTCAGAATGGTTCCACCTGTCTGTGAAGCTCCTCTATTAAAAGTCTCTCAAGTGATTTCATTACATTAGAAGTAAAGGCCACTGGCCTGTAGTCATTGTCCTTTTGAGGGCAGACTTTCTTGGGAACTAGCACAGTAGTAGATTTCTTCTAGATCATTGGTACTGTATGTGTATCAATGGAAAGTTAGAAATGTTTATGCCAAGCCGGTGTAAGTTCCTCAGCAAAAGTCTTGAGAAGAATAGCAGACATGTTGTCTGGCCCTGTTGATTTATTAGTTTCCATCTTTTTGAAAACATTTGTTACTGCCACTTAATCAATTAAAATTCTGTCATTACTATTCCTGTTAGATTTTACATTTCACAAAACTTGCATGTAATTATCACTTTAAAATCTCAAAAAAAAGTTATTTAGCTCATTTGCTCTTAAGCCTGGTTCACACGGCAAGATAATTATGCCGATTTTTGACCTGATTCTCCCCTTCCAACAATCTTAAGGTTGCCCCGATTATTGTAATGGAACTAAAGATAATTTTATCAGATATTCTTGCTACATGAGGTGTGTTAAGAGTGCTCTGGTCTGCTCAGAAGGATGTCGGGACTGCTCCGATCTCAAATTGGGGATGTTCAAAATGTTGGATTGTCTTGGCCCGATATCGGAGCATGTGTGTGTCCCGAGGACAAACGAACACGCACCCTGTTGAATGTGACGTGTAGCCAATCAGAAAGCAAGGTGACGGAAGCACGGAGGGAAATCCAAAATCAAAACAGCTGTCATGGCACATATTTGCGCTGTCTCCACTCCTTTAACCAACGCCATTTCTTTTTGTATTGTTTTTCTCTGTTAGAAATAGTCCACAATTATAGCATTTGCCATGTTTGTGTACATCATGTTTGTGTACATCATGTTTGTGTACGGCGAAGTCACGTTTAATCTTGTGAGGTTTTGCGAGATTTCCCATCTGACCTGGGAATGTTGGTGAGTGAAATCTGTTCGTGTGTGGTGTGTTGTCTTTGCTGTGTGGCCGCACACCACTCACTGTAGGACTAAACCTGTGATAGTGTGGGGTCTCTCAGGTTGTGAAAATCTTCCGACAATTTTAAGATCTTGCCGTGTGCACCAGGCATTAGAATTTGATTCTGGGCCACCAGTAGCTTCCTTTTGTTGTCCATATTTGTCAATCGCTCTTATTGCATCCCAGTGTCTCTTACAGTTGGAAGTGGATAGGTGATCTTCTACTCGCGCTTTATGCTGCAACCACACTGTTCTCATCTGTCAGTTCAAGTCATTTTGTGCTGCCTGGACTCCCGCTCTGGCTCTTGACTTAAATGCCATCTTCTTTCTATTGATGCATTCCTTAATTTCCTTTGTAATGTACGATTTGTTGTTTGCATATTTTTTGACAGTTTTTTGTGATATGATGGAATTAACACAAAAATGTATACGAGGTGATAGAGTCAGTGACATTATCAATGTCCAAGTTCTCAAAGAAAATGTCCCAGTCTGTGCATAGGAAACATCCCTTAAGCTCCTCCTCTTTATCCCTTGACCACACATGGTCTGTCTGTGTATCAGGCTTCCTGGACTTAGTCAAAGTACAATGATTGAAGATTTTTGCCATCTTCCTTCATGCCTGTTAATCAAGTGTCTTCATGTACATGGGTGTATGGGTATACTATAGTTAATATATTGTAACTGAGTAATTGGTACATGTATTCCATCTGTAGCAGGCGGGCTAGTTTACACTCGGCTTGAATAGACTTGGACAGGACCCCCTCAAAAATGAGATAATACATCTCAAGCAGTTATCTTTTAAATTTCAAATACATTTTTGTAAGTGCTAGTGCACACAGTCTGTGATTTGATTTGCTTTGGTGGCATTACCACTTGGTGGAATGTATACTACACAGATAAATATGTTGGTAAATTCTAAATCGAAATTGAACATAGCCCCTTACAGCAAAGTTGCAGCATGCCTAGTGTAGAGTCAGGTTAGTAGACGCTGCTAGTTTTCTTCTACTCCACCACTGAGTGAACCAATAGCTCACAGATAAAAGAGAATGGAGTCACAGACAGACATGAGAATTATATTCCTCAGTATTACTGTCTTCCCAACAGAAGTAGATTATCTGGAATACATCTTCTCTGAATACATCAGATCTGAGGCTAAACGTGCACTAGTCTTGAACACTAACTCAGAGTGTGAGTGCCTGAGGTCATGTGACCATGCAGCACCACCACGCAGGCACAGCGATTCATTTACTCAAATGATACAGCGTCCTGCCAAGTCACTGAAGTGTCTCCATAAAAGTGTATTCCTGACTGTGGCCCCTCCCCCTCCTCCTCAGCTCCTCTCTGACGTGTGAGTTCTCTCTTTCCACTGGAACACATCTGTACAGCTGCGAGAGGGGCGGGGCTTCTGCTCTCAATATAAAAATGAGTGAGGACGAGGTATGGCGGAGAAGATGAGTCACAGGGAAAGTCTCAGACTGTTCAAATCCTCAAATTTGGAGCAGTGTTTCCCAACCAGGGGTACGGGGACCCATAGGGGTATGCAAGCTTATTGCAGGGGGTACACTGAGTTATATGATCATTTATAGTACTTTTATATATCTGGCTTTCAAAGACTAAAATAAACCTAAATCTGGACTAACCCAGGACTGTAGCGGGGGATGGGACACTAAAAAAGCGCAAAACAGGGACTATACCAGGACTAAACCAGGTCTAAAACAAGAACTCAACCAGGAACAAACCAGAACTAAACCAGGACTAAACCATGCCTAAAACCAGAACTAAACTATGACTAAACCAGGACGAATGTGGGTCTAAACCAGAACTAAACTTAGGCTAAACCAGGGCTAAATTGGGACCACGCCATGTACAAACCAGGGCTAAGCCAGGTTCAAACCAGGACTAAATCAGGTCTTGGGGGTACACAAAACCAAATAGGTTGGGAACTACTGATTTAGATCAACAGGACATCTAAAGTTGTAAAGGTCTTACATATTACTTTAGCCTTAAAACAGGTTTAACAATTCAATTCAGTTTTATTTGTATAGCCCAGTATCACAACAAAAGTCGCCTCAAAGGGCTTCACAAACAGGTGATCAAACATAAACACACAATCAACACAAACAATAACTACACTAAACTAAACAGACTCAGGACACTCCTGTCCTTAGACCCTCCTTCTCGGTAAAGAAAAACTAGGAAAACTAGGAAAACTCCTAAAAAAACCCAGCTGTGGGAAAAAAAGAAGAAACCTTATGGAGCCCAAATTGAAGGAGAGATCCTCTCCCAGGACGGACAGGCAACATGTGTCAGGACTGTTAGTTCATTAGCTCATCTATAGGATCATAGATCAGCTCTGTAAGGATTCATCCAGACGCGAGTGGGGTGAGGTAGGTCGAGGAAGTCCATAGAGGTGAGGTTGAGGACCCACAGGTCGGGACAGGAGCACAGATGGGGTCAGATCCAATTGTCAACAATGAAACACTCATTTGCTGGGACGTCCCTGTAGGCCCTCTCCCAGGCTTACTGTGTTCTGATTGGACACTGATGGGACACTGATGTGTACATTTACGGCTGTCATTGGTTTACTGTTCCATGGCCCTGGTCTTTCCTGAGATCTTTTTATTGGACATGGACAAATAAAGTTCAGATGTGGAGAGGGGTCATTTGTGGCATCACAAAACCTGTAAATCCTGGTGCAGGTCCATCACTGTGTGCAGGTCCATCACTGTGTGCAGGTCCATCACTGTGTGCAGGTCCATCACTGTGTGCAGGTCCATCACTGTGTGTTACTTGGAGGCATCTTCTCGGGGGTCAGACCCTCAGCAGCAAAGGCTCAAGGGCGTGTGTGTTTTTACTTTATTTATTTATTTATTTTTTAGGCTTAATAACTTGCTTCAAAAGAGGTTAATGATTAGAATTCTTAATTTTATGAGTTCAAGTTTATTATTTATTTTGTTTTAAAATAAATACATTTATAGGAGTTTATATTGTTGTTGTTGTTATTATTATTATTATTATTATTATTATTATTATTATTTAAAAAATGCTGGAGAATTAGTATTTATAAAAAAGTAACTATAAAATGTCTTGGTGCTAATAAAGACAGATGTTTTTTTAAGAACCTATAATGCATATGAGTGAGGGGGGCACTTGGGGTTTGACAACAAACCCAGGGGGTACACAAGACAAAAAAATGTTGGGAACCACTGCTCTACATGAGAACATGACTTGTACACTACAGTCATTTTTTGGGGTAAAATGTGTGATCACAGGTGATCACAGTTCAGGTTCTGGTGGAGCTCGCTGTTGCTTTGAGCTCTCTCTTTTCTCTAAGCACCACACTCATTATTTCAGGTATCATCATCACTAAATGTAGGTCATTAATTCACTACATTCTGCCTCCCACTGACACAGAGGAGTATTTATCCATCCCATCACAGCCACAAACAATGGCAGGTTATTGGCAGTAATAAAATAAGATTTACATTGACAAATAATGCTTTGATAATTGGTTAAATCATCTATGCCTTATTATCCATAATACACTGCCTGATCAAAAACAAAGGCGCCACAAAAAAATGTCACACATTCTAATATTTTGTTGGACTGCCTTTAGCTTTGATTACAGTATGCATTCGCTGTGGCATTGTTTCATTAAGCTTCTGCAATGTCAAAAGATTTATGTCCATTTACTGTTCCATACATTTTTCATCAAGATCTTGTACTGATGATGGGAGAGTGTGACCACTGCACAAAGTCTTCTCCAGCACAGCCCAAAGATTCTCAGTGGGATTAAGGTCACAGTGTCCAGTCCATGTGTGAAAATGATGTCTCATGCTCCCTGAACCACTCATTTACAATTTCAGCCCGATGGATCCTGGCATTGTCATCCCCTGCCATCAGGGAAGAAAAAAATCCATTGATGGAGTAACCTGGTCATTCAGTATATGCAGGTAGTCAGCTGACGACATTATTTGCATCCATAGCATGAGCCTAGACCTGACCATCTGAGTTAAATCCAGGTGGCAACTTTTTCTTTCTTGGGGGGGGGGGGGGGGGGGGGGTAACTGTAGAACAGCATATTTTAACATTAACATCACAGCTAGAAGTTTAAGGTCAGCTCAAGATGTCATCTCAAGTACGGTGATGGAAATTTTTTTTGCGTGTATCAAATTCAATAATTTTAGACACATGAGGCAACTTTTCCTATTTTCTTTTTCTTTCTTTCTTTCTTTTTTTTTTTTTTTTTTTTTTTTCTTTTTGCTATTCTGCCTCATTTTCCTCTGTGGAGCTCCCCCTACATTTAGGAATAAAGCAGTATTGTAAAGTGACCATAGTTTGTTTTTTAAAAAGGAAGACACCTGCAGCATGGGTGGAATCATCAGGCCTGTCGACAGGGGGGCTGTTGTCCGGGGCCTCAGGGTCAGAGGGGCCCAGAAATGGTCCCTCTTGTGTCCCTCTCCCATGTGATGCTTTCTTGCCCTGGGCCCCAGCAAACCTCTCAATGGGCTTGAAAATCATGCTCTAATTTTAACTTTGTATGTAACAGCATTGCATTTTAACTTTTGCCTTTTGCAGTGGTCATGTGCTTTGCTGAACGTAGATGGACTTCTTAATCACCTGAAACTTTTTTTGGACACACATAGCCCAAGTTCCATCTTTCTCTTGCATTCTGCCTCAAATTGATGTTTGATATTTTTAATTTGATATTTTGTCTTGAGCAGTGCTTTAAGTGGACAAAAAAAGTGCCAGTACTTTAATTTGCCATAGTCAGCTATGTTTTAAGTAAAATAAATATGTTTTTCCATTTCATCTAACAAACTATACTGTATATCTTTGCTGTACCGCTTTGTGACCACTCTTTGGGCCCTGACCAACCATTTGAAAACCACTGCTCTAAACCTAAACTTACACTTGTACTTAACAGAACAGTTTCACCTAACAGTTTCAGGTGAAACAGTTAGGTGCCACAACACTCATGCTGTGAAATCATCATACAGTCATGGAACTGGAGTTACTGTGCACATTTAGTAACCTACAGGCTGCACACATCTGACGCAGCCTCTTCAGGACTCACCAGCACCAGGGACAAATACAGCTTTACTCACTGTTACTGAGCACACTATACAGCCCAGCTGGGACACACTGTAGAGCCAGTTTCTGTCCGAGTTTAACTCAGAGTTTGCTTCTTTAATCCGCACAGAACGAGAGGTACACAAGAGAGAGTGGAACTCATGGCGGGATGAAGGTAAAGCATGTGAAAGCACTGAAAGCATATGTACAAGTAGCAGGTAGCAGGTTGCGTTCGGGGAGAAGGTAGGCTACTGAGCTTACAACAATGCCGTTTGACTGTGGTAGAATTAAAATCCCAGACATTTTGAGGTGATTTATAAATTCCAGACTGGACGTTTTATTAAGGTCTCAAAAAGAGGACCTAACCAGTCCAATTAACTCCTATGTGACCCCTCGCTTGGCTTTACTTTTGTTTCCCATCTGTGTGTTCTGCCATCTGGCCACTCTGCCACGACAAAAATGGAGAAATAAAGCTAATGCTAGCTTCTAGCTTATTGTTTTACTAACTGCACCTCTTTCTTGCGTCTCGAGACTTCCTTGACACCAGGTCGACGGTGCTCAGACTTGCGAGTCGTTTTCGGCCCAGAGACACCAAGGGGAGACAACTGATTTATTCATCACATAGATATCAAAACAGTTTAAGGTAAAAAAAAAAAAATGTAATGGGTTCCACTCTAAAGGTGGGTAGAGTAGCCAAAAATGTATTATTGTTACTTCAAAATAAAAATAAAAAAAATAAAATATGACACAAGTAAATGTATCAGAGTAAATGTGAGTCTTTACTACACACCTCTGTACTTTAAAGTTGGTTTATTGAAATGCATTCTGACTTTTGCTGCCATTGTGCTACAGAAATGTCAAAGTGGAGCCTCCCTTGGCTGGGCTGGTTCACCGTGTGTCCACATGACTCAGTCTGGTCAGCAAAGCCATAATAAACGCAGCAAAAATATCCCTCACAATGTCCCACTCCAGCTCCGGGTAATTACTGCATAGAGCTGCTGGTGGTTGGACAGAAAGGAAAGGGAGCAACGTTTTTTTCTTCTTTTTAAATGTTTTCTTAGTCCTTAAATAGTCTAAAACTGACTGAAGTAAAGGACAGGTCACTAAAACCAGTTCATTTTATAACTGAATTGAAAAAATCTCCTTAGATATCCAGATGAAGGTTTATAATGTGAAGCCAGTTTGCTTTGAGCTGGCAGCTGAAGGGTTAAAGATGTTATGGAGCGTGGAGGCAGCTCTGAAATCTTTTCCGTCTTACAGCACACACACATGAGGAACACATTTGAGCTCCTTCAGCTGTCTGCTGCTCTGTGGCTGCTCTGGGCAGTAGATCATTACAACATCTGGGAAAGTGCGCAGGAGCCTGGACTCATGGCACACAGACTGGGGGAGAAGTTTCAAACAAGACAATAGTTCCACCTAAAGAACCACTCGTGTGAGAGAAACTCTGTAGTTTAGTTAATACACAGTCAATCATCAAGTGTTAAATTAATGCCATCAGAGACTGTATGGTCCTAAGTGTTAAATTCATTCTCCCTTTAGTGCTAAAATGTCTGTGTGAAGTTAACACAGCACCATGACACTGGTTAACAATACCACACATGATCTGATGTCTTCTGATGTCCATCAGTGAGTGATTGAAAACTTTTTTGAATGTAACTTTAGTGAACATTGCATTGCTGGGGTAATACTAAAAGCAGATTAATCAGAAGATTAATTCAAAGTAATTTCAAAAAGTTCTAAACAATGTGTTCCTGAAAGAATGTATTTGAATAAGAAACATTCAGCTGCAATCAACTCAATATACAGTGTAACATGTCCACCATGACTCAGAGGAACAGTGGAATGTATCTCTCCTGCATGGACATTCATTGTCTTTATATGAAAGTCTTTTTCTATCAAAAAAGCAAACTGAACATTTGTTTCTCCAATCTCAGACCGCTGTGTACATTTGCTCTAAGTGTCTCAAGTCAATCTACACTGTTAGAAAACCATTTTTATTTCTATTATAAAAAAATAGACTGCATCCAGTTTTCATCAGAAGACCATGTCACTCATGGTCCCTGATTCGCTTAACTCAAAGAATACATTTAAAGATCATATATTAGGCTTTTTTCATGCTTTTTGAAATTTTGGACACCTTTGCATTGATATTTCTCATTTTATAACTTAGAATAATATATATGTATGGCTAATGTCTTCTTTTAGGGAGCTGCTTTTTTCAATTTGCAGAGAAGGCTTGTGTCTGTTGCCCTGGCTATTTACCACAGCTATTAGCAACATGATGCTAACAGACGATAACAAATGAGCTGCCTGCTTCGTAGTGACAGCAATTTAAGCGCCAAAATGATCAGGAAGAGCTCGATGATGGCTTTAAAAACTCGCAGTAGCACTTTTTGGTTTCACATATCTATGTAGAGCCAAGAGACCAAGCGTTTTCAGCTCTTGCGAAGGACAGCTTCTCAGAATACAAGATTATTCAAATGTGTGAATGAGACAAAATACTACTTCCTTTGTTTTTGAGGAGGAGACAATATAGAGGACCTTTAACACTAAATAGATAGGGACCATACTCTGACATAGAGTTAAAATTAACACTTGAAAATTGACTGTGTAGATTCATTTACTTTTTATCACTTGTGTCTGGAATGAATTCTTGCTACTTTTAATTATGTGTATTCCTGTAAAGCACTTTGAGGCAACTGTTGCAAATAATGAGCTATATAAATACAATTGAACTGAATACTTTGGGCCTGACACCAAGTACACCCTGGACAATAGTTGCAGGGCTAATGCATTGTTAGATGCACACTCACATTCCCTCACAATGGAACATTTAAATCCACCAGTTCACCTGTACACGCATGTCTTTGGACGAGGGAAGGAAGAGGAGAGAACCCACAGTAACACAGGGAGGACATTCCGACTCCACACAGAAAGTTGTTACCAGCCTGGGAATCAAACCCACCATATCTTCTTACTGTGAGGAACCAATTTGACACCACTGCACTTCCGGTTTAAACAGAAAACATGAATATAGTTGTCCCATGTGGGATGTGGGCGGCTCTTTAAGGCTGTTTTCGCCACGCCCGCAGTGCTCTGATTGGTCAGCTGGACCTTTCCTTGCACTGCAGATTCCCCCCTACCACTTGAGCTCTTTTGTAATTGGTTGAGCTGCTTGTAACATGGATCAATAATAACTGGTCAGGACTTGAAGCATTCCCGACTCAAAATATTGGTCATAAAACATTTTTGACTTCAAATCATCCCAAAGCAATTATCTGTATGTCATCACTGGCCCTTAATTCTGATTGTTTCTTTATCACTTCAGTCTAATTCTTTGGACAGAATAGAAAAACAATCAAAGGCTACAGATGTCTTGCTATTTTCTTCATCATCTACAACTTGATTTAAAATAAAGAAGTATGCACAAGCTCCAGTAAAAGTGAACTGGCTGATACGTGAGTGCAGCCCGCACCCCACCTCTGTGAAGCCTGTTTTATTTTGGCCTGATGAATGTCTGCTGTTGGAAGTGGGAGGATTCTGTTCTTTTTTTTCTCTCATGGAAACTGTTCTGAGCCCAGTCCACATACCAGAGCCACGCTTCCATCTGTCTGTCCTCTCTTCTCTGTAGAGCTGAAGGTACCAGGCCCCTGCAGAGAGGCAATGGCTGACAAAATGGAGTTATGGAGCAGAGGT
Source organism: Bostrychus sinensis (assembly GCA_020698575.1). NCBI lineage: Eukaryota > Metazoa > Chordata > Actinopteri > Gobiiformes > Eleotridae > Bostrychus > Bostrychus sinensis. Next base: position 1,307,255 of record CM036255.1, on the reverse strand, counting down.
CAGAGGTCGTGCATATGACCTCAGACCTCCTGTGTCCTGTAAACCAGGGCAGAGAGCCTTTCAATCTAACTGTCTTCATATATACACAAAAAGTGTGACTGCTTCTTGAAAACAATTCTCCAGTCAGTTTCTTGATGATAACTAGTTTCATTGCTCTAACTCTTGCAGGTTTTCCAGCTGCAGTGTGAGGACCAGGAAGTAAACCGACTCCTCCAGACTCCTCTGCTCTTGAATGATTTCACAGATGGTGAAGGAAGAAAAGGCTCACCCAAGAAATGAGACTTTAGTGATTCATTTTTCTATTTTCAAATCTTTTTTCTATAGTTACTAGAATATAGAATCATATATTTGAATATTTCCATTTTTACCTTGTCCTTTGGAGCTGTGTTCACATAAAGCCAAGCACATTGTCCCAAAAAATCTAGCCCAATAGAGCACTTATTCTCAGACTTTTCAGAAAGAGAGCTCAAATGACTACATTTTGATTACAGGAGCGGCAAAAGAATGGCTATAATTTGATCTGTACAAGAACTGCACACCTCCAGAACCAGGAAGAACTGTTTAACATGAGAACCAAGAATTGCTGTTCACCTCCAGAACCAAGAATTGTACACTTCCAGAACCAAGAACTGTTCTCCTTCAGAACCAAAAAGAAATGTACACCTCCAGAACCAAGAAGAACTGTTTACCTCCAGAACTAAGAAGAATTACCTGAATTTACCTCTAGAACCAAGAAGAATGGCACACCTTCAGGACTAAGAACTCTTCACTCACAAGAACTAAGAAGAAGTATTTACCTTCAGAAGCAAGAACAGTACAAGAATAAGTATTCCTCTCCAGAACCAAGAACTGTTCACACCCAGAACCAAGAAGAACTATTTATTTCCAGAAACAAAAAGAACGGTTCACCTTGAGAACCAAGAACTGTGCAAACCTGTACACCTCCAAAATCAAGAACTGTACACCTCCAGAACCAAGAAAAACTGTACACCTCCAGACCTGAGAGGAAGAGGGAAGACGGCAACATCAGGGGCCCCACTCAACACAGACATGAGCTGTTTGAAATGCTGCTGTCTGGAGTGTGTTCAGAACCACACATGGACCAACAGGTGCAGGAACAAGTTCTTCCTGAGTACAATGACTTTACTAAACTGTACTTGCCTTTTTTTTATCCTTTGCACTATACTTTTGTCATCCTTTGCACTATAATTGTACCAGTACTCCATCACAATACTCTACTATTAATAATACTAGTTATTACCCACCGCTCCACCCTGACCCAAACACTGTATATTTTTGTTTTTTTACTTTGTAATTAATGTCCTTTGTTATTTGTCTAGTAGAGTGTCAGTCACAGCTGGAAGAAAATTCAGTGTATGTGCTTTAGCATACTTGGCCAGTAGCTGATTTGGATTTACCTCTGAATATGGCCCCAAAGTCTGCAGGGCTACAGGAGATGAGGCAGTTAACCTGGGGTTCATAAACAGGTTATGGGGTGTGTCCGCCACATGCCGCTGGTCAGCCTTCCACCTGCTGCTCCACACCTGCAGGAGGAGAGCAATCAGCCCCTCCCTCACCAGGAGTCAGCCCTACAGGCCCCTCCCTAAGGCCTAGAAAGTGCACTCAGTTAGTGAGTGGGTTTGGGCAGTACTTGAAGTGGTTACATGAAAAGTAATATTTATCAGTCCACTGTATGTATGAATTGGACTAATTCATTCAGAATGAATTTGTAGTTACAAAAACAAACTTAAAGGACAAGATTTTGTGTGTAATTCAGCTGGAGAATCTCATTGTGACTGGACTGTTGCCTCTAAGATTGACTGTGTTTACATGGCACATCATATTTTGATTAAAGTTATATTCAGATTAAGCTCATACTTTGAACAGCTCAGAAATTACTGAAATATTCCTGATTACATGTTAAAAGCATATTCTGATGAAGGCAGTGTTTTAAATTAAATACTGTGTTAATATATCTGATATAAATTGCAATTAAAGCAGATCTTTTAAACATAAATTAAAAATAAATTAATATTACAAGAGAAACCTTGTGTGTGGCGCTGCATGAGGCTCAAGGTAAAACTGTATACAACTAATACTACAGTGAACACTTATCCTCTCAGCGCTGTGCCATTTTACTATATTTAACAACTCTCTGTATAATGTCAGGAGTTTGACTTGTGCTTAATGTAATGTTAACAATAATTGGAATGTTTAGATTCATGAAGCAAAAGCCATACGACCTGCTAGCTTGTTTTTCAGAAAAAGAAGATCGATGTTTTCTCTAGAACAGTGTTATGACTGTTTTAACAGTCGCCAAGCCGCCCGCAACTTTGGCAAAACTGGTGAGGATAGGCAAAAATGGGATGTGGGTTTACATGGCTCACTAATCCAAAAGATCGGATTCTCATGCTAGGCCAATGATATTTGACAAAGATGTTCCTTAATAAATACATTTTAGAATTTCAGCCTCACATGAAAAAAATAAAAAATAAAAAATAAAAATAAAAATAAAAATAATACTCTGTCTAGACAAAAAACTCACATTCTTTATCTTAAAGCCCTTTTTGGTCAAATTGACTTACATTAAAAACACATTTTCACTCTACTGCCATTGCATTCAGAAATGTTAAATCATGTTAATTCTTCTGTAACCCTGTCAGTCAGAGGCCAAAAAATACGCAAACAAAAAAATCACCACCAGATCCACCATTTTCTTATTGCATTATGGGAAAGTATTCACTTATATTCCCATTAGATAACAGTGACTGTAGACCAGGCGTCATAGGGCTTTAAGAGGATCAGTGTGGCTTTCAGCACTTTTTTTGTGATGGCACAAAAAGTCAAAATTTATTAAATCAGTGTTAGGGCTAATCAGAGACTTATTCAGGACTGGTAATCCCTGCACAAACAAAAACACTTTGTATCTTTAAAAGGTAAATAATTAATGTTTTATTTATAAATAGGTGAGAATTATGTGAACAAACTGGTGTTTAGGGGGTTAAACCATGAAAATGAATTCACTTTTGCTCTGTATGATGAGGACAGGGTAAATGATCAAATAACAACCTTTTTTTTCTTTGTGTTTTATATTTTTTAAATGTGACCCAGTGACCTAAAGGGGCTTTGAGAATGTGATTTTTGTGCCTGAAGTTTATTAAGCATTAGCGCCACATGTACAGTGCATATAAACAACACACTCACACACCAACATTTCATATCTACATGCTCTTAAACCAGCAGTGAGCAGAGGGTACTGGGCACTTAAATCTTTGTTTATGCATGACCAAAAACTAAACATCCCGTTCCATCCTGTATGTTTAAAGGCACACCTATTGCCTTAAAACTGTGTTCCCAGATGAAATGTCAGAATAAAGTGGTGTTTTAAGTGTTTGTGTCTTCAAACTCGATATGTGTCTGGGAGTTGTCTACCTTTAGCTTTAGTCTGCTGCTGTGTTTCATTTTTTCCAGCCGCTAGGCCGAGGGAGGGGGCCTGAGAGGGGGGTGGGGCAGAGGGAGCGGGCCACAAAAAGTAGTCTGGCAGATATCTAGTGTTAGCAGCAGAAAAACTCTCATCAGCAGAGGCATTGTGTGCTGGAACAAACTAATCATCACACAGTACAACTATCTCTTTTTGATACAGTCGTTTCTTTAGCCAGACATGAGCAAGATAAATAATAAATACTCTGTTCTGCATAACTTCTATAGTTTTCTGATCTGGTAATTGTGGATCTGGGGTAGGATGGATAGAAAAAGCCTGATCTCTTTTTTAAGTTAAATATGTTAAGTTAAGTTAAATATGTCTAGATTCATAAATGTGTTGTAGGAGCAGAAGCACATTGAGGCCTGAGGACCAGCTGTGTGGGTCAGCAGAGATCTTCCTCAGACCAAGCAGCTCCTCCTGCTTTTCTCACAGACAGCCTCGGCCCAAAACCAGCTCGAGCAGGCCACATCATCACTGCTCTGAGGCACGCTTCAGTTCAAATGCTAGGTTTAGAGTCCAGAGAAAACACAGCACATCCACCCAAAGGAGCAGTGAAAACACATATGACATGGATCTCTGCTTCCCCTTTCAGCAGCAGATGCACATGACAGTTTCTAGGGATGGGTACTGAACAACAATACCTGTATGGTACCAACTGAAAAGCTCTGGTCGGTAGTGGTATTGAAAAAAATAATTATCTTTCATTACCATGCAGGTCTTAAGACAGAGCAGTGTTTTCTACAGAAAGCTGCACAGAGCCACATCACATTTGTAGGCTCCATGTTGTAGGCTTAAGCCCTGGGCCAGGTGTGCTCTGGACTTTACTATGTGGTAAAAGTAAAAGTAGAATGTGCTTGGCCATGAATGCACTGCCAGTGCCCCTCTTGTCTTCATCCACTTCCTCCTAACTTACAGATTAGTATTTTGTTCAAATGATAAGTTTTTACATTTAAAAATAAGATTTTCTGTTTCATTACATTTATGCTTGTAGAAGAATAATGAAAAATAGCATCTAAAAAATATTGTATCATAAACCAGGTGTTCAGGTACATACAACCCGAATTCCGGAAATGTTGGGACATTTTTAAAATTTGAATAAAATTAAAACTAAAAGACTTTCAAATCACATGAGCCAATATTTTATTCACAATAGAACATAGATAACATAACAAATGTTTACATTGAGAAATGTTACACTTTTATCACAAAAGGAGCTCATTTTAAATTTGATGCCTGCTACAGGTCTCACAATAGTTGGGACAGGGGCAGGTTTACCATGGGGTAGCATCTCCTCTTCTTTTCAGAACAGTTTGAAGACGTCTGGACATCGAGGTTATGAGTTTCTAGAATTTTGGTGTCGGAATTGTGTCCCATTCTTGTCTGATATGGGTATTTAGTAATGTCATTGACACAATCATGCTGATGAGTGATGCAGCGTGGTCTGAGGGCCCCAAGACCACTGGCTCCAATAAAGGTATTCGGCCTTGTCCCTTACACAGAGGTTTCTCCAGTTTCTGTTACTGAATCTGAAGACAGTGTTATGCTCTGTGGATGATGAGATTTGCAATTAGACATTGAGGAACATTGTTTTAGAATTCCACAATATTTTTCCTCTTCACTCTTTTACAGATTGGAGAGCCTCTGCCTATCTTCGCTTCTGAGAGATTCTGCTTCTCTAAGACTTCTTTTTTATATCTAATCATGTTACAGACCTGAGATCAGTTAACTTCATTAGTTGCTAGATGTTCTCCCAGCTGAACCTTTTTAAAATGGCTTGCATTTTTAGCCATTTGTTGCCCTTGTACCAGATACTGCAATAGCTGCAGCAGGCATCAAATTTGAAATGAGCTCATTTTGTGCACAAAAGTGTCAACTTTGTAAAAAGCTCCAACATTTCCAGAATTCAGGTTGTATTTATACCCAGCCCCGATAGTTTTTAATTATCAATAATTTCATCAAGCTAACTCTGCTATTTAACATGGTTAGGAGTTATACTTTGTGCCAGGATGGGAATTTGTACAATAATAACATGGCAAAAGCCAGATGGATATGAAGCACAGCGTTCTACATAAATATATCAACCTGGTATGTCTCCCATTGAAAAGGTTTGTAAAGAGGAGGGACTTCAGTAGAATATTTGGAGGTGATTGGATGACACCAGCTAGTGACCATCTATCATGATTTGTTTTAGCCAATCATAGCAGCTCATGTGACGTAGCTACAACAAACTGCTACAATAGTAAAACAATGTCATAAAAATAATGTCAGAGTTTAGATATATATGTTTTTTGTGTGAGTTTGAGAATCCAGTATGCTGCACCAGGATAAGTACATCGGCCTTTTGCTCTACATTTAAAAAATAAAACACCAAAGAGGTTTTTGTAGAGCATGAGACAGTAGGGCATTTTGTGAATCAATGAACAGGTTATTTCAGGCCACAACAGCCACTGCAGCTGATGTAAGGTGTCCACTCACACTTCAGCTCTGATACTGGCGCTGTCTCCTCCTCTTTAGCCCTGTGGCAATGTCAGGTGTGTGGCTGAAGGGTAAAGGCTGATCCCTGGAAATGAGTCTTAAGGCAGACAGATGTAAGCAGTGCTTTATGGACTGTTGGTGAAGTGCTGTAGACTGGTTCCCCCAGGTGAGCTCCCACAGGGCAGGAAACCCAGATACAGTTTATGAGTCTCCACAGACGCTGAAGCAGTTTGTTGTTTATTTGTTTGTTTGTGTGATTGCTTCAGAAGCACCAAGACAGTCCTCATGAGCACTGGTCCTGGTCCTGTCACGCCTCTCTATTGTCCTCTCTACACAGAGTCCTCAGGAGGGTCCCAGAGCAGCGGGACAGACTACACCAGGTAATGCTGAAATGAGTCCCACTTATGAACTCAGCTCAGCGTGGAGTCTTTATGTTTCCTCCTCTAAGACTTGTTAATATAATCATCACCACACATCAGGAAGTACTGCTGTACTGCTGAGGAGCTCACCTTTAGCACAAAAGAAGACAAAAGAATATGACAAACACAGCAGTGCTGGCACTTACTAACAGTTAAACATAATTATTAAAGTGGTGTGGGCACAAGCTAAAAGTACAAAGCTGCTCCACCCAGTTTATCCTGGAAATAATATTTGCTTTATAGATGTTATTTTAGTAAAGTACATCTATTAACTAAAATCCATTTCCATAAAACACCACTCCAAAGGCTGGATACTCAGAGTTAGCTGCTGATCAGTTCACCCTAAGAGAGAAGGAGACACACAGACCTGGCTCACTGACCCATTCTCACTTACATTACACACCAGCACTTCAGCAGCATGAAATCAAACTAACAACCTTCTAGGTTTAGGATCTGTCTCTCTACCTCTTGAGCCTTTGTCACCAGAATTAGACAAGATTTTGTGTTTATACATCCATGTAACAACACAAAATACATCCACACAAACAGCTTTTAGCTTGAATTTTTCAAATTTTTAAAAAAATTTAAAAAGGGTCTTACCCCACTTTCCAACTGGACATCAAATGCATCATCTACATGGTGGAAAAGAACTTGTTGATTATTTGATGTCATGTCTTTGATATTACTTATATGAGATTATATTATTGTTAGATTGCTGTTAGCTGACCTGGATTCATTAGAAATGTTACTGAAATTGGAAAAAAGTCCAAATGAAATACTTCTATCATATGTTTATTCACTGATTTATTTTTGTAATTATATTCTTGGCCAATATTGGACAGGACAATAGAGACGAAACAGGAAATCACTGGGAAAGACCTGAACATTTATTTATTTATATTTGGGATGATTCTGACTTTATTCAAGTTAATTTAAAACAAAATGTTGGTTCTCAGTCATCAAGGTCAAATTCAGTAAGAAGGTTTAAGAAGAAAGTCATCTGGTCAAAGTTTTGCTTTTAGTCCATTTTTCAGCAGACTGTCGTTCTGAGGGCTCTGAGTGTGTGAAGAGCTTATGTCTCTCACAGAGGGAGTTAAACCTGAGGAGACACTGGGACAGGAGCAGTTGAATGGCCTGTGCTGGAGTCAGAGGAGTCCTACCTGTGAGCCATTTGCTTAACCTGCCCCCTCTGATGCTGATGTGCTGATGTTCAAGTGTAACTCTGTGTGTCTTTGTCTTAGCTCTGAGTTGTACTCTAGAGCAGTGTTTCCAAACCAGGGTACGGGGGGCCCTAGGGGTATGCAAGCACATGGCAGGGGGTACATGAAATGGTTTGATCATTTGATCAAGGAAAAGGAAGTTATTCAAATAATTGTATCTTTGCCTTTTAAGTTTAATATACAACCGCTTCAATTCTTCTGGGAAGGCTTTCGACAAGATTTAAGAGTGTTTATGGGAATTTTTGACCATTCTTGCAGAAGCACATTTGTGAGGTCAGACACTGATGTTGGATGAGAAGGCCTGGCTCACAGTCTTCACTCAAATTCATCCCAAAAGTGTTCTATCAGGTTGAGGTCAGGACTCTGTGCAGCCCAGTCAACTTCTTCCACACCAAACTCACTCATCCATGTCTTTATGGTCCGTGCTTTGTGCACTGGTGCAGTCATGTTGGAACAGGAAATGGCCATCCCCAAACTTTTTCCACAAAGCTGCTTCCTAAGTGCTTGGTTTTATACATCTGTGGCCATGGAAGTGATTGTAATCCCTGAACTCAGTTATTTGGGTGGGTGAGTGAATTTGTTTGGAAATACAGTGTATAGTAAAACACAACTAAGAAATTGAGAAATTGAGTAACTTCAATATTAAAAAACATTATAATAAATTTTCTTTGTGTAAACAGAAAAATGGTAGTGTCACTATTTGTAGAATTAAAACACTTGTAAAACGCAACTATCATTTATTTGTTTATTTTTTTGTTTTGTTTTGTTTTTGTTTTGTTTTGTTTTGTTTTTGCATTGTGGCTAAAAAAATAAATAAAAAACAACACTTTAGGACAATATATGGGCTTGACTAAGTACCATTTTAACAGAGGATATTTGTTTCCCTGTGAAAATGTCAAAATGGCCTCAACCATTTGTATCTCTTTCATAAACTGCTTTCTAACTGACTGACTGAAGTTGAGTAAATGGTGCCTTAGCAATACTTCTCCCTGGTGATAATATATATATATATATATATATATATATATATATATATATATATATATATATATATATATATATATATATATATATATATATACCCAATATATATATATTGGGTATTTATTTATTTTCTTTTAAAGGCATTTTTATTTATTTATTTAAAATTGGAGTTAAAAACTATATATATATATATATATATATATATATATATATATATATATATATATATATATATATATATACAATGTATATATACAAGAAACTATAAAATGTTGCTGTACTGTTTTGTGACCATCAAGAGGGGCTACTTATGATATGGCAGAAAAGCTGAAGGGGTACACAAGACCAAAAAGTTTGGAAACACCTCCTCTCCTGTTAAGAGAAAGTTTTTCTATTTTAACCAAAATGGCCACTTTAACACTCCTTACATATAACTCTTTCTCTCTCTGGATGAAATTATTGTTTTTGTTGTTATTGTTGTTGTTTTTGTTTTGCTATTTGTCTTTGTCAAGTCCACACTTGTAAATAATGACATGTCTTCAACACCTGTAAATAATAATAACTATATGTTTGCAAAATAAATATAAAAAAGAACAAAGAAAAAAAAGGTACACAGAGGTAGTACTGTCCCTGTGGAGTAGATTTCCATGTGTTGAGCTGTGAGCATGTAAACAGAGTGCACATGTCTGAGCGAGCAGACCCCAGCTTTAGCCCCGCCCACACATCTGGAACACATCAGCCTGTCCTCGGCCCCTACTGGAGCCCCACACTCTTAAAGTCACAGGGGCCGTCTTTCCCACATTAGAGTCATTAGTAAAGTGTGCACCCCCCACCGGCCCAAAGTGGACCGCTCCGATGACATCATCACAGGCTCAGGGTGAGAGCGCAGCAGAGGTTTCCTGTACAGACCTGTGATAATCTGAGGACGCTGGCACTGGAAACAAGTACCAGGGAGCAATGTGTCAATGCAACTTTATTTAGAAAGATAAAGAAAAATTTAAGTCTCTACAGCCTGAAAGGGACAGAAATCTTAAAAAAAAAAAAAAAAAAAAAAAGTGATTCAAAACCAAAGTGGTGGATATTACAGTGAAAAGTGTGCATTTTTGGAACAATCTGAAAAGAACAAAGAATCAAGAACAATTATTGTATTATAAAAATCTATAAAATCTAATATATTGAAAGTGGTATGAGCAGTATATATTTTTTATATTTCATAAAAATTACCCACGTGTGTCCCAGATATGATATAAACATGTTTAAATCGAATATTGGTTTTACTGATATCAATGGTACAGTTGAGTCAATAACAATTAAAAATATATTTTACATAATGGCCAATGTGTTTTTGTTTATATATATTTTTGTTATATATATATATATATATATATATATATATATATATATATATATATATATATATATATATATATATATATGGCAGATTTAAGAGTGCAACAAAGAGAAACCTGGGGGTTAGGGTTAGTTTTCCATTTTCCCAGAGTAGTATATGAACATTTGCTCTTGTTTTCCAGTTCATGAGGATTGGTTTCTGAGTTAGTGTTGTCAGATGCAAACAGTGCCGGTCCTATATATTTGGGGGCCTTATTCAAGATAGGCTTAGGGCCCAAGGCTCTCAATCATTTTGTACACTTAGTAAAGATTAACACCAGTATACGTTTATTTTATCTATGAATGCTTTAATTTTTACTTGCAAACATTACTAACTCAACAAGATGGGCCCCAGGTAAACAGTAAAATGCATTGTTGGCATTGGTCCCCAGTTTCTGATTAACGCTATCAAAAATTACAGGAAGAAGAATGCTAAAAAATTTAAAAAATTAAAATTTTAAAAAATGCATACATAGAGAAAAAAAATCTAAAATAGTTGCAGAATGAGTCAAATATGTTAATAATGCTAAAGTATGGGGTCCCACTAATGCCTGTGGGGCCTTATGAAGTTGCTGATAGGCAAATTATAGGAAAGCAGAGGGACTCCACTTGGGACCTAGAGTTTTTGCTCACAGTAACTTCCAGTCTATACAATGTAATACACCATGCTGGTTTTTGAGTGCACACAGTTGTTGTAAACAAAATACACTAATAACAAATACTAAAAAACATAACTAACACCATCAAACGTCACCATGGTGTTATAATAATTCAGGTACAAGTGCAATATTGTTCATTGTTTACACAAAGAAGATAAAAATGAGCATATGGACAAGATAAATAAAAGGATGACAATGATTACAGACTGACCTCTGCCCAGTGGGACAACGCTCCAGGTGTAAACAGTGGGTGATCGCTCTTTTGCAGTGGCAAGTCCTAAACTCTGGAACACTTTACCTATTGAGTTGCGTACCATCACAGACCTGACTCTGTTTAAGGCCAAACTTAAAACCTATTTGTACAGGTATTATGGTCTGTCTACATGTACTTGTGTATTTTAATGTACTTTTTATTTCTATGTACTTATGGATTCTTTTTATGGTTTTAAATAATGTAAAGCACCTTGGGCAACACTGGTTGTTGTAAAGCGCTATATAAATAAAGGTTGATTGATTGATTGATTGATTGATTGATTGATTGACAAATCAAAAGGGAAGAGGGAATGGGACAACTCAGTATTTACAGGAGACAATAGTTTGGGGAAGAAAAGAAAGAAGAAATAAATAAAGAAGAAAGATGGCCAAGTTGGATTACTTGACCTACAGAATACTCAAGGACATATATAAGAATGACTAGGAAATACATACACTTTCAGTTCTGATTCACAAGATGAGAGTCTTTGCTGTACAGTAGAGCAACTTTTGGAGTAGTTTTAACGTTTTTTCTTGATTTCTTTTGATACAAATGTTGAGGTAAAGAGTTTTGTCAGAGGGAGAATAAACGTTGGCGAAACTCGTGAGTGTACTGTGCATGCGCTGACCTCTCCTTCTCCACTCAAAGCTTTGGCCGATGAAGGAATAAATTCCATTTGAGAATTACACATGGTTTGGTTTTTCCGTTTTGTCTGGCTCCGCCCACTTTCTCTCTCCTTTTTTCAGAAGTCAGTGGAAAATCTCCATCGCTGCAACTTTTACTCAGCAGTCACCGCTCACCAGCATAAACTAACATCTTCCTTATCATCAAGACTAAATGTGTCATACGATGGCACATGATAGAGTTTGAGAGTGGGGTAAATGATGGAGGGACAGAGGAAAAGTGAAGTTACGTTGAAGGACAGTGTGGTGCAGGGGGAGGAGTCACATAGCTGCAGCATGAGTGCATAGCTGCTGGGTGACGTCCTCCATGAACTCCACATCTGGACAAGAACTCTGCTCTCTCTCCCTCCACTGGTTTACTCTTTGTCTTAAAAGCCTCTGAAATGCTTACTTTTTGTCGTGTCCTTTTGTCTTTCTGTCGCTCAGCAGCTTCTCTCCAGCACTGTGTCAGAATCACATTCATTCATCCAAATTCTGTATTCACACCAGTCTTTACAAGTGAATGTAACTTTTTCACAAAATCCTTTTTCCAAAAAACACAGGTTTCCAACAGCTTTTGTTTGATTTTCTGGTTAAAATTAGTGTTTACTTTTTAGTGCTGCTGGCAGTAGTAAAGACAGTCACCACTGACATTAGCCTATACAAAAACAGAAACAGTTTTATCAGAAGACTGGTGTGTCCTCTTCTGCTGACTCTCTGCCATTGCACTTGTGTGATTTGTTACTCTTAGTAATAATAAGAGATACTCTTAATTTACACCAAAGCAGCAGCAGCGTGTAAAACGTCACCCTAGTGTGAACTGCTTTCTGTTTTATTCAATCAGTATTAGCAATGTGGACAAGATAGGCCCATCATACAAATGACGCAATGCTATGCTCAAGATTGGTTGGAGTTCTGATTTTTCTATTTGTCTCTTTTGAGTAATAGTCTATAGAAATAATATATAATAATAATAATAATAATAATAAAGTGCATTAATTTTTTGATTTAATCGCGTTAATTTCAATTAACACATCGATTAATTTGATCACAACAAAAATATTACGACGACACTGACAGAGGCAGTAACATGCCACGGGTCTTCCAGCGGGGCAGAAATGCACCGCGCGAGTGTAGAAGACGACACATTTCCGTTTCCATCCATCAGGCGCGTTCGAGATGAGCCAGACCTGTGATCAGTGTCGAGGTGTTTATCAAAGCCCAGGTACCTTGCCTTGCCTTGCCTTGAAAGTGATTTCCTCCAAAGCCACTTTCTTCTAATCCAAGGCAAGTGTCCTCCCTCGGTTCAAATAAACGGCTAATGGAACAGACTTCAGAGTGAATGAGGGGCGTCACCACAGTCACAGCTCCTGACTGGTTTTAGTGTCATTTTTTCAGATATACTTGTGGATTATATTACTACAATACTTAAATATTTATCACTTATTTAGTTTTTTTATAAACAGAGACGGGGGGAGTGCAACTGGGGGGGTGGGGGGGGGGTCACATTTGTTTTAGTGGGGGGGCACTAAGGGGGGGGAGGGGGTCTTTTTTGAGGGAGGGGGTCACCTTGGGAGGAAGTAAACTTAAATTTATTATTATTATTATTATTTATTATTATTAATAAATGTGTAAAAAGTTGTTGTGACACCCTATATCTTGTATCTACAGTGCTGCCTGGTCATCAGCTACAGTTTACTTTTATCAGGGGCCTAACATCAGGCAGTGCAGCTATTGAGCCTCACTGAGAGTCCTTAATTAGAGTCAGTTTTAGTGGATTATTTTCATACTGGGCTATAAATTACACTGCAAGCATAATTGATTTGAGAACAAGATTTCTTATGATTAAAAAATATTGAAATTGTATGATGTGCATAATACCTTCCTTTTTTTTTTTTTTTTTTTTGGGTAGACTTAAAAGTTACCTAAAGTGTGGACATATAGATGCACTGAATGTGCTTCATAACTTAAGGGCCCATTCTGAAAACCTGCACTGGAACCCCTGATTACCATCACTGCCACTGACCTTAATAATAAATAAATTATAACTCCAAGCTGCAATAATCAGCCCTCATGTGGTGCAACCTGTCAAGATGTGAAGTCATACTGTCAAAAATATTTTGGAGGCCTTTGAAAAGGGCCAAATGTGGCACCAGTTAGTGGTTACATTGATCTGCATTGTATGGAAGTCCAATTAATATTGTTAACCATCGCCACAGCAACCAACAATACAGCATAGGCTCACCATTGCCTGGTTTGATTCTAGTTTTATAAAGCGCTTTTTTAGGCACTCAAAGTCACTTTACAATTTGGTCCATTATTCATTCACACTTGGTGATGGTGAGTTACTTCTGTAGCCACAGCTGCCCTGGGGCAGACTGACATGGCTGCCATTTTGCGCCTACAGCCCTCGACCACCACCAAACACAATCATACAGTGTCTTGCTCAAAGACACAACAACAGTATGCGTTGAGGGGCTTGAACCGCCAACCTTTGCGTTAGTGGGCAAGCATCTCTACTGAGCTACTGCTAGCTGTAGATGAAAAAGGTCTCATTGCAAGAAAATCTCTGTGAACTCTGCAGGAAAACTGAACTAAAACCTTAGCAAAGAATGTGGATAACTTCTCTTCTGATGCCCCAGTCTTCTAGATGCTAAAGAGCGACTTTGAGCTCACTCGGTTAAGCACACTCAGTGCAAAATTACAGACTCATTATCAAATTTCAATCAAAAAGAGGCCATAATAATATTATTATTAACACTTTTCTAACACGTTTTTGTTTGTCTTCTCCTGTGGAATCTCCAAATGTAGTGGCTATACAACAAACTTGATGTTGAGCCTTGTCCCATTTCAGTAATATTTGTGCTTTTCCATTCTGAGTGGTATACAGGTTCCAGAGGTGCTTGAATAGTGCACGATGCCAGAAACGTGCACGTGGGTAAGTCCATTGCGCTTGGTTTTCACAGCACTGCTGAATGATTACAAAAGGCCTCATGCCATCTTTGTGCTATGCTGGCTCACAGATTTTTTGGAGTAGCATGTGGCAGAGTGGTTAGCCCTCCTGCCTCACTTCAGATGTTGAATCAAAGCCAATAATCACTGCGCCACTGTTGCCCCAGCATGCATTAAATACATAAATAAATATATTAAACGGTCTATAATATCTCTATTGAAGTGTGTCAAACAGTAACATGTTCTGCCAGACCCATTCACTTTCTTTTCATTGAAGTGGGCCAGAAACCCCTTTCTCTGTGACTGTAGGTAGAGATCAGAATGGTTATGTCTATCCAATTATATTCAGATGTATTTTAACCTTTCTTCCAACTGTGAATCCAAAGATACTTTTTTTCAGAATAGAAAAGCTATCAGCATGGCTGTCAGGCTAAAGAGGTTCCCAAGTGAATAACATTATATACATGAATGGCTAATATGTAACTTCTATTAACCTCACTTTAAACATAAATCATTGGATGTATGTGATATGAAATAATAGGAATTTAAAGTATAAAAGTTTAAAATCTCGCTATGTTTTTTTTTTTAAACCGACAACATTCAAATGAACTCTTTAAGTGTTCAGTATCAGCTCACACATAATTACAGTTACAGGAGCAGAGAGAGAAGTGCTGTAGACAGACAGCTGGCTGGGTTTACAGCCTCAGTAAAGAGTTTAAGGGGGGCACGTGTTGGTGGTCCACTCCCTCCCAGTCATTCCTCCTTTATATGATCCTCAGACAGGCCGGGACCTGCCCCTCCATTCACTAACACATTTACACTTTGTACATCTTCAACCAAAGACTGTTCTGTGTGAAAAATGAAGCATTTGTATCTCAGTCTTTGACAAAATTCTGATGGTGCCTGACCTCCAAAACTTTATGTGTAGACTGTGTTTTCTTAGACACGTTTACACTGGGCACTGGGGAATCTATGATATAACTCAGTTTTAGTCTTTTTATGGTACAACTAAATACACTCTGTAAGCACAGACCTCCACTAGAACACTGTAGTACCTTCTGTAAAATGGCACATTAGGAACTTTTTCTATTTTCAAATCCATGCATAACTTTTTGGAGTTATGTTGCTTGCTGACAAACAAACACTGTCAAAGGCATAACCCCATAAACAAAGGTTAGTCTGTTTTTTTTAAGGTTTTTATTTTATTTTATTTATTTTTTTACCAGTCTGATGTACATATGCAAGCAGCTTTAGTGCTTCCATGTGTCATTCAATCATGAATAAATTTTCTGACCACTAAATACTGTAAGTTTGTTGAGTTTTGCTTTCCACTGTTATCAGATTTGAAATGGTCTCTATTCTTTTTTATTCATAATTTTAAAACCAGTCTTGGTCTCCTCTAGATCAGCAGCACGTTTTACAGCCTTTAAAAACATGTGATTAAAAGAGAAAATTTTTAAGAAGTACTCTACTACTGCCAAAAAGAAACAGGTGAAGAGACCAGCAGAGGGCAGTCTTCTGAACATATAAATCACATAAAAATAAAAATAAAAACTCACGTCCTTAAACTTTTTGCCTAATGCCATTTTACTCCAAAAGTAAAAAGGAAGGAAGAAAGGAGGAATCAGTGGAAACAGAGCTGTACACCATTTTTTTTTTTTTTTTTTTTTTTTTTGTATAAATGAATGAGAGCAGACTGGATGTAGAGGACTTGTTGATTGGTCAGTGCTTCCTGAAGTGGGCAGGGGTTGGTGGGAGAGGCAGACGTTTGTGCAACTGAGAGTTTTGAGACGGCCAGTGTGAATGAAACAAAACACAACTCCAGATATGTTTGTGATGAGGGAACAACATTAGAACACTTTCAACTTTGCATAATTAAATAAGTTAAATTAAAAAAAAAAAAAATATATATATATATATATATATATATATATATATATATATATATATATATATATATATATATATATATAAAAATCTGCACAAAAGAAAAAATGAAATTCTTCCTTCACAGTTGGCAGAGGGTTTTCAGGGAGGGAAAGGGGAACAGCAGAGTGAGTAGCAGGACGTACTGAAATGAGCTGGGCTGTACACAGATGTGTCTGCAGTGGGATGAATTTGGAGTACGGTTGTACAACACAAACTGGAACAGGATCAATCTCATCACACTATACTGATCCCATACTGATACTAACATTGATATCGATATTATTGATATTTGGATGAATGCATGGACCCCAGTTTTACAGATAACCTCATTTACAAACAAAACTTGTCCAAATGACCTTCCTGTTTAACCTTTTTAACTCATTTACAATGTAATTAAATGGACCAACCAGATAACACAACAAAGCAGCACACATTTTAGAGAAAGATTTACCAATTAATTTCAGCCAGGTAAAAGTTGCAATGAATGGATGAGATCACAGGCCCTCTGACAGGGAGACGTTTGTCCAAATTTAAGTGCAACTCTCTGGTTTCTGCATGTGAGGAGAGGAAATGTGGGCTCTCTCTCTCTCCCTCTCTCTCTCTCTCTCTCTCTCACACACACACACACACACACACACACACACACACACACACACACACACACACACACAGTGTTGTCCAGATGCTCTCCTGCAACCAATAATAGCACAGAGGGCGAGGCCTAAGGAAAGTATGGCCCTGCCCCTTCAGCTCTGCTCTGCATTTTGTTTTTTTCATTGATTGAAACTCCTTTCTTCCACGTGTTCACTTCTGGGTTTGCAGAATGGGGACAGCTCTACTTTTTATCAGTTCTGAGTTGGTCATAGATATCCCTATTAACATAAAATGCAGTTGAAAATATTACTGTACAAGATCTATTCAATATATGTAATATTTTATTCATGCCACAAATCCAGAAAACTGTTTACTGCTTGCTTCTGATAGAAGAATCACTGAACACAGCAAACATATGGACTCATAAATATGTTATACTTGTCATCGGTGAGAGCAAGCTTTTGAGATGAGAGGAATGTTGAATTATGATGATATGTATGACTGCTGGTAAACAAAAAAAAACACCCCAATTCACCAAAGATTTTAAGGATTTATCAACTAAAGATCCGGGGATGTCCTGGAGTCAGTCTCCAGATTTAAATCATATTGAAAATCTTTGGTGGGATTTAAAGAAGGCAGCTGCAGCACAGAGGCCATCAAACATCACTGAGCTGGAGGTTTCTGCAGGAGAAGAATGGGCAAAGATTCCAGAGGTGTAAGAAGATTATTATCAGCAACGCACAACATCTGTAAGATTTGACTGATTGATTAAATTTTTATTTTATTTAAGCGTCGTGCAGCTCGGGTGCCCAGCCCTTACAAGAGACTCCACATACAGAAACATGATGACTATAAACAGATCTTCTGCTCCACAAAAAAAAAAAAAAAAAAAAAAAAAAACAACTTCACATTACATTTTACATTTTAAATCAGACAGGATACAGCACTTACTGTGTTCTATCCCAGGCTTTGCAGACAAAACCAAGTAAAGCAAAAACAACAAATGGAACAATAAATAGCTTTTTTCCATTGATTCTGATTATCTTTCATTCACATAATTATCATGTTTTTTGAGGTAAGGGGGTTCAGCATTTCTAATTGCAACTGTATATTCTTATATATTATCTTTTGTTGTCTTTACACTTCATGTATTAGTAATACCAAAGGCCTGAATGTCTTTTACAGACAACAATTAATACATGAAATATTGATTCTGCTAAATTGCCTTTTTTGCCTTTTCATTGTTTCCTCTTCAAATGCAAACGTGGAGTATGCAGCTTTGTATAATCCTGTATGCTCAGGCGGTCTCTTTTTGAAAAGCTGAAAACACTCGGTCTCACTGCTCTACGTAGACACATGAAACCAGGAAGTGCTCCTGTGTTTCTAAAGCCCAGACACCGTCACCAGACTCGTTCTGATCATTTCAGCCTTAAACCTCCGTCACTACAAAGCAGTCAGCTCATTTATCTATCTGTTAATGAGATGTTGCTAATTAGCCATTTTATGCTCTGTCCAGTCCCTACCATTACCAGCGGGGGCAACAGACACCTAATCCAAGTGTTCTCTGCAAAGTCACAATAACAGCTCCCCAAAAGAAGAGGTTTTCCACATCGTTTTAAGATATAATACCTGTTATACTTCTGCAAACACTATTTCAGAAAGACTGACAAAAGCAGAATATGGAACCTTTATTACACATATGCTGATCATAAGGGTTATGAAAACACAAAAATACTAAAATAAATATGACAATTAACATAAACCCAAATGAGGACTTGTAATAGGTTAGA
Organism: Bostrychus sinensis; assembly: GCA_020698575.1. Taxonomy (NCBI): domain Eukaryota; kingdom Metazoa; phylum Chordata; class Actinopteri; order Gobiiformes; family Eleotridae; genus Bostrychus; species Bostrychus sinensis. Next base: position 1,288,445 of record CM036255.1, on the reverse strand, counting down.
CTTCCCCACATCACATTTTATTTATTAGTTTCCAGGTTAAAGGTTTTACTATTTTGTCCTTTTTTCTTTTTTTCTTTTTTTTTTGCTCAAAAGACTGCGCTAGCAGCTGCTGAGGTTGTCCAACAGACCTTCTAGGTGTAATGGTGTCACCTAGATGAATTTCATGACTGTTCTCAGTCAGTGGTCCAGCATCTTTATGGTGCTATGGTTTGTCTTCAAAGCAAAAGTTCTTTTGTCTCAAATACTTCTTTGGTTCCATCTGATTTTCAACAACACATTTAGTGTCTGTGAGGCTGAGAAAATTGTTTTTGTTTTTTTTGTTTTTTGTTTTGTTTTTTGTTTTGTTTTGTTTTGTTTTGTTTTGGTTTGTTTTGTTTGTTTGTTTGTTTGTTTGTTTATTTTTTTGTTTTTTTGTTTTTTGTTTTTTTGCTATGAAAAGCAATGGGGGAAATATGCATTCAGGTTTAGCTACCTTGGATGGCATCATGATACATCTGTCCACTGTTTCCATAACATTTACAAAACTTCAGCTTTCATTAAGCACTTTAAAGTTACATTTTAGCAAAGATAAAAATGTAACTAGATCCTGAGGATATGATTGTATCCAAACTGATTCCATACTTTTAATTTTTCTAGGTAATAATGAGGTCCTTTTCTTGAGTAAATCATTTGAATACCTCTCCAGCAGTCAATTCTCAGAGGCAGGATCTCAGACCAGCATTTCCTCCTCTTCACAGGAGACTGCAGTCTGTGTGAGCAGATTTACTCTGAGCTGATTACAGACAAGAGCCACTTTGAAGCTTTCAACTCCAATAATAATTCTCTCTTTAATCCACATCAGACACCAGTGCATCCATGACAGAAGAAGATCCTGTCTGGTGCTGAAGGGCCAGGGTTCCACACACTGCTATTCACTGACACCATCCAAGACTGTTTGCACATGCAACACATTTGGTGTAAATAAGGGGTTACTTATGACAGAATCAAAGTGCTGCGTCCCCATCACTAAGCCATTCAAGAAATCAATGGGAAAAAGAAGTATATTAGGGGAACTATTTACAGATACTACTACAGGCCACAGTCAGAAGAATTCATTCCTCATCTATCTGCATTAGACATGGCCTACTGCAGTTCAAAGTCCTGCACAGATTATATCTATCTCTGAGTAAAATTGCTAAACTATACTCAGGTGCGTACTCATCTGGTACCTGACCTGAGCCATTTGTTTTGGTTTTACTTGACACCTTTTGGCAGGCAATATTTAAAACTATCTCATTAGTATGTTAAAGGAATAATAGACCAAATACTATATCTGCATTGTTTGAGGTTGTCACCAATAACATTGCATCAGGCCACTACATTACTCACAAGGTGCTTAACTGGAAGAAAGTTGTCCCCCATCATAAGCGTTGGGTGGAAGAAGTCATGTCTCATTTAAAACTCGAACATTAAAGACAAATCATAAGCGGCTCATTTCAAACATATGACATGACCTGGCAGCTATTTCTTTTCTAGACTGAATTCCTCTAAGATTATAGCCCCCCATACTTATGTTTATTGTATTTTATCGTATTTGTAAAATTGTGTATTTTTTCATTCTTTTTTTTTAATGTTTCTGTTACTTAATGTCTCACTCATTTCTTATTTGTCATCTTTTAGCACCTACTGTTGTGAACATGTTCAGTGTTTTGCATTGTGTTTGCAGATCTTTAAAGATCAATAAAAAAGATCGAAATAAGAATAATAAATAAGGGGTTACTGAGCCTCGGCCCACAGTCAGTTCTATCCAGGAATAATGTCATAAAGCAGTGGCTCCCAAACGCTGGGTCAGGGTTAAGATGAGGGTTATCATGGTCATGCAGTAAATTTTTGACTTTTGGATTGATATATTTCGTAGTTTTTCTAGAGCATTTGGGAGAACTCTGGAGCCTTGTCCCTTAGTAGCCATCTTGGGGGTGACAAGTACAAGCATTTAAGAGACTGGCTATTGGATTTGGCATGTTAATTGCAATACGGTTGATTCTTAGAAAAAAAAAATTGTCCCCACTTTCTTTTCTTTGTAACACACTTAAGGTAGAAAAATTAAGATTTGAAAAAGAAGGCAGACTTAGTGCCTGCTATGACACCTCCATGGAGGCTCATTCATTCATTTTGTACAAGGGCCAGCTTGTTGCAGGGCTGACACAAAGATGAACAACCACACAGGGGCAATTTAGAGTCAGCAATTCACTAAACACATGCATGCCTTTGGATGTGGGAGGAAGCCAGAGTACCCAGAGAGAACCCACGGTAACACAGGGAGTACATGCAGACTCCACCCAGAGAGCTCACATGAAGGTGTGTTGGTCAGGGCCTGAACCCACAATCTCCTCGCTGGGAGGCGAACACACTAACCACTCTGCCACCGTGCACCTCCGGGGAGGATGGAGCAGTTAAACATGTCCAACATGTCCCATGTGATGTGTTGTATTAGAATTTTGGCTGTTTTTTATTATTATTATTATTATTATTATTATTATTATTATTATTATTATTATTAATATTAATATTATTATTATTATTTTGTCATGCATGTGTAATATATTGAATATAAAATTTTAAAATGTATTTATAAAAAGGTTAGGGTTATTGTTATAACATGCAAGGGTGAAGCAGATTTTGCAATACAAAGGTGGTAGATAAACGATAAAAATAAATTGTCCTGAAGAAAGTGGGTCACTGGGTCTTTAAAAAAACAGATTTTTAAAAAATGTGTAGTAAAAATCATCTTTTACTAAACATTTGTTAGATTTTGTAATGAAAGCACATTTTCGTGAACACCAAGTAAAATTTTTTAATTTTAGACGAAAACACTACTATTTGACAGTAAGTATATATATATTTCCTTCTTGTCATTCCCCATCTCTTTCTCACCAGTTTCTTTTCTGCCTAATAGGCAAAAAGCTTAAAAACTGAGAGACATACTGTATTTATATTGTTGTTGTTGTTGTTGTTGTTGTTGTTGTTGTTGTTGTTGTTGTTGTTGTTGTTGTTGTTGCTGTTGTTGCTGTTGTTGTTGTTGTTGTTGTGGGACCTGGGAGAAAGGGAGAGGGAGGAAGTATTTTGTTGTGCAATATTATCTTCTTGAATGAAGAATGTATACTGTGTTGCAAAGAGTCAGCTGTGGTAAATGCTTTTTAGTTAATATGAGTTTTTTGGAGTATATAAAGTGTTTAAAATGACATTAAAGATATAACATTTACAATTAAAATGAATTATTGTTGAATAATTAATGCTGACATGAACCAAAAAGGTGTCTGGTGCATCAATGAATCAAATCGTGGACTTTCGGAATCAAATCAAATCCTATTCAAGATAGATTTTAAAGCAGTTCAACAGCAATCTAGCACACTACAACCTACAGGGTGAACTTAGTGGTAATGTAACATAGTGCCATCACTCCCAGAGAAAAAATACATTAATGTATGACCCCAAAAACCTATTAGCAAAGAAAGACAAGGCATGGGAAAAGCACAAAGTTTCGTGATTAGACAGTAAGCTGTTACCCACACTTTGGTTGGCTGCTCCCTCAGTACTGCATCCATCTTGTGCCAGTTCATGTTTTACCCGGTGTTAAACAGAATATGTCATTGTGGGACATACACACGTGCAAGAGAAACGAGTCTGGTTTTGTGATGTGCTGTGAGACATCTTGGTGTAAATTGGGGGTAAGGGTGAGCTCCTAGTGTCACACAGCCAAGCCTCTCCTAACATGTGAGAAATTCTCTCTGACTGCCATTTCTGCTGTTCTATGACTTCCTCACTCCCTCTACTGGCATGGACAGGTACCGCAGGCCTCAGAATGAAGAAGCAGCTAAACCAGACCAAGTCACCAGGAATGTTACAGCTGGGCATTTTTATGGACTCATGATTCTAATAAAAGCATAATATAGTCCCTGTGTTTACCTTTACCCCCAAAGTAATGTTACTGATTACTACTTGAGTCCTTCCTCCAGCCCTGCTTTTTGGGACTGATGTTTTCATGAAGACAGTGGATGACGTGGCTCCACTCGTGGCTCAGGAGTTACCAGCCCCTATGGTTAGGAGGAGAAACAAAGTCTTCAGTTCATGACACAGCCTTCCACTTCCATAAAATGTATTGGTTGCTCAGAAACTAAAGAAATTATTTCTTTAGTTTCTGAGCAACCAATACATTTTATGACATCTATGCCCTGTCTGTAGTAATGGGCAATAACACACTTTTATGATTCAATATGATACTGATTAATTTTTGGGGAAATGTAATTGATTCTGATACTGGTCATTTCTTATGGGTATTGTTTATTCAATCAAAATATTATTACCCCTGTGTGCACAAGAGTTCAGGGGTGTTAAAAAAGGTGAACTGGGACAGTCCACACTTTTTGGCCACTCACATTATGAGAGTCACAAGGTAAAAACATTTATTACAGCAAACAGTGCTGTCTTTTAGCAATGTGTTTGCTAAACTGCAGCTGGATTTATCTAAAAGATTGCAGCATCATTCAGAAATGCACTGTGGGTAATATACTTCAGCAAAATCTGCACCGATCCACACTTACTGGAAGTGTGCAGTGAAGTGTGTGATGAAGTAAGGTTCAAAATGCTGAAGACAACTGGGACACACTGTGCATTTTACAGGCTTAAGTGTGCTAGTGTGAATATTGGGACAGATCCTTGTTGCAGACAAAACTGCCAGTTCACAGCACTTCCTGTCACATGACATGGACCAGTCCATTATGCTGCTGGTGTGGGTGGGTGGGGGTGTGTATAATTAGTATCAAAATTAAGTAATTAATACCAAAATTAGTATAATGTGAGTATCGTTATTGCTGTATCATTCTGCCCATCACTACTGTTCTGGCCTTCATGGTTCAGTCACATGTCTGACAGAGGTCGTAGGTTCAGTCACATGTCTGACAGAGGTCGTAGGTTCAGTCACATGTCTGACAGAGGTCGTAGGTTCAGTCACATGTCTGACAGAGGTCGTAGGTTCAGTCACATGTCTGACAGAGGTCGTAGGTTCGGTCACATGTCTGACAGAGGTCGTAGGTTCGGTCACATGTCTGACAGAGGTCGTAGGTTCGGTCACATGTCTGACAGAGGTCACAGGTTCAGTCACATGTCTGACAGAGGTCGTAGGTTCAGTCACATGTCTGACAGAGGTCGTAGGTTCAGTCACATGTCTGACAGAGGTCGTAGGTTCGGTCACATGTCTGACAGAGGTCGTAGGTTCAGTCACATGTCTGACAGAGGTCGTAGGTTCAGTCACATGTCTGACAGAGGTCGTAGGTTCGGTCACATGTCTGACAGAGGTCGTAGGTTCGGTCACATGTCTGACAGAGGTCGTAGGTTCGGTCACATGTCTGACAGAGGTCGTAGGTTCAGTCACATGTCTGACAGAGGTCGTAGGTTCAGTCACATGTCTGACAGAGGTCGTAGGTTCGGTCACATGTCTGACAGAGGTCGTAGGTTCAGTCACATGTCTGACAGAGGTCGTAGGTTCAGTCACATGTCTGACAGAGGTCGTAGGTTCAGTCACATGTCTGACAGAGGTCGTAGGTTCGGTCACATGTCTGACAGAGGTCGTAGGTTCGGTCACATGTCTGACAGAGGTCGTAGGTTCAGTCACATGTCTGACAGAGGTCGTAGGTTCAGTCACATGTCTGACAGAGGTCGTAGGTTCAGGTCACATGTCTGACAGAGGTCGTAGGTTCAGTCACATGTCTGACAGAGGTCGTAGGTTCAGTCACATGTCTGACAGAGGTCGTAGGTTCGGTCACATGTCTGACAGAGGTCGTAGGTTCAGTCACATGTCTGACAGAGGTCGTAGGTTCGGTCACATGTCTGACAGAGGTCGTAGGTTCAGGTCACATGTCTGACAGAGGTCGTAGGTTCGGTCACATGTCTGACAGAGGTCGTAGGTTCAGGTCACATGTCTGACAGAGGTCGTAGGTTCAGTCACATGTCTGACAGAGGTCGTAGGTTCAGTCACATGTCTGACAGAGGTCGTAGGTTCAGTCACATGTCTGACAGAGGTCGTAGGTTCAGTCACATGTCTGACAGAGGTCGTAGGTTCAGTCACATGTCTGACAGAGGTCGTAGGTTCAGTCACATGTCTGACAGAGGTCGTAGGTTCAGTCACATGTCTGACAGAGGTCGTAGGTTCGGTCACATGTCTGACAGAGGTCGTAGGTTCAGTCACATGTCTGACAGAGGTCGTAGGTTCAGTCACATGTCTGACAGAGGTCGTAGGTTCAGTCACATGTCTGACAGAGGTCGTAGGTTCAGTCACATGTCTGACAGAGGTCGTAGGTTCAGTCACATGTCTGACAGAGGTCGTAGGTTCAGTCACATGTCTGACAGAGGTCGTAGGTTCAGTCACATGTCTGACAGAGGTCGTAGGTTCGGTCACATGTCTGACAGAGGTCGTAGGTTCAGGTCACATGTCTGACAGAGGTCGTAGGTTCAGTCACATGTCTGACAGAGGTCGTAGGTTCAGTCACATGTCTGACAGAGGTCGTAGGTTCAGTCACATGTCTGACAGAGGTCGTAGGTTCGGTCACATGTCTGACAGAGGTCGTAGGTTCAGTCACATGTCTGACAGAGGTCGTAGGTTCAGTCACATGTCTGACAGAGGTCGTAGGTTCAGTCACATGTCTGACAGAGGTCGTAGGTTCAGTCACATGTCTGACAGAGGTCGTAGGTTCGGTCACATGTCTGACAGAGGTCGTAGGTTCAGTCACATGTCTGACAGAGGTCGTAGGTTCGGTCACATGTCTGACAGAGGTCGTAGGTTCAGGTCACATGTCTGACAGAGGTCGTAGGTTCGGTCACATGTCTGACAGAGGTCGTAGGTTCAGTCACATGTCTGACAGAGGTCGTAGGTTCAGGTCACATGTCTGACAGAGGTCGTAGGTTCAGTCACATGTCTGACAGAGGTCGTAGGTTCAGTCACATGTCTGACAGAGGTCGTAGGTTCAGTCACATGTCTGACAGAGGTCGTAGGTTCAGGTCACATGTCTGACAGAGGTCGTAGGTTCAGTCACATGTCTGACAGAGGTCGTAGGTTCAGTCACATGTCTGACAGAGGTCGTAGGTTCGGTCACATGTCTGACAGAGGTCGTAGGTTCAGTCACATGTCTGACAGAGGTCGTAGGTTCAGTCACATGTCTGACAGAGGTCGTAGGTTCGGTCACATGTCTGACAGAGGTCGTAGGTTCAGTCACATGTCTGACAGAGGTCGTAGGTTCAGTCACATGTCTGACAGAGGTCGTAGGTTCAGTCACATGTCTGACAGAGGTCGTAGGTTCAGGTCACATGTCTGACAGAGGTCGTAGGTTCAGTCACATGTCTGACAGAGGTCGTAGGTTCAGTCACATGTCTGACAGAGGTCGTAGGTTCAGTCACATGTCTGACAGAGGTCGTAGGTTCAGTCACATGTCTGACAGAGGTCGTAGGTTCAGTCACATGTCTGACAGAGGTCGTAGGTTCGGTCACATGTCTGACAGAGGTCGTAGGTTCAGTCACATGTCTGACAGAGGTCGTAGGTTCAGTCACATGTCTGACAGAGGTCGTAGGTTCAGTCACATGTCTGACAGAGGTCGTAGGTTCAGTCACATGTCTGACAGAGGTCGTAGGTTCAGTCACATGTCTGACAGAGGTCGTAGGTTTCGGTCACATGTCTGACAGAGGTCGTAGGTTCAGGTCACATGTCTGACAGAGGTCACTAGGTTCAGTCACATGTCTGACAGAGGTCGTAGGTTCAGTCACATGTCTGACAGAGGTCAGTAGGTTCAGTCACATGTCTGACAGAGGTCGTAGGTTCAGTCACATGTCTGACAGAGGTCGTAGGTTCAGTCACATGTCTGACAGAGGTCACTAGGTTCAGTCACATGTCTGACAGAGGTCGTAGGTTCAGTCACATGTCTGACAGAGGTCGTAGGTTCAGTCACATGTCTGACAGAGGTCGTAGGTTCAGTCACATGTCTGACAGAGGTCGTAGGTTTCGGTCACATGTCTGACAGAGGTCGTAGGTTCAGTCACATGTCTGACAGAGGTCGTAGGTTCAGTCACATGTCTGACAGAGGTCGTAGGTTCAGTCACATGTCTGACAGAGGTCGTAGGTTCAGTCACATGTCTGACAGAGGTCGTAGGTTCAGTCACATGTCTGACAGAGGTCGTAGGTTCAGTCACATGTCTGACAGAGGTCGTAGGTTCAGTCACATGTCTGACAGAGGTCGTAGGTTCAGGTCACATGTCTGACAGAGGTCGTAGGTTCAGTCACATGTCTGACAGAGGTCGTAGGTTCAGTCACATGTCTGACAGAGGTCGTAGGTTCAGGTCACATGTCTGACAGAGGTCGTAGGTTCGGTCACATGTCTGACAGAGGTCGTAGGTTCAGTCACATGTCTGACAGAGGTCGTAGGTTCAGTCACATGTCTGACAGAGGTCGTAGGTTTGGTCACATGTCTGACAGAGGTCGTAGGTTCAGTCACATGTCTGACAGAGGTCGTAGGTTCGGTCACATGTCTGACAGAGGTCGTAGGTTCAGTCACATGTCTGACAGAGGTCGTAGGTTCAGTCACATGTCTGACAGAGGTCGTAGGTTCAGTCACATGTCTGACAGAGGTCGTAGGTTCAGTCACATGTCTGACAGAGGTCGTAGGTTCAGTCACATGTCTGACAGAGGTCGTAGGTTCAGTCACATGTCTGACAGAGGTCGTAGGTTCAGTCACATGTCTGACAGAGGTCACAGGTTCAGTCACATGTCTGACAGAGGTCGTAGGTTCGGTCACATGTCTGACAGAGGTCGTAGGTTCAGTCACATGTCTGACAGAGGTCACAGGTTCGGTCACATGTCTGACAGAGGTCGTAGGTTCAGTCACATGTCTGACAGAGGTCACAGGTTCAGTCACATGTCTGACAGAGGTCGTAGGTTCGGTCACATGTCTGACAGAGGTCGTAGGTTCAGTCACATGTCTGACAGAGGTCGTAGGTTCGGTCACATGTCTGACAGAGGTCGTAGGTTCAGTCACGTCTGACAGAGGTCGTAGGTTCAGTCACATGTCTGACAGAGGTCGTAGGTTCAGTCACATGTCTGACAGAGGTCGTAGGTTCGGTCACATGTCTGACAGAGGTCGTAGGTTCGGTCACATGTCTGACAGAGGTCGTAGGTTCGGTCACATGTCTGACAGAGGTCGTAGGTTCGGTCACATGTCTGACAGAGGTCGTAGGTTCGGTCACATGTCTGACAGAGGTCGTAGGTTCGGTCACATGTCTGACAGAGGTCGTAGGTTCGGTCACATGTCTGACAGAGGTCGTAGGTTCGGTCACATGTCTGACAGAGGTCGTAGGTCTGGTAAGACATCTGACAGAGATTGTAGGTTAGATCTTACGTCTGACAGAGGTCACAGGTTCAGTCACATGTCTGACAGAGGTCACAGGTTCAGTCACATGTCTGACAGAGGTCACAGGTTCAGTCACATGTCTGACAGAGGTCGTAGGTTCAGTCACATGTCTGACAGAGGTCGTAGGTTTGGTCACATGTCTGACAGAGGTTGTAGGTTCAGTCACATGTCTGACAGAGATTGTAGGTTCAGTCACATGTCTGACAGAGGTCGTAGGTTCAGTCACATGTCTGACAGAGGTCGTAGGTTTGGTCACATGTCTGACAGAGGTTGTAGGTTCAGTCACATGTCTGACAGAGGTCGTAGGTTCAGTCACATGTTTGACAGAGGTCGTAGGTTCAGTCACATGTCTGACAGAGGTCGTAGGTTCAGTCACATGTCTGACAGAGGTCACAGGTTCAGTCACATGTCTGACAGAGGTCGTAGGTTCAGTCACATGTCTGACAGAGGTCGTAGGTTCAGTCACATGTCTGACAGAGGTCACAGGTTCAGTCACATGTCTGACAGAGGTCGTAGGTTCGGTCACATGTCTGACAGAGGTCGTAGGTTCAGTCACATGTCTGACAGAGGTCACAGGTTCGGTCACATGTCTGACAGAGGTCGTAGGTTCAGTCACATGTCTGACAGAGGTCACAGGTTCAGTCACATGTCTGACAGAGGTCGTAGGTTCGGTCACATGTCTGACAGAGGTCGTAGGTTCAGTCACATGTCTGACAGAGGTCGTAGGTTCGGTCACATGTCTGACAGAGGTCGTAGGTTCGGTCACATGTCTGACAGAGGTCGTAGGTTCAGTCACATGTCTGACAGAGGTCACAGGTTCGGTCACATGTCTGACAGAGGTCGTAGGTTCAGTCACATGTCTGACAGAGGTCACAGGTTCAGTCACATGTCTGACAGAGGTCACAGGTTCAGTCACATGTCTGACAGAGGTCGTAGGTTCGGTCACATGTCTGACAGAGGTCGTAGGTTCAGTCACATGTCTGACAGAGGTCGTAGGTTCGGTCACATGTCTGACAGAGGTCGTAGGTTCAGTCACATGTCTGACAGAGGTCGTAGGTTCAGTCACATGTCTGACAGAGGTCGTAGGTTCAGTCACATGTCTGACAGAGGTCGTAGGTTCAGTCACATGTCTGACAGAGGTCGTAGGTTCAGTCACATGTCTGACAGAGGTCGTAGGTTCAGTCACATGTCTGACAGAGGTCGTAGGTTCAGTCACATGTCTGACAGAGGTCGTAGGTTTGGTCACATGTCTGACAGAGGTCGTAGGTTCAGTCACATGACTGACAGAGGTCGTAGGTTCGGTCACATGTCTGACAGAGGTCGTAGGTTCAGTCACATGTCTGACAGAGGTCGTAGGTTTGGTCACATGTCTGACAGAGGTCGTAGGTTCAGTCACATGTCTGACAGAGGTCGTAGGTTTGGTCACATGTCTGACAGAGGTCGTAGGTTCGGTCACATGTCTGACAGAGGTCGTAGGTTCAGTCACATGTCTGACAGAGGTCGTAGGTTCGGTCACATGTCTGACAGAGGTCGTAGGTTCAGTCACATGTCTGACAGAGGTCGTAGGTTTGGTCACATGTCTGACAGAGGTCGTAGGTTCAGTCACATGTCTGACAGAGGTCGTAGGTTCGGTCACATGTCTGACAGAGGTCGTAGGTTTGGTCACATGTCTGACAGAGGTCGTAGGTTCAGTCACATGTCTGACAGAGGTCGTAGGTTCAGTCACATGTCTGACAGAGGTCGTAGGTTCGGTCACATGTCTGACAGAGGTCGTAGGTTTGGTCACATGTCTGACAGAGGTCGTAGGTTCAGTCACATGTCTGACAGAGGTCGTAGGTTTGGTCACATGTCTGACAGAGGTCGTAGGTTCGGTCACATGTCTGACAGAGGTCGTAGGTTCAGTCACATGTCTGACAGAGGTCGTAGGTTCAGTCACATGTCTGACAGAGGTCGTAGGTTCAGTCACATGTCTGACAGAGGTCGTAGGTTCAGTCACATGTCTGACAGAGGTCGTAGGTTCAGTCACATGTCTGACAGAGGTCGTAGGTTCGGTCACATGTCTGACAGAGGTCGTAGGTTCAGTCACATGTCTGACAGAGGTCGTAGGTCGGGTAAGACATCTGACAGAGATTGTACAGTTGCTCTGCACTGTGGACAGTGCAGAGTAACTAATTATACTCCTAAAGAAGTCATAGCACTATTTTGTGACTATTTATTTAGTGCTGTAGTTTTCTGGAGCTGTGCTGATACACACGTAATGATTTATAGACATATTAGTAACAGTAAATAACTGACTTATGTATTTATGAAGTACAAAATAGTTTACTTTTTGCCCCAGTGGCTCTGCACAGTCAACAGCTAACATGCAGCCAAAATGTGCAACCTGAGCACTTGCAATCACAGCCGATCCCTTGCGGTCAATTAGATGTCTGTCCAACTTGATTTAGATATGCATTTAAGCCCCCTGCAGTTAATCAGGAGCAACTGCGGTTTCCCTGCGTAACTATGGCTATGTAACAGTGACACTGTGCCCGGGTCTCATCCTGTGACCCACAATCAGCGCGTTAGCTCTAGCTTCCATATGCATTTGAGTAAAAGAACAAACTGACGTGGCACTGCCATGTCCCGTGCGCTCTGGGGTACAGTAGAGAAATAACACGGCACATCCAAACCGCATCAAATTCAGGACAAACCTCAAGAGATTTACTGTCTTCTGGCTGTTAGAAAACAAATCACTTTTGACTTAAAGAGCAGCAGTCAGCTGTAGCTCCACTTGAGTTTGTAAAAACACACAGCCTACTATGGCTCTGTGAGCTCTGTGGATGCAGCAGGGATTGGGCGGGGTCAGGGCACATCTCAAGGTACGCACAGTGCGTACTGCTGTACACCTGCAGACACCACTGGTGTTAACAGTGGTGAATAGATCTTTCAGTTTGATGTGAAGGTCTTTTCCACCATGATTCCATGTACGCTCTCTAGACACGAATTACAGCGTGGGGACAGTCTATGTTGAAGCGCTCACGCAGAAATGAAGCATGGCTTTTATGTTTAAAACATATGCATTTCTGTGTAATTACACCTCCGACCTTCAACACAGGTTTAGGAGGTCAAAAGAGTCAAATGTAGTCAACACTTTGTTCTGAGTTGTGTCTGAGTTACCGGATCCAAGCCAACAGTTGCCGGATCAGACCGTGTCAAAATAAGGGAGTTTCCGGATCCTGTTCCAGCAAGATCCGGCTCAAATTAAGCCCTGTACAGGCCTATTTTACTTAATAAACAGAGCAAAACTAGAGAGAAGCAAATCGAGCTGAATCTACAGCTGTTTATTACTTTAATTATTTTTGGCTTTTTAAATAAACAGGATTGTAGCTCTAATGTTGATTTAAGAGCAACAGGATCAGGTTTGCACCAGTTTGAGTAAACTGCTCATTAAACTTTTTAAACTAAACAGTAGCCTATGTTACTGTGACAGTACAAACAGGGAGGAGCCACATCACCATCAGACAGGTGGGCACAGGATTCACTGTATTTGTTATGCTCAGGTAATGAGCCTCTGCTGTCACTGTGCGCGGACATTTAGCTCCAACCACCGCTGCCTCAGCTCTGGTCCATGTCCTCTAGCGCGTATGGGTTTAGAGGAGAACGTCATGCACTGCGCGATGTGTGGCGCTTTGTAGGCTACTAATGAAAGACAACTTTTGCCACGAAGTTAAAGAAGTTAGAGGCGCTGTTCGGGAACGGGGTGGGCCTCGGAGCAACACCTGCAGTTCACACAAACACAACTGCCCCCAGCGGCATTTATAAAAGGAATGGCTAATGGTGGAGGAATACAATTCTGATAGATTAGAAGAATTATAACCGGTTCTCGCGTGGAGGTTATTGTATCTGTTTAGCTCCTAAGCTTTTAGATTCCTCACGTGTTGGAATGCGTGTATAAATTAAGCTCTTGCCGTTTTTACGCAGATACCGGTCCCGTCAGCTGTGTTCACTGATACAGTCCACTGATTAGAGAAGTCTGCGTGACCTCTACAAACTCCTAAATATCACAGTCTTCATGTCTCCCACAAACTGCTCATACGTTTTTAATCCATCTGTAAGAAGTGCACATTTTCTCCCTCCTCCTCCGCTGTGCTGTGTTGAAGCGTGCAGCGCCCGTGAAAACGAAACTAAAATGGTCCACATGGCTCTTTAGCATAAGTAACAAACAAATGCGCCACGGTTTTAATGCATTCATGCTTCACTCAAATTCATCCTGAATTTTCTGTAAAAACAAGTCATTTCAAGTAATTTAGCTCAAGTCCGAGTCAAGTCTAAAGTCATGGAGAGCAAGTCAAAGTCAAGTCGAATCTTTTTGCAGTATTTGTCAACCAAGTCTCCTAAAAATCGTGACGAGTCAAGTCAACTGACTCGAGTCTCCCACCTCTGCTAATTACATCTTACACGTACAAGTACTTTACTACCTTTCCTGTACCTTACTTTGCTTCTGAGTACACTTTATAAGACAAACTGTTTAAGAACTTTTTTGGAGAATATGTAATAAAGGGTTTTGGATTAATGCTTTATTATTATCTACTAGAGTTCTTGAACCAATAAACTGACCGATTTCTGGAGATAAAGAAATCATTTCTCACTAAAGGAACTATGCTTTATGTAGACTTTATTGACCAACATCAATAAACAGACAGATAAAAATGTCCTAAATTTATCTAAAGGTATTATGTCTATTGAGATTAAGTTGAACTGAAATTAAACTTGTATCTAGCCAACTCTTAACATTTTTAAGAGTCTCAACCATGTCATTTATAGATGTGTGGACAGTGTAGTGTCCTGGTGATGTAAAATGATTACTAAACCTGGTTACCACATGCTCATCCAGAAACCTCCTATACATCGTACTTGCAACACTATTTCTAAATAAAGGCAATTCAGCTTTGAAAAATATACAATAGTGGTCTTTCATTAGTAAATCAGATACCAAAACATTCATTCATTATTCCCAGTAGAGGTCATGGGTGACTGGTGAGAAGAAGCCGGAGAGAAGCCACAGTAACACATGCAGAGTCCACCCACAGAGATTGTGTGTTGTCCAGCCTGAGGATCAAACCGATGAGCTCTTTGCTGGGAGGCAAGAGCACTAACCACTCTGCCACTGTGCGCCCATACAAAACATTATCAATACAAATTCCAGAAGTGACAACTAAGTCAAGAATATTGTCTGTTGATGAGTCAGCTCATACTGTATGCTGATAGAGCATCAGGCTTGAAAGCACTGTAAGTGGCATAAAATATTTGACTCAGTGAACATTCAGTCCCTTGTTGCTAGGATGAAGCTTGTCACAGGCACAGGATCATTTGCCAAAATGCCTAGGAAGTCACAAGACAAACATTTTGTAGCCACAGATTTGTATTGTAAGTGAGACTGAGCAGTTCTGAGCTATGAACATTTGCAGTATATAAAATAAAAGCAGTTTTTAACACATTTAAAATCACATTTAAAATCACTTCTAGCTGCAGTGCTTAACTGTATTGCCGCATATAAGTAACAGATTAATTTAGTGTCTCAAAAACTTCATTTATTTGGGAATTCTATACAAATACATGAGGGCTTTCACACAAGTGCAAGAGCCCTCTGGCACATTTGTGCTGAGGCTCTAAATAAAAAAGGGTTAGGGTCAGCAATTAAGAACAACTTCAGCTGCAGTTATGATTAAAGTGGAAGTGTTACACCACTCAAAGATTAATGTGTAGAAGGAGCTATTTATCACCTCCAGGAAAGCACATTTTTGTAACATACAGAGCACCACGTTCACAAGCTTTCTCTCAGCATACATTGCATTATGTCTACACACTTCACTTTCACTTTGTTCCAAGAAAAGCTTATTTATGAGTTACAGTGCCCCCTTTTGGCATAACAATATAATAGCAACATGAACTTTAACTTAGGAAATAAACAATGAATTATTAACTGTTTTAGCAGTATATTTATGTCTTAGCAGTTGACTTATTCCAGTGCCACAGAGGCAGGTAAGAAGATGTGAGCTTTGAAAATTGACAAAAATATTAATTGATATGGATTTTATAACTAGAGAGCTACAGTGACATAAAAACAGTTCAGATATAGAATAAAAACATTTCTCAAAACCAGTTGAGCTTCAAGAGGATACACTTCTCTATGAAGAGAATCTCCAACCTTGCTCAAGTCCCTCACAGTCTCCACTCTGAACCCTGAAAAACTCTGATATTAGCACTATGCTGTGGTGCTAATGCCTCTTGGAAGGAAGTCTGAAGGATATAAACTAATAGATGAGGACAGCACAGGCCGGAGGGACTGTGATGACTTGTGTGAGCCAAAGCATTATACCTGTGACTCTCTGTCAACTGTTCATTGGCTTACAGTAGGTGGGAGAATCATGGAGGTTACTTCAATTCCCTAAACCTAATCATAAATCATTAAAAAGATGCTCTGAAGCTCCTGTTTAATAAATCCTCTGGCTATTTGCCAGTCAAATGAAGCTGAGTGACACACACACACAGAGCCTCCCCTAAAGTACACACCAAGACGGAACTGGAGCCAGCAGCACAAACATTCAGCCACACAGAAGATTACTGTAAAGGCAACACTGGAGTTCCTCGGAGTTCTGTAAAGATGTGAATTGTAGTTTAAACATGTGAAGATATTGTACACCCTCCAGAGAACAGTGTGAGGCACCTCAGCCAAAGATCAGATCTAATGTAGGAAAACAGGAGCCATTCTGTGTTTTTTATTATTTTTCATTGTGTAAAAAAGCATACATCTGGGGTTAAACTGTACATACCATTATAAATCATTATATGCTACTTTGTGGAAAATTTCACAATTTTACAACAGAAATAGATGACAGGGAGACAGAGACACACAATAATGGATATACTGTATAGCAACATGAAGTTCACACCATGTACAATATTTACATTTTAGACAAAATCACACACTTCAACATTTGGGCAATTCTCTTAAATATGGCTTGTTTCACCTGAAAATATGTACTATGTAATAAATATGTCAACAAAGTGATATGTATGAATTCAGATGATTCATAAATGTCTTAAATAGGATATATATGGCATTATATCTGCTGAATACACTTCTGTTTGTCACCTATGATGGTCCATAGTGGATATTGTAATATTTGTTTTGTGACAAACTTTGACCACAGTGTTTAATCAAGTTTCCTTTTTGTGCAAAAACTGGGCCACTAAATGAGAGAATCCAGAGGTCGAAGGTTACTTTAATAAACTGTGTCCGGGGCTGTCTGGGATGTGCCGGATCACGTCGTAGATGGTGGTGTGCATGTCCTGAACTGAGGCCAGCCGAGACCTGGACGAGAACTGTGGCACAAAACTCACTGTTTAACAAAAGTCTTCAAAAAGGACAATTCCAATTCAAATATACTGCACACATAGTACCTGAGCTGACTCCATTTTGCTGGGTATGGCGATAAACTCATAAATGCCAAAGTCTTCAGTGGCATCCTCATGACCTGCTTTTAGCAAACATCACAAAAAAATGACAGTGACACGACAAAATAATTTGTTTTACAACTTAAAAGGATATAAAAACATAATTGTCTTCATTTGAAAAAGAACTTTCTACCTCCATGGGCCCTCAAAGAGCTCTACAATCCAAATTCTGGAAATGTTGGGAAGTTGAGGCATTTTTTTTTTTTTTTTTTTGAATAAAATGAAAACTAAAAGACTTTCAAATTACATGAGCCAATATTTTATTCACAATGTAACATAGATAACAACAAATGTTTACAGTGAGAAATGTAACACTTTTATGCACAAAAAATTGTTGGGACAGGGCCAACAAATGGCTGAAAAAGCATGGATTTTTTAAAGTATTCAGCTGGGAGAGAATCTAGCAACTAATGAAGTTAACTGATCTCAGGACTTTAACATAATTAGCTATAAAAGGATGTCTTAGAGAGGCAGAGTCTCTCAGAAGTAAAGATGGGCAGAGGCTCTCCAATCTGTGAAAGAGTGAAGAGGAAAAAGAAAACTTGCAATAACTTAAGATCAATGTTCCTCAACGTCAAATTGCAAAGGCTTTGCAAATCTCATCATCTACAGAGCATAACATTATCAAAAGATTCAGAGAAACTGGAGAAATCTCTGTGTATGGGAAAATGCTGAAGACCTTTAATGGATGCATGTCGTCTTGGGGCCCTCAGACGACACAGCATCACTCATCAGCATGACTGTGTGAATCAGATTACTAAATGGACCCAGGAATACTTTCAGAAACCACTGTGGGTAAACACAATCCACCGTGCCATCTGCAGAGGCCAACTAAAGCTCTATCATGCAAAAAGGAAGCCATATGTGAACAGGGTCCAGAAGCACCGTTTTGTCCTGGGCCAAGGTTCATTTAAAATGGTATGTTTTTGGGACATGTTTCAAAGTGGGACAGTGTTCTATGGTCAGACCAGTCCAAACTTGACATTCTTTTTAGGAAATCACAGATGCTGTGTCCTCTGGGTTAAAGAGGAGGAGACCTTCCAGCATGTTCCCAGCGTTCAGTTCAAAAGCAGCATCTCTGATGGGATGGGGGCATGTTGAAAGGTATAGAAATGTTGTAGAGCAACATATGCTCTAAAACCCAGCTGCTCTTCAGCTGGAAACCTATATCCATCAAAAATGGGACCTCATTTTGTGATAAAAGTGTAACATTTCTGAGTGTGTAAATTAAAACAAAAAAAAGGTCCCAACATTTCCAGAATTCAGGTTGGACGTTAAGGAACAATTCAACCATTCACACGCACAAGCACTCACACCAGTGCACACACACACTAACTGTCTTACCCAAGAACACAGCAGCAGTATGAACTGGGACAGCAGGGATCACACCACCAAGCTCCCACTTTGTGGGTCACCTGCTCACCTCATTAGCTATCACTGCCCATAATAAATAATGTATTAGAAATATACTAATTACCTGAACGTTGTGGTCTCTTTTGTTCAGAAAGGGGTCTGCAAACACAGACATCAAAGTGAGTATAATGATATTCATATAAAATGTATCGTATTTGTAGTGTTTATTACTGAATGTTACCTCTTGTAAATGCTCATAATTACTGTGGACAATGAAGACGGTGGGACAAAGCAAAATACAGATTTACTAAAGTCACACGGATTGTACTCTGCTTGAACTGAATAATATGAATATGAATGATATGAAATGTAGACCTCTTTTGGGATGGCAGTTTTTCCTGAGGAAGAGCAGCAGCATGCAGCTGATGATGAGCAGAGAACACACAGTGACAATGGCCAGTGGAGACACAGAGCTGCTGTCCATGGTGCGTTTGTCCCGTCCTGTCAAAACACACAACTCACTTCTGAACTCTGAAGTGCTTTTATAGCATCTTAAGTCCTTTTATTACAAGAAAAGCTTTGGCTGGGGGTACACTACACTAGCATAATACACACACACTGGCATAGTAACAGTCACTTGTCTCTGTGATTTTCTGGTGGTACAGGCTGAGTTTGTTCTGAAAATGTATATATTTTTTACGAACTTGTGTTATCAAAGCATTTATGATGCTGTTTATGAACTGGTCGCTGACCATGTCACCAGGACAACACAGACGTTCCACATGTTGTAAAAGCACAGCTGCTGTCCACTGTTGACTTTCCCAGCTATTGAACATTAAATGTGGGGTTAGGCTGGCTGAGAAACCTAGCAACACAGATAAAGCCTGTTATGGTTGACGTAATGATATACAGTGTGTGCTACTAGAGAATTGTACTGTTCCCTCTGACTTTCAGTTCTGCTCATCAGAGACACATCTCCCACTTCTTTGGCTTTGCCTCAGTATTCCTCAACCTGCCTCAATGCCAGTAAAACAAGGTGCATTCTCTTCAATCGGAAAACTGGTGCTGACTTCCCCCCCTTCCCCCTTCAAATACCTAGGTATCTGGCTGGACCCATCTTTGTCATTCAGCACACATATCAATAACCTTCAAGCAAAAGTCAGAGCTAGAATAGCCATCCTCTTCCGCAATAAAGCCTCTTTCAGTTGTGCTACCAAATGCACTCAACGACTCCATCACTGTTTTCTTTTTATTTACAAGACAATCTTGAAAAAGACACCTCTCTGTCTGCGCTCTCTTCTTCACCTTGCACTTATCACACAGGTCAAGCGAATTTATCAAGCTTATTACTCCCAAAACCTCAACTGCTTTTGGCCCTAAAGCCTTCCGACACGTTGCAGAACACCCTCAAAGTTCTATCTCTGGTGTCTGTTTCATTGTTCAAAGAGAGACTTTAACAGATTATTGTTGATACTTGTTCCTGCTGATGATTCCAATTCACATTTAGATACATTCATTTACTCATTCGTCTTTCATATACATCTCAGTCCCATATATGCAGACACACTTCTCTCCCCACTTTTGTTTTCTTATTTTTACACTTGCTCTGTGTTGTTTGGTGTATTTTTGTGTATGTATAGTTGTGGTTTTTGTGATGTCATGGGTGTGCTGTGAGGGCAAGTAAGGCAAGCAGTGCTTGACCAATCAAATCTAAAAAACACATGGATTAAAACTATAACACAATTAAATCAATATCTCTCCAAACATTTCATTTTGCAGTTCACTTCCATAGTGAATCAGTCTATTACCTGCTTCCAGTCACTGTGTACTTTCCTGCACCCTGCTGGCCACTCCAGGAACTGTTGGGGCAAGTTATGTTGACTCTCTGTCATTCATTTCTCTCATTTTCATCTCCGTGGAGGCGGAGTCGACTGTTTCTGCCTGGGGCTTGTCAAGCAGAGGGCTGAGAAGCTTGTTTTGGAGGGTCGCGCATGCGTGCTGTGGTCAGTCTCAGGCTCAGTGACAGAGATCTCTGACTGATAGCAGCAGAAAATACACGCGGGATAAGCCGCGTACTCCGCCGCTTACAGCCCTGTCCATTACTGTGCACATGCGCCACGTTAGACAACAAAACTTTCCACAAGTAGTCACAGCTAGCCAAAGGGTCTAAGAGCGTTTCTACAGATAAGTCATAGTTTGTAGCTTAAACCCTGTTCATTTTTCTCATGAGTACATGCTGGTGCATAAAACTGCCTGGCATATAAATCAGGAGCTGGGGGAGTGGAGAGGAGCCAACAACAATGAATGTGAATATTACAGAACTGTGAAAGAATTGGGCACTGGTTATTTTGGACAAATTCAGCTGTAGGAAATACAGGACATTTCTTCAAAAAAGTAACATGGACTAGATTTGCAGCTTGAGTAGAGAGGTGAGTGTCAGCGAGGCAATGTTTGTAAATGAAGGTTTGTGGTGTGATGTGTAAGGCTTCTTTTGAGGTTTTATTATAGCGACGCAGCATTAACAGTGCACTAGTCTAGTGTTGATCTCAGTGTGTGTGCTGATGAACAGGCCACCCTCATCTGTAAGGCTGTAACCTCACTCATATATCCATCCATCTTCATTTTAGTGCTTAGTTAAAACAAAACCTGAGGGCACATTCTTTGATGAGGTGACAGAGAAGGCCAGCTTTGTGGAAAAAAATTGTTGTAATGACATTGTTTTGTATACAAACAGGATTGGATCAGCACCTCCAAGTCCGAGGCCATGGTTCTCGACTGGAAAAGGGCGGCTTGCCCTCTCCAGGTCGGAGGAGAGTTCCTGCCTCAAGTGGAGGAGTTTAGTATCTCGGGCTCTTGTTCACGAGTGAGGGAAGGGTGGAGCGTGAGATTGACAGGCGGATCGGTGCAGCGGCTGCAGTAATGCGGTCGTTGTATCAGTCTCGATTTAACGGTCGATCCACGTTCCTACTCCCATCTAAGTATGGTCATGAGCTTTGGGTCATGACCGAAAGGACAAGATCCCAGATACAAGCGGCCGAAATGAGTTTCCTCCGCAGGGTGGCTGGGCGCACCCTTAGAGGTAGGGTGAGGAGCTCGGAGTAGAGCCGCTGCTCCTCCACATCTAGAGGAGCCAGCTGAGGTGGCTTGGGCATCTGTTTCGGATGCTTCCAGGATGCCCCCCTGAGGTGGTGTTCCGGGCATGTCCCATCGGAAGGAGGCCCCAGGGAAGACCTAGGACACATTGGAGGGGCTACGTCTCTCGGCTGGCAGGGAGAGGGATGTCTGGGAGTCCCTGCTTAGACTGCTGCCCCCGCGACCCGGTCCCGGATAAAGTGAAAGAAGATGGATGGATGGATATAGGAAGAGTGTGAGATAGTTTGAAACAGCCTACTACTCAAACACTGATGGGATTGCAGTTACCTAAGTGGCTTTTAAATGAATTTAAATTAAATTAAAATGTTGTCATATAAAACTTAATGAAGTCAAGGTGTCTGCTTGCCCGCTTGAAAAAGTCACCGCACAGTACTGATGTATGTATGTATGTATGTATGTTTGTATGTTTGTATGTATGTATGTTTGTATGTTTGTATGTATGTTTGTATGTATGTATGTATGTATGTATGTATGTATGTATGTATCTATGTATGTATGTATGTATCTGGGGCCTCTTGGCCAGGTCATGTTTGCAAATGAGATCAGGTTCTCAAACATTTTTACCTGGTTAAATAAAGGTTAAATAAATAAAAATAAATGTCCAAAGCTCAGAAGGTTTGTGCTGCTCCACCCTGGACCCACCTGCTCCTAAACTGGCCACCACCAGCGTGAAGTGGGCCTCCTGCTGTTTGAGTGTGATGTTGTTGAATGCGCGGCACAGGTACTCCTCAGCCTGGGCCAGTTTGTAGGAGAGCATCTGCAGCCGGGGGCCCTCTCCAATCACCTGGGAGCCATTATGGCTCTTGGAGATCCACACGTAGCTGTTAGCTGGGTTGGAGTCAGCCTGACACTCAAAATAGACAAGTTGTCCAGGGTTGATGGTGAAGACCTGTCCAGTGCGCAGGCCATCGGCCGAGTTCACAGCCAGGTCATAGGGGCCATCTGGAGGGGACACAGTTATGATAAACTTCGAATCAATACAATCAATACAATCAATACAAGTACATCAGAAGCCCCCACCTAACCCTAACCCTTGTACACAGTCAAGTTATAGGTGACTACTCCAAGCTAAGTCATTTGTCACAGTCTCTGCACAAATGACTCAAAAGATCTGCAGTACTATTTTAACATAATACCATCCATCTTCTACCCTTAATCTTGGGCTGGGTCAAGAGGGCAGCAGTCTAAGCAGAGATGAGTAGACTTTCCTCTCCCTGGACATTTCCCCCAGCTCTCCTTGGGGAATCATAAGATGTTCCCAGGCAAACCAAAAGACATAGTCCGTCCTAGGTCTGCCCTGGGGCCTCCTGCCAGTGGGACATGCCCAGAACATCTCCCCAGGGAGGCGTCCAGGAGGCATCTGGAACGGTTGCCCGAGCCACCTCAGCTGGCTCCTCTTGATGTGGAGGAGCAGCAGCTCTACTCCGTGCTCCTTCCAAGTAACCGAGCTCCTCACCCTCTCTAAAGGAGCACCCAGCCACCCTCATTTCGGCCGCTTGTACCCAAAATCTTTGGTCATAACCCAAAACTCATGACCATAGGTGGGAATAGGAACGTAGATCAACCGGTAAATCAATTCTCAATAAATTCATAAATTCCTAACCCTAACAGACTGGTACGGCAGAATTACTGCAGACACTACACCGACATATAATGTGATATAGATAGGTCCCACTCTGTTTTACACCTCCTACTTCATTACTGGGATAATAAATATGAATTCAAACCAAACTGACCACTAGCATGTTGTTAAGGGCGAGGTTACAGGTTTGGACAGTGGTGTGTAAAGTTATAATTTGTGGTGTTCTGAAGGGAGTGGCTGGATCCTGAGACAGGACAGTTTATCTTTCAGACAGTTGAACCAACAAAAAATATGTTCTGGAGGCACACATCAAAGTCTCACAGGAAAATGCCAAATGCATCTCTCTTTGGGGCCGTTTACCCAACATCGCTGGTCCAAAAATTTGTCATGAGGTCTCCAATTCACATCCACATTATCCATCTGATATATGACATGATATGGTCAGCGTTCTGAACGGGGTGGAAACATTTTGTCAAAGACTTTTGAGCTTATTAATCTTATTTCAGATGCTAATTTGACATGTGGTAGTTAGGTTTTTGCTACAAATGTCTCCTGTTTGACTTCCTTCATCCCTGCTGTTTGTCAGCAATCAGTCTTCACTAATGGGCATGTTCAACGCCTGTTTTCTTGCATTATTCTTTTATTTTGTATTATATTGTCTCCTATGACTTGGTTACTGATACAGAATGTAGTAGTAGTAGTAGTAGTAGAAAGTTGTAGAAAACACTATGTAAAAAAAAGAAGAGATTTGACAGGCTTCTGATGCTGCACTAACTTCAAAACAAAACAAGTTAACTGCACTTTCTCATCTACTTCTGTTATGAAGAAGGAGCGGCTTTTCTATGACTACAAAAGCGCAGCTAATTTAAAATGTTCACTGCTATTTTTGATGCGGTTTCATGCTTCAGGTACAATAACTGAATGCAAACATACTCCCTCTATGCAAACATTAATAATGACATGACAGCTGTAGTACGGTCTTCACACAGTGTGTATTGTTGCTGACAGGAAAAAAGACCAATGTACTAACCTTCCTCACAGAAGACGGAACAGCAGTGAATAAAAAACTATATTCAAATGGGATCAGAGAGGGAAAAGAGGATATGTGACATAGTACAGCTCATGCAAATGTGAAACCACAAAAGCACACAGCCACCACTGTGTCCACTGCTGCTTCTTTTTTCATTGGGGGTCGCACCAGCAGACCAGTCGCACGGTGATTTTGCATATTTTTATGCCAGATGCCCTTCCTGTCGCAACCAGCCACATGCAGTAACTGGAGTCAGCAATGGGTTACGCATACGCCTCTAACCAGTACCTCAGGGGATACTAGTAGCTCTCAATCATTTTCCAAGTAGCTCCCCAAAGGCTTTATGATACATACATAAGCTTGATTAGTTCAAATTGATATATCACTTAGCAAACCAACTTGTGTATGGTTCTTATCAAATTCATAGGTGCTCATTTGCATTGTGCACAAAATGACTTTAAGAGATGTATATGTGTCTAATCTGAGGTGCAAATACCTCTAAACTTAATCTTTTTGTTGTTTTAATGGAAAATGTGAGTTGTGGACACCAACATTTTGTAAATGATCAGGGAAATTCAGGGATAACTAACTAATTTTCTTTGGGTTGAAAGTGTCATCCCTGTTACTAACTGGCCACTGTCTCTAGGATGTACCCAGCTCATAGTTACTGGAATATGCTCCAGTGACCCCTGAAGGGAATAAGCAGAAGAAGTTGACTGAATAAATGTTACAAAGCACAAGTAGGTCTCTGTCATTTTCATTATATCAAAGTAACTCTCAAGAGAAAAAAGGTTGGAGACCCCTGGGTTAGGGTTAGTGTGTCTTGCCCAGAGACACAACAACAGTAATGCACCACGAGGAAGACTTAAACCATGGGTGAGTGTGTCCCTGTCAGTAAGCCCTGCAATCATTTACCCAGAGACAGAAAAACACATATGCAGAGAACAAATATGGAAAAAGTAACTTCCACACATGCACTGCAACAGTATCACAAGTCTTGATGTTATAAAAAGACAAACGTGGAAGCTCAGAGGTGGTAAAAGAATGTGGAGAGCTGAGAGTGTCTAAAACATGTTCAGAGCTTCTGCAGGTATCAGCAAGTCCAATTTAATGCTTTTTAATGCAATTTTTATCATTTTTAATGCCACAAACATACAACCCGAATAGCGGAAACGTTGGGACATTTTTAAATGTGAATAAAATGAAAACTAAAAAAAATTCAAATCACATGAGCCTATATTTTATTCACAGTAGAATACAGATAACATAACAAATGTTTACACTGGGGAATGTTACACTTTTATCACAAAATTAACTCATTTCAAATTTGATGTTTTCTACAGGTCTCAAAATAATTGTCTATCTATGTTCTATTGTGAATAAAATATTGGCTCATGTATTTTGAAACTCTCTTTGTTTTCATTTTATTCAAATAAAAAGAAAACATTTCTGGAATTCAGGTTGTACAATTGCGGCAGCTTAAATTGTCATTATTTATTTGCAAGTATTGTAAAACACATTTCATAAAGCAATAATGTTGAAAGTCAAATGTCCAATGTGTGGGTAATTTGGTCTCACTGGAAGCAAACTCGTTCAGTTGTCTATCTCACTCATGTAGGCGACAAAAATTATTTTATTATTTATTATTAGTTATATATACATATTTATATTCACAATAAAACAAATAAGGTCAACAATTTTACCTCAAAGCTATTTTACATTTTTACTGCCTTTTAGAATCAAATGTAATGCTTTTTTTATGACATTTAAGGCCTTAATGTTTGCAAAACCAATTTAATGACTGGACTTGATGCCTTTTAATGCCCCGCAGGAACCCTGATGTTTAAAAACCTTGTTGCACTATGTTGAATGGACATATGGGTGAGCGTTAGGCTTTCATTTAGAAAAACAGTTTTGGGAAAAAAAATGATCCTAAGCAATTGTTGAACAACTGTCACTATTTTTCCGACATTAGTGATGCAGTATTTTTACTCTTAAAAATCAAATATTACAGTATCTGTATTAAAGTGAAATTTGACAGCAGTGTGCACTCACAGTAGACGCTGAGCTCAGCCGCAGCGCTGCTCTGACTTTGGCTCACTGCATTACAGACCACACAGCGGTACAGCCCCCTGTCCCCTCTACGTACAGGGCTGATGACCAGGCTGGAGTTGTCTGGGGAGAGGTGGTGTCTGTCTGATGGAACCAGTCGGACATTGTCCTTCATCCAGTAGAAGCTGACACGGGTCCCTCTCTGGACAGAACACCTCCACGTCATGTTAACCTTGTCTTCAACAACAGCATGAGCAGGAGTCCTTTTGATGACCGGAGTGGACACAGGCTCTGCAGTGGAGGGATTAGAATAACATTATGCACTACTTACTCCTTTATAACTTTATATTCATTTGAACAATTTAATTTCCTTGGGGATAAATAAAGTATATCTATCTATCTATCTATCTATCTACAACCTGAATTATGGATATAAAGGGACGTTTTTAATATTTGAATAAAATGAAAACTAAAAGACTTTTAAATTACATAAGCCTGCAGATGGCATGGCGGATTGTGTTTGCAGACAGTGTGGTTTCTGGAAGTATTCCTAGGCCTATTTAGTAATGCCATTGACACAATCATGCTAATGAGATCATGATTCAATTCAGTTTTATTTGTATAGCCCAGTATCACAACAAAAGTCACCTCAAAGGGCTTCACAACAGTTGATCAAACATAAACACACAATCAGACTTGAGTGATGCAGTGTGGTCTGAGGGCCCCAAGACCATAGGCATCCAATAAAGGTCTTCAGCCTTGTCCTTTACACAGAGATTTCTCTAGTTTCTTTAAATCTGAAGACGATGTTATGCTCTGTTATGCTCTCTAGATGATGGGATTTTCAAAGCCTTGGCAATTTGACGTTGAGGAACATTGTTTTTTAAATATTCCACAATCTTTTTTACTCTTCTCTCTTTCACAGATTGGAGAGTCTCTGCCCATCTTTACTTCTGAAAGACACCTCTTTGATAGCTAATCGTGTTACAGACCTGATATCAATTAACATCATTAGTTGCTAGATGTTCTCCCAGCTGAATCTTTTTAAAATGTCTTGCTTTTTCAGTCATTTGTTGCAACCGTCCCAACTATTTTGAGACAAATGAGCTAATTTTGTGCATAAAAGTGTAATATATCTCATTGTAAACATTTGTGTTATCTATGTTCCATTGAATTCTATTCTATTGAATAAAATACTCGCTCATGTAATTTGAAAGTCTTTAAGTTTTCTTTTTTTAATTTTAAAAATGTCCTAATAGGCCAATCATAATACACAAATTTTAATATGACTTCATAAACAGTGCTGCTACAATGAAACCCCCCAAACAGCTGTGGTGCACACCCCTCAGGACACTATGAAGGCAGGTCCCTTAAGGCTGACCAACACATGGATCGGCCTGTAACTGTCCCTATGTTTCAGTTCAGTTTCAGTTTATTCAGTCACATAAAGCAATGACCACAGTAAACCACAACAGCAACGTCAATCATGAAATTGTGACTGAAAAGGCTCAGGCAGAAGCAAAGCTTATTAATGCCAACTGCTTAATCTACACTTGAAAATTTTAAAACAATCTTACCGGTTACAGTTTTATAGGTTAATCCCCATAACTCCACACAGTAAGTTAAATAAGGGAGTATCAGTGAGCAGTAAATTAAATACAAACCATTGTGTTTCAGCGTGTTCCCGGTCTTATACAGGATAGCTATTAACTTTGATTTTTTTCTTTCACATATTCTACATGTTTCCAATTAAATTTACAATTTATCACAAATCCCAGAAATTTGGTTTCTGGGCATTACTGAATTTTTATTTAATGTTATTTTCTTTTTGGATTTCAAATACCATAAATTAGTTTTTTCTAACATTAAGAGATAATTTATTTACATCAAACCAAATTTTGAGCACTTCTGTGTATAACCATGGCCTAACCCCAACCCTCACAGCATTAGTATAACAAATATAAACTCACCGTCCACAGTCACCTGTACTGTCCACTCCTCTGTCTTCACCCGCCCACTTTCATTTTGGAACTCCAGGTTGAGCATCAGATGATACTTTCCCTCGTCAGCTTGGGTTAAGTCCCGAATTTCTAATGACAGAGGTCTCCTGAAGCGCAGACGGTGGCGGTACGTCATGTCAGTGATGTTAGATTCTTTGGTAAATGTGACCAGGTTAGTCCTGCTGCCACTGGGAGGGGCGTGGGACCATGTGCCCTGGAAGTTCACCTGATCCAATGAGAAGAGTGTCTCCACATCCAGATGTAAAGGCTGGCCTTCAACACTCAAGTGCGACAAAGTGGGGATGTTGATGTAATGGGAGTGGACCTCTGTCAAGGCAATGCACGTGTCATATAATGAATATACATATACACATACTTTCCTTCAGCACAGATGTTCAGGCTTATAGCTTATATACACTGCTCAAAATAAATAAATAAAAGGAACACTTAAACAACACAATGTAACTCCAAGTCAATCACACTTCTGTGAAATCAAACTGTCCACTTAGGAAGCAACACTGATTGACATCAGTTTCACTGCTGTTGTGCAAATGGAACAGACAACAGGTGGAAATTATAGGCAATTAGCAAGACTCCCCCAATAAAGGAGTGGTTCTGCAGGAGGTGACCACAGACCACTTCTCAGTTCCTATGCTTTCTGGCTGATGTTTTGGTCACTTTTGAATGCTGGCGGTGCTTTCACTCTAGTGGTAGCATGAGACGGAGTCTACAACCCACACAAGTGGCTCAGGTAGTGCAGCTCATCCAGGATGGCACATCAATGCGAGCTGTGGCAAGAAGGTTTGCTGTGTCTGTCAGCATAGTGTCCAGAGCCTGGAGGCGCTACCAGGAGACAGGCCAGTACATCAGGAGACATGGAGGAGGCCGTAGGAGGGCAACAACCCAGCAGCAGGACCACTACCTCCTCCTTTGTGCAAGGAGGAACAGAAAGAGCACTGCCAGAACCCTGCAAAATGACCTCCAGCAGGCCACAAATGTGCATGTGTCTGCTCAAATGGTCAGAAACAGACTCCATGAGGGTGGTATGAGGGCCCCACGTCCACAGGTGGGGGTTGGGCTTTACAGCCCAACACCGTGCAGGACGTTTGGCATTTGCCAGTCCAAATCCTGACCTCCATGGGTTAATAAATTTGATTTCCATTAATAATTTTTGTGTGATTTTGTTGTCAGCACATTCAACTATGTAATTAACAAAGTATTTAATAAGAATATTTTATTCATTCAAATCAAGGATGTCACTCATTCTTGAGAGTCAGGACAAAACAAGTCCTTCATACAAACATGTCATTTATGTTAAAAATAAAAATAATTAATAGTGATTTACTTACTTACAATGTTCAGTCTAAAGGAACTGTGTATACCAATGTTATTTTTAATGCACATTTTGATCTCTTTTGAAAAATGTTGCTTAAATGTTTGGATTGTGGTTAGAAGGTCCATGTTATTATATTTGTCCTCACTACAAGGTCACAACATTCATTGGCCCCAAAAACTTGAGAAAAAAACAAAAAATTGTGAATACATCAATTAAAAAATAAAGATTATAACTATCTGAAACAATGCTTGAAGTAAACATCAAACAATATTTTCCATAAAAATCTGCTTGCCAAAGTTGTGTCCTCAGTTTCTGTCAACTCTGTCAGATTTTTCATGAACCTCAATTAATCAGGCAATAGCATGGTCAGCTATGTCACTGAGGACCCCTTTTAGTTTCCCAGGCTGTGCTGATAACAACACTAGCACACATACTCTGGTAAGTTTTAAACTTTTAGATATTTTACACAAACAATGTCAATATTCCTATGGTCACAGCTGGACCATGTCAGCACCGTCTTTCCGTTGTGACATTTGTTTTAAAACAAAGTGGATTTAATTTTATCATTTTAGTGAGGTTATTGAGACAGCTAGCAACTGAGGAGAAAACAGCTAGCTGCTGTTTACAGTGCATGTTTTGGAGGGAAAATACATGCCCTTACGTCATCTCCGTCAGACATCAACTCCGTCAGACATGAAATCTGACGGAGTTTACGTGTAAGCTGACGGATTAATTAACCTATAATGACCTAATATGGTAATGTAATATTATTTTTGAACTTAGTTAAACATAGAAATTATATTACAAGGATTTATTTAACCCTTGTGCCTCAATGAGCACAAAGGTGTCCTTTTCAAGTTTTATTTTTTGATAACTTTCCAGTAGTTCTTACCTTTTCTATGAAATTTGGCTAAGGTGTGTATTTTAATCACTAATTTTGATATTCTAATGACAAATCTAATATTACTTACTTTTTACATTTTAACTAAATTTGTTTTGTTGCTCCTGTTCAGTGACAAAAGTGTTCCAGTCAAAAAAAAAAACAGGGACACTATTGCGATGCTATGACATAAAAAGGGTTTAAATTCTGAAAATAATTAAATATTTGGTATTTATAATCAGGATACAAGTTGATTAAAAGATTTATGGGAAAAAAGTTTAAAAAAACTATGAATGTATACCAGGCACGTGCAGAGACTTCTACAGGGGCAGGTGCTCAAAGCGAAAAAGGGGCACATACTGTATAACCAGATTTTAAAACACTGTTGTGTTAGGACTGTGGCAAGCAAGATTTTCACACAACTATTACATTTCTGTGTATACCCGGTCTAAAAATAAAAAGATTTTATGCTAACAATAATCACAAAGCATTTTATGGAAGCATTTTGTAAATATCTAGATGGTTAGCAAGTAGCGGTCAAAAGCTCCGTATTTAAACAGAAATTATCTAACGTACGTGCATAATACTTTCATGGCTTTGTCTTACAAATCTCGCGACACGAAACAGCTCACTCACCGGTTCTGTCATTCCCAGTGATTATACTGGGTTTTAAGTTCTGGAATTGGACCAAAAAAATGATAACAGCCCTCTTTATTGGCTCCGCAGACCGCTCTTTCTCCTCTGTTTTCAGCTGCGCGAGGGGCACGAGACAGCTGCGCAACTCACGGCAAGGCAAAAGGTTCAAGGTCACGAGGTGCTGGCGGCCGTGTGATGTCATTTATTTAAAATTATTAATAATTAATGAATGAATAAATGTTCTTATGAAGACCCAAATGAGGGCTTAAAGACACAAAATAAATAAATAAACAAATAAATAAATAAATAAATAAATAAATAAATAAATAAATAAAAAGACCAAGGATCAAAAGGGCACTTGGAGGCCAGGGGTAAAAGGGGCAGGTGCTTGGATTAACCTACAAATTAATGAGAGGAAAGAAACAGACAAAGAAAAAGCCAACACATTCCTACACGGTATAACACAGACTGTTCAGGATTTCTTCCTGAACTCTGCACATATGACAACTGATAAGACAGACACAATCACTAGGAACAACGTAAAGCACCAGAGAATGATCCTTACAGACTCTATGATCAACCTCCACACTGATTTCCTCATTAAGAACCCCACTGTGAAGGTGAGCTATTCTTCATTCTGTGCTCTAAGGCCATTCTATGTAACAGCACCAAAAGCATCTGATAAGAAGACATGTCTGTGTCAAATGCATGAAAACGCATGCCTGATGCTTAGATCCTTAGATCATCAGGTGTTGTAAAGGCAAACAAACTGAATGACAGTTTTCAATTAGTTTGCTGCTCTCCAGCAAGTGAGGCCTGCCTTCTTGGCACCTGTTCACGATGTGTAAATAAAAGTACCATTCCAACCCAAGAGCAAGACAAAATCCATGTCCAGTAGAAGCAGTGGGAGAAAGTTGAAGAAAACACAGCCAGTGGAATTCATATCAACATTAAGCTAGTCCAACACAGCGGCAGTCTTTCAAAGCTTATAAAACTCTATGAGCAAAAACTCAAAAAAGAGACCACAACACATGTGTTTAATGCAACACCAATCAAAAGCATATAGAAACAGAATAGAGACCTGTGATGGATGTACAGCAATTGTCCATGTTGACTTTTCGGAATCCTGGCGATGCAAATATCAGTCTGAAGTTCAGGCCTGCCAGTTTGGACAAAATCTGCCCCAGATAACACTGCATACTGGAATGTAATACATTAAGGGGGGAAAAGCTGGGTTTTGCACAGTTTCAGAGTCAAAAAGGCGGGATGCTTCAGCAATCTGGACACATATGGATCCTGTTCTAAAATGTATCAATATGAAACATCCTAAGGTTACCACTGTTCACTTTTGGTCAGATGGTCCAAGTAAACAGTACAAGAACAAGAAGATTTTTTTTCTCCTGTCTGGTATCCCACCTACACTGGGGTTTGGAAGAGCAACGTGGAACTTCTTCTCCAGTTTCCATGGTAAGGGCGCCCCAGACGGCATTGATGGAACAGTGAAAAGAAGTGGTCCTGAGAGGAAATGACCTGACGGATGGAAAAACATTCCTTGAAAAGGTTTCAAACATCTGAGGGGCATTCAGCTGTACTACATTGCAGAAGAAGATATGCAAAGATATGATGCACTTCTAATCCAGCCTCTCAAACAGGTTCCCTTGACAAGACAAATACACCAGGTCACCGCACAAGAGAACAGGATCCACCACAGACAACTATCCTGCAGCCAGATGTTGGTTTACCTGTGCTTCAGCCCTGCTATATTCTTTTTCCATGACTACCCAGAAGAACCGCATTGTGATAAGAGAAGGACAAAGAAAAAAAGACCTTTGGCCATGTTGATGGAGGAAATGGAAAAAGAGCTCGAAGAAGGTCTGTATCCGTGCTTGGCTTTTTTGTGAAAAACATGCACACTGACTTAGAAACATTAAGGTGTAATTGATAGCATTGCAGCCAACTTGATACTTTTGCCATAGCAGCTGATAGGTCCAATGCTACTTGCTGTTTGTTTTTAACATGGACACACAAAACAGCATCATTGGCATACATCTGACAGACTACATTAGATGAACAAATTTGTGGAAGGTTGTTGAAGTACATTTTGAATAACAGTGGGCCCAAAATTGGGGCACACCAAGGTTTATGTCAGATGTAAGAGATTTCACATTTTGTAAACAAACACATTGCTTTCTCAACATGATTCCAGCCAGTCTAGTGATCTTCTCAACAAATTGAAGTAGATCAGCTTTGTTATTAAGGTTTGATGATTAATGGCTGAATTCAATTCAGTTTTATTTCTATAGCCCAGTATCGCAACAACAGTTGCCTCAATCTGACATGAACAATAACTACACAAAACTAAACAGACCCAAGGCATTCCTGTCCTTGGGCCCTCCTTCTCAGTAAGGAAAAACTCCTAAAAAAACAGGTGTGGGGAAAAACAGAAAACATGTGTCTAGGACTGTTAAATAAAGTCCTTCAGTTCATCTATAGTCTCATAGTTCAGCTCCTGTAAGGATACAGCAGCTTATTAAAGATTATTTGAGCTTTGAGGATGCTGATGGAGAAATACAGAGAAGGTCAGAGGGAGATTTGTATATTTAGACAAGGATTATGACAGGAGCCAAGAGAGAGTTGGAGGTGGGATTGCATCAAGGATCAGCTCTGAGCACCTTCTTGTTTGCTGTGGTGATGAACAGGATGACAGATTCAAGTCTACTTTATTAATCCAGGTGAGAATTAGTAACTGAATGCTGTGGTGTGCATAATGACATCTGACTATAGCATGTGTATTCAGTCAGTGTTTTGACAGCATGCTTCAGAAAAATAAAACAGCCCTGATATGAACTGTTTTGCTGCTTATCCTTATGTCCATTCATTATTTCAGTTCCGCTTTTCATTTTGGCTGTAACACAAATACTTCCACTGCCACTTTGGCTGGTTGAATTTTATGAATACCTGTATCTTAACTTTAAAGGTTAAGCCTGAATTTATGTTGCTCTGCTTGAGTGTACACCATTTAGTAGGGATGTAATGATATCCAAAGTTTACAGTACAGTATTATCACTATATTAATCTTGCAGTATGATATTTACTGCGATATTGTGGCGAGGCTCACATGTTGTAGAAAAGCACACGATTAACAAAACATATTCTCTAAAAATGCCCAATGAGCCTTTAGGGATTTTGTTATTATTTTTATTTATTATTATTTAGATATTTCAAAAGATTAAGACTGAAAACATGTTTAATAACAATCATTTTGTCATGTTGGCTGCACTGAAATGGAGCAGAGGATCATGTTTGTTTTGTTTTTTATCCTGTAATTTAACTAATTAAATTGTGACTAGTAAAGACACTAATTGGCTAGCAACAAATACAGTACTAGCCAGGGTGGCCAGTGAGCAAAAAAGTTAATGTCAAGCCCTGCTGAATGATACATCTACTGTATATCAATTTGGCCACTCTGACTGCATGTAAATGTAGAAAAAATACATTTGTTTTCTTAACTCTATCTATAAATTACCTATTGTGGAAATCTTTAATGGTTGCTGGATGGACCTACCACTTTGAGTTCACAGTTCATAATTGATTTTTGGATGTGTCTTCTGTCTAGTGTGAAGCTGTCCAAGCCCTGCCCTGCTGGTTACTTCCTTCTGCAGGACATACCGCAGGTATCTGCTTGTCTTGTGTTTGTAATAATGCATGTTTGAGGGCTGCCCTGCTCTGGGGCTGAGTGGGAAGTGTGCCTGTGTTTACAGGAGTGTGCCAAGCCCGCTGCCCTCTCTGTTATCCCCCAAACATCTCTAGGATTGTTGTGCTAATAATGGGACAATGGGTTGAGGCCTAAATAGACCCTCATCATACACAAGGAAGCAGGCACCTGCTCCTTCTGGCCCTCACACAACAGCCTCATGTTTGGATGTTAAACACTCTGTGTGTCCACACACCCTAGTCTTTGTCCCTTTACAGATAAGATGCCACACGACTCCAGAGAGGCCTGGTGATACCTGTGTGCTTAAATCAGGTTTAAGAGACTTTTGGCTTAGTTTTTATGAGCTCACATGATGATCAGAACACAGACATTCTATGAGTCACTCTGCACACTTCTGCTTTCCACTCACCATAAAAAGACAGCATTCTGTGGAGCACCAACACACTTGTCTATACAACAACACTATATAAAGATATTTCTATAGTCGCTTGTGTTCAGAAAGGCTGTGCAGTTAAACAGGTAGAAAGATGGTTTACATGAAACAGCTGTTTTCTATAAAAATATGTTTCTGAGAGTCTAGTCAGTCACATTGAGATTTTTTCAAACTAAATGCATCAGATGAAGTGACAGTTCACAAACATATAACTGCAGTACCTTTACCTTAGTAACATACAAACAGACACAGAGCACAAAGATGCCGCTCACTGCAGTTCTCACCTGTCAGAGAGAGGAGGGCCAAGGCCAACACCAGCGCTGTCCTCCACACAGGCTCCATGACACTGTCTCCTCAGGGAGCTGTGAGCTGACAGACCCGGACCTGGAGGAGGAGACTGCCACTGTGAAGCTAACAACATTTGCCTTGGAAATAAGAGGCTCCAAACTCC
The DNA here is from genome assembly GCA_020698575.1 of Bostrychus sinensis. Taxonomy (NCBI): domain Eukaryota; kingdom Metazoa; phylum Chordata; class Actinopteri; order Gobiiformes; family Eleotridae; genus Bostrychus; species Bostrychus sinensis. Next base: position 1,252,896 of record CM036255.1, on the reverse strand, counting down.
TCCCCTCTGCACAGGTCTACAGCAGACACACACACCATGAACACACGCCCAAAGACACACAGAGGAAGTCAGATACATCACTGTCAGAGCCCCAAAGACAGCTGAGATAGAGTCAGCAGCTGCTGTCTCATCGTCAGGCTGGACAACAAGAGACGGACCAGAGTCTTCATTTAGCTCACTTTTCTGCAGAAACTGTTCTGTCATGCATTTCCATATTGTTTACAGTCAGAGCCTGTGATGTTAGTGGATCTTGGAAGTTGTTTGCATACAGCCTCACTTGTTTGTGCTGCATTTTAATGTTAAGTGTACAGACCTGAGAGAACAGAGGTCAAGAACAAACAGAAGTAATTCCATGTCAAGGACCTTTGAGTTGAAATGGAGGAATTTGTGCCAAAGTTCTTCATGAACCATTGCATGTAGTGCCAGTCAGCAGTCTTGCTCAGTGTACACTCAGTGTACATTATCTGTAAACAGTTGAGCTGAAACTCTGGAGTGAATGAATGACTGAATGGGACCACTGTGGGCTGTGTCAGTGTGTGCATGTGTGCTAATGGCACTGTGAAATCATTGTTCATTGTTCATTATAGCATCTATTCCAGGCTTTTTTACTCATTCAATGCTAAGATGCTTTTCTTTGTAAAGCTCTACAGACAGAGCAGGGGCACACACACAGTACATTACACTGCCATCCATTCTGATTGAACACAGTGCTGTGGATGTGTGAAGTTATCCTTGGCCTGCGGCGCAAGCGTCCTGTGTGGCGCAAGCGTCCTGTGGCGCAAGCATCCTGCGAGGCGACTGAAGCCACGCGATCAAGCAAATCGCACGAATAGCGCTGGCGCAAATTACGTGAATTTGACTGCCAGATTAGCGTCCGGTTTGAACGTAACATTAGGCTTTAAGCAGACTGAAGGAAACAGATACAGGGCCTTTAGGCTTATCATCTTTTAAAAAAGTCTAAAGGAAAAAACAGGTGACACTTTCATTTTGTTCTAATGTAAGTTGTAGAGTCTGTTACTAACCCAGGCCTTGTCACTTAACCCTTAGATGGATGAATGACTGTACCCTGCACCCTTCCATAAGTGCATATTAGAATCAATGTGTTTCTATGCCTTTTTTGTTATTTTAGTTATTATTATCTATCATGTTTTAGTTTAAACAAGAATGATTTCATGTTTGAAATGTTTATATTTTTGCATTTTTTAACAACCTTATCATCAGTATTGGGAAAGTTACCAAAAAAGTAAATACCTTAAAAAGTAATATATTACTTTATTAATTACTAAACTAAAACTCTTGAAAGTAACTTAGTTACATTACTTTTGGATCACTACCTCAAATTATCTGCCTCGAAAACGAGATGGTGCATCTCAAGGGGTTATCCTCTAAATAAATAAATTTCAAATAAAAAATAAATATCTAAGAAGCAAACAATCCAAATTGTGGTTCGACTATCGGCCGAATTCTCCTCTCCAGTACCCTGGAATAGACTTTCCCGGGGAGGCTGAGAAGTGTGATCCCCCTGTAGTTGGAACACACTCTCCGGTCCCCCTTCTTGAAAAGAGGGACCACCACCCCGGTCTGCCAGTCCAGAGGCACTGTCCCCGACCGCCACGCGATGTTGCAGAGACGTGTCAGCCATGACAGCCCCACAACATCCAGAGACTTGAGGTACTCAGGGCGAATCTCATCCACACCCGGTGCCTTGCCACTGAGGAGCTTTTTAACCACCTCAGTGACTTCAGCTTGGGTGATGGATGAATCCTCCTCTGAGTCCCCAGCCTCTGCTTCCTCAACGGAAGACGTGTCGGTGGGATTGAGGAGATCCTCAAAGTATTCCTTCCACCACCCGACAACATCCCCAGTCGATGTCAGCAGCCCCCCACCTCCACTGTAAACAGTGTTGGTGGAGAACTGCTTCCCCCTCCTGAGGCGGCGGACGGTTTGCCAGAATCTCTTTGAGGCCGACCGATAGTCCTCCTCCATGGCCTCCCCGAACTCCTCCCAGACCCGAGTTTTTGCCTCCACAACTGCCCAGGCCGCAGCACGCTTGGCCTGCCGGTATCCGCCGGCTGCCTCGGGAGTCCCACAAGCCAGCCAGGCTCGATAGATAGATAGATATTCAGCATGACGGCATCCCTTACTTCCGGTGTCCACCACCGGGTTCGGGGGTTGCCGCCACGACAGGCACCAGAGACCTTACGGCCACAGCTCCTGACGGCTGCATTGACAATAGAGGTGGAGAACATGGTCCACTCGGACTCAATGTCTCCAACCTCCCCCGAGATCTGGTTGAAGCTCTCCCGGAGGTGGGAGTTGAAGACCCCTCTGACAGGAGGCTCAGCCAGACGTTCCCAACAGACCCTCACAATACGTTTGGGCCTGCCGAGTCTGTCCGGCCTCCTCCTCCGACCGGGGACAGCTCAGCCCCTCTCTTCACCCGAGTGTCCAAAACACACGGCCGAAGGTCAGATGACACAACTACAAAGTCGATCATCGACCTCCGGCCTAGGGTGTCCTGGTGCCACGTGCACTGATGGACACCCCTGTGCTCGAACATGGTGTTCGTCATGGACAATCTGTGACTAGCACAGAAGTCCAATAACAAAACACCACTCGGGTTCAGATCAGGGAGGCCGTTCCTCCCAATCACGCCCCTCCAGGTGTCACTGTCGCTGCCCACGTGAGCGTTGAAGTCTCCCAGTAGAATGACGGAGTCCCCAGTTGGAGCACTTTCCAGCACCCCTCCCAGGGACTCCAAGAAGGCCGAGTACTCTACACTGCTGCTCGGCCCATAGGCCGAAACAACAGTGAGAGACCTGTCCCCAACCCGAAGGCACAGGGACGCGACCCTCTCATTCAACGGGGAAAACTCCAACACATGGCGGCTTGAGCTGGGGAGCTATGAGCAAGCCCACACCAGCCCGACGCCTCTCACTGCGAGCAACGCCAGAGTAGAAGAGAGTCCAGCCCCTCTCAAGGAGTTGGGTTCCAGAGCCCAAACTGTGCGTGGAGGTGAGCCCGATTATCTCTAGTCGGTAACGCTCAACCTCCCGCACAAGCTCAGGCTCCCCCCCCCCCCAGCGAGGTGACATTCCATGTCCCCAGAGCCAGTTTCTGCGTCCAGGGATCGGGACGCCGAGGCCCCCGCCTTCGACCACTGCACTCTAAAATAAAAATATGAAAATAGAAATAAAATAGAGTTGCTAGTGCATTTTTAACTCTGTTACACCAGTCTTTGGCACAGAGCTTCGACAGGTGCTGTAGTCTTTATACAGGAGAAAGACACCAAACAAGAAGAACCTCAACAAAAACCTTAAAAAGAAAAAGGAGAGGCTGGACACACAAACAATACAATATATACACTGCCTGCCCAAAAAAAAAAGTCGCTACCTGGAATTAACTAAGTAAATAGGTAACTGCAGTGATACTCTTACCCAGTTAAATCTAGGTGGTGACCTTCTCTTTTTTTTAATTTTTTTTTTTTATTTTTTTTTTTTTGACCAGGCAGTGTATTACACTCCAACAGCCCTAAAGGATAGCAGTAAGCATGCTACAAAAAACAGCGTGTTTGTAGCATGGGCGCCCAAACCTACATCCTTGGTACAGCAGTCAGCAAAAGATACAGAGAAGCCGGTGTGTGTGGTGGCTGCACGGGGGTGTTATTTCTTTTGTTAAAGTAAGCTTATTTGGTTCTTAGTATGTATAATCAAGAAATTTGACATTATCTGTTTCAATTACACAAGTATAGTATCAAATAGGGATGTAACGATGCACTGAAGTCACGATTCATCTCAATTCGATTCGATTCAATTCGTTTTATGTTCATGATTATGATTTTTTTTTACAATTTTTTTTGCAGACTTAGTTAGTTATAATTATGACCAAAAGGATATTTTTCGACATAGCCTATTTGTGTCTCCTTATCAAATTATAAATTGTTGTACACTTCTTATTAACAGAAATTGAATAAAAAAGTAGATTTTAAAACAATGACCTATCAAAATAACAAAAATATATACAATAATTTGTTAGTGGCTTTTATATTATAATCAAAACAGATACACTATAATAGCAAGCAATGCATAGAGAAGCAGCTTATTATGAATCCGTGCCTCAGTAATATATAATAGGCCTAATATAAGTGAAGTTCTATAAAAAAAATATCAGTGAGGAAAGACACATCCTCAGTAAAAAATCTGATCTCCATGAAAACGCTCTGGGGGAGGGGCCAATTTAACTTCAGATACTTTAGGCTGTTGTTAGCCACTTAGCTTTCCTTTAGCTTGCTGCTAACAACAAGCTACTTTCTGAACGATGGTAAACGAGCAAACAGGTGCAGCCTAAATAAAACCTGCAGAGGTGTCTTTCTGCCGTCCTCCCTGGACTTGTTGTAGCTGACGCAAATATTTGTCTGCATGTGTTGCTATGACAACACGTTTTTTTTTTTATGATTACAAAACCATTCATAATTATAAGAACATGTTATTTTACCTTTTTATGTTTATTTTATTGGTTAAATTATCTGTGTTTAAGATAAAATTACTTTCCTTGTGAGTCATGTGACCGCTCGACCTGGATGTGTATGTAGAGTGCAGCGAGAGGGAAAATGACAATACAAAAATACAAAGAACAGCGCTAATAATATAAACTTCTGCTTTTTCTATCATTCTGCTACTGGTCAACCAGGCGCACACGGTAAAAGATTATTTTGTGATGATATAACCCTGTTGCACCTTGAGATTTGAAATTTGAGACTCGTGAAGTTACTGTATGTTAATTGTAGTTATTAATTTGTGTTTAAAACGTAGCCTTTTGTCTTGTTTTAGTTTTTACGGTGTTCTGCAACTCAGTGTTTGTGGACATCAGTACGAAGCGTGGACTCCATTTATGAGCAGACCGGAGTAGTTAGAGTGAAAACGTGTCCTAATCCATCACAAAGAGTTGTTGTTACACCATTCACCCAACAAACGGCGCCAGAGAGCAAGTTTCTTACCCTGCAGCGAGCTACAGGCTACAGCTTCAAGTATAATCTGCGGGAGTAAGTTCAAGTCACAGTGTGCATCCTAGGATCAGATCGTGCAAATATAAACAGTCTCAGTAATTGATGGGTAGACAAGAGACAATAATAAAAACAAAGAAGACAACAGAAAGACAGAACAAAAGAGAAATTAAAGATGCTCAAGACTGCAAAAAAACAAAATGCAAAATGAGTTCTCATGAGTATCCATTATTTCAGAATTATGACAGTCAAATCAACTTGATTTACAAGAGCAAGATTATTAATGAGGAAGGTTGATAATCCGGGTATCATTCGTTCAATGGATTTTTGTTTGAGAAACAAAAATAAATATATAACATGTTTTTGTTTTTTGAATATTTGTTTTTGTTTTCTTAACAGAAAAATGAAAAAAGGAGTTTGGTTTGGGTAGGATTTAATTTATGGTGTGATTTAAAAAAAAAACTAAAGTAAAAACACAAACTTATGACAAGATTTGATTTGATCATTTAATTTTTGCTGACATGCATGACCTGGAAGTTCCTCCCAAAACAAAATCACTGGACTGACACTAGCTAGCATGGCGATAGCCTTGAACGCGTGTTACACCCATTATACACCACAAAAATGGAGAGCTAGGTCTTGTTTAGAGGCAATAAAAGAGAGACTCTTTGGGAAGACAATATGACCACCATGAAAATTGGCCAAATTTTTCAGGTACTAATTATAAATATTTTGTCCAACCATGCCATTTATTGATTATACTTCCGTTTTAAAGATACTTCAAAGCGCATGCTATTTGTTTTTATTTTTTGACCAGGAAAGTCCCACTGAGATTCAGACCTTGCTGCGCGTGCTAATGTCATGAATATGCTTCTCAGGTGAACGCCCACAGTCTGTATGTTACAGATGACAGTAATGTTGTTTTATTCCCGTCCACCGACGGTTGTTTTAGTTCCTTTGACCTGGTGTCAAGGGGACACTATGAAGTGCACGGAGAAAATATTGCAGAAGACCCTAGCACATCAGGACCTAACACATCAGGGCAACCTTTGTGCGTCACATTTCACCGGCCGCTACCGGCGGCTGCTGCAGGTTCAGCCACCGCTGCAAGAGCGGCAGTGATAAAACCTTTCCAAAGGTTAGTATTGTCATGAAATATTTATGTAGTAACTTTGGCACTGGAACAAACCTGCAATGCAAATAATTACCAGGGAGAAGTTTTATGCATCACTTGTCATCAGCTTATTTGGTAAAAGATAAAATGTAACTTTGAAAACTAATGACTCATTTATTGGCTGGAGGTTTGTTGTCCCTGATTAAGTCATCAATACTTGAGCTCTTTTTGTCATGATCATTGTGCATTGTTATTATTTCATCTGCCTGGTTTCCATCCATTTATCAACAGGAAGAGGGGAAGGCGACAGTAGCTAACCCGCAGGTCAGCGGTTCAAGCCCCACTCCCAGCATTGCATACTGTTGTTGTGTCCTTAGGCAAGACACTTCACCCACCTTGCCTGTATGAATGTGTCAGTGTGACTGTGTGTTTGTGGTGGTCGGAGGGGCCGTAGGCACATGATCTCAGCCACGCTTCCACCACCAAGTGTGATTGAGGAGTGAATGAATAATGCACCATATTGTAAAGCAACTTTGAGTGTCTAGAAAAGCGCTTTATAAGACTGATGCATTATCATTATTATTATTATAAATAAAAGTTTTCCGGGGACTCAGGTGGAAGATGTCTGTGCAAATGCGAGTTACTGATGGATCTGTTCCAACAGAAGTGAGACCCTACAAAAGGAGGTTATGCATTAGTCATGTTTCATTTCTGTTTTGCTTTACTAGCTTATCAGCACTCCAGGCGCCTCTCATTATTTCTTTTGTTCAGAGATGCTGATATATCTCTTGAGCCCAAATCAATTATGGCAGGGGAACTTTTTATGCAAACAAAAAGGCATATAGACATTCCTGAATACTTGAATAATGTTACATCTTATTAAGAATCTTCTAATGCATCTTTTGAACCGCATAGAAATTATCAATATGACTTGCAGGTGTAGAAAATACTCTTCATTTTCTATTTTTCTGCTTCAAAAACTTCTCTTTACTTATGCATGCATGAATGCAAAGTGTCTAGAGCAATGACACTTTGCATCTAGAGTCTAGAATGTCTTGTGGGCCATCCCAATTCTGTCACATAGTCCATTTTACGTCGGCTGCCTCCTATGGGCAAGTTGTTGAAATCTTAACATATAGTAAAATGTCAATCACTCCCCTAACTAGCCTGACCTCAGTCTAAAAGAACTAGAACTTAAATGAAAGTTCGCTTGCACGCTCTGACAGACCACAGTGCACTATCTGAGACAGACTTAACTCAGACCTGTACCATCCTGATGAGCCTTCGAATTATTACAGTTATTGAGAGAGGTTTGTAAGTGCCTCTACTGTATATGTGAGTTCTGTTTATGTGTATCTCATGATTGGTATCTACATGCAGTTATGCAGCATTCCTTCACCCTGTTTACATGAAAACTGCATGCAATATGTCCGTAATTGTTTGGGGCCTTATGAGGCCTTTATCTTCATGGTGGCTTTAGTTTCTTTTTTATCAGCATGTGGTTATGTGTTACAATTAGCAACAGAACAGTGCAAATATATAGTTCGACAAACACATTATGGCATGAACTCAGCCTTCTTGGATGCACTTGAGTGAACCTTGTAAATACCTTTAATTTAACCATAACATGTGTTTTAAGTAAGTATTTTTTGACAAATCCAAAGGAATTGGGGACAATTGTACAATGTTCAGAGGCTATTAGATACTTTAATCATCACAATACTGTATATCATTATAGATTAAAGTGTAACACTTATATTTTTGGGTTGTTTGAAGCGTTACCAGAACTGAGGTTGTGGGTGATGAAAGCAGCACACGGAGAGGGAATAGCTCCACAGGAACACTTTTTATTAACCGCTCGTTCAGCAGTCCTGACGACACTCGTTTCAGTCTGAACATGACCTTTTATTTTTACAACACCTATCCTTCCGCCCATACACTTCTATTACTATAGTCCCCTGAACTGCAGTACAATATTACTGAATATAGTCCCTGAATACAAGTAGAGGCATATAAATAAAATAAAAATAAATCATCTTACATACTTCCCTCTGTTTAAGTGAAATGTCCTCATTTCAAAATCGAATAGCTTGGAAAAAAAATAAATCATCTTCACCAAAATTCCGTCACAAACGTCACACCAGCAACCTGAACCACTAATACAACCTGTTACCAAAAGGCTAATCAAAAATATCATGACCAAAACATTCACCATTAACTAACTCACCAAAGACAAACACTTAAACAAGTCTTCCTCATAAGAGAAGGCGCTGTGGTTTTCGAACTGTGCGCCCAGACCTAGTAGTAAATTTACCACTAGAGGGCGGCGATGTTGAGCTTTGGGCCTGTGGTGGAGGTCTATGGGAGACCCGTCCTGTTGGTCCCCCAAGAGATGGTACAGAAGGCCTTGCAGTCCCTGGTGCCTGGTCTGTAACTGTTTGGCCAGAGGGCAAGGGAAGTGAACCAGACAGTGCTGTATACTGAGGGAGTGGGTCCATGTGAGGCTGAGGTACAGACTGTGCTGCTGGGAATGTGTTCTTAGAGCAACGATAAGGTTTCAAACGGTCATAGTGAATGACTTTTAGCACAGCCTGAGGATATTTCATGTCCAACAGCTTGTAAAGAATTCCATTATCGTCCACAGAGACCACCTGAAAAGGACCAGTCCAGTTTGGGCACAGTTTCTGTCTTTGTGTGGTAGGGTCATTTATCCATACAAGATCACCACATCTATAAGGCTTGAATCTTATGTGTCTGTTGAAGTAGTACCCACTTTTTTCTCTTTGTTCCTCACGATGAAGGCGAACAGCCTCAAAAGCAGAATTCAGTCGTGTAACCAGTTCTAAGCCATAGTTTTGTGGGCTATCTGGATCTCTTGGTGATGACACATGAACATTAGCAGGCAGTCTCGGCTCCCTACCATGAGCAAGAAAATAAGGTGAGAACCCTGTGCTCGAGTGAGGAATGGAATTAAAAGAGAGAACCGCAGCTGTCAAATAGTGGTCCCATTCCCCTCCATTGTCCTGAATAAGTTTAGCCAACTGCTCTTTTAAAGTCCTGTTAAATCTTTCCACCATACCGTTCCCTCTTGGGTGATATGGGGATGTCCTTTTCTTTGTAATGTTCAGTCTCTGACATATTGTTTGAATAACTTCAGACTCATATTGTCAGTCCCTGGTCAGAAAACAATTCCTCAGGAACACCATGTTCAGGGATGAACCTCTCACATAGTAACTGTGCCACTGTAGCAGCCTTCTGGTCAGACATGGCATATGCATTTACATACTTCGTGAAATGATCCTGAACCACGAGCACATATCTGTGACCAGCAGAAGTTACAGGAAGTTCAGTAATGTCCGTACATACAAACTGAAATGGTCGGTCAACCTGAATAGATTGTAAAGGAGCTCTGTGTTGTGGCACAGGCTTCCTAAAGGCCTCACATGACTTACACAGAGTACAAAAGTTTTCAATATCAGATCTCATTCCTGGCCAATAACACATTGTTAACACTTTCTTAACTGTGCGCTCAGCACTATAATGACCAGAACAAGGATTACCATGAAGAAAATGCATAGTCTCTGCAACAAGTGAAGATGGTATTAACACTTGATAAACCTCTGGTTTTCCAGGTGCACTATGACCTTTATTTTTACAACACCTATCCTTCCGCCCATACACTTCTATTACTATAGTCCCCTGAACCGCAGTAAAATATTACTGAATATAGTCCCTGAATACAAGTAGAGGCATATAAATAAAATAAAAATAAATCATCTTACAAAAGTATTTTTGGCGGCTGCTTATATTTCTAGGTTAGTACTTCATTTCAATGCAATGTATTTGTGGTAAATTTGTCCATTTTACTTTTCTGTAATAAATTAAAATTTTAATAATAACATTTTATAATTTATTCATTTGCTTTGGAAACAGTTGGGGATTACATAATAAACCATAAGTCACTATTTCACAATGATAAAAATATTGTAACCAGACCTGGACTCAAACTAGGGAGCTTCTAGTTTATGGGTAAATGCTCATTCAAATGAGCCACTGAGCCCTTATGGCAGGGTACCCCACATTTATTATTAACAAGACACATGCATAACAGAGTAGCAAACACTTAAAGCTCCATGAGGGCATGGGACTAGTACACTCCAGAAGATGATGAACTCTTACGAGGAGATATTTGACCTTGAGACCGAGCTCAACTCTCAGGTAGGCTACATCTGACCTGACCACAATAAAGCTGAACACAGTAGTTGATTATGTTAAAAATATGTGTATTGACCATGATTTGTGCCACCCCTTAGATACCAACTGAGGTACCCCAGCTGGTACAGGAGCTCAGACAGCAGCTGCAGGAAGCTCAGTCTGTAGTTCAGAAGGCAGAGACTGATCTGCAGGACCAGGTCCTCAAGAACAAGTCTCTTTGGCAGAAGCTGTCATGTGAGGAGAAGTTAGCCCAGCACAGAGCCATCAACGTCCAGCTGAAGGAGACAAAAAGAGTTCTACAAGAGACACAGTGTAGAGCCATCAATGTCCAGCTGAAGGAGACAAAAAGAGTTCTCCAAGATCTCCAGGATTGAATTGAAACAACAGATCGTGGCCAATAATGAACTTCAAGAACAACTCAAGAAGGAAAATGAGAAGAAGGTCATCCAGGCAGCGGTCAAAAAGCCAATGGAGGAAGCCATAGAAAACCTAAAGGAGATGATCAAAGAACAGTTCCAGACCAATGGTGTTCTTCATGAACAACTAAAAAAGGAAAAATTGGAGAAAGAGGCTGTTAACAAAAAGCATTTGCAGGACGCTAAAACAGCCACTGAGAAGCTGAGGGACAGCCTTAAAGACCAGGTTCAGGCCTACAGTACCCTGGAACTAGAGCTGCAGAAGGAGCAGGAGGAGTGGCAGGTGCTTCAGACCAGCTGTGTGAGGAGAGGCAGATCGCTGAAGATCCCAACCCCGGAGTCAGAGAATTAGAGAAGATTGAGGCAGAAAAGAACACAGTCAAAGCCTTAAAGTCCTGCATCAACACAGACAGAGTCAACTTCAGGGCATGTATGATCATCATGTATGATAAATAAACTGCTGTGTATGCTGTCACTGTGAGGGAGAAAGAAGAGTTGAATGAGAAGGTTGAAGATCAGCGGCGTGAGATAGACAGACAGCAGCAGGATGAGGAGCTGTCTGTGGCTCTGGTGACTGCAGAGGAGGAGACCTGTATCCTCCAGGATATGGAAGATCTGAGGAGTGCGCTGAAGAATACTGAGGAGCAGAGACAGCAGACCACAGACGCACTGAACCAACTTCCAATAGCGATTGACAGAAGGAAGAAGAAGAAGTGGTTGTGGCGCCACACCTAAACCACCTTTAGAAAACCCTACATCCCTTATGCAAAAATAAAAACTAAAAAACAAAGATTCATAATGTTCTAATGTTTTCAAATATGCAACAACTGGGTTTAAATATTTTACATAGAAACTAAAATTCTGTCAAAGCATAATAAAAGGAAATATTTCCAGCTGCATTATAATTGTAGTCTGGTCTTCCAAATCAGTGTTTCCCTACCAGGATAGAGGGACCCCTAGGGGTACACCAGCACTTTGCAGGGGCTGCTTGGAAATTTTTTCACAATTTATTTCTAAGATGAAAAATATTTGTTATCTATTTTTATTGAACTACTGAAACCTATGAAAGACAAGCACAAGTGTCTCATAAAAAGGAAGTGAAACTGCTAAAGAATCTTATATTTTGTTACTTTTTTTTTAGGTTAAATAGTTTGTTTCAAATGGGAGTTCTTAATTTTTTAAATTTAAGATTATTATTTATTTTTATTTGTATATATTTAAGTTTATTTTGAACATTAAAATAGTAAAGTAAATATTTTGTATAAATGCCTATTTTTATAGGCACATTATTACTTAATAATGGATGCATCAGTCTTTAATATTTATGCTCAAGTCATCCAGCTACTACTAATGTTTTTTTTTTAATAAAGGTTATAAGTGACAACAAGTAGCTTGCACTTGTCAGAAAAATATTTGTGTAGTTCTTGGTAATAATAATAGAAAAACCTTGTCATTGTGGCCATTTGGATGCAAATTTGGTATCCAATTCTTTCATGAATGGCATTAAAAAGTCTTCTTACAACTGTCCTTCCTGAATGTGTTTTCCTCATATTCTCAATGATAAAGTTAATAGTATGTCTGACACTGTATAGCACAAAACAAAAGGGTATACTGGCTTGTGACTCACTTAAATCAATCAGTGGGCTCCAACCTTTTTTCCCCCTGAGAGCTACAGAACAGTTACAGAAGTAACAGAAGATTATCCCAGTAAATATGGGCCATAGGCAGAGTGCACCGTGGACAGTGGACATTTTTCTTTTGGCACTTTACAACAAAAGAAAAAATAATTTTGTATTCCTTAACATTTATCTGGACATTTACAAAATATTGGTGTCCACAACTCATGTTTTAAATTAAAACAAAAATATTTTGTTGACCTGCATGTGCATTTTGTCTGTCTGTATGCAGCAACTGGTACACTTTTTGTTTACATTTGTGAAACTCCTAATCTGAAAATACTGTAGCCAATCTCATACTGCTACTGACTCATCAAGCAGCAGTTTGATTGACAATTAATTGACAAATAATAATTTTGTGCAAGAAGAAGGTGGGCTGTAATGAGTTTGAATGGCTACTTGAACAGGTTGGTTTGCCAACTGATGAACTGAATTTGACTAATCAAGCTTTTATGATTATTAAAGCCTTTGGGGAGCTACTTGGAAAGTGGTTGAGAGCTTCTGTAACCTCTGGAGCTACAGATTGGAGACCCCTGAATTGAATAAATAAACAACATTATGTCAAAATAATGTAATTTAAAAAAATAAACAAAAAAAATAACACCATATCTCTCAGCTGACCAATGGTGGATGCCCTGATACTTCAGCTCTAGTGTATAGTGTCTAGAGGTTATAAGTATATTGCTACAAATTATATGACACTCAAATAAACCTATAGGGAGCTTCTAAGAACTCAGATTACTTGAGACTGCTGCTACTTTTTAACAAAGGCTACATAATATACTGTAATATACTGTGTGAAAGTCGGATATTGATCAGGCTCTTTAAACCTTATTGTGCACTAACACACGGGGCAAAGTAACTAAGTACTTTTATTTTGTTACATTCCACCACTGCTTTGTGGGACATTTATGACAACAGAACAGGAATTTTAATTGCAATGTTCATGGAAATGTGTGATAGTCTGGAATTAAATGAACAGTCAACACAGACTTTTTCAACTTTTGACATTAAAAATACAAACCTAAAAATGGTGAAAAATGCTTGGTCTGTGGAAGTCTGGGAAACACAGGGATGACAATCTGTAGGCAGAGTTGTGCAACCTGGAGAGTGGCAACTGAGCAAAACATGCAAAATATAAAATGTTAAATCAAAATATGAAATACATCATGTCATGGGTTAGGTTTAGAGAAGTGAAAGCATCATTTACTACCAGGGCTGCCCCTTCCTATAAGCAAAACAAGGGCTCCTGCATACGGCCCCATACGCATTAGAGGGCCCCAAACTGTGGCTGGGTTTGCTAATTCATCTTCGATTACTTTTTTCACTGCAAAAAATCCATATCTACATTAGTTAAAATGACTTGAATTCAGATTAATGTTCCTGATTTGAGTAATTTTCACTAGATTTGATTTATTTACTTATTAGTTTACTTATTACTAAATTATTTTACTTGTGTCAAGTTCTTTCTTTGTTTGTTTGTTTTTTTTTTTTTTTTTTTTTTTTACTAGGACTGGGGAAATTATCGTGTTAACGCAGTGCGTTAATTTATTGATTTAATCGCGTTAATTTCAATTGACGCATAGATTAATTTGATCACAACAAAAATATTACAACGACCCTGACAGAGGCAGCAACGCGCCACGGGTCTTCCAGCGGAGCAGAAATGCACCGCGCGTGCGTAGAAGACGACACATTTCCGTTTCCATCCATCAGGCGCGATTCGAGATGAGCCAGACTCATCAGGAGCAACTGCGGAGGCTGCACGGCTCAGTGCATGATGGGAAAACGCACACCTGTCAGCGGTGAACAGACAGGTGATTGGATCTGAGTTTAGTGCTGATCAGAAACGTAACACACGACACTTCACTGCCCTCCTCTCCTCCTCCCCGCCTCTTTTTTTTTGGTAAAATACAGACTAAAGTTACAGTTTTGACCTGGATAAACTTTGTGCCCTGCTGCTCAGTGTGAAGTAGAATATTATTAAAAAGATATCTGCTGTTATAGGAAGTTGTTTAACATTTATAATGTGTAAACTTAGACATAAAAGCTGAGAACCACTGCTGAATGTGCATGATGTTGTGTGCTCCAAAAGAGCACCTCGTTAATGCACAGACTGGGGTCAAGCACGGGACAGAAAAGTTCTTACAAATCAGTTTAATGCATTTATTTTCAAAATCATATCCAACACACGCGAGAGGTGGATTTCGGGCTGATGGTGCGTGATCTGAGCCACAAACTGTCCTACTTCAGTACAGGTGTATTTCCTCTCCTCTCATTGTGGCCGTGCACTCTCGTTCACAATCCAGGCGAGGCACAGTTCATCTGGAACGAGCCTAATGCAACAAGTGAACGAGCTAAAGCAACATGAGTGACCAAAAAGACACATTGCTAAATGGACAATTCTGCTTCAAATCATCACCAGACAGCAATATAGACAAAAGAAAAGTTATGTGCAGTCTATGCAAGGCTGAGTTCAATTACCACTGGAGTAACACAGTTCATAGTATTTACACTGTTGTGAACCACAACAGTTATTAATTGAAGAATTAAACTTATTTTTGTTAAAGTTCTAAAAGAGATGACACATGCTTTTTTAGGTAAGTTTTGTGTATTTGTTGGTTGTACCTTATTTAGGCAAACTTTGTCTGAGTTACAGGTCTCAAAGAGACTATTCATTTATTTTCTTTGCAAGTTTTGATTGCATTGCACAAGTTTACAGTAAAGTATGTGAAGGTTAATTCAAAATAAATGTTCTAAATGTACAATTTTGTGTTTGTACATGAATTCATAATATGATTAATCACGATTTTTTGTCAGATTTGCGATTAATTAGTTTTTTTTTTTTTTTAATCAATTCCCGGCCCTATTTTTTACTTGTTTCAAGTTAAATAATACGGAAGCGCATAGTAGTCACCAAAAAAAATAAAAAATAAAAAAAAAAATACCTATCTCCTAATTACGAGAAACTATCTCGTAATTACGAGAAAATAAGTCGTCATTACTAGATAGTTTTTCTCGTAATTACGAGATAAAGATCAACGTACCCTTTAGGACATTGAATGGCGCCCGTCACAGTAACCAGTATGAGACAAAGGTTTTTTAGCAATAGGATGTAAATACATGGAATGCCCTGCCAACCTCTGTTGTAACTGCTCCAAGTCTGAACAGCTTCAAATCACGACTTGATCAACTCTGGAAACACCACCCATGCTACTTTAACTGGGAAGATAACTCCTGTAGTTCCCCCGAACCCAGTATGTCGCAAATCACAAACATTATGAAGTATGAAGTGCAGCTCAAGATCTGGTCATAGAGGCCACAGGGCATGCGACCAGAAAGCACCTAAGTAACCTAAGTAAGTAAGTCATCACAGCTTAAGTGGCCAGAGAGTTTTGCCCCACCCTCCAGGGGCCTCAGTAGGCTAATTGAGGTAATTATTCCTGTCAATGAATCAATTATTTTGATATTTTTTTATTTGGGCTTTATAACAATGAAGCTTGGACATTAAATGGCTATCCACTTATCATCCACTATCCACTTAGCATGCGGGAAACTACCAGCTAGCTTACTATAGAAGCGCATAGTAGTCACCCAAAAAAAAAAAACCTATCTCGTAATTACGAGAAATGATCTCGTAATTACGAGATAGTTTTTTTTTTTTTTTTTTTTTTTTTTTTTGGTGACTACTATGCGCTTCTGTAAAATAAGGTAAGAAAGGTGAGAGAATTCAACTTACCCATGGACAGATGATTTTGCTTGAACGTACCTTTAACAACCAGCAGATGGCGACAGTAGCCTAACCTAAAGATGAATTTTTTCGCAAAGGGTAAACCGTAGCATTTTAAGAAATAAAATAACAGCATAATAATAATAATAATAATAATAATAATAATAATAATAATAATAATAATAATAATAATAATAATAATAATAATAATAATAATAATGTGTACAAACATTCAAAGATGACTCATAAACTGAAGCTCCGTTTGTAGCTACTTATACGGGAAAAAAACAATTACAACAGAGATTATTATATATTTTTCTTTTTATTGCTGGCAACTATTTACCTTTTATTTCACGTTTTATTTATTTATTTATTTATTTATTTATTTATTTATTTGGTTGTTTGCTTGTTTGTATGTTTATAAAATCTCAAAAAAATCCGGCAGCAGTTCACTTCATGCCGTCACCTCCTGTGTAGTTAGTCACGCTGAGCAAAGAGCTACACTTTTTTCCCCAGAACAATCGCTTTATAAAGTAAAAAAAACGTAACGTGTATGTGGATCATGTAGTGCAGTACATTCGTGTTGAGTACACGTCGTCAGATAGAGAAGTTTAGGCTGGACTTCAGCTGCAATACTACACCAGGATTTTGTCCTTTTTCGTTTTTTTTTAATCACGCTCAGTGCAATTTACACACTATCCATGAGATCAGGGGCACCATTTTATCACACACTCTTGGGTCGTAATTAGATGTTGGTTGTTTGGACTTGGAGGACTTGGAGGAGAGGGGTGGACAGAGGAATACACATTTGAAATGTGCTTTTCTCACTGGCAGCAGGTTGTTTTAGTTTAGGTAGAATGGAAGGATGGAGTTACTATTGGCCTCTGTCTTTACTAATACACATATGCCAAATATAAAATGCACTTTATCTAGGCCTAATGTTTAATAGCTTCATTTATAAGGCAGTTCCATTTTAGAACAGTGCAAGTATGAAAGGAGGAGAGCTGCAGCGGGGATGACAGCAGCTTTGTCTGAGTGCCGCTGACTCTGCATGTCCATCAGCCCGGAGCAGGTGTCCCTCTGTCCTCTCAAAGAGCAGGTTTTGTGTTCCCTCCTCAAGTTAGTGACTGGGTTACCAAGACAACGGCCAAACAGAAAGAGGCTTGTGTCTGGGGCTGGTTTGGGGGAGAAGATGAGAGCACACAGAAAACATTCCCAGAGAAAAGAGTCTCATGCTGCAGATGCAGCCGACCTAACACATACACGTCTAGACTGTAGCTGTGGCTGCCTCAAAGGAATCTAATACGGCTGGTGTTGGGTTCTCTCCAGGTGTGTCTTTGCCTGTGGCATGGACATCCCCTTGTTTTGGTGTGACTAACAACCCCTCGTGTCCACTCTCACGCACACTCAGACCCAGTGGGAATGCATGACAAACCCTCTATCACAAGATCCATTTGATTTGGATTTCATCAAATAAATAAGAAAAAGTTTTGTTTGTTTGTTTGTTTGTTAAGCTTCATCCTCAGAAGAAGATCTATTTGAAGAGAAAATAATAATGTCAGTACAATGTGTCTTTTTAGAGAAGGATTATGACAGGAGCCTAGAGAGGGGTTGTGGTGTTGTATGAGAAAGTCTGGAGAGGCAGAAGTATGTTGGAGTGGTGCAGGACTAGGGCTGGGTACCATTCTCATTTTTTTTAAAATGCCAGTTCTTTAACCTTCAACCAATTTCTAATTTACCTTTCATTTCCAAAGTCCTCAAAAAAACTGTTGCATCCCATCTTCATGATCACCTCTCAAACAATCTCTCTCTATGAAATATTCCAATCTGGTTTTCGCCCACATCATAGTACTGAGGCAGCACTGGTAAAAATCACAAACGATCTCCTGGTAGCAGCTGATTCCGGTCTTCTCACTATCCTCATCCTCCTCGACCTGACAGCAGCCTTTGACACCATTTCACCATTTCACATACTTTTTTGATAGACAGACTTATTTCCATTGGCATCACTAATACACCCCTTGACTGGTTCAAATCATATCTCTCTGACTGCTCTCAGTCCATTCAGTTTAAATCACAAAAGTTTCCCCTCTCCTCTGGGGTACCTCAAGGTTCTGTCCTCAGTCCACTTTTATCTATCTTCTACCTTCTCCCCCTTGGCCATATTTTCCCCAAATTTAACATTGGTTTTCATTGCTACGTGTATGACACCCAACTCTACCTTTACACCAAACCCACATCCACTATTTTTTTTTCTATGTTTATTCATTTGTGCTTTAATTAATTTTTGCTTTATTATTGTTAGGTGGCAGAGCAGTTAGTGCTCTCGCTTCCCAGCAACAAGAATGTGGGTTCAATCCTACGGCCGACCAACACATGATCTCTCTGAGTGGAGCCTGTCCTCCCTGTGTTACTGTGGGTTCTCTCTGAGTACTTCAGTTTCCTCCCACCGCCCAATGACATGCATGTGTTAGGAGAACTAGTGACTCTAAATTGCCCCTGGTGAATGTCTTTGTGTCAGCCCTGTGACTAACTGGTCCCTGTCTAGGGCGTACCCCGCCTAAGGCCCAAAGTTACTGGGATACATTTATTCCTATTCCTATTCCATCTTGATATCCGTCACCGAAATACAAATAAAGGGGGCGTGTTAGACAGAAGCAATCAAAGCAACAGATAGCAGTGATCACTCGCCCAGATCAACCGTCAGGACACGCCCACCAAGAAATTTGGGAATAAATAAAAGAGGGAAAAAAATGTAAGTATATATATATATATATATATATATATATATATATATATATATATATATATATATATATAGGCCTTTATTTATTTTAACTAAAACGTACATCTTCATTTATTTGTTTATTTATTTATTTTTAGCATTGGTTGTTCTGTTTAATTATTTGCATTAATTTATTTATTAATTGATTTGCCAGTTTTGGTCCTCCATAGGCAGGCCCTATGTCCGCCCCCCGCACAGGCTCCACCGCCCCCGCCTCCTCCTCCGCGCCTCCCGCCGCTGCTGTTCGGCTCGTGTGGTCTGAGGGATGGGGGGGTTGGAGCAGCTCCGAACAGCTACCTGTGTGGCCCCCTCGCTGACGATAGTGCACGGGGACATCTGCTAGACACCGATGTTACCACGCGCGGCGGCAGTGGCAGGACGTTTCCACGTTTTTGGACACTGTTTACTAAGGTAACACCACAAAGGACTGAGTTTTCTGCAGCCTAATACTACCAACAGTGTTTTTATGGGATACTTTAAAAGGCAGCAGAAATATTGATTTATTTCATCCACTAGGCTAAGTTTGTTTTGTGGATATGAAGTTATGCAGGAAACATCGCTCTAAGTGTGTCTGTGGAGGAAGGGGAGACAATGCCGTAAGTGCGCAGCCACGTGCTCTGAGCTAACAAACTCTCAGACATGTGCACACCGTGGATGTGTGGTGCGCACGAGGACTGGACTCACCAGCCCGCAGCTGCACTTTCAGTTTTTTTTCTGTCTGTCGCGCTTTAACACCCTAATGTTTTGCTTAACTTTTCTTAGACGACGTTTTATGGCAGCAACAGGGAGCACAACTTCAACTATTGTATTTAAGGTCACATTGTTAAATATAAATGACATAAAGAGACAAGTTAGCGTCAAGAGCCATAACAATAAGTAGTTTAATGTGACTGGTTTTACTCTTGCTCCTGTTTGAGGCAGGAGGACATGCGGCTGTGCGTAACAGGAGGAGGAGGAGTGCAGGAAGGGACGCAACATGGCTCTGGTGTTGTTGCCTTCAAACGTCGCACCCTGCAGCGTTAGTGCAGAGGTTTCCCGGTGGCACACATTTGGTCGCTGTTAGTAAATATGCCGTGTTCTGTGTGTGTTTGTAGGCCTTCCAAGTGCCAGATCTCCGCCGTGATTATGTTCGCCACCCTCGCTGGGATTCCCCGCAGTAAGTTCAACAAGAGACGTGAGTAATCCACTTCTCCAGACATGGACACGGAGGCTGTCGGGACGCAGTATGTGCCCGTGGCCGAGATTGGTGAAGGAGCCTACGGGAAAGTGTACAAGGCGAGGGATTTAAAGAACGGAGGACGCTTCGTCGCTCTGAAAAGAGTCCGAGTGCAGACAGAAGAGGAGGGCATGCCCCTGTCCACCATCCGAGAGGTGGCGGTGTTGAGGCAGCTGGAAGCCTTTGAGCACCCCAATGTGGTCAGGTGAGTAGTGTACACATGGACACGTGATGTTACTGTGAGCTAGTGATTGGAATTTAGAATCATTTGGCTCTGCTCACCAAAAAGTGCCGGCTCTTTTGGTGCCAAATGGCTCTTCAATTTACCTCCTATACCCTTTACATTTTAGCCAAATTTAGCACAGTTTTGACTTATGAGTTGTATTGTATACTCATATACTTAAATACAAGGATTATGATGAAGTATTCAAAAGTTTTGATGCTTTGAAACTACCCAATAAACAGACTTGCTTACAGAACCATTCTACTACACACAGCAAAACATTCATATATGCTAATGGGAACCATGACAGCAATAGAATAAACATGAGTGAATAAACCTTGTTTACATCTGAAATTATTGTAAAGCACCATGTCAAGTTGATAGGGAGCAGATGACGCTAATAGGTGGTCCTTGGGATTTTTTTCTCTCCTAAGAGGTCCCTGGCCCTGAAAAGTTTGAAAACCCCTGGTTTAGACGACTCCGAAACCACAAATGTTTGATTGCAGTTTGGCTTTTCACATGGATAGGGTTTTCGTTTTCCAAAAATGCTGGAGGTGTTTTGATCTCATAGCAGGGAGCCGCTTGGAGCCACTCTGCTCTCGCGTAAACTGTGAATACAGCGAACTCACTGAAAACAATGACACAACAGCCTCAATCTGAACAGTGATTGGCTGTCTGCTGGCCTGGTGTCAGCTGACCGATGATGGCAGACTAAGGCTTTTATGTCTTAGACATTCATATTTAGTCCAGTACCTGTCAGCTTAGAGGGGCCGATCTGGTTTCTTCTCTCTGTTATTATCTGCCCTGTCTTTGAGAAGAAAGAAAAAAGAAGAAGAAAAAAACAAACAAAGAAACGGCTTGTGTATGGGAGCCAGCTCTCACCGTTCAGTTTAAAGAGTCGGCTCTTTGTACCAGCGCGTTTGCAACTGAACCATCACTACTGTGAGCCACCACAGTAGGAGACTTCATGAAGGGTTGTACCACCTCTTATGAAAACAGTAAAGATTAATTGATCGTGGCAATTTTTTATCATTGTGATCATAGATGTAATCGTCATTATCCTCATATAAAAGAGTGTGTGCCCACTGCTGTTTGCTGTATGTTTACGCTGCAAAACATTCTTTAAGAAGGCTCAAAGCTCGTCTTCAGTCCAATTTCTCCAGAACTGGTTATAATACCTGATCTACAGCAGAGCAGACAGATGAACTGAGGCATACAGTGGACTGTAAGGCATTCAAGCCATCTGGGGATTTAGCAGTAGCGCTAAATGTTTGTAGCACTAAATGCTAATAAACACAGCTAATTTACAAGGTAATCATGAGTTAACCATTAAATACAAACAGTGACACTTTGACTTTACAAAATGAAACTGAACAAAGTGAGAAGATGCTTTCCTCTCTTGGTAACTGCGTCTGACACAGCCCCATAAATGTATCTAAGCTACAGCTAACATGCTTTCACTTTTAAACTTTTATGTGATGATATAAAATGCTTATTTCCATGATCTGTACAAGTTGTTCTGACAGTAGTACTACTGAGTGCTGTCTGAATGCCACTCCTACCTCAGGGTTTAAGCGACCCCCTTTTTTGACCGGTAAACAGACATTTTCTCCCAGTTAATTAAATGTTATTTTACGATTGCAGTTGCGTGGAATGTGTAAAGTTTAGTAAAATTACATCTAGCCAGTCATAGACCAGAGTCCGCCCCCTGAAAGAGGTAAACTTCCGTGAGGTTATGCGCAGTAGGTCACTATATTAGGCCCCAAATGCACTGGATGCGTAACTGCAGCGTGGTGACACCGCGGGAACCGTTTTCACTTCAGCGCCCAGATCAGCAGATCAGAGCAGCCACACTGCCCGCGTGAGACGCGAGGCTCGACGGACCCATCAAATGGGGCTGTGATGCGACTCTCCTAGAAAATCAAACCCACGCCAAATTTTGACGCTGGGTCGCGTTTTTCACCCAAAATACACACAAAATTAGCATATATTGTTATATTTTGCCAACTACTATGAGCACTACCCACACCTGATGGATTTTTTGAAGGTTTGGGGGATTTCTGGCTCTGATGGACCATGAACTAAGACTTTCACTTTTACTGTAAAAAGTCTCGTGTCACCATAGTTATAGTCTGTTATATGTGGCTGTACTCTCATATTGACTTCTGAATGGTTTTTCTGTAGAGAAGGAGCTGCCAGCAGGGAAATGCTCACGCAGCCAGTGTGTACAACCTCGCATTGTCGCGACGCAGCTGTGACACCAGTACACTTGCTGTAGCGCCCGCTGCCACCAGTGTGTTTGGGAAATGCAAGACTTTTTACAGTTAAAGTGAAAGTCCTAGTTCACGGTCCATCAGAGCCAGAAATCCCCCAGACATTCAACAAATGCATCAGGTATGGGTAATTATCATGGTAGCTGCTAAAATATATGCTTATTTTGGGTGTAAAACGCGACCCAGCGCCAGCCGCCAGCGTAAAAATTCAGTGTGGGTTTGATTTTCTAGGAGAGTCGTCTCGCGTCTCACGCGGGCAGTGTAGCTGCTCTGATCTGCTAAGCTGGGCGCTGAAGCGAAAACGGTTCCCTGACGGTGTCACCACGCTGCAGTTACGCATCCAGTGTGTTTAGGCCCTGTGCAGTGACGTGATCTCAATGGCGGCCACAACAAACTCTCGCCTTCCGATGTTGGGCAATGGTAAAAACAGCTGGGCATTCGTCGCGATTCAGATTGTTCCGTGTGTTTGAGAGGTGTAAATAAATCATTTTGTCACAAATGCATGGAGCCTCAGATTATGAAAAAATACGGAGAATAACCGGATTAACGTATCTCAACAGCATGGTGTTTTATATAAAATATAAAAAATATCACCCAGAAATGCTCAGGCCGTTTTCAGGTAGGGAAATACATAATTTTTGTATTTCCCTACCTGAAAACGGTGGGGATACCCCCCAGTGATGCCGAGTTGATGCCGAGGGGGCTTCGCGCCCTAGGATTGGGCACTGTACCTTCATTGAAGTGCACTGTACACACTGCACCAGTTTAACAGTCACTGCGTTACCCAAGTCACTACAGGTGTTCTAAATTTTGGCCACAAGGGGGAGCCGTGTATTTGCAGTAATTTATCTTAAACTCATAACCATAAAGACTCTAGAATGTTTTAGCTACATTTTCAAACTACAATAATAATAATAATATATAATAATAATATAATAATATATATAGATATTATATAGATAATAATATTATCCATAATAATTATCTGGATAATATTCTTAATCGCAATTATTGTGGCCAAGTTAATCGTGACATAAAATTCTAATATCGTCCCATGCCTAGCATCAACTAATATGAATTAAAAAGACCTCTGTAAACTTATTTTAAATCTGTGCATACTACCATACAGGGCAGCCCCAAGTTCCAAAGCCCCAAGTTCTTAAAACTAGTGCTGGGAAACCATGATTTTTTTACTTTACTTAATTTTTTTTTTGTGATTAATCGCAGTCTTTTACAATTCAGCCAATAAGTGTAGTTTTGACTTGGTTGCCTATAGTGTATATAAATACAAACATGCTTGACGCCCGAATAATAATAATAATAAACATTATTTTGCAGACAAAGAGCACTATAGCAGATACAGCTAGGCCTATATTTTTGCCTTTTTTACCTTTAGAGCTGGACTTAATCTTTTCAATTCCAAAGTCTCCCCTCCTGCCTCCCCTGCTGTCCCCCTGCTGCTGCTCACTTCTCTCTCCCTTATATGACTATCAAAAAAGTTATGGGAAGTAAGTTTTTGGTCAGTTTTCAAGTAAATCATTGATACAGTCTGAAAACACTGTGTGTTGTTGCTGATAGCATTAATTAGCCGCATGTATATTTTACAGGCTATATTTATCATTAACGATTGTAAGACTTTAGTGGTTTGTATCACAGTGAGTCCTGCACCGATCTACATGAAACAAACACTGTTAGGAAGCTTAAAGCCTGCTCTGTCAAGACCATCGGGTCTCTGTACTCTTCCTCTGTCCTGGTGCCCCGCCCCCTGCCTGGTGCCCCGCCCCCTGCCTGGTGCCCCGCCCCCTGCCTTGTGTCACAGCTGCACGTTGGGCAGAGAGAGAGAGAAAAAGAGAGACAGAAAAACACACGGCTGCTGACGGGACCCGGCTCTATGAACTGGCTCTCGTGACTGACCCATAACTTGTGTTAATGCTCGTTAAAATAATTATATTATTTCTGTTATTTTGGTAACAACAGTAAGAGCTTGTGGGGTTAGTGCTGCTGTATCCCCTCACAGCCGTTATAGGAAACAGTTGCCAAATGGTTGAAGTTTTTCAATTCAGTTTTACTTCTGTAGCCCAGTATCACAACAACAGTCGCCTCAAAGGGCTTCACAAACAGTTGATCAAACATAAACACACAATTAACACAAACAATAACTACACTAAACTAAACAGACCCAGGACATTCCTGTCCTTAGACCCTCCTTCTCGGTAAGGAAACACTCCTAAAAAAAGAAGAAAAAAAAGAAAGAAACCTTATGGAGCCCATATTGAAGGAGAGATCCTCTTCCAGGACAGACAGGCAACATGTGTCTAGGACTGTTAGTCCATTAGCTCATCTATAGGATCATAATTCAGGTCTGTCCTAGAGGGGAGTGGGCGAGAGGGACAACTTGTAAACAGCAATGAACGGATTAGAGATATAAAATATTAGATTACATTAATGACAGTGATAGGAGAGGAGCAGCAGATGAAACCAGAGGACAGAGGCTCAGTGCACCATACTTCCCCCAGCTTCTAGCTCCTAGAGCAACCTAGCTTCAACTGTGGATTTAACCCTGTTCCTAGCTGGCCTGACCATAAGCTTTCTCAAAGAGGAACGTTTTAAGCCTAACCTTAAATGTAGAGACTGTGTCTGTGTGTCCTCTCTAACATGAGCTGGATTCCATAAATCAGAAAACTTCCACAAAACTTTTAGAAACCCTGGGAACAACTAATAGCCCGGCATTTTGTGAGCGCAGTACAGCCAAAAATCAAATTTAAATTTGAATTGCGATAAATAACAGGGTCGATCTCGGTGATAAGCTTGGAGCCCTTTTATTCAATCTGGACAAGTCTACAGACTGTGCAGCCACAGAGAAGGGAAAGGCGCACTTAGCCTATGTTTATGGTTACTGTGCTCCTGTTACAGCCTGAGCAAGAGAGAAGTGGAGTAGAGTTTAGAGGAATCATTAACTAAAAGATACTATGCATTTAAATAAACAAAAAAGCATAAAAATAACCAGTGAGTGCAGCAACTCCGTCTGTAGCAAGAGTGTTAATAAGGGAGCTAAGCTAACGTTAGCTTTTGCTGTGCTGCGCAAAAACGGCAATCCATACAGTTGTTTTACACTGCAATTAATCTATGAGACAAACGGGCAAAACTATCCATATATATTTCACCCATCCTAACACCGCAAACACGTCACCAGGGCTTTGGAGACAGGGCGCGCATGCAGTGGATTCGCAGTAGGGCTGTAACTAATGATTATTTTGTCGATTAGCCAGCGATTATTTTTTCGATTAGTCAAACGATTATTTTTGTTCTTTGTGTTTACCTAACACCATACTGTTGTACATATTACACCTGCTCAAGCACATCCCTGATTATCACCCGTCTACCATAACATTATATTGTTAAAATAATGACCAAGATATGATATATTATATATTTTTTACCATAACCCCAAGTAATGTTAAAAAATAAAAATATTAGCGTTAAATAACGCAACAAAATAAACTGCTATATTTGTTGCGAGTGAACAACAGAAAAAAGCTTTGATTTATCTGCAATTTACGGACTGCATGCGACATTTGTCAGCTCGCAGACTACTGTTACAGGCTAAATGTGCCTCATTAGCTTAACATGCAAAAACGTACCCATGAGTATCAGAAGTGGACACGGCTTCTGGGTGTTTTTGTTTAAGTGCTCATGTATTGCCGTTGTACTCCTGTGAAAAGACAGCTCTGTTTTGCTCAGCCTACACAGTAGTG
Source organism: Bostrychus sinensis (assembly GCA_020698575.1). Classification (NCBI taxonomy): domain Eukaryota; kingdom Metazoa; phylum Chordata; class Actinopteri; order Gobiiformes; family Eleotridae; genus Bostrychus; species Bostrychus sinensis. The sequence continues at coordinate 1,226,491 of CM036255.1, read as the reverse complement.
ACTTTGTTTGTTTTTTTTTATTTTTTTGGAAATACTCCCACACTTTCGAATGTTTTGGTTTTATTAGTTTCTCCACTTCCATCAGACTTTCCGCCATCGTTTGTGTGTTGTTCTTTGTCGGAACGCAGTCAAGAGAGACAATGATAGACAATGGGAAATACTGCCCCCTTAACTTCCTGCAGTGTATTGCAGTCCCCCAAAATAACACCGGGTCATAAAAAAATGCGTTTTTTTTTTTGTTGTTGCAATTTTACAAACTAAATGTCCGTCCATACAAGGCGTCGACTATAAAAATTAGCGCCGACAAATTTTAATAATCAGCATTGTCGATTATGTTGACTAATTGTTACAGCCCTAGTTTGCAGTGCAGTGCACAGCTGCGGTGCGGCACGTGACGCGTGGCAATACCGCATCTTGTTACTTGAAAAAACTTTGTGATCAGTGCAGAGTTTTAAACTGGTGATTTTACTGTGAATAGTTTGACAAAATGAGAGAACTAGGTCCAGAAAATACATGTAGAGACAGACTGGAGTTTTCCTGCTCTCATCAATGAAGCTGCAGCTCAGACCTTCAAAGCAACTGGATGATTTCAGTTGTTTTAAAACTCAAATATCAGCCTCTTTTATTTGTTTAAATCATTACAGTTATTATATAAAAACTAAAACTTGCAATGAAAGACTCAACAGTAAATCCCCTACTTTCCTGTTACAATAAAATTTACATACCATTTACGACCTTGTAAGTCAGGAGAAGGATTTAAAATTTTAATTCTGAATTTGACGTCTCACCTTTATATTGGAAGGAAGGCTCCAGCAGTAAAACACTGGAGCAGTTTAACCATTAAGTACTGGAGTTACTGTTCACACAGAAGTATTCTGATACTTTAGTGCAGGGCTCCAGACTGCGACCAAATGCTCACATTTTGCGACCATTTTATGGGTCTGTGCGTTTTTTCCAACTACTCGCACACGTGCAACCTGATAATTTTTGACTTTACTAGTATTATTACACTTATTTTGAATGAATGAGTTTTCTCTTTCACTCTCAGGGGCACCCAGTATTGTTATTAGTTGAATTAATTTGAGTAATCTGGGTTTGTAGTTTTGAACGATGTCATAGTCCTTAATAACAGAGCCGCGCCGCTGATCTGCTGTTTAGTTTCCCCGAATATGATAATAATAGCAAATATGTGGGTTTGTCTTTGGCTTGACTTTGTACACGTTCGTGTTCTCGTAAAAAGACACTTACGCGACACCGCACCACACATTTCCTCCACTTTTTTTTTTTTTTGCCACAGACACAGCGTCATTACACACTCCAAGAGCGGCTTTTGAGCAAAACACGCACAGTAACCACTATAAACTAACTCCACACTGTGTTCAGCAGAGGAGAGAGGCTTGGGCTTTAGTTTCTCTGATAAAACTTAGCTAGGAAGTTTCTGTATTTAGCCTGAGGTGCTGCTGTCTGAGTAACGTGCTGTTACTTAGAGCTATAGGAAAAAATACAGAGGTGAAAACAGCAGTTGGTCATTGTTATGAAGACTGAAGCTACAAATGAGCTGATAACTATGAGGGGAGAACTGAGGGGGATTTGAACAATTAAATTCTTCATTAGGCTAACTTATTACTACTTTAATTCTTTATTTTGTGAAAACTAGTCTGTTATGGATTTGACAGTTTGTTTACTTTCTGTTAAATTCAATTTTATTTAGGGGCTGTGTGTCTGACTATAAGGTTAACTACTGATACACTTCTGATTTTATTTTTTAGCCATACTTTCATAATTTTCTAATGTTTCTCAGACCACATTTTTCATTCTGTACATATTTCAATTAAACTATGAGGCTGGTAAGATAGGGGGATTTAATATTTGTGATACAGATTTTTGGCATGTGCCCCTAAATATTTAAGTCAGGGACTACAGTGTTCCTGACAAAAAAAAGTTGGTCTACAGCCCTGTAGTGTGTTATAAATATTCACCAGAGACAAAGCAGTTAAAAGAATTGTCTCAAGGCTCATTTGTTTTCTTTTTTATTCTGCTGTGACTAATGCAGCTCTGTTATATTTTGCCATCTGTGAACCCAAACATGGCGGACCCACTTTATTCCATAGGTTTCCGAATTCTATACAGCTAAGCCCAAACTGATTCATACCCCAGCCAACCTTTAACTTTAAGTGACGTTTTAATGTTAATGGATCAGAGGGCTGTTCCATAAAACTAGCTAACCCCATAAGCTAGGCTTACAGGGATATCTCACTTCTGTTCCATAAAACAGGCTCATCCCGAGTCTTGCTCAGTAACTATGGAAACTTATGCAGGCAGCTGAGCCTGGTCTGGAGCAGGTGTAAGGTCTGGCTCAGCCTGTACACTTTAAAAAACTCAAATTTTCCAACTTCCTCTTTGACATTTTATCACATTTTTCGACTTTACTTTGAAAAATATGTATTTAGTTTAACTTAAAATAAATAAATAAACAATGATCTAAATATATGGCCTAAATATACCCTGTTAATACGTTCTCATGCTTTGGTTATAACTTAGACTATTTACTATTTATTTGTTCTTTGTGATTGTAGGTCATCAGCTTTGTTGGAAACCACACATAGAGTACATCAAATGTAAATTATCAAAAACGGTTGGTATACTTTACAAAACTAAAAAGTTATTAAACAAGAAAAATCTGAGTGTTCTGTATTAATCACTTGTATTGCCGAATTTGTCATATTGCTGTAGAATCTGGGGAAATGCACGTAAAACAAATATAGATCCAATAGGTAAACTTCAAAAGAGAATTATAAATAAAGTTGGATTCCATGAATCTAGAGAACAACTTTTTATAGAATCCAATACCTTAAAATTTATAGACATTGTGCACTTAAAAATGCTGGAAATTTTGTTTTGTGTTGTGAATAGGAGCCTTCCTTTGGGCATTCAGTCCTTTTTCAAACTAAGAAATGAACACTATAACCTAAGAGCTATACTTATAGTTGCAAGAAAAAGTATGTGAACCCTTTGGAATTACTTGGATTTCTGCATGATTTGGTCACAAAATGTGATCTGATCTTCATCTAAGTCACAACAATAGACAAACACAGTCTGCCTAAACTAATACTGCAAAAAAAAACATTTTTTATGTTTTTATTGAGCATTTATTTATTTAGCACACTGCCGAGGAGTGGTTGTCCTGTAACGATGACTGCAAGAGCACAGCGTAGAATGCTCAATGAGGTGAAGAAGAATCTTAGAGTGTCAGCTAAAGACTTACAGAAATCTCTGTCACAAGCATAAACATCTTTGTTGACAAATCTACAGTAGGTAAAACATTGAACAAGAATGGACTTCACGGGAGGACACTACAGAGGAAGCTACTGCTGTCCAAAAAAAATATTGCTGCACGTTTAAAGTTTGCAAAGGAGCTCCTAGATGTTCCACAGCACTACTGGCAAATTATTCTGTGGACAGATGAAACCAAAGTTGAGTTGTTTGGAAGGAACACACAACACTGTGTGGAGAAAAGAAGGCACACCAACATCAAAACCCCATCCCCACTGTGAAGTCTGGTGGAGGAGGCATCATGGTTTGGGGGCTGCTTTGTTGCCTCAGGGCCTGGAAAACTTGCTATCATGAACAGTAAAATGAATTCCCAAGTTTATCCAAACATTTTTAAGACCATCTGTCCGCCAACTGAAGCTCAACAGAGGATGGGTGATGCAACAGGACACTGACTCAAATAGGGATGAGCGTATTGTTTGATCTCGATTTTCATTTGATTTTATGTTTACAATTAAAAACTAATAATCATGGCTTTGATTCATCTTTAGATTTAAATTTTATTGTAACAGGAGAGTGGGGGATTTAATGTAGAGTTTTTCATTGCAAGTTTTAGTGTTTATACAATAATAACTAATGATTTAAACAAATAAAAGAGGCTGATATGTTGTGAGTTTTAAAACAACTGAAATCATCCAGTTGCTCTGAAGGTTTGAGCTGCAGCTTCATTGATGAGAGCAGGAAAACTCCATTCTATCTCTGTAGGACAGTCCTGTCTCTACACATTTTCTGGACCAAGTTCTCTCTCATTTTGTCAAACTATTCACAGTAAAATTACCAGTTTCAAAACTCTGCACTGATCACAAAGTTTTTTCAAGTAACAAGATGCGGTATTGCGATCCACTGCATGCGCGCCCTGTCTCCAAAGCCCTGGTGACGTGTTTGCGGTGTTAGGATGGGTAAAATATATATGGATAGTTTTGCCCGTTTGTCTCATAGATTAATTGCAGCATAAAACAGTTGTGTGGACTGCCGTTTTTGTGCAGCGCAGCAAAAGCTAACGTTAGCTTAGCTCCCTTATTAGCACTTTTGCTACAGACAGAGACAACTCACTGGTTGTTTTTTATGCTTTTTTTGTTTGTTTGTTTTTGTATTTAAATACGTAGTACATTTTAGTTGGTTATTCCTCTAAACTCTACTCCACTTCTCTCTTGCTCAGGCCTTTCACTTCTCTGTGGCTGCACTGTCTGTAGACTTGTCCAGAGCTTATCACTAAAATCGACCCTGTTATTTATTGCGATTCAACTTTAAATTTGATTTTTGGCACAGCCCTAGACTCAAAACATAGAAGCAAATCAACAACAGAATGGCTTCAACAGAAGAAAATACGCCTTCTGCAGTGGCTCAGTCAGAGTCTTGACCTCAATCCAACTGAGATGCTGTGGCATGACCTCAGAAGAGCGATTCACACCTAGGGTTGCAAAGGGGCAGAAAATTTCTGGTAAATTTCCGGAAATTTTCTGGAGAAAAAAAAAAACAAAACATTATAATGACTGATGACACATAAGAAACAGTTCTTTTTTCAAGTATTGACTTTTGCAATATTCTCTGCTACTTAATTTTAAAGTAAGGTTGGTTTATGCCATACCTCCTTGTGGATGCCCGATCCCGTCAGACCTCGGAAGCTAAGCAGGGTAGGGCCTGGTCAGTTCCTGGATGGGAGACCGCTGGGGAACACCAGGAAGCCGGTGTGAATGTGAGTGAGTGGGGACTACGGATGGAAATTAGCTCTGAGCTATAATCCGGTGTATTTACGGCACTAGCTGCTGTTCATTAATACACGCTGTCCCATATAAATAAATAAATAAATTGAAATTGAATAAATAAATGCCCCAAGGTCTTAGCTTGGCTTTTAGGTATTGGCATTTAGCATATCTTCGCAGCTATATTGCCAATAAGCAAATAAAACCTTTGGTACAAAGGTTAATACAATTCTGCAATTATATTTAAACTAAAACTACAACAGAGTGCATAGAAGTGTATACAAAGCAGGTTACTACACTGCTCAAAAAATAAAAGGAACACTTAAACAACACAATGTAACTCCAAGTCAATCACACTTCTGTGAAATCAAACTGTCCACTTAGGAAGCAACACTGATTGACATCAGTTTCACTGCTGTTGTGTAAATGGAACAGACAACAGGTGGAAATTATAGGCAATTAGCAAGACACCTCCAATAAAGGAGTGGTTCTGCAGGAGGTGACCACAGACCACTTCTCAGTTCCTATGCTTTCTGGCTGATGTTTTGGTCACTTTTGAATGCTGGCGGTGCTTTCACTCTAGTGGTAGCATGAGACGGAGTCTACAACCCACACAAGTGGCTCAGGTAGTGCAGCTCATCCAGGATGGCACATCAATGCGAGCTCTGGCAAGAAGGTTTGCTGTGTCTGTCAGCGTAGTGTCCAGAGCATGGAGGCACTACCAGGAGACAGGCCAGTACATCAGGAGACGTGGAGGAGGCTGTAGGAGGGCAACAACCCAGCAGCAGGACCACTACCTCCTCCTTTGTGCAAGGAGGAACAGGAGGAGCACTGCCAGAGCGCTGCAAAATGACCTTCAGCAGGCCACAAATGTGCATGTGTCTGCTCAAACGGTCAGAAACAGACTCCATGAGGGTGGTATGAGGGCCTGACGTCCACAGGTGGGGGTTGTGCTTACAGCCCAACACCGTGCAGGACGTTTAGCATTTGCCAGAGAACACCAAGACTGGCAAATTCGCCACTGGCGCCCTGTGCTCTTCACAGATGAAAGCAGGTTCACACTGAGCACATGTGACAGACGTGACAGAGTCTGGAGACGCCGTGGAGAACGTTCTGCTGCCTGCAACATCCTCCAGCATGACCGCTTTGGCAGTGGGTCAGTAATGGTGTGGGGTGGCATTTCTTTGGGGGGCAGCACAGCCCTCCATGTGCTCACCAGAGGTAGCCTGACTGCCATTAGGTACTGAGATGAGATCCTCAGCCCCTTGTGAGACCATATGCTGGTGCGGTTGGCCCTGGGTTCCTCCTAATGCAAGACAATGCTAGACCTCATGTGGTTGTAGTGTGTCAGCAGTTCCTGCAGGACGAAGGCATTGATGCTATGGACTGGCCCCGCCCATTCCCCAGACCTGAATCCAACTGAGCACATCTGGGACATCATGTCTCGCTTGATCCACCAACGCCACGTTGCACCACAGACTGTCCAGGAGTTGGTGGATGCTTTAGTCCAGGTCTGGAAGGAGATCCCTCAGGAGACCATCTACTACCTCATCAGGAGCATGCCCAGGCATTGTAAGGAGGTCATACAGGCGTGGAGGCCACACACACTACTGAGCCTCATTTTGACTTGTTTTAAGGACATTACATCAAAGTTGGATCAGCCTGTAGTGTGTTTTTCCACTTTAATTTTGAGTGTGACTCCAAATCCTCCGTGGGTTAATAAATTTGATTTCCATTGGTGATTTTGTTGTCAGCACATGTCAACTATGTGAAGAACAAAGTATTTAATAAGAATATTTTATTCATTCAGATTTAGAATGTGTTTTTTTAGTGTTCCCTTTATTTTTTTGAGCAGTGTACATGTACCACATGTACATGTGACTGAGGAATAACACAGATATTGAATTGTGTTTGTGTTTATTATGTTATAGTATATTGCCCTGTCATGGGACAGCTTTGAATTGTGTAAGTTCCCAATTTATTTCCATAAATTCCCATTTATTCCCATGGAAAATTTCCAACTTTGAAAATTCATGGAATTTTGCAACCCTATTCACACCAGACATCCCAAGAATATTGGTGAACTTAAACAGTTTTGTAAAGAGAAATGGTCCAAAATTCCTCCTGAGCGCTGTGCAGGTCTGATCTTCACTACAGAAAACGTTTGAGGTTATTGCTGCCAAAGGAGGATCAATCCAAATCCAAAGGTTCCAATACTTTTTCTACCCTGTAAGTGTTAATGTTTACGTAAATGCTCATTAAAAACATGAACAAATTTTTTTTTCTTTTTTTTGCAGCAATAGTTTAAGCAGACTGTGTTTGTTTATTGTTGTTGCTTAGATGAAGATCAGATCACATTTTATGACCAAATATTGCAGAAATCTTAGTATTTCCAAGGGGTGCCGATACTTTTTCTTTCAACTGTATTAGATTAATCCTGAGGCGTGACCCCTGTGACCTCTGTGGTACGTACAGCCATGACTCTGGCCACAGATGGATGGACAGCACAGGCTACAGAAAGCTGTTTAACAGTAGCTACATTACATCACAGTAGGAGATAAATATATTTAGCTTTTTTTTTTTCCTTTTTTTTTTTTCTTCCTGTTTTTTTGTACCGAAAATATACTGAACCGACCTGATCTGTGATTTGAGTGTATTTGAGTGTTACCCCCCCTAAAGATTATGCATGACGCCACAAAATGTATTTATTGGTATCAAAGTATTTATCAGTATTGTGCCACAAAATATTGCGATATATCACAATATCAATATTTTTTCCCAACCCCTAGTCTTCAAGTGGGTGATTCAGGTCTGGACTCGGATATGGACTCTGGTCTTGGCCTCTTCAGCATGTTGAGCCTGTTCCTCCCATGTCTTTATCTCTGTGTGTTGTGGGTTGTTTGTCAGGGCCAAGGTATGAATCATTATGGGTTAAACTGTACTTAATTAGAAGTGACACTAGCGGGATGACGAGACGACCCAAGATTGGGCTCACGAGATTGAGATGAGGTTTTTACACTATTTTTAATCGTAGAACTAACTGAAAATGACAAAATGCAAAAAAAGTTGTGCATTTTGATAGCAATAACTTCATTTTTATGAATCATATGCAGTAAAAGAACATAAATACTGCCAATAGTTTTACCACAAATGTTTTTTTTTTCTTCCACTGGGAAACCTCAATGCTGCCACACAGTCGGGGCCTAAGCAGAATAATTGCTGTGGGGCCCATTCTGAAAACTTGCCCTGGGGCCCCACATTACCAAGATATGCCTCTGTAGACTAGCTGGACTACCTTTTCAGGAAATGTGTATGTTCAAGAAAGAAACATTTTCACCATTAAGATTTTATGATCAGGATTTTTTTAATATATAAAAGTCTAATGCCTCTGAAACTCACGTCTCTGTCACTGTTAAGATGCGGGTGCTGCAGCTCCTCTCCCCACTGCCTTCTCATCCTTCATCCCATCCCACTATTAAAAGTCAGTAGGGTACTAAGTAAGTAAATATGTCTTTTCTGATAATTTTTTAAGTATAGCATTAGAGATACAATCTGAAAAAGTCGAGCGGGTTTCGCCAACATCACCTTTAATTAGATGTGCATGCAGCATGCCTTTTATTAAAACCTCTTAAACTAGCATTAACAAATGATCTCCGTGATCCCCCGCACCTCAATTCCTGAAACAAAAACTGTCAGAAAGCTTAATCTTCTATCAGCACATGTTTACTGCGTATCTCTGTGTTGTGTGTTCTGTAAATACAGCTGCACAAAGACACAATGTCATTCCAGCAGTTAATATCCTACCCACAGTGCATGAAGTACATAATGGGAACGGCAGCGCTTCACACAGTTGATTTAAAAGTGGCGGGGCATCTTAGACTTCACCTGGGGCATCTTAGATTTCACCCGTGATGTTTTCTGGACCTTCTCCCAACTCAGTCTGTGATGCAGCCCTGTGGTAAAAAAATAAATAAAATAAAAAGTAAACTTTCACTGATATTCGCGACCCCCACCCCTCCCTTTTCTGTTGTCTGGCCTATAAACTCTTTGGTACTGTTATTAATAAAATAAAATTTGGCTTTAATATTTTACACTAATATTACAGGAATGGACAAATGGTGAAAAAAAAAAAAAAGAATTGCTTATTGTTGTCAACAAATGTGTAGCATATAGGAGAGAAAACAGTGGCTCAGTACCTGTAAAGAGAACCCTTAAAAATATGTTGACTAAATGTACATGTCTTTTTTCATGATGTTTTGTTAAGGGGGGTATACACCAAGGCGACGATCGCCCATCTGAAGCCGTCTTAACAGTTCTTCCACGTCGCTCATTTCCGTCCTTTTGATATGTATGCGCCGTCAGCCCCCATCGCTCCAGGACGGAGGCCGTCTGACTAGTTTTCTGCCGATTGGCCTTGTTGAATCAGCGTCTTTGGCCTTTGGCACGAAGCGCTCTGATAGGCCTAGCACTACAGCTGCCACGCCAATCAGCTCACGGGAATTTTAGCGGAAGTGACGGAGTGACGAGAGGTGACAAACGCTGTGGCAGCGTACCGTCACCATTTTTGCATTCTTCGCAATTCCGTGCGGAAAGTTATCATCTTCAAGTAACAGAGCAGCGGCACCTAATCCACACAAAACAATGTCCAAACCGGCCACGATCACGCTTCTCAAATGTTCAAACAAGCTGAGAACAGTGGCAGACCATGCATATGTACTCCGCAAACATTGTGTCACTTCCGTTGATCTTTGTTCACTGGCTAGCGCCATCTGCCGCTTTGGGGGGGGTAATTACACGGTCTTTAGGACGGTTGTCGCTTCGGTGTATGAAGAGGGAAAAAGGTCATGCGACGCGAGGAAACGGGAGGGAACGAGAGGAGACGAGAAGAGACGAGCTGTCACTCCGTCTTATCGGTGGCAGTCTGGGAGTCGCCTTGGTGTATCGAGGCCTTAAAATGTATTAAGTAGCTTTTACCGTTTAATATACATCCTGAACTTCAGAGCTGACACACAGTTATTCGATGTAGGCTGACTTTAGAGCAGTGTGGTTCCAGCCTGTAGCCAATGCCCTGGGGCCGACCCTCAGCCTAAGGGGCGCTCGCTGGGAACAGCAGCGCACACAAACCAAGGCCAGCTGGAGTCAAACCGGGACCAGATGCGGGCCCGGATAATGCTAGGGACCCTCACTGAACATCTCTACTGACACTCAGTGTGTAGAGATGTTCACCCACTAACCTGAAGGTTGGTGGTTCGATCTCCGCTGTCTGCATTGCATATTGCACAATGGCAGCCACGCTTCTGTAACAGAGTGTGATTGAGGAGTGAATGAATAATGCACCAAATTTTAAAGCAATGTTGAGCTTCTAGAAAAGCGCAGTATAAGACTAATTTATTATTAATATTTCACCTATATTCTACATAGTAAATGATTTGCCTTAATCTTATTATTAAGGTCATGTACACATTTACATGTATTTTTAAAATAAAAATGTCTTATTCTTTTCTTTTTTTTTCATGTGCAGCATCTGTTCCTCATGTTTCTTTTTATTTAAAAGTAATCAGAGAAATTCACTGGTTGATGGACTGTCTCTGATTGTAGGTTGTTTGATGTGTGCACTGTGTCGAGGACTGATCGTGAAACAAAACTTACGCTGGTCTTTGAACATGTGGACCAGGACCTGACCACCTACCTGGAGAAGGCCCCTGATCCAGGAGTCCCACCTGAAACTATCAAGGTAATTGTAGACCTTAATAATAATCCAGCACTGTTGTTGGGTGGTGCTGTAGCTTAAGACCAGAACAGTACAGCCACGTTAATGAGCACTGGCAGCCACTGAGCCGTGTTAAGGTTATTTTCATACGATGCATTTGGAGCACTGGTTGATGCATAACTGCAAATACAAAAATCTCCATGCACACAGATTTGCTCAGCTGTGAAACGCTACATGTACATGCAGATCAGGAAATTCCAGTTATTGCCTTATCACAAATATTAAATCCCTCTTTTCTTACCAGGCTCATAGTTTAATTGAAATATGTACAGAATGAAGAATGTGGCCTGAGGAACATTAGCAACATGGCAGTATGGCTAAAAAATAAACAGAATTTAACTGAAAGTAAACAAATGTCAGATCCATAAGACTAGTTTTCACAAAATAAAGAAGTAATAAAGTAGTAATGAGTTACCCTAATGGAGAATTGAATTGTTCAAATCCCCCTCAGTTCTCCCCTCATAGTTATCAGCCGTAATATTCACACCTGCAAAAAATACACAAGAAGCCAGTCACATTCTTAAATCTGCATTGACTCAAGTCCAAGACTGGCTCGCAAAATCATGCCTACTCTTAAACACAAAAAAAACTGTCTATGATGTTCTCAAAACAAATTTCTAAGCAGATTACAACCTCAAAAGTATTTTTGAGGGGAGAGCAGCTCGAGTTGGTACAAGAGTTCAAGTACCTTGGTGTAGTTCTCGACTCCTCCCTCACTTTCAAAAGGCACGTTAAAAAAATTTCCAAAACAATCAAATTCAATCTCCACAACTTCAGACATATCAGACCGTCATTGACATTAAAGGCAGCAAGAATGTTTCTGCATGCTTTGATCTTTTCACATATCGAATACTGCTTCACTAATTGGACCCTTACCAGCGACACCACACTTACACAGATTGAATCACTGTATAAAAGAGGACTTAAAATCTTTGCTAAAAAAACAATTTCATATCACCACTGTCAAATTCTTGAAGCCTATAATTTATTGAGCTTTGAAAATTTCAAACACTTTAAGTATGCTTGTACAATATACAAAATCCTCCATGGACTCGCACCACCACCACTGCAAGAATTCATTAAACAAAAACCTACCACTGGCAGAAATACCAGGGCAACTACTAGAGGTGACTGTGTGGTTCCTTATAGACGTACCACCTTCGCACAGTCAGTCCTCTCAGTCAGAGGCTGTAACATCTGGAACAACATCCCTCACACAATAAGAGAATCTCCTGCGTATACCACCTTTAAAACTCGCCTTAAAAAATGGTTCAAATCTAATCAACACTGCTCCCATTAGAGACGTTCGGACCTCATGTTACATGATACATATACGTATGTAGCATGTACCATGATTGTCTGAACACTCATATTTTACTGTTGTTGTTGAGCGGTGCATGCATACATATACGTATGTAGGCATGCACCGCATACGTTCACCCTGCAATCTATACTGTTGCTGTTTCTTACTGTCACTGTTATGTAAATATGTATATATGTATGAATGTTTTAGGACCCGAGGGCACTCTGTAAACTCCAGTGTCTTGGTCGTCTGTGAGCGGCAGGAGACGACCAACACATGTGGATCGAACTGGCTTTAAACTAAATTAACTTTATATTTATTAGAGAACTACAGCACTTTAAAATTACTGTATGCATTTTAACCACATATGCACTTTATAAATAGGCACTTTAGACCCTGTGGAATGTGAAATTTTTATGACTTGTTGAATTTTGTTTAATTGTTTGTCTTGTCCTGTCTTAAATGCCAAGGGACTACGAATGAAAATTAGCTGTACGCTAACTTCGGCGCATTTACACATGTATTGTTTTTACTGTGTTCATTAATGTGCATTGTCCCTTTTAAATAAATAAATAAATTTGTAGCTTCAGTCTTCATAACAATGACCAACTGCTGTTTTCACCTCTGTATTTTTTCCTATGGCTCTAAGAAACAGCATATCACTCAGACAGCAGCACCTCAGGCTAAATACAGAAACTTTTTATTAAAGAAACTACAGCCCACGCCTCTCTCCTGTGCTGGACACAGTGTGGAGTTAGTTTATAGTGGTTACTGTGCGTGTTTTGCTCAAAAGCCACTCTTGGAGTGTGTAATGATGCAGTGTCCACAGCGATAGAAAAAGTGTGGAGGAAATGAGTGGCACAGTGTCGCGTAAGCCCCAATTTACACCAAAAGTAGAAGCAGCGCGGAACGGCACCATTGCGGCAGCCATGTCTGATCCGCTTTCTGTCTATTCAGTCTGACTGTTCACACCGGCGGGTGACAACAGGGGGAGACCGGCACCAGCAGCGGGGCAGCAGCAGCTCTGTCGCTCTCGGTGTAAATTGCTGCTTTTAGAGAGACAACGAGATCGAAAAGTGGCCAATGGCTAACCAATCGGTTAACCACTGTATTGGCCACCACCAGAGGGCGCAACAAAGTGGCTAACGCAGTGGCCAACCATTGGGTGATGAATCCACCTACTGAGTGGTCACATATAATAGAAGAGCATTAATCACCGCCAAAAAAATGGAGGGGGGGGCGTTGAAACAACTCTTAACTGCGTTGTCAATCTTGGTGACTATGTATCACACACTAAAGTATCAGAATACTGTTGTTTTGTGTGAAAGCTAACTGTAGTCCACATCCTAAATGTCTCCATTGTGTTACTGTTGAAAATAGTTTGTGTGACCACCAATGTGACGTCACGTTCCTGATCTCTGGAGGCACAGCCCCGTAATCCCCTGACGAAAGTTAACTTAGGCTATATACTATTTTCATGTAGATTACGATGTGGACAATGTCTGAGTGACCCCCTGAATTGATGAAGGCAGTGGCTTCTCAGTGGTAAACCGATATAAAAGTAGTAAATGCCAGAAAAAAAATGGCTACATGAATGGCAAACCCATAAGTTTAGCCATTATAAGATGCCTCTGGTGGTGGCCAATGCAGTGGTTAACCTGCGGTAAACCGTTCTCAAAAGTGGCCAGCCTCAATTTTAGCCACTGTAAAAGTGGTTAACCAGTGGCAAACCATTCTCAAAACTGGTTGGCCACTGCTTTAGCCACTTTGATGCGCCCTCTGGTGGTGGCCAATACAGTGGTTAACCAATTGGTTAGCCATTGGCCACTTTTCGATCTCGCAGCTGCTGCGCTTTTAAATGGTCGCGCGCAGGGCTTAATTTGAGCCGGGTCTTGCCGGAACAGGATCCGGAAACTCCCTTATTTTGACACGGTCTGATCTGGCAACTGTTTGCTTGGATCCGGTAACTCAGACACAACTCAGAACAAAGTGTTGACTACATTTGACTCTTTTGACCTCCTAAACCTGTGTTGAAGGTCGAAGGTTTAATTACACAGAAATGCATATGTTTTAAACAAAAAAGCCACGCTTCATTTCTGTGTGAGCGCTTCAACATAAACTGTTCCCGCTGTAATTCGTGTCTAGAGAGTGTACAGGGAATCCAGTGGAAAAGACCTTCACGTCAAACTGAAAGATCTATTCACCACTGTTAACACCAGTGGTGTCTGCAGGTGTACAGCAGTACGCACTGTGCGTACCTTGAGATGTGCCCCGACCCCGCCCAATCCCTGCTGCATCCACAGAGCTCACAGAGCCATAGTAGGCTGTGTGTTTTTACAAACTCAAGTGGAGCTACAGCTGACTGCTGCTCTTTAAGTCAAAAGTGATTTGTTTGCTCTCAGCCAGAAGACAGTAAATCTGTTGAGGTTTGTCCTGACTTTGGTTACGTGGAGGGGACCTACTTGATGTGCCGTGTTATTTCCCCACTGTGCCCGAGAGCGCACGGGACATGGCAGTGCCACGTCAGTTTGTTCTTTTACTCAAATGTACATGAAAGCTAGAGCTAACGTGCTGATCGTTGGTCACAGGATGAGACCCAGCGCCAGTTAAACGCCAGTGTCACTGTTACAGAGCCATAGTTACACCACGCGCCCTTGATGTGCGCTTTTTATTCCCCCATTATATTCCCTGTGCACACAGGACATAGATCCACAGCAGTTTGTTCTTTTTTGTTTGTTCAAGTGCATCTGTAAGCTCGAGCTAACGCGCTGAGGCTCACAGAGCCTGGAGCCGTGAAACGCCATTACTCAGAGAAGACTGCGTGCTCCACGGCAGTCACTAAAAGGAAGCGAAAGCAAAAGGAGAGACATGATTAAGCTGAAAGCTCACTGCTGCCGTGTGCTCCCTTTCCTAGTCTAGACTTTGTTTATACAGACCACAGCTGCATGAGTCTGTGTTCTTGCTTCAGACTGGTGGCCACACACAGGTCTATGACAGAGCGAGTCTACAAAAGCGCAGTAATTATGTGTAGCAGCTGATGATCAGCTGAGCAATCACACAAATGTACACTGACACATTACACTGAAGTGAAACACTATAATGTATAATAATGTTAACAAATATGTTAAAATATAATTTAAAACTCAGTATAAATGAGCAGTTGCTTGGTATTTTGGCATGTGTATACGCCTGAGCATTGTTGTGTGTACGTTCCGGGAACAGTGTTGGCCTTGTGGACTCTGGTGTCAAAGCGCAATTTTTGTTCCGGCATCGTTTGATTTACAAATTAAGCCCTGGTCGCGCGTAAACCACTTCGCTGCCGCAACGTTCCGCGATAGCTCTTGGTGTAAATTCAGGGTAACCGTATTTTTAGGAGAACACGAACGTGTACAAAGTTAAGCCTCAGACAAATCCCACATATTTGCTATTGCTGCAGGTCACACTGGACATTTAGGAACGGGACATGCAGCCTGCCTCCTGTGAGAGTTTAGCTACTGCTCCGCTGAGAGAGGGAGGTGGGGCAGAGTGAGAAAGACGGGGGCGGAGAAACTAAACAGCAGATCAGCGGCGCGGCTCTGTTATTAAGGACTATGACATCGTTTGAAACTACAAATCCAGATTACTCGAATTAATTCAACTAATAACAATACTGGGTGCCCCTGAGAGTGAAAGAGAAAACTCATTCATTCAAAATAAGTGTAATAATACTAGTAAAGTCGGAAATGATCAGGTCGCACGTGTGCGAGTAGTTGGAAAAAAACACTCTCACAGACCCATAAAATGGTCGCAAATTGTGAGCATTTGGTCGCAGTCTGGAGCCCTGCACTTCCTACAAATCACTTGTAAAATTAAGTGCTTTTGGTCATTATACATATAAGGTGTACAGTGAAATAGTGTAGATGGTCAGATGGAGGGTTAGTCCTGAGCCATGGTGACTGCGCAAGCTGCCCCCATGGGCCTACCTGACCCTCATGTTTTTAGTGGAAGGGGAAACTAGAGCATCCAGAGAATACCTACACAGGGAAAAGGCCCGGTCCAGGTTAGGGTTAGCTGTGAGGCAACAGTTTGTTTATTTGAATCCCTATTAGCTATCCTAGAGCCAGCCATTCTCCCCTGAGTGCCTAACCTTCCCCAGTCTACAGCTCTCTGTATGAGCCTGTTCAATGCCACCACAGCGTGAGCACTGTTGTTTAAAACCACCTACTCCTCAACGCTCTCTCTGCCTCAGACCCACCACATGTCCACTAATAAAAGAGCCCCCTCCTCCCAAGTGTCTGCAAGTCCATTCTCTGGGCACGTAAAGACGGGAGGTCAATGAGGCATTGAGGGAATTACACTAACGCTAAACAGCAGATGTCCCATATTGTGCCTGCTACAATAGACAATATGTCTGTTCTGGGAATTAGCATAATAAAAGATGGTGACCTGAGAATATTTTGTCCCCATCCTGCCATAGTCTCCCATGTTGTTGTGGCCCAATGCCACATGTTTTCTTTTTGGCACGACACCCTATGAAACTGTTCATGTCTGGTTTACAGTTTTCTCAGCAAGAAGGTCATGGGAGCCATTGTTTTTTATACTTCTCTGATATAAATGTTTGCTCATAATAGTGCGGAAAGGAAGCAACCTATTAAAAGAAAGGAGGAGTTGCTGGGGGTGGGTCTGGTGGGGCTCCTCCACTGTGGCCACTGTTTTAGTCACATTCTTTGGGTGCAGTGTTTTTGCCAGTAGGAATGCACATTCCCGTCATTTTCTTGAATCGATGAATTGGTAGTCTTAACAAATGATTATTGATTAACTGTTGACACCTGGTTTGACATAACCTATCATCAGAGGTGGGAGACTTGAGTCACATGACTTAACTTACAATTTTTTGGATTGAGACTTGCTTGACAGATATTCCCAAAACTTGCTTTTCATGACTTTAGAATTGACTTGAGCTAAATGACTTAAAATGATTTGTTTTTACAGAAAATTCAGGATGAATTTGAATGTAACATAAATGTATTAAAACAGCAGTGCATTTGTGTTTACTTATGATAATGAAAGTAGGAGCTAAACGGGTACAATAACCTGAAAAGTGTTGAAGGCAGTCTGTATATTGATGCTATGCTTTGCATTTAGCCTACCTCGCACATGTTCCTCTATTGCCTATTTCATATTGCAAGTTACTAAACAGTATAGGCATATTAAACATAGCAAAGATGACAGGACCACTCATTTTGTTCATTTTACTTTAATAACCTGTGTGTCAGTTCTGTGTGGCCCTCCAAATTGTTTGTTGCCAGACACTGTTTAAAATAACTACTGCCTGTAGTAGACTATAAATGTGTTACAGTTTAACCAAAAACAAAACTTGTATGACTCAACATGACTTGTTGATTAAAAGCAGTGACTGCTTCCTTGACATAAGGCAGGGACTCGATTTGACTTGCTTGGTTCTCATAAATATTAACTTGGACTTGAAGGTGACGACTCGATGCTTACTTAAGTGACTTACTCCCACCTCTGCCTATCATTACGTTTTATAAAAAATAGTTCTTTATTAAATTCAAAGTCATGAACCATAATAAAAAAGTGATTTTTTTTTTTTAAACTAAAGACAATTTATAGGCTTGTATATTTTAGGAAATATTTCCTTCATTTTATGTTTAATTTGCCCTAACTCTCCTATGGGACTGTACGTTTACTCTACTGTACAGCATAACCATTAATTCTAAGTATTTCTTTCAATCGATTATGGCCATAATGCAGATTAAGCGATTAACCACTAACACCCTTACTTGCCAGAGTGAAAGCCAGGAAACACAGGCTTGTACACAGCTGTGATTCTACATCTAGTGCAGGTATCTTCAGATTCATAGAGATAGAATAGAACACTAAAGAGATCATGGCAACTGCTTCAATGTCAATAACAGTGGCCATCTTGTGACTGTAGGATAAGGCAAATTCTAATTGTGAGTAACATGAAAACAGTGACATAACTTCAAAAAATAAATGCTGGAAATTGGAAAAAAGTGATATTTTTGAATGCATAGTAAGTGTGACACTCTCAGTAAGTTTTTTTTACTGAAATACAAAAGAAACATTAACATTATTAATATTGGTGGTTTCTACTTTTATCCACTGTACGTTTGTATTTGTAAATGTATTAGAACAGATGCCCACTGCCAAGTTTAAGAGAATAATGACAATGAATTAAAATATTCCATTATACCAGGTTGGAAACAGAGCATTGTCCAAAATGTCTCTGTGCTGAAGCAAGTACACGAAGTAAGACTATACATTAGATCAAGCACAAATACAAAAATGTTATCAAATTAACAAAATAAGTTAATAGAATATTGTGGAAGGCGCAACTTCCTACTCATACGTAGCACTTGGTAGAATGTCTACAGTCATAATATGGCAGCTGTGCTGGAGTCAGTTACTGCAGTTCACCATTAGAATGTCCACTCTAGTGTTCTCCCTCCTCCTTGCTCACTGCTGTCTCTCTGTTGTGTACAGGATATGATGTACCAGCTGCTTCAGGGGCTGGACTTCCTTCACTCGCACCGCGTAGTTCATCGTGACCTGAAGCCGCAGAACATCCTGGTCACCAGTGGAGGGCAGATTAAACTGGCTGACTTTGGTTTAGCACGCATCTACAGCTTCCAGATGGCACTCACCTCTGTGGTAATGTGTGATTCAATTTGTGTGTGGCTGGTTTGTCTTGAGTGAAATCAGTTCCATTTAGCCTGAAGTTATCGGCTGTGCCAAGGAGTTTTCCTTTTATCACTGGCTTAATTTAAAATGATGATTTTTTTTTTTTTTAAGATATGAGGGAGGATTTTTTTTCGACTGCTGAGAAACTGTTTGTCCTTTTTTGAATAACGCGCATGCATCAAGCCAGTTACGATGAGGCTCGGCTAACGCCGGACTACATAAACATAGTGTGTATGCATGCGCAGGCACAAGAACGCGCACGTATCGCCGAAACCAGGAAGTCGGATTGATTGGCAAGTCCATGGACCAATGGTTAAAATACTCATGACGAAAACAATTGGTTGAGGTTTTTCAAGTCCCACAGAGTCCACAGTTTATTAATATTATTATTTTTTCTAATACACCAATTTATAAGCCTTATACAAGGCAATGAAGGTAGTTTTAATAAATATTGCAAAAAATGAATTTATAAATATCCTCCCTAATATCTTTAAGTAATGGCTTTGTCAAAAATGGACTGGGCATATTTATATACACAATTTTTCAGTAGCAAGGCAAGTTTATTTGTATAACACAATTCATACACAGAGTAATTCAAAGTGCTTTACAGAAAAAGAAAGGCAAGTTTAAAAGTACAAATACACAAATTACAATTAAAACAATAAAATCAAATTTAAAAATTATAATTAAGAATCAATTTAAAATTAAAAGAGAAGAGTGCAGATAAAACACTTTCAGTTGACATAAACAGTTAAAAAGAACAGTTTTAAGTCTGGACTTGAACATTGTCAGAGTAGAGGTCTGTCTAACATCGTCAGGGAGACTGTTCCAGAGTTTAGCTGCATAAAACTGAAACACTGCTTCACCGAGTTTAGTCCTGACTCTGGGCACCAGCAGAGACCTGTCCCTGAGGTTCTCAGAGTCTGAGATGGTTCATATGGGACCAACAGGTCAGAGATTTACTTTGGTGCTAAGCCATGGAGAGACTTGTACACAAGCAGAGCTGTTTTAAAGTCTATTCTCTGAGCAATAGGAAGGCAGTGCAGAGGCCTGACTAATATGGTCGTACTTCCTGGTTTTGGTCGGGACCCTAGCAGCAGGATTCTGGATGTACTGCAGCTGTCTTACAGCTCGCTTAGTGAGTCCAGTGAGCAGACCGTTACAGTAGTCTAACCTGCTGGAGATAAATGCATGAATAAGTCTCTCTAGGTCTGGTTTAGACAGTATACCTTTGAATTCTGGCAATGTTTTTGAGATTGTAAAATGCTGATGATGTTATAAATTTAATGTGACTGTTGAAGTTCAAATATGAGTCCAGGATTACCCTGAGATTTGTAACCTGACTGTAGGTTTTAGTGAAAGAGACTCGAGGTGACTACAGACACTTTCTCGTTGTTTCTGTGGGCCAAAGGTGATTATTACAGTCTTGTCTGTGTTTAGCTGGAGAAAGCTGTTTCTCATCCAGTCACTGATCTGTTGAGCTGAGTGTGATCTGCGTAGTTGTGGTAGGATATGTTATTGCTGCTTATTAATTGGCCTAAAGGGAGCATGTAAAGATTAAACAAAAAAGGTCCCAGGATGGACCCCTGGGGCACCCCACAGGTCAGGGCCATTTGGTCTGAGACAGTTACCGATTTCAACAAAGTACTTCCTGTCTTCAAGATAGGACTTACACCATTTTAGGGCAGTACCAGAAATGCCTACCCAGTCCTCTAATCTTTGTAACATAATCACATGGTCAACTGTATCAAAAGCAGCACTCAGATCCACAGAACTAAGACAGAGACTTTGCCTGTGTCGGTGTTCAGGCAGCTATCTTTAGTGACCTTGATAAGAGCAGTCTCAGTGCTGTGATGGGGCCTAAAACCTGACTGAAAATCATCAAAGCAGTTGTTCCACAGAAGAAAGTCAGTAAGTTGTTGGTATACAACTTTCTCAAGGACTTTACCTAAAAACGGCAGGTTTGATATGGGCCGATAGTTGTTCAGTACCGTGGCATCAAGACTGCTTTTCTTTAGGAGAGGTTTGATGACAGCAGTTTTCAAGGCCCTTGGAAATGTTCCAGACTACAGTGGGATGTTAACTAAATGAGAAAGTTGAGGTAACAAACTGCTCAGCACAGATTTTAGAAATCTAGTGGGTTACACATCAAGGCAGCATGTGGATGAACTCAGACTGGAGATGATCTCTTGAACGGTTTTGTCAGTGACAGGGGTGAAGTGTGTCAGCTCTGAGTGTCTGGATGGCTGCAGATTTGTTATCTGTGTTGTGGAGTTTATAGCATGTTTAATACTCTGAACCTTGTTATTAAAAAATCTTGCAAACTCATTGCACTTAGATGTGGAAATGAATTCTGAAGGCAATGGAGCTGGGGGGTTTGCATGCGCTGCCTTGTGGATATGCATAAGCCAAGCTGTTGTTGTGGCCAAAGCTATTTTTTCTAGTGCAGATGAAATATTTAGTACACTAACTGCAGATTAAAACAGATAACGTGTCTGTTAAATCCCAAAACCCCAAACTGTTAAACTGTCACATATAAACTGATCAGTGTCACACATAAAGCTGCTGTTTCAGTCAAACTCTATTAGCATTTTTCTGAGGATGTAACGGTATCTCAAGCAAAATAATATTTTGTGGCAGCAGCATGGTAAAAAGCAGAGAGAACTACTTAGACCATGATCTTTTACTACCTTTCAGCACAGCCAACATTGCAGGTACCA
This sequence comes from Bostrychus sinensis, assembly GCA_020698575.1. Lineage (NCBI taxonomy): Eukaryota > Metazoa > Chordata > Actinopteri > Gobiiformes > Eleotridae > Bostrychus > Bostrychus sinensis. The sequence goes on along the minus strand of CM036255.1, from coordinate 1,204,960 downwards.
GTGTTTTTAATAGTGATAGCAAGATAGAGCAGTGAATATCAGGTTGCGTATGTATGAACTGAAGATTTTGCCCTAGGCCCTAGTGGTTACATGTATGACATTGGAAAGATGAAAGAGCAATTACAAAACTAGTGCTGGGCAACCATTGGAATTGCAAAAAAATATATATATTCTTTTATTTCTATTTAATTCTTTTGAATTCAGCCAATATGTGCTGTGCTGTTGACTTGCTGTTATTTGTGTATCTATACAGTGTGTGTAGCATCATTTCAAACTTCCTTGAAACCCAAATAATAATGATCATAAGCCTAGTTTTGCAGATGAGAGCACTACAGCAGGTAGACCTTTATTTTCAAGAAAAGCCTTTGTTCAAAACAGACATTTATGATTGGAATGTTTCTTAACCTTTGGAACTGAACCTATTTTTCCAAGTTAAAAGTCTGCCCCCCTCCTGTGGTTCTCCTGTCTCTGCTGCTGCTGCTGCTGCTGGGTTGACCATCAAAAAGTTATGGAAATTAAATATCTCTTTTTTTGGTTGTTTTTCAAGTAAAACCTCATTAATATGATCTGAAAATGCAGTGTATTGCCACCAATAGCGTTAATTAGACATGCTATATTTAACATCATCTCTAAGATTTTAGCGGTTTGTATCTTAGTAATTCCTGAGCCTATCCATACGAAACAAACTAAAAGTTTTCTCCGTCAGGACTCATGTCTCTCTGTCCTTACAACCATTTACGAATGCATCCCGCTTCTCCCTGCTTGATTTCATAACAGCTGAGCTGCACGGAGAGAGAAACACAGCTCACTGTCTTTTTGACTGCACCTTAACTACAACAATCAAATTTAAAGTATCATTACACCTCAACTCATTTCAATGTCAGTGCACACAGGTCAGAACGTCGCTGTCCCACTCGCTGCTCGTCAGGGTCATGTGACCAATGACAACACTATTTTGGGTATTTTCTATGGATGTAATGGGTCTAAAGTCATAAGAACATCTTAATTTGTATACTGTACCTGGGATTGTATAGCATGATTGTTTGAGTTTTGCTTTTGAAAAGGTGATGCATTACTTTAAAAAATACTGTAGTAAATGGTGGCCCAGAGCAGGGAGTAAGGACCGTTAAGGAGTTGGCCTATTCCACGCTACAATTCTCTTTTTATGTTAATGACTGTTTTTGATTATTCTGTACATGCCTTATTTTGGAGCCTTTTTTCCTCTTCACTGTACATGTTTTTGCACTTTTTTTGTACATACTGCACTGTTAACTTCCTGCTTCTGAAGAGAGCAGACGCTTTTCTGCTTGCTCCTGCTTTGACCAGCTTTACTTTCCTTTTTTAATCCTTTTACTTTTTATTCCTTGATTCCTGGATTAAGTTTTTTATAATAGCCTACCTTTTAAATCTTCTAAGTTAGCCCAAAACATTTTTTTATACTTTTACTGATTAAAAAACTTATCTGACGAGCCGAGTGACTACTGTCTGGGAAATATTTTTCAACATGTCGGTGGAAAATATAACAAATTCTCTCTGTGAAAACTGCCGGATTTACCTTCATGAAATCAACATACTACAAGCAAGGATTTTTGCTTTAGAATCAGAGAAAGGACTTCATGACACGCTCACTCTGACATCAAGTGGTAAGAAGTCAAAATTTACAACCTGGAAAAAGGGTACTGGTAAAAGTTTATTTCAATCTAAATGACACTGTGTCTTTTGCTAAACTATTGAAAGTGGAAATTGACCAAAACACTGAAAACTGGCCTAGACTTGGTGCCAAGCCAAAGAGGCACCAAATGCTTGCCAATCATGACCCAACCTACAGCTAACGTACGGCTAACAAACAGATTTCAACCACTGTCAGAGTTAAATATGAATGTGAACTCTGCTGTGCCTGACAAACAGACAGAAAACTGTATGGTACAAGACAAGAGCCATGATGTTGGAAGAAAAAATCAGAAAGACAGAGGTCTCTGAAGGACAGAGATAACCTGCTGCTGGGAGACGGTGCTATCAGTGACATAAACAACAGTAGGATTGTTACATGCAGCTACCCAAGCACCACCGTCACTGATATAACAGCACTCCTCCCCCAGGTCATATCCAAACATCAGGGAGTCAAACAGCTGATCCTGCACGTGGGTGCTGCCGACATCAGGAAGGGAGAATCAGAAGTTTTAAAAAAGGACTTCACTATACTTTTTGAGAAACTTGATAAAGTGTCAGTCCAGTCATTTATCAGTGGACCTCTCCTGAACATCGCCACGAGGATGAATAAATTCAGTCGGCTGCTTCAACTGAACTCTTGGCTGTCTGGGGTCTGTGAGTCCAGAGGAGTGCACTTCATTGACAACTTCAGTCTGTTTTGGCAACGGGAGGACCTGTTTAAAGGAAAGGGCCCACACCTGTGCAGAGGTGGAGTGAGACGACTGACGGATAACCTCCTCCACGCTCTGAGGCATCAGAATGGACCTGGACGGGGTCCTACACAGCCACTGAGAGAAGAGAGGAATGACAGAAGCGCTCCTGCCTCGCTGGTCATGGACATAGCAAGGGCTTCAGCTCCGGCAGCACCTGTGACACCTCTATCGGGGCCCTCACCACAGCCCTGGGCCCCACCTGCTACATCCACACCCTCTGCAGACTCTTCACTATCCATCCCATCACCAGCTTCACCAATGAGCTTTCCTAACCACCTTGAAAGCTTGGTGAAATCAGGAATTAAAATGGTACCCCTTACTCCAAACATGGCAAGATCACTATCATCACTATCATCAACAATCCTGAATTCTTCCCCCATCAAACACTACCCCCTGTGCTCCCCTGGAGCACCACCTCTCCTGCTCCATTTGCCAAAACACCACCAGCCCCAGCCCCACCCCCACGACCAACATCTAGAGTTGTTACCCCTCAATGCACCCCTGTCAGACCCTCCCCCCCGACCTGCTCCCAGACCAAAGATCCTGACTAAGATCAACACTATCAGCGACTAGGAAACCCAGTGCCTCTGCTGTTCCAGGACTTTTAGTCATGATAAAGAACTTATCAACCCGAGGCCCTGGGAGAGAGCTTTCTCCCATAGTGCCATAGCTACTGTCAAATGTCGTCGATTAGATGAGGGGAGGACAGTTAGACTGTCCAATCAGAGAAATCTAATTCAAATTCCTTGCAAGCAGATAATGTCAGGTTCTACTCAGACAGATCTGAAACTTGCAGTACTCAATGTCAGCTTTTTGTCAGCTTCTTTATGCAACAAATCATTTTAATCAATAATTTTATCTCCTCTTATAACCTGGATTTGATGTTTTTAACAGAGACATGGTTAGACAGCAAAATGGGTAAAGCAGTTCTTATTAAATCCACTCCACCTAACTTTACTTTTATATCAGAAACGGGGGAAGACAAAAAGGGAGGTGGTGTGTGTGCCTTATTTATGGATGATATAGTTACCCGCAGGCTGTCATTTGGGGTGTTTCCATCATTTGAGTATGTATCTTTCAAAATGGAGCTAAAAGTATCTCCATCCATAATCTTTATAATCATATACAAGCCACCCCAACACTGTCAAAGTTTTGATGATTTTACTCAGATGCTTTCAGTTGTCTGCACAGACTTTGACGGTATAGTCATTACAGGTGATTTTAATGTACATGTGGATAATGTCTGTAACAGAAATGCTAAAGAACTTTGTGCTTTCCTTGAAACCTTTGGCCTTACTCAGCAGTGACTGAGCCCACCCACACCAGAGGCCACACTCTGGACCTGCTCATTACTAAAGGTGTTCATATTTCAAATGTTACTGTGGCTGATGTTGCTTTATCTGATCATTTTGTGTCTTCTTTGACCTGTCTGTTATTCCCAAACCAGCTGCTGGTCCTGCAGTTGTCCATAGGAGACACATAAATGATAGCACAGGGACTCTGTTTATGGGAATAATTAGGTTTGAAAATACCTCATGTTCTAATGTTGATCAGTTGTTGGACTCCTATACTTCTAGTGTTGTAAATGTTCTGGACACCTATTGCAACTATTAAGGTTAAAATGGTTAGAAATAGCCAGAAGGCGCCAAGGAGAAATGCAGACTTGGTCAGAGCACAGAAAAGGGAGTGCCGGAGGGCCGAACAAAAATGGCGCAAGTCAAAGCTCCAGGTTCATTATGACATATACAGAAAAAGTTGAATGTTTTCAATCAAATTCTGCATAGAACAAGGGAAAGGTATTTTTCTGAAATCATTACAAACTGCTGTAACAACTCACGTGTCCTGTTTGCTACAGTAAACAGGTTAGCATTCATAAATTATATAAATAGAAAAAATACTTTTGTATATGGTTAAACACTCAATCTCTGTGTCAGGTGTTCTTTCTTTCTGTTTGAATGTGACCTGGAGGTGCGCATTCCTACAGCAGTGCATCATGAGCAAGGGCATTACTTTGGGTGCAGTATTGGGGGGGTTAAACTCGCCGCCTATTTTTTTTTTTTTTTTTTACACATTGAATCATGTACTTTTGTAAAAGGAGTATGCTAATTTGGCGTTTCTGTATTTGAAATACATTATGATACTTACATTGCATAGTACATTAGCTTCAGCTATGTACTAGGCTAGTGTCAGTGTCAGTGTTAGCACGGCTGATTAGTAAATAATGCCATCTCCCCACTTACTTAAATTAGCATTCAGTGGTAAATTGACATTAATTCTGCACACAGCACATATTCCGTGGCAGCCTCCTTAGCTTTACCTCACACTGGCGATTTAGTTAAATCATGAGCTAACTACACAATACGACTGTTTACCTCCTCTTGGGCAGTACTTTTTTTCTTTATCGTTGGGGCTGGTGTTGACCAACTCTGTAAAACTGTTGACTGGCTCTTTAGTGCTCTTTTCATAATAGCACAGGTTAGAGACAGCCAACTATCACCGCTACAACACCAGAGACTGAGCCACACACAGCAAGCAGCGAACGCTCAGGAGAGACAGTGGACTGGGCCGTACCAAGTATTCTGCACGGGGAGGGGGGGTTGACTAAACTAATTACTATTTTGCTGGCAAACGCAATGATGTGATTATTGGGGGGGTTAGATTGGCTCAACCTGATTTTTTTGGGGGGTCATAACCCCCCTAACCCCCCTGGAAATTACGCGCCTGATCATGAGCACAACGTGGCTCTGTCCAAAATCTGCTCCCACAGCTGTGTGTCTTGTATCCCACGACAGAGCCACTGGTCCACAGCGTTGTATTGACGGACCAAAGCCGAGGAGCATGCAATTACCAGAGCACGTTACACCGTGCTTTGGACTGGCACAAATATGCAAGGTCTAAGTCTAAAGTCTATTTTTGATGGATGCTGCAGCCCAGGGGCATGAAGTTGAACAGAGCAGATCAACCCAGACAGAAAATCAGACACAGGATCAGTGTAGAGAATATGAATATTTTAAAATAAAACACTACGTACATACTTAACTTTGCTGTGTAAACATTACAGTCTTAACTGGGTACACTGGGTCACAAACGAGCTTGGACACCATTAAACCTGAGTAAAATGAAAGCATTTATACATGTTGGGTATTTACCCATGGTAGAAAAGTAAAAGTCACAGAAAAAATATCCAAATGAACCAAGTGAGAAATTGAATAAATCCAAATTGATGTGAGATCGTGGTCAGAGGTAAATGTGGCTTTTGTTTGTGTAGCTCTGTATACATGGTGGTTATTATGTGAACTCTCGGGCTGCGAGTTCACGTTTGAAGCGTTCGAAGCTCTCACTACAATATGAGAGCTCCACCTACTGAGGAAGTACAGGGCAGGCACCATGTCCTTGCAGAGGTTCATTAGTGCAGCACACCTTTACATTAACTCAAATGCGACTGCTGGAAATGTTCATTCACACACACATATACAGTATGTATGTTTACATCCAGACAGAGGTACCACAGATCTTGGTCTGAGCTGTGCCTTCCTCTTTTAGCCCTTGTGTGAGCCCATGAAAGAATGACTTGTATGTGTCATGTACATGTTGCCTTTCAAAGTGCTTTTGAAAAGAAAACTCCAGGGGAATGCCATCAGATATTTTTAGCTCTTGATGTCAGATTTTTCAGGTCTAGATTTACTGATGATACGATAGGACGTTTTATGCTTTTGTCCAGCCCCTCAATTTACCTGAAACACGAGGTAATATTGGAGGCCTTTTGTGATTATGATTATTTTGCAAGTACATACTAGTCATTACTAGGGCTGTGATGAGATCTTGATGAGATCTTGTGCTACAGGATCTCGCAAGATCAAAATATCTCCAGATGAGATTTTTGTATTAGTATATCATTATTGTTGCTAATTATTAGCACATTTCTTCAACTGGTCTTGTTGGTCTTTAAACAACATTAACGTGCCTCATATTTAAAAATATATCATTTCAACCTAATCTTAAAGATGCAAATGATTGAGGCCAAAATAAGCAGACTTCACTTTACTTGAAGACACTAAGAAAGGAGTTAATTTACCTTAGTAATGCCTCAATTAAAATGTGGCAGCAGGTTGGTGAAACGAGCAGCGTAATGTGAAGTGCAGCGGCAGCGCTAACTTGCGTACTTTATGTGCAGATGAGTCACATGCTCTGAGGCCTATTGCTGGAAGCCGGTTGAACAAACTCAGAGTTGTGGAGTAACTTCTTGGTTGAGAAAACCAAACAAATCCAAACAGAGTAACTCTGGGTTCATGTGTTGCTTGAAGCTGGTTCTGAACTTTCTTAAGCGGTGGGCCAAGGGGCTCTATTGTGCATTTGATAGATCTCTATCGAGGGAGGACCCAGTTTTTTTCTAACAACAGCTACTGTTTTCAAGGAATCAAAATAAAATTGTCGCCTGTCATACTTACATACAAAATATGCAGATTTACAAAAACGTTCAACACTTTTCCAAGGTGAAGACAGTGGGTAGCTCTCTGTTATCAGCCAATCAAACGCTGAGAAACTACCTGCTGCTGGAGAACCGGCACTAAACCCCGCCCACCTGCGCTTTTATGAGAGCAGATGAGCGACTGTCACTAAAGCTCTGGTTTAGTTACAGAGTTAGCAATAAAGCCTAAGACCTTTGATTTCATTAATTTTTAGCAAAATGTATCATCTAATGGTAATTTTAGCTCTGCTGTGGTGTTTCTATAGTGATCTAACCATGCTGTAAACTAAGCCTTCTTCATGACATCAATAATCCTGGGTTAAGGCTCGACTCAGCAAGCCTAAAGTGCATATGACACGTTGAACTACCCATTTCACCATAGCATAGGTACAATCTTAGTAATTATGATTTCAGTGAAAATTCGTCTTTAATAGCCTCTAGTTTGGAGTTAGGAGAGGTTTTTGTGAGAAATTTTTCTTCCACGTTGAGAGTGGCTGCGAGCTGTGACATCACTAGAGGTAAACATGCTACCACTGTACAGTTAAACAGTAGGGAGCATGGACACAATAAACTGGAAAATCTCTTTCCACAAATAAAATACGGCCCACAGCCAGGTCATTCTGAGTCTGTCTGACCTGAGAGAAAGACAAGACACAAAGAGCAGCCAATATAATAAGAAATGATGGTCATGTTACTCCGTAAATCAACACAAATAAGGAAATTGCCCGTTTCAATTAGTATCCAATCAGTGTGTGGTTTGTTTGGTTTCTTTTTTTCTTTTTTTTTAAATCATTATTAGCCGAAGCTGCTCGCGGTAGCCACAACACACAGCTGTGGCTGTGTGCCCTGGGAATAAAGTGACATGGACTCCATTCCTCGTGCATTCCTCCCTGTCTGCTGTCACACGCTGTATTCAACACACTTCATACCTGCTTTTGACCAGGACAGAAACTTAACTTTTAGGAGAGGCGCACGTTCGAAGCTTGTAGCTCTCATGTACAGACTTTTCCAGAGTTTAAACCACCGGCGCCGCCACAGCGTCACAGTCCTCCTCCCTCCCCACTGCTCAGCCCCAGCCTGGGACAGGCACGTCTCGAAGCCGGGGGCAGGGGTCATAACGCAATCTGACATGGACCGTTCACAAAATCAACCTTCTGACAAGGTTTCATTAGGAGTTGACATTAAGTGGAGCAGATGAAGTGCGCTGAATCTGGCGTGCAGTGCTCAGGGGGAGACCGCAGTTCATGTCACTTCATCCTTGCGGGACATGTGTGGAGCTGCGGGGGCTCTGACTGTGCTGTCTGTGGGTATCACGATTGGCTTACGATGTTATGGTATTATCAAAATATTAAATAAGCAAAACTAAATTTGTTAGGTGTTTTTTGTGTTTGCGAAGCCCACACAGATGACAGGATTCACAGCAGTTTCAATAGAGAAAAGCTCAAATTTTGACTTTTTCTGTATAATACTGACAAAAGGTGCTGTAAAATGTCCATTAACCCTTTACACAGGTATTAACAAAGCAGATTAATTATGAATTTGAAAAAAAAAATCCTGTCATGTGCACTTTAGCTAGAAATCTCGCTTAGTAGTACAGCCCTCTGTGCAGCCATGTGGAGTCTGTTACTATGACGAACAAAAACAGAAAGTGAGACAATTATGTCTTCGCTAATGTCAGAGTTAGAGTAAAACACTACTGCTGTCTTGTATTCAATTCAGATTTATTTGTATAGCCCAGTATCACAACAAAAGTCGCCTCAAGGGCTTCACAAACAGTTGATCAAACATAAACACACAATCAGACAACACAAACAATAACTACACTAAACAGACCTAGGACACTCCTGTCCTTAGACCCTCCTTCTCGGTAAGGAAAAACTCCTAAAAAAACCCAGCTGCGGGAAAAAAGAAGAAACCTTATGGAGCCCAACTGAGGGAGAGATCCTCTCCCAGGACGGACAGGCAATGCGCCTAGGACTGTTAGTTCATTAGCTCATCTATAGGATCATAGATTCAGCTCTGTAAGGATTCATCCAGGGAGTGAGGTGAGGTAGGATTAGGAAGTCCATAGGATGCAGCAGGGCCTCATCCAGACAGGTGAGTGGGGCGAGATAGGTCTGGGAAATCCAGGATGCAGCAGGTGGCCTCATCCAGACAGGTGAGTGGGTTGAGGTAGATCCGGGAAATCCTTAGAGGTGAGGTTGAGGGCCCACAGGTCGGGACAGGAGCACAGATGGGGTCAGCTAAGATCCAATCATCACTGGGACATCTGCCAGCAGCCAGGCATCTGAAACAGTCCCCACTCCCCCAGAGGGGAGCGGGAGAGAGGGACAACTTGTGAATAGCAATGAACTGATTGGAGATAGAGAATATTAGATAATATTATTGACAGTGATAGAAGAGGAGCAGCAGATGAAACGAGGACAGAGGCTCAGTGCACCATACTTCCCCCAGCTTCTAGCTCCTAGAGCAGCTTAGCTTCAGCTGTGGAGTTAAAGTAATTAGTTAGATTACTCCATTACTGAAAAAAGAACGCCATCAGTAACACCGTTATAGTTTAACACCGTTAGTCCCAACACTGCTCAGGAGAAAGCTGCACATCGCAGTTAGCCAAACAACAAGCTAGCGATGGTGTTGGTTCTAATTATTGTCATGGCAGAGCGGCCCAAAGGTATGAAATACTTTGTACAGATACACGTTTAGGTAAAACTCATTCTGATGCCTCCAGTTCCACCAGTTACGTAAAACATCTTGTGTACTGAGACCCAAACAATATCATTATTTTGGTCAAATAAGCAGATAAATTAGACTGTAGGTAGACCTACATGTTCTAGAAATGTCAGTAAAATAGAAATATTATTGGAATGTTTTCAACCTTTGGGGGCTGAACTTATTTCTATTACCTCCTCCAAGGCGGAGGTTTTGTTTTTGGCAGTGTTGATTTGTATGTCTGTTTGTTTGTTAGCAACATAACGCAAAAAGTTATGGACAGATGAAATAGTGCATATTGCAATCAATGAAATAGATTTTCAGGAAATGTAATAAGTAACAACTGATTACATTTTGGGAGTGATCTGGATCACCATCTGGATCCAGGAATTTTTTAGAGGATTCTTTACTATTGGGAGATGGGGCTAATTTTGCCCGTACAGCTTTGAAATCAACAAATGTCCAGAATCACTGGCAAATAATTACAAGATGACATAATGGTAGATGTTATAATCTGACATAGTTTGACCCGGATTATGTTGATATTGTGGCTCTGGAGATCCAGAACATTCTAAATATAGGGGGTACATAATAAAAATCGGATATTGCATAGCTATGGATACCTATGGCTTGGCAGAGGTTTGTGCTCTCAGACTGCTTCTACTTTTACCTATTTTTATTAAGCTTTTATTTAGGACCCAGATATATTACTTTAGAAAACATATGAATAGGGTATTAGTTAGTCTAAACAACACAAAAAAAATTTGAATAAGTCTAGTGTAGACTAACTCCTCCTGTCTCTCCCATGTCAGTGTCTGTCCTGCTGTCCCCTGCTGCTGCCTCTCTTCACCCCCCACTTCTCAATCTTATGACCATCTATAAAGTTATGGGAAGTAAATATGTTTTTTTTAGGTTGTTTTTTAATCTTTCAGATCTTTGAAACAATCTGAAAAAGCTGCATGTTCTCGCAGATGGAGCGTTAATTAGCCGTGCGTATATTTAATCTCATTAACTGTAGTAAGACTTCAGCAGTTTGTATCTCAGTGTTTACTGGACATAGCCACATGAAACAAAAACTGTCAGGATGCTCAAAGTCTTCTCTGTCAGGATCGTTCCTCAGGTCTCTCTGCTGTACCTCTCTTCTGTACAAAGCACTCAGATGAGCGCACCCTGCTTCTCCCTTGGTGTCACAGCTTGCACCGAGGAGGGGGGAAAAAACGCTCAGTTACGGCTCTCTTTGTCATAGAGAGAGAGTTGCATCGAATTGCACTTTTACTCATTGAGCCAGTGGAATGGCCTGAGTGATGGACTGATATTTCATGTTGTGAAAGTGGGGAAGTCCAAACAGCTACTCTACTACTAAAGTGAAGGGGAACTGTCCTCACAATGAATGGTTCCGACCCCCATGCTTCTTTGGTTAAATGGAGGCGTGGAGAAGGCATGGCCTGAGGTGGCATTACAGACATACATTTACTCCAGGTGTGATTTATAAAGGGGAAACTGTATGCAGGATTTTATAGGTCTGAATATTTTGTTACTTTTGGCACCATGGTATAGTATGCCCTCTGAGGGTAGAGATTCTATATACTCTTTTATAATTGATGCGGCTGTTCCTCAGTGCCCAGCATCCCGTGTGTTGCAGTAAGAACCTACTTTAAAGAGTCTTTTAATCTCAACATTTCCATAGGTTGAAATGTAGAAGCATACGGTCAATACAAATATTTTGCAGCTCTAGATGAGGAGTGGAGGGAATGGACATGATACAATTCTCCACATGACCTGCTCTTGCTGCTCATTATGCCCCACGATGTGCAGCCAATCCCAGGCCAACTATATTTAATTGCAATATGCACTATTAACAGTCAAAGCACACGTTGCCAGTAATCTTACAAGATGTTTTGGTTGAGTTGTTAGTCACTGTAATAATTTTGTGGGATTGAGATGAATTGAACACACAGCAGCATTACAGACAGAAGGGGAATCCCTGGCAGGGGAGGCAGGCGAGCACGTGCAGCACTCTGAGAATGTTTAGATAGCTGCCTGGGTTTACACACAGTCCACACAGCAGCATACACATTGGCCATGCCTCAGCTTTGAAAACCTTTTTTCAGATTTGGATGTAAACATTCAAGCTCACAACAACATGTGGATATTAGAGCAATGTCTGAAGCAGCAACTTTGAGAGGAAGAGGACGAAAAAGAAAAAATGACAGCATACATCAGGAATTTTCCAAGTGAATGTTGTTCGGATGTGGTAGCACTAGAGAGAGAGAGAGAGAGAGCCACTCACTGAGCTGTCTTTGTTTGGCTCGTGCAGGGCCCCATGCTGCATTCCTGTATGCTCGATATAGTTTGGCAACAGCAGCAATAGGCTTTTTACTGTTGGACTGTGTACAGTTTGTGTCTTTCTCATTTTGGTCTGTACTCCAGCTTTCTCTCAAAGCTCCAGCTCTTAGTGTTGGCCTCAAGCACAATGTTAAGACTGTTCATTTTCCATTTTGCAATGTAAAAAAAAAGTCTGGGGTAAAGTTGTCTTGGAGCATGGACTGTTTCAGGTTTTTCATGCCTCTTCTTAGGCTGTTTAAACAATGCGTTCTGCTGAATATGTAGTGATTTGTTTGTGGAAAGGTCTTGCATCTAGAGGTTGACATGGGTGTTTCTATGGCCGATGCCGGTTTTTTAAATTCAGAGCAGCCAATGGCTAGCCTGGCTTGCCATACCCTCTTCCTTTCTTAGCGAAGGAAGTGGGTATGGTAACGCTCCATAAGCCAATGATTTCTCCGGCTCCCTTGGAGCCGAACCAATCAGAGCGGGGCATTAGGAGCTGCGTCACACTCTGCGCCTGAAACGTTTTTTTGGTGGAGGCTACGCAGAGGCTAATGGAGGCATAGTTTCGTAACTTGTTTTGCTTCTGTGACCAAGACATGAGAACTCTTAAAGATGTTTTGGCGTGCTTTGACTTTTGCAAAAAAAAGTTCCAGTCGTTGTGTCTCCATTGTCGGCTGTGACGAAGCAATAGACGAGAGAGCTAGCAAGAAGGCTAAAAACGAGAGATGTAACGCTGCAAGACGGGGCGATTTGCGGACTTCTGACAAAGCGGGTGAGTATTTTTACACTCCCTTCACTCCTTAAAGGTGTCCTACAGTTCTCGAGCTTCAAAACAGTCTTTATTTTATAAAAAAAAAGACCTTATATTCGCAGAGATAGGACCGCTAGAACTCCAACGAAATCTTTTATTCAGTTTACTCGGTTAGCGAAGCTCGCTCTTTACGCGGACTTGCACGAGACATTTCTCCCAATAGCTGAGTTGTAATTTTATAAAAAAATAAAAAATAAAAAAAATCTGACAACATAGGTTCAGAGGTCCTGGTTAAAGTTTGGACAGTCTTCTCTGCCCACAGTGCAGTGAGACTGCAGGCTGAAGGCTGTGTGTGTGACCTGTGCCTGCTTCCTCCACTAAAAGAGGGACACAGAATGTAAGCAGGTACAAAGCTTATGTTACACCACTGTAGTCCACCAGCCCCTATTAGTTACTAAAGCAGTCTCTGTTAAAATGTAGTTAAGGCTTATTATAAACTATGTTTTGTCTCGAGAGGTAAAATCATAAACTGCACCCATAATATCCATCTAAAATATAAATTACACCTTTGTATTTATTGTTCCTTTTTAGTGAGATTGACATATTCTTATTGTGTGTTTTGTTTTTCAGGTACACATCCATCTGGACACTGGAGTTCACCTGTACTGACAGTGTCTACATCTGCTGGTCTGGAGTTCACCTGTACTCACACTGTGGATCTGGAGACTGGAGTAATGAAAAGCACAACAACTTTCCAAAAACTATTGCAGCAGTCTATCTGAGCTGCACTTAATGTCTCTCATTTTGCATTCCATTTCAAGGTTGTAAAGAGCCTACCCCTCTACTTCTATGAGCTATCTATGAGATGTGATGTTATAGATAAACTGCACAGTATTCTTGGAGAAATACTTCAGGAAACCACACATCTGTTCAGCTCTAATACTGCTTGCACTGAAGTTGGATAATATATTCAGTTACAGAGCACATCATATTGGACGTTACATTTCTCCTGTAACACCTCCTGTATTCACATTTTAACTGCACAAGTTGTTCTTAAGATTATACCTGAGATATCTGATTACAGCCCAGCTACACCTCAAAGATTTTCTGCCACACATGCAGTACATGGATACATGGAAGAAAAAGAATCTTACATCCCAGTGCAGTTATGAGGTGAACACTAGATTGCTCTGCAATACCTGATCAGTCCTTATATAGTAGGCATATTTAAATATTTTTTAGTCACTGTTCTTGCTGTGAACCACAGTGTGACTGAGAAGTAAATGAATAATACACTTAATTGTAAAGTGACTTTAAATTATTAAAAAACTGCTGTATAAGACTAATTCATTATTATACACCTTTGATTGTGTGTGGTTGTAACTGCTTGCATGTGTCCTGTAAATAAAATCCTTTTGACTAGTTGTGATCATTTTTCATTATTTAAAAATGTTACATGGGTAAACAAGTCAATGTATGAGCAAATGAACAGCTTTTACACAGTAAATAGCAAAAAGCATTTATATGTAAATATAAACTTTTCTGTAGGTAAGATAAAGGTCACAAAGTATTTAAAGCAGCTAGAGCTACATTTAATAAAACATGTTAGAAACGTCTATTTCTCATCGATTGGCACAATTTATTTACTTTAGCTTTGGTAACTGATTTGAGTGGCACTTTAACTTTATTCTTAATAAGGCTGAAGTTTTAGACTCGTGGTAATTCATATTGTAATTAAGAATTAACGATGGTATAAGACACTCAGCAGGGCTACAGCACAACTTTACCAAAACTCGATGGCGTTCAGTGCTTAATTTTATCACCAGCTGACTGCTGAAGCTCGTTGTGTTGTAACGTTACTTAATTCCTGTGAATCTGCTTTGTCTTGTTACGACATTGATCACAGCAAAGTCGCGGTTAACACGTATACACAAACCTTACACAACGACTGTTTGAGGTGCTGCTGTCCTCGTTTAAATATCAATAGAAAAACGCTGCTAACACTTAATATTCTTGAGTTTTGATTCTAAAACCGGAAACATACAGAAACGTATGTTAGAAGTGGACAGTGAGTACAGTTAAAGATGAGGGCTTTTTTTTTTTTTTTTAGTTTTATTTTTTTTTTTTTAGGTTCTATGTCAGAGAAAAGAACAAAATCTATATTGTGGTTTTGAGCTTTTCAAGCTGAGGTAAGTAGGTAAGGTATGCTTTATTGTCCCCATCAGAAATAGTATTCTCTGCATTTGACCCATCCTTCAATGCCACTGGAGCAACCTGTCAAAAGTAGGGCCGTCACGGTGAGATAATTTCCCTTGCGGTAATTATATGTGATGCAGCACCACAGTGTGCGGTGTAAGCAGTTTAGCATAAGCTAACAATAACACCTGAAAAAAAATGACATGTCCAAACAAATTTTGAATTTTTATTTTTGAAATATAGTTAAGCCTCAGCGCTAACAAAAACCCGAGTCAGGCACGAGTGACAATGTCCTAGCAGCGCATGTAACGTGGTAGCTTTAAAAAAAAACCTTATGTGGTTTGAGACATGAGCTAAGGAGGCTAGTAGTGCTGCCCGTTGCACTGACTCTATAGAGCAATTGTGTCACACACATACCTGCAGGCGAGTTGAGAGGGCAGAGAAAAACCTCACGTAGTTATTGCGTCACCAGGTGAGTGGATCGTCATCCGGGTCTACAGGCTCCTCCTCCTCTGAGTAACACGTGAGCCTCGTCTCTGCTTGGGAAGCAGTTAGCTTCACTGAGGCAGCACAGCTCGTGCAGAAGCCTTTTCCTTTCTCACCATTAAGTCTCCGTTCTCCACTCCCAGCGTCTGAGTGTGTATGCCTTAGGCTTGGGCCATATAACGATATTACCGTATACTGGAGTATGTAAAAATCCCGACGGTATCACTTTGAATACTGTGGTTTAAATCCCTACTGAATTGTACAAGAGTTTTTTTTAAATGCCTAAAATGTGTATCAAGGTTCATGCCAATATAGTGGGGATAAGTGTAAGTCTTTGTGTAATAAAAGCATATATTTTCAAATTAACAGCAACGGCATAATATTATGGCCTGACGCACCATGCGCAGGCAGCGCCTTGTTAGAGCAGCCAACCTGTCTGAGTCTGTACCCAAAACACATCTGATCTTTGATCCTCTGCTGTGTTGTCTAAAGCATTGGCCTTAAAGCTGAATAAGTGTGCCATAAAAGCTTAGGAACGTCTTTTGCCATCACATTAAAACAATTACGCAGCACACTTAAACGCGTCATCTCGCAGTTAGTGCATGGCACTCTCTCTCCGCGATCTGTCCAACTATTCAAGCGGGACACACACGGAGGATATTGTTGGCAAAAAAAAGGCCGCGCTCTCTCAAGAAAAGAGGAATATAGCGCAGTGTGTTAACGTGAAGTGCTGTGAGGATGTAGAAAGATCCTCCAACTATGGCCATGACGCACACCTCACCCCTGGACAGGCCTACTTTTTTTTATGCACACTGAGGCACAAGAGGAAGCACGTTCTGAACAGTACTGATTCAGGTGGGTGAACCAAGTAGAATAACATTAATAAACTGCCCACATAAATGGGGATTATGAGAAAACAAAATTGTTTGAAGGTCTCCCTCAGTGTTAAGGCAGACAGCAGAAAGCCACATTATTCTGATTAAGGAGCAAAAAATTATTTTAACAAGTATTCACATGCGTTAAGTAAGTCCTCAAACTGTGGTTTACAGCATCCACAGTTTTCTTCTGTCAGAGGCCTGGACTGATAATCTGGCATACTGGGCAACGGCCCAGTGGCCTGACGGTCCACCTTTTTTTAGAGACCGGCCCAGAGTGGGCGGCCCATTGGCCCATCTTCAATATAGACAGTGGACTAAACCAATTAGCGGCCCGGCCCCACCCCTTCCCTGGCCTGCACTGACTCCCACCAGTTTCCATAGTGTTGAGCATGGAAAGATGGAGAAATCAAAGCGGAAAGGGGGTGAGGAGAGGTTGTGAGAAAAGAAGTTTAAGAATCTCGCACCAGGCGCTGCAAAATGTGCCAAAATCACAGACTTATTCACTGGAGGGGCTGCTGTAGCCCCCACGTCATCTGTGAGGGCGCAGGTTGAAGGTGAAGCCAGCAGCAGTGGACAGGGAGAGGAGCAGCCAGGGATCTTTGAAAGCTGTGGCGTAGCCGCGTGGTGGCCTAAGGTGGCCACGGCCCCTGTTGGTCAGAGCTTGGCCACCCCATCGGCCACTTCACCGGCCCCCCCTGAGTGGTCCTGTGCGACGGGCTACTAAGGTCCATAATGACGCTGGCGTGAGTGACTGACATTACGTCTTTGCACAGCTGTTGTAAAACAAACAGCTTGACATAGAGACCTGCAGGTAAATGTGAGGCGAGAGTGCTAACCACTAAGCCGATGTCAACTTCTACTTGTGTCATCACAAAAACAGGGTTTTGTTTTACGTTTATGCAGTCTTTTGAAAACAATCAAGGAGCAGTTGTCACCTCACAGCAGGGAGTCGCTCAGAGTGCTCCTGTAACTGTGTAGACTGTAAAGACGGCATACACAGTGAAAACAATGATGCAGCTGCCCCAGAGTGACTGGCCCACCATCGCAAAATAGTGATTTTATGCCTCATACGATCATATGTGGATACTGGTATTAGTAATAAATGTATAAATCCATACTGTTGCTTCAGAGTGTAATAGGACTGTCCCTTGAAGACCACAGGATATAAAAGTTTAAGTTAGTTAAAGTTTCAGCTATGGCTTCTTCTGCAGTGTGTGACTTTGTCAGCAGGGTGAACAGCATTGTTTGCTGGGATTACAGGCTTAATTGAGATTTAAACACCTATTGTTTTTTCACACCTCAAGCGTATTTGTATGGATACATAGAGATGGCATGCCTGTTTCATTTTCCTGACCAACATTGTCTTGTAAATAGCCTCTAAGGCTGGATCCCATTTCTACCCCTTAGCCCTTTTCCTTAGCCCTAGCCCTTCATTTTGCGCCTTCACGAGAGACGAAGGGCTAGTCCCAATTCTCTTTTGCAGTAAGGGCAAGGGCTAAGGCGAAGGGCTGTACCCCCTCCAAACGGAGCGTTTCCAGATGCACACTTAAAACCAAGGGGTAGGAGGAGTTTACCGTGATACGTCGTCTTTATGGGTAACATGGCAGCAACAAAGACGTATATTCTGCATTTATGACCATTTTAAGAGTTACGACGGAGTTATTTTGTATTTCGTTCACCTTGTGCTTTAAAATAATGTAGGCTACATAAAATTTGCTCACCTAATGGCAGTGCCTTACGCCTTGTTATTTTGTTGCTATTTCCTTTGTATTTATGTTGTAACTAAATAGTCTCACCATTTTGCGCTGACAGAAAGGACCCTAAACTTTATGCCAGTGTTTGTTTTATGTCGTTAGCGCCAGTAATCATGGAGATATCCGCCGTTTGTTTGTGGAAAACATCGCTTTGAAATACAGGATTTAGCGCTTTATCAGCGGGACCCGCGGTGTTTTTAAATAATATAACTGATGTTTCAGTCAAAAAACAAACACAAAAAGCTATATATGTCCCATAACCTCATTTTAATGCCACTAATTTGATGCAGAGAGAAGTAGCAGCGCACATGAGTCACGTGACGCACATGCGGCTGTATTTACAGAGACAGGTGATCTTTACCTGAGCACAGTGAGCTCCTCCTGCCCCACGCGGTGTATGGTGAAGATTAATCCCATGACAGTTTTAATTTTCAGCAGTTTGTTGCTTTCTCTGGTGTTACAGTTGTGTTTGAGCTGAAGCTCGTTCACCTACAGTTCTCCTGTTGTTTAACCACAGTTTTTGAGAACTGCTCTTTATCTGTAATGCATGGAGTCCACTAATTTTGGCAGGTATCAGCCCAGGACGATTGGACTACATTCCACAATTCCTCTGCATTTCTTGGTTTGGCCTCAGAAATAGCATTTTTAATGTCACCCCACAAGTTTTCTGTAGGGTTAAGGTCTGGGGATTTTGCTGGCCCCTCCATAATGTTAATCTGGTTGGTCCTGAGCCAAGATGCTGCTTTTTTACTGTGTGTTTTGGGTCATTGTCTTTTTGAAACACCCATTCCAATGGCATTTCCTCTTTAGCATAAGGCAACATGACCTCTTGACGTATTTGGATATATTTAAACTGATCTATGATCCCTGTGTGCCATAAATAGGCCCAACACCTTAGTATGAGAAACATCCTCATATCATGATGCTTGCTCCACCAGGCTTTACTGTCTTCACATTGTCCTGGGGCTGGAACTCAGTGTTTGGGAGTTGTCTGACAAACTGTCTCTTTAGACCAGTCTGTGTGTTCTTTAACCTCTTCAGCAGATTTTTTATTTATTTATTTTTTTAACAATAGGGCTTTGCAGGGGCTTCATGCTGAAACCTTGGCGTCTTCTAATTGTCACAGTACTCAAAGGTATTTTTAGATCTTCTTTAATCTTCCTGGAGCTGATCATTGGCTGAGCCTTTGCCATCTTGGCCATTCTTCAGTCCATTCGAATGATGATTTTTTGTTTTCTTCCATATCTTTCAGGGTTTGGTTGCCATTTTAGAGCATTTGAGATCATTTTAGCTGAGCATCATTTTCTGCACTACTTCATAGGGTTTCAAAATTCCAGGAATTTTCAAAGTTGGAAATTTTCCATGGGAATAAATTGGCAACTTACACAATTCAAAGCTGTCCCATGACAGGGCAATATACTATAGCATAAAAACTAGGGCTGGGAATTGATTAAAAAAAAGTAAGTAATTAATTGCAAATCTGAAAAAAATTAATCGCGATTAATCACTACCAGTTATTAATCGTGATTAATCGTATTATGAACTCACGTACAAACACAAAATTGTAAATTTAGAACATTTATTTTGAATTATCCTTCACATACTTTACTGTAAACTTGTGCAATGCAAACAAAACTTGCAAAGAAAATAAATGAATAGTCTCTTTGAGACCTGTAACTCAGACAAAATTTGCCTAAATAAGGTACAACCAACAAATACACAAAACTTACCTAAAAAAGCATGTGTCATCTCTTTTAGAACTTTAACAAAAATAAGTTTAACTTCTTCAATTAATAACAATTGTTGTGGTTCACAGCAGTGTAAATACTATGAACTGTGTTACTCCAGTGGTAATTGAACTCATCCTTGCATAGACTGCACATAACTTTTCTTTTGTCTATATTGCTGTCTGGTGATGATTTGAAGCAGAATTGTCCATTTAGCAATGTGTCTTTTTGGTCACTCATGTTGCTTTAGCTCGTTCACTTGTTGCATTAGGCTCGTTCCAAATGAACTGTGCCTCGCCTGGATTGTGAACGAGAGTGCACGGCCGCAATGAGAAGGAGGGGAAATACACCTGTACTGAAGTCGGACAGTTTGTGGCTCAGATCACGCACCATCAGCCTGAAATCCACCTCTCGCGTGTGTTGGTTTATCTAGGTCAAAACTGTAACTTTAGTCTGTATTTTTAAAAAAGAGGTCGGGGAAGAAGGAGAGGAGGGCAGTGAAGTGTCGTGTGTTACGTTTCTGATCAGCACTAAACTCAGATCCAATCACCTGTCTGTTCACCGCTGACAGGTGTGCGTTTTCCCATCATGCACTGAGCCGTGCAGCCTCCGCAGTTGCTCCTGATGAACTGCGACGGCTCAGACGCTGGTCTCGTTTGGATCTCACGGTGACCGTCGCACTTGTGGCATCAGAGCAAGTCGGGAACAAGTCGGACACAAATCTATCCAAATCACTGATCGAAACTGCTCAAGTCTGGCTCATCTCGAACGCGCCTGATGGATGGAAACGGAAATGTGTCATCTTCTATGCTCATGCGGTGCATTTCTGCCCCGCTGGAAGACCCTGTGGCGTGTTACTGCCTCTGTCAGTGTCATTGTAATATTTTTGTTGTGATCAAATTAATCGATGCAGTCAATTGAAATTAACGCGATTAAATCAATAAATTAATGCACTGCGTTAACGCGATAATTTTCCCAGCCCTAATAAAAACACAAACACACTTCAATATCTGTGTTATTCCTCAGTCACATGTACATGTGGTACATGTAGTAACCTGCTCTGCATACACTTCTATGCACTCTGCATCCCCCTATCACATGCACAGCTGATCTCCACAACACTACCAAAGACTAGGGCTGCGCGATTATGGAAAAAAATAATAATCACGATTAATTTAGACATAATTGAAATCACAATTATTTGAACGATTATTCGATTTATTATTAACTTAACAAAACAATGTAAAATATATTTTTTGCACACAGGGTTTCCGTGGGGTCTTAAAAAGTCTGAATTTAAGGCCTTAAAAAGTCTTAAATTTGCAGTACTAGGTATTAAATATGTTTAAGCAGCTTAAATTTTATCATGTCAGCGCGGACTTGTTCATTTTTTGCTGTTATCGGGTACACATGTTTTAAACGCCTCAACTCATGACTGCTCTCAGCAGCTCACAGCCCTGTCTCTCAGAGAAATTTTCCCCTGCGCATGCATATTTATAACCCAGGCACTGGAGCGGTGTGCAGCCTAGTGTGAAGCGTCTGGGATGGGAATCAGCACCTCCAAGTCTGAGGCCATGGTTCTCGACCGGAAAAGGGTGGCTTGCCCTCTCCAGGTCGGAGGAGAGCTTCCTGCCTCAAGTGGAGGAGTTTAAGTATCTCGGGGTCTTGTTCACGAGTGAGGGAAGGATGGAGCGTGAGATTGACAGATGGATCAGTGCAGGGTCTGCAGTAATGCGGTCGTTGTATCGGTCTGTTGTGGTGAAGAAGGAGCTGAGCCGAAAGGCGAAGCTCTTGATTTACCGGTTGATCTACGTTCCTACTCTCACCTATGGTCATGAGCTTTGGGTCATGACCTGAAAGGACAAGATCCCGGATACAAGCGGCCGAAATGAGTTTCTTCCGCAGGGTGGCTGGGCGCTCCCTTAGAGATAGGGTGAGGAGCTCGGTTACCCGGGAGGAGCTCAGAGTAGAGCCGCTGCTCCTCCACATCAAGAGGAGCCAGCTGGAGTGGCTTGGGCATCTGTTCCGGATGCCTCCGGGACGCCTCCCTGGGGAGGTGTTCCGGGCATGTCCCACCAGGAGGAGGTCCCGGGGAAGACCTAGGACACGCTGGAGGGACTATGTCTCTCAGCTGGCCTGGGAACGCCTTGGGGTTCCTCCAGAGGAGCTGGAGGAAGTATCTGGGGAGAGGGATGTCTGGGTCTCCCTGCTTAGACTGCTGCCTCCGCGACCCGGCCCGGATAAAGCAGCAGAAGAAGATGGATGGATAAATGTTGTTTTGTAACACTGATGGTTATAGAAGATGAATTAAAATACCACAAGTATCGGAAAAAAGGATCATTCAGGTACTGGTATCGAAAACCAGGTATTGTTTAAGTACTGGTATTAGAAAAACGTGATCATTACCCAGCCCTAGGTGCCACACTTTAGATAAGAATTGAGAGAGGACACTGGCAATTCACCCTATTCTTTCTATTCACTATTCTATTAGTGAGTAAGCTGCTTTGTTTTTGAGTCGGATACCATTCACTAAAACACGGCAAACTTATAAACGCCTTCTTGAGACTTGTTGAACTTTTGATGCCAATGTAATATCTATGTGCCAGTGACTTTTCTTACAGAATGTAGCCTCAACATCCAAAATATGGTGGGAATCGCCACCAATGGGGCAAGTGTAATTATCGGAAAAAAGCAGTTACATTTACAGCTCAAACAGTGTGTTTGCCACTCACTTAATATTGTTGCCAACAAAGCAATGCAGCATCTTTCAAGCAGTCTTGAATATATGATAAGAGAAACGTATAACTGGTGTTCTCATTCATCCAAGCGCCAGAGTGACTACGGGACATCTACAAGACATTAAATAAGAGAGAATTGATTTCTCCCAGCACTACTCAATGGTTAGTGGTAGCCAACTGCACTGATTACATAATAAAGCAGCACGGTGCACTATAGTTACACCTCAGTTCAGTGTCAAAAGCAACTGCTTCTCAGCACAGATTTTGAATAAAATGTATAGCGACAAATCCAATACTCCAGTCATTCCCAATGCATTGGTCACGACCCCCCAGTAGGGGTTGCCAAAGCTTGGGTTGTAAAGACCTCCTAATAACAAGGTCCAAAAACACAAACATGTTTATTTAATTCCATTCATTTTTCATCAAACTCGTTTGTGAATTCATCCAGTAGTTTTTTGTTAAGTGTTTTGGGTCATTGGAGGACATTTAGGCATCAGAAGTTTGGAAAAAATGACTCTTAATTTTTTTTTTTTTTATCATGTATTTAAGAAAATAGTGTAATAAACTGTCAATTACAATGATTCGTTCAGCTCAAGCATCAACGGTATACTTTTTATAAGATGTTTTATTTCTTGTGTGCTGTGCTTAGTGCAACCCTGTTACCAAAAATCAGGAACCTTTAAAAAGGATTTATATAGATAAATGTTAAATAAATCCTTTACCAATAAGTAAAAAGGTCACATTTACATTGAATAATCACTTCATTTCAGAAAGGTATTGAACTATTATTTTTACAAAAATGTTATTGTAACAGGGTTGATAACGGTAACGGTTGAACAGACATTACTTTGTATGGTAGCGTCTCTGCTTTCAGCAGCGCTTGGTGGTGTGCAAGAAATCTGTAGAAATCAATTAAAAATGTAAAATGTTGATTGTAAATACATTCCATTAAAAAAAAAAGTTAATGAGTTCATGTTTAGTAATTAATCTCATCCAGGTAGTTACTGTACAATTAACATATACCTGATGGCAACAAATGAATAAAAAATTGCCATTTATGTTTTGGAAAATATAATAATATATCACAAACAGTAACTTATACATACACATTTCATTTTACTCAGTCAGTGAATTGTCAGTACTTGATTTACTGAAGAAAATGCAACCCTGTTACTGAAGTGCAACCCTGTTACTGAAGTGCAACCCTGTTACTCTGATTACAGTAACAGGGTTGAAAGTAACAGGGTTGCAAATCAACACTGTTTTTAACTTTTTTTCAGGAACAGAGGTTAGCTGTGGAATGAAATGTTACTGTTAATGTTAAGGATAGACTTGGTTATAATAAATAAAGAAAACTTTTGCAGTTTTGCAGCAGTTTGTCTTATTCTGATAATAAAGGTAACAGGGTTGCATTGGTTAGAGTGACGCACACAGTCAGCTCTGATAAAACTGGAAAAATATTTAAAACAGAAGAGAGGACTTACATTTGGTCTACCCATGGTGTTAACATGTGGCCTAATGATGTCATTTTTTCTCTGTGATGTGACCCACTGTCGGGCTAAAAAGGTTTTGGTAACAGGGTTGCACACATGTTGAGGGACACAACTTAAATTCATCAATACTTTTGTTTAAATTATGTTGATAATTAAATAAACTGTATCAATAGTTACAAGAAACGCATATCAAACCAATACTAAAAAAGAAATTGTATTTAAAACTTTAAAAGTTTGTAATTAAGAAAAGAGGACAAGTGGAAATGCCATTTTAAGGGGTACTTGAAATCTTTTTAGTGTTTTGGTTAATATTTTAAACCACATTTTTCTACAACCTAACTTACATTTTTGGTCAAAACAAGTATAATTTGCAAAATAAGTGCTTGTTTAAGGGTTTGGTGCATGGATTGATTATTTTTTTAAGGGGGGACAGTAAATGTCCTCCAATTCTGGAATGACCCTTTTATCAGATTTTGAAGCTCAATGTAACGCTCCAACACTTTTCCACGGGACAACCAGCGCACCTCAGTATGTAGGAATGTCTGATGCATATCATCCTCACATAGTTGCGCAAAGTTTTGTTTGCTGAGTGGACGCGCTTTAATAAAGTATCATTTGTACCACAGTTTTTAAGATCTCATTCAGTTCACAGAGATGTTTGCTGGCCAGGGCCTGTCTGTTTATCATGCAGTGAAACACCAGCAGTGGGGCGCTTTCTCTTTCAAACGACTGTTAAAGTCTTTATTTTTCCCCATCATAGACACTACTCCATCAGTACAGTACACAACTTAATTATTATTAAGTTATAGGAAAGACTGTGTGTTGTGAACTATGTGTCGACGACAGAGAAAATGTCTTTTCCCTGTGTTGTGGTTGTGAGATTAACAGACGTAAGAATGTCCTGTTTGAGTGCAGCATTGTACTGTACGTATACAATCAGAATTGCCTCCTCTGCGACTGTGGTGGTTTCATCCAGCTGGATTGTGAACAAGCCAGTTTTGAGTTTTTCTATCTGTGTGTTTGCAATATTTCCAGACCTGGCAAAACTTTCCTTGATGTTTTGTGGTCTGTTTGTAAGCACCATCTCTTTTTTTCTACAAAAATACTCCATCGATTTACCCATTGTCATGTTGTCACGATGTACACATTTTCATGTTTTTGGACCTCTTTATTAGGAGGTTTTTGCAACCCACCGTGGAGCCCTGGCGACCCATGCGTTGGGAATGACTGTTTTGAGGAATTATGACTGAGTGCAACATTGGGACATTGTTATGATGGATGATACAAGAAATCAGATGGGGCTAACGCTACTGTGCAGCCTCATGTACATGTGCTTTTGCCTCTGCCGAAATGGATTGATGTCTTCAACGTTAAAACAATTCTGGTTGTTGTTGGAGAGATTTGATTCATGATTGTTATAGCCCCCAGAAGTGGGCCACCTGACTGTAGTACATTCTGTTTAGATCTAAATGTATTTTCTTATTTGAATGTCTGTTGTATTTGTACTTGATTTTTGCTTGCTTTATTTGTGTCAGATGAATTTCAGATCTTGGGTCTGACAGAATATTATCTATCTAACCATAACCCCATCTATGGTTCAGATGTTGCTGGTCAGGCAGACCTGAAGGTCCAGCTCAGCGGCCCTGGAAAACCATTTCTTCCCTGAGTGTCAGTGGGTGGAGTGAGGGGGTGGGCTGAGCTGGGGAGGGAAGTGGAATGCTTTCAGCAGAAAGGAATTCATAGAATGTCCTTTAATCTGGATTCAGCCGCAGCTCACTCTGTTCAGCTCATCTGTTCTACTTCCAGCAATAATGCAAGCAGGAGAGAACCAAGGGGCTGTTGAGGTGACATTGTATTTTCCTGAAAACAGCCTTATTCTATTGTGTATTGGTCATTATTCTATTGCGCATTGGTCTTTCATGCACACAACAGCAGAGTTTGTCTCAGGAAAATGCAAACTTTTGAAAACAGGAGCAGTGTTTTTGTCTCGCAGAGTGACTGCAGCAACAATTGCAAATTTGTTTTCATGTTTGTATAGTTTATACAAGTTCTTTATTGAGTTGTTATACTGCTGTAGCGGTAGGCATGGATGTATTCTAGAACTGGATAATGAATGACGTCACGATCGCCGTTGTTGTCAATAGCCGTGCCCAAAAAGTTTTTTACTTCCACATTACTTGAGCAAACGCGGTGTTGGTCCATGTACCACGTGATTGGCTCTGACCAATGAGTGTGATGGACGGCTATAGCGGTGACATCACAAACCATAAAAAGTAATTTTTTAGCCAACTTAAAGATTTCAAAGAGGGAAATTGTCCACGGTGTGAAAATAGATAATAACTATAAAATCTGACCATTTTCTCATCTGTAGGTGTCCTGTCAGCCGAGCACCAGGCGTTTCTTTTTACATTGCGCTCTGTGGGAAAAATCCTTTCTGGACCGCATGGGATTTTTTGCTGCAGTTCCATAGAGTGGCCACTAGTAAAATTGGCATCAGCAGAGAGGGGGCGGTACCCTATCCAGGTCTTATTTTACAGCCATGATTCCAGATTGATAACAAACTGTACTGTACTGACAAACTGTAGGCTTTAATTAGCTCCTTTAATTAGCTCATTAGCTTTCCTGTAGCTTAATGCTAACAGCATGGTACTTTTTGATTGACTGTCAGCGTTAACATAGATAGTGTTCCATCTAGGGATGTTGTTGCATCACGATGTCCTCACCCTCGCTCAGAATGCTTCTGATGCCTTATTAAAGTATTTAAGGTTTAAGGTTCTAGCCAGGGCTTAATTTGTAAATCAAACGATGCCTGAACAAAAATTGCGCTTTAACACTGGAGTCCACAAGGCCAACACTGTTCCCGGAACGTACACACAACACAATGCTCAGGCGTATACACATGCCAAAATACCAAGCAACTGCTCATTTATACTGAGTTTTAAATTATATTTTAACATATTTGTTAACATTATTATACATTATAGTGTTTCACTTCAGTGTAATGTGTCAGTGTACGTTTGTGTGATTGCTCAGCTGATCGAGAAATCAGCTGCTACGCATAATTACTGCGCTTTCGTAGACTTGCTCTGTCATAGATCTATGGGCCACCAGTCTGAAGCAAGAACACAGACTCATGCAGCTATGGCTCTGTATAAACAAAGTCTAGACTAGGAAAGGGAGCACACGGCAGCAGTGAGCTTTCAGCTTAATCATGTCTCTCCTTTTGCTTTCGCTTCCTTTTAGTGACTGCCGTGGAGCACGCAGTCTTCTCTGAGTAATGGCGTTTCACGGCTCCAGGCTCTGTGAGCCTCAGCGCGTTAGCTTCGAGCTTACAGATGCACTTGAACAAACAAAAAAGAACAAACTGCTGTGGATCTATGTCCTGTGTGCACAGGGAATATAATGGGGGAATAAAAAGTGCACATCGAGGGCGTGTGGCGTAAGGTTTCTCTGCGTAACTATGGCTCTGTAACAGTGACACTGGCGTTTAACTGGCGCTGGGTCTCATCCTGTGACCAACAATCAGCGCGTTAGCTCTAGCTTTCATGTGCATTTGAGTAAAAGAACAAACTGACGTGGCACTGCCGTGTCCCGTGCACTCTCGGGCACAGTGGGGAAATAACACGGCACATCCTAAGCACATCAAGTAGGTCCCCTCCACGTAACCAAAGTCAGGACAAACCTCAACAGATTTACTGTCTTCTGGCTGAGAGCAAACAAATCACTTTTGACTTAAAGAGCAGCAGTCAGCTGTAGCTCCACTTGAGTTTGTAAAAACACACAGCCTACTATGGCTCTGTGCAGCTCTGTGGATGCAGCAGGGATTGGGCGGGGTCGGGGCACATCTCAAGGTACGCACAGTGCGTACTGCTGTACACCTGCAGACACCACTGGTGTTAACAGTGGTGAATAGATCTTTCAGTTTGACGTGAAGGTCTTTTCCACTGGATTCCCTGTACACTCTCTAGACACGAATTACAGCGGGAACAGTTTATGTTGAAGCGCTCACACAGAAATGAAACATGGCTTTTTTGTTTAAAACATATGCATTTCTGTGTAATTACACCTCCGACCTTCAACACAGGTTTAGGAGGTCAAAAGAGTCAAATGTAGACAACACTTTGTTCTGAGTTGTGTCTGAGTTACCGGATCCAAGCAAACAGTTGCCGGATCGGACTGCATCAAAATAAGGGAGTTTCTGGATCCTGTTCTGGCAAGACCCGGCTCAAATTAAGCCCTGGTTCTAACGTTTTGAACAGTTTCTGTTCTGGTTTTGCTCAGAGTTCACCCGTATATGTAGCTCATAACGGAGCGGTTGAAACAGCCCTATTCCAAGAGAGGACAAGCTGTGGCGAGTGTTTCTAGCTAGGGTATACAGTATTAGTAGCTGCTGTTTCCAGTTTGGGGCAGTACGGCTCTCGTTTTGAAAGTCTTAACAGTTTATAGTTTAGACTGGATTAAGCACCAGTTAAAGTCAGGGTGTTATATGGTCAGTTGTTAAAACATGTTAAAGTGGAGCAGAGAAGTGAATGTAATGCACAGAAAGTGGGATTAAACCTGAAGTAGTCACCTGTTTACCAAAGCTAACACAGCTTCAGCTCCGGCCTCATACCCACACACACACCAGCCTCATACAGACACACACACCAGCCTCATACACACACACCAGCCTCATACAGACACACACACCAGCCTCATACAGACACACACACCAGCTTCATACAGACACACACACCAGCCTCATACAGACACACACACCAGCTTCATACAGACACACACACCAGCCTCATACAGACACACACACCAGCCTCATACAGACACACACACCAGCCTCATACAGACACACACCAGGATTTACTCTCATTGTTTTGTTAAATACTGCTGTCAGCTTCAAACACGTCTCTGTCTCATAATAACATAACTTTTGTTGCCCTTGTGTGACATCAGTGTTTCTGTAACAGACACTGGCCTCCTGGATCCAGGGTAGTTGAGACACGAGCAGGTTTTGGGGCTACCAGTTCTAAGGCGTCCTGTACTGACATGTCCTGTACCATTCACCCTAGTGGAAAAGCGCCATAAAGAGTTATTCTACATAGCACCATGCATCCCAGCTATGCACATTGCTTTCTACAAATCTACTTGCAAGTGTTTTCTAATAAGCCTGGATTTCCCTGGCCACATCTCTCTCTGCCTGCTTATGTTGGTACTTTTTCATGTGTTGAAAAGTAGTTTTGGGTGGCGTGTCTTTTGTTCATGTTTTTATACATGTTGAATGAAGACAGTGGCACAGTAGAGTTTAGTTTCTGGTGAAAAGACAGATTAAACTGATGCTTCTCAGTTTGCTAGCCTCAACTTCCTCCTGATTTCCACTAAAGCAGGAAGCAGGACATGACAAAATCTCACCATCTGCAAATGCAAACATTGCTCTCTGAATAGATGGCGTTTAAGTTTATAAAGCATGACTGTTCTTTTTGTGCTAGTAGATGAATATGTTGATGTTTTATTTTTATATCTGGGTTTTGTGACTTTATTGTTGAATAATTTTACAGTTTACATTTGTATGAAAAAGACTGAGTTGACTAATCAAATGTGACGCTCAGTGCGATGGGACAACCCCTTGTAGGAATTGGGAAGTACCTCTGTCATTGATTTTATGTGGCTTTTTTTTTGTCATTGGTTGTGTGTTATGTCACATAAAGGTTCTGTTTCTGTTAAGGAGAGCTAAAAAAGAAATGGCTTTCCTGCTTTCATACTTGAGTTTTTGTCTGTGCACACTGAGCACAGAGCCTTACACCTTTATTTAAGTGAATGGGGTGGGAATCTTTAGGAAATCTCACCATTCTATTCATTTATCAATGCTTATTTGGTTCATGTCAGCTTTTATTAACTGATGTTTAAGTCAATGAATTGCTCAAAACCAGACTATTTTGGGGCACACTGTATATTTTTTAATTATATAGTGTATATTTAAATTTTGTTAGTGAATATTTAAAAAGCGAGTGAAAGGAGGCATTTTTGTTCAAATAAAACCCTCTGTAGTTAACGGGAGGAGTTTTAAGGTTTCATCAACATCGGAGAAGGCCGGTATACTAATGGCTCATAGGTCATCCAGCTTCTGTGGGGCATACAAGGCACTACTCTCTCCTCAGAACAGATAAAGTCCTCAGGATGAGGGATGACACTTCACCAAAAGAACAAAACTTGTTCAGATGCCTTTCTTGTTGAACCTTTTTACTGCATTTTGAAATTTTATTTTAAAATAAATGTTTTAGAAATGATTTTCAGTGTTCAAATAAATGCAACATTAATTTAATCTAATCAACTAAGGATGCAGCAAACTTTTTAAAAAAAAATCTTGTTTAGTACATTAAAATTAATGTGGCATAATGTGGTGGACTAAAACTATTGGTTAAAACTTGAAATGTTTAATTGTGCATGTTGTGGTGATTTAAATTCAAATTTAAACAATAGTGTTTGGGGATAACATTCTTTATAAATGGTTAATATCATGTATGTATGTATACTGTATGTTTAAGTGATTAATTAAATAAGATAATTCATATTTTGATAATGGCTATTAATAGACTGTTTTAGTTGTTGCAGCCGTATTATCAACACACAGCCCGGCCTGCCGGACAAATCTTTTCCTGTTCTCTACAAAGATGTTAGTCTGGTATCCCTTCAGTAACTTAGTTTCTGTGGTGGAACAATAACGGGCGACATAACCAGAGAAATGAAGGGCAGGATGTAAAAAACCACCACTAACCCAAACATTCTTGCTGTTTTTTTTTTTTTGTTTGCTTGTTTGTTTTTTATAAAACACCAGAATTTATAGTTTTATGAGCAGCTTTGTACTTATTTCTGAACGGGGACAACAGCAAAAGCCAGTTGTAGAAAGAGTTGTGGAAAAAGTCATGTTTTTTTCAATGTGTTTGTTATTGTTGTTAAAATTGACTGGACAATAACGCGGATTCAGCAGAAACAACAGGTGATGAAGAAAAGCACTAAACACCTTTAATCAGGTCAGAGAAGTTATTAAATTAGCTTGCTAGCTATTGGTATCTTGGTTATTGCTTCCGCTTTCATAAGACGCACTGCAGATAAATGGCTGTGAAAGGCCAGTTCCAAATCAAACCGGAGTGGAATGTTTCCCTCCAAGAGAGGAACCAGACTGTCCTGCTTATGAAAAGCAAGTAGGAGAGCCTGGCTCACCATGCTAGCCAACACACACTGCTGTAAAAGTGAAGCATGTGGTGCATGAAAACTGAAGCAGTTTGAAGTTGTAGACGAGAGCCTAACGTCTGTGTGTGCTGCAGGTGGTGACTCTGTGGTACCGCGCCCCCGAGGTCCTGCTCCAGTCCAGTTATGCCACTCCAGTCGACCTGTGGAGTGTTGGCTGTATTTTCGCCGAGATGTTCAGGAGAAGGTAATGCACTCACAAAGCCAGATTATAAACCTCACTCACAGGCAGCTTTTGAAAATCACCGTCCACCTCACTTCTACAGTCCAACATTTAAAATAATGTATACACACACTTTTGGACAATGTTTAAAACTTAAATTAAAACAGAATAAAATGGTTTGCATATTTTATTAAAACATTTTATTCACTGTATAGACCATAAACAAAATAGGTATTCTGACATTTCATAAAAATGTTTTGCTCAATTTTACAGTCATGACGGCAACACAGGAGATGACTGTGTATAAAGGAGCATTTAGAAACGCAGAGTCTATAATGAATATTTGATTGGATGCGGCCGAGGATTCAGTATTTGACACATGATACTCTGCTTAGGACCTGAGGAAGCTCTGTGGCTCTACTGAGCAAGTTGATATGTTGATAAATGTCTGTGAATTTTGTTGAAAAAGAGAATGGTAAAATGAGTGGACCGTTGATCCCACCACGAGCAGTAGTGGCAGGGGCAGGGCCTGTAGTTTGGGTGGAAGGCTGTTGCCTGCCTGTCTGCCTCAGATGACACCTGGCACTCACTCAAGGACCTTCCACAATCACACTGGGGTTACTTATCAAAGCGCTCCAGTTCTGAAGGCTGCAGGCTGTGGTCGCACCATGGAAAGAAGATTCTGCTTTAACATAGGTGTCTGTCAGTTTGTGGTCTAACGACATTCACACTCTGCATAGATGAGCTAATGACAGCTCTTTTTGCTGAAAACATTTTTAAAAAACGTGTGCAGCAAAAATATATTAGACTGTAATTATTTACAATGGTCTGAAATATTTGTGCGAAAACTGCTGAACAAAGAAGACTTGTCCTTATGACTGGGCAGGGCATCATTCATGCCACTCTCTAAACAGGCCTGGTTTACAGTACTATTACCTGAACAATACTTTTAATGCTCTTTCAATTCATCTTCTAAAATCATACATGTAACAAAAAAAGTGTGTGGTGGACATTGTAGAGAGGAAGTCGTTTAAGACGTCTTATGGTACACAAATCTGGCGTCTCATTCGCCACTAGTTGGGCGCTTGAACATTTTGAATTCACTTGCTTCATTCACGCCAACAATTCACCATTTTTGTGTGTGAAATTAGTGCAAAAAGGGCGAATTGTTCGCTTCATTCATGTCAAATGAGGGGCATGGCCGCTAGGGCTACTCCCACCTGAGCCTTGCTCAGTTTGCTCACCTGTTGTCCCGTGTGGCTGCGAGGACTTCTCTCCCCAGGACACTACTTCTGTACAGCAGCATTAACCCCAGAGACAGAGCTCTCGTACATTAGCTCTCTCTAGTTGTGAAAGTGGGCTATAGTCTGTACGCAGGCTCTGCATTTTTTTTTTGTAGTTTTAGAGAGTGCAATAACTGCTAATATAACAAGCACATCTCAGTATATTATATTTAATTAAAATAACCATTGTGTTTATTTGTGTTTTCTTGTTCAGAGTGAGCCTCTGATTATATGTGTGTAATGTGATACGAGCCTGAGACACAGCACTGGCCTTAACAGCCATTTATCTTTACTGCTTTCTATCAGGGCTGTTTTGGAAATAGATCCTTTTGGTTCCTGTGTTTATAAAAGTAGAAGAGCTGTTGTAGACCTTAGCTTATAGTTGCGGGTTCACGCTGACAGCCTCGATGATTGTTTTGTTGGATCTCTGCTGCATTGATCTCCTCCTGTTATGTCATACATAACCACGTCACTTCTACAACAGGTCCCTGACGCGCCACCGATATTCGCCAAAGTTCAAATTTTTCAACTTCAGCGAACAGAAGATTAGACACCAATTTGTGTTGGTCGCTTAATTCGTGAATACACTTCTTTGCCTTTTTGGGGACTCATGTGCCAGACGCTCTATTTATGTCATTCGCAGTGGGTAAAGAGGAGCTTCTCAACAGTGACAGAGGGCAGCGCATCACGTGAGAGGTTCAGGAACAAGAGACTTTTATATATTTTAAAAAATCCAGACATACACATTTCTTGACAAGGTAGTCCATCAGTACTAGGCTTGTCTACAGTGGCATAACTTGGTAATCTGGGGCCCCAGGGCAATTATTCTGCTTAGGACACCTAAACGGGTAAGAGCGGCACTGGCCGTGTGGCAGCATTTCGGTTTTCTGTTGGAAAAAAAAAAAAAAAAAAGTTTCTGGTAAAACCATTAGCAGTATTTGCATTTTTTTACTGCATATAATAGACCCTGTGCGTGACAAAATGCTAACTTCCAGGTTTCTTACGGAAGTAGGGTCAGTTGTTTACGGTTGCTAGTTCGCTGTCTGAGAATGTGGATTCTATAAGAAAAAGCAGTGTAATCTTGGCCAAAAATGTTTCTAAATTTCAAAGAGCTGAATGCAGGGGTAACTGTCGCTGCTGTGTACCTCTGTGTACAGGTTCTGCGAAATGTAACAGGCGCTGCAGTTTAACTGGCCACCTTCTTTCACCTGTTGAATACAACAGCAATAACCCTATCAGCTGTTGAATCATGCATACATACTGCTATTTAACTGTTACATTAATTCATCAATGTTCATACCACTATAACACCATTAACAGCTGCTGCACAATCAACCAGCGGCCATAAACCACTGCGATGTCACCAATAGCGAGCCATCTGCCACTCTGCTGAGAGACATGCCACCCACTGGCCACTGACAGGTCGACAGGAGCAGGCGTTCCCGGACCGGCATGTCAGTGGCATGCTGATCGGCCACTTTTCGATTTCGGCCCTGCTGAAAATGTGTGTAGCAATAGTTAGCAACGATTAGCGGTGCTGCTACATCTGACCAAACCAAATTAATTTTAATTCTGAATGGGACAAACCCAGTTTGCTTCGTCTCACCTGTCATTGTTAAATGTTTCCAACATGTCAGTCTCCCTGTGGACCCCAGCTGTTTGTTTGTGCACTCATTCAGAGATAAAGATAAATTATAAATACAATAATAGTCATGAAATTAAATTCTGATTTAATCAGCAAGTTCAATAAGTTGGCATTAGTTAGCATTAGTCGTTTGTGTTACGGTGTAGTATGGAGGACCGTGAGCGCCACACGAAAAGGAATAATGCTTTTATTAAGAGTTTTTAAAAGCGCCTTTAATAAAGGGATTACTAAATGCTTTTATTAAGAGTTTTTAAAAGTTTATCTAATAGAGAGATTACTAAATACTTTTATTAAAAGAGTTTTTAAAAGAGCATTTAATAAATTGATTACTAAATGGTCTTAAGAGTGTTTAAAAGAGCATTTAATAATTGGATTACTAAATGCTTTTATTAAGAGTTTTTAAAAGAGCCTTTAATAAACGGATTACTAAATGGTTTTATTAAATGAGTTTTTAAAAGAAGATTTAATAAATGGATTACTAAATGGTTTAATAAGAAGGATTAATAGCGTTATTCATTAATCCATTTAGGAAACTGATTTCTAAATGTATTTACAAAACCTTTTTGGAAAAGCATTTGCAAAACGTATTAGCTTCTCCGATTAGCTTCTCCTTTTAGCTTTTCCGTGGCGTTCCTGGTCCTCCTGGCTAAAGTTAAATAAAATAAAAAGGAAAGCGATGTAATGAGCTCTGTGATTGGTCAGAGCTACTCGCGCTCTGATTGGCCAGAAAACAGGGGTTATCCGCTAACTACTTCCGCATTCGGCTAAACAATCCACTTCCGGTCACAGCTTGTAAGCGAGCAGCCGGACAAGGGCAGCTTCAAAAAACATATTTATGTCTTACACATCGCAAAATAAAATCACCAGACTAACGCAGCATTGGACTAACGCAGTTTTATCCTTCAAACAAGGGTTTTAGCATTTGTGTGTTAAATATTTCACTAATCGCTGAGCACAGAGGCGGGATATTGTTGTGTCAGTTAGCTAAAGCCGTCACCCGGCGCACTTTATTTCAGCGGATATAAAGCACACAGCAAATTAAATTACGTGATACACAATCACAAACAACACAACCGCCCCTTTTAGCACAGTCTTAATTTATTATACACCTATTAAGGCACTTTGACGTATTTATTAATTTCTACACTCCGATGCTACAACCGTTGTTTTGAAGCCACTTTCACAGCTCTTCTGTGGAACTTTCAGATGTTTTTGTGCACACTGTGGCTGTTTTTGGTCGCATACTTTAGTAAAATGTTCCTGTGTGCTTTATATCCGCTGAAATAAAGTGCGCCAGGTGACGGCTTTAGTTATTTGACACCACAATATCCCGCATCTGCGCTCAGCGTACAAATGCTAAAACCCTTGTTTGAAGGATAAAACTTAGTTAGTCCATTGCAGCGTTAGTTTGGTGATTTTATTTTGCGATGTGTAAGACATAAACATGTTTTATGAAGCTGCCCTTGTCCGGCTGCTTGCTTACAAGCTGTGACCGGAAGTGGATCATTCCGCATAACCACTGTCACCGGGCTGGCTAAGGATGACGAGCAAATTGTCTGGCCAATCAGAGCACGAGTAGCTCTGACCAATCACAGAGCTCGTTACATCACTTTTCTTTTTCTTTTATTTAACTTTAGCCAGGAGGACCAGGAACGCCACAGAAAAGCTAAAAGGAGAAGCTAATCGGAGAAGCTAATATGTTTTGCAAATGCTTTTCCGAAAAGGTTTTGTAAATACATTTAGAAATCAGTTTCCTAAATGGATTAATGAATAACGCTATTAATCCTTCTTTTATTAAAAGCATTTAGTAATCCATTTATTAAAGGCTCTTTTAAAAACTCTTTTAATAAAAGCATTATTCCTTTTCGCATGGCACTCACGGTCCTCCATAGTGTAGGCTATGTTTTTGTGACTTAGCTACAAAATTATACACATACTGGGAAATGTAAAATGTGAAGCCTTGTTCGTGTTTGCTCTGGGAAGCGGGTGAAAAAGAATTGAAAGTGCTTGACTGAGATGTTGAAAAATGTTGAAAAATGCAGGTTGCTCCTGGTTCTGTCCATTTTGACAGCATTGTAACGGGTACCGAAAACAATTTTACTTACTCGAGTTTTACAACTAGCATATGCTAACGTGCACAGGGTCTATTCATAACAATGAAGTTATTGCTATCAAAATTCATCAAAAATGTTTTGGATTGTAATTTTTAAGGGTGCTCCGATCAGGGTTTTTGAGGCCGATCACCGATCACCGATCAGCCTCTGCTGTGATCGGCCGATACCGATCATGGCCGATACCGATCACGTGATCTTCAATGTAGTAATGTATTGTATGCAGGCTACTATTAGTTCCATTTGAAAAATACTGTAGCCTTTGTAAATATAAAAGAACAACAAAATTCTACTTATTTTTGTTTTAGAAGAGGTTTTGTTGCATTATTGGTCTTTAATGTGTGCCCAGTGTCTGTGGCTTTGTTTGAATGCTCCGCTGATGTAAAAATCAGCTGTTCTTAATTGGTTCCTTTAATGCGAGTCCGCGGGTGCAGCAGCTGCGTCCGCGTAACGTGCAGCCAAACCAGGTTGAAACACAGTGGACTAAAGAGCCGATAGTTCCTGCTGCCAGTTTTGACAACGTCTGAATGAAGAAAACGTGCAAAGAGAGCAGAGAAGACAACGATGAAAGGTGCTCCTCTCAGACACACGGACACATGGGCTGCCTTTTTACTTTCTCTTTCCATTAGCAGCCATTTGGTGCAGTTTAAGCCACAAAACGCACAGTTTTCTCCGCGCAACAAGACACAGGCAGACTCTGAACTTTCTTAATGCTTTTAACGTAACTGTTAGCGGGTTAGCTGTAGCTCCATTTACGTTGGTGTTTGCAAATACACTCACTGCTGCGCCTCGGTTCTGTCCCGTGCGCTCCTAAAGCAGGCGGGGACACAGCGGGGACACAAAGCAGCGCCTCCAGGGCAGGTTTGGGTTAGTTATAACCAGGGCTTAACTTAAAAACACTGCTAAAATAACGCTACTGCTGTTTAATCAAACCGGAGTTGCAGGACAGTAAATGTGAGAGCCTTGCGTGTTTATTGTAATTTGATCGGCCCTTCTGATCGGCCCATTTTACCGATCACCGATCACTCTATTTTTAGCCATGATCGGCCGATCATGATCGGCGGCCGATCGATCGGAGCACCCTTAGTAATTTTCAGTTATTTAAAATTAAAGATAAAGTGTTTGAATGAAAAAAAAACCTCTACAATTTATTAAAAATAGTGTACAAATTTCATCTCAATCTCATGTCTCATGTTGCCTCTCTTCACATCATTTATTATGTAATGGATATTTTGTATGAATTATTACCTAAATAAAAGTGATGAGTGTATAAGGTGGAATTATATCGCATCTAATTCTCTATAAGCCTAAGAAATGACTGACTGTGCTATGTACTTCTACCACCATTACCTCTGGTACTACTTTCACACCATGAAATACTTTTTTCATGAAGTTAGTAATGACTAAAATTAAACTCATTATGTACTGTATCATACTGTATTTGAGATTGAATATATATATATATATATATATATAAAAAAAAACACAAGTACACAATGAAACCCACTTATACCTATTAAGTACATGCAGTACTACTACCACTGAGAGCATGAAGTACTTTTACTGTGTACTTTTTGTGTAATTGTAAAATATTGAGTCTATTTGTACACATTACTAGGTATTTTGTAGTACAGTTACACAAAAAGTACACAGTAAAGTTACTTCATGCTCTCAGTGGTAGTAGTCCTGGATGTACTTAATAGGTTTAAGCAGGTTTCATTGCGTACTTTTTTGAAATAAGTTTTTTATGCAACTTAAAATTTAGCATATTTTGTCTATTTGTTTTTTTATTTTATTTGAATGAACGGGTAGTGCTGTAAATACACCAGGATTATAGCTCAGAGCTAATTTCCATCCGTAGTCCCCACTCACTCACATTCACACATGCTTCCTGGTGTTCCCCAGCAGTCTCCCATCCAGGAACTGACCAGGCCCTACCCTGCTTAGCTTCCGAGGTCTGACGGGATCGGGCATCCACAAGGCCGTAATGGCGGTACGCATTCCTATGTACTTTGAAGTACAATTACACAAAAAGCACACAGTAAAAGTACTTCATGCTCTCAGTGGTAGTAGTACTGGATGTACTTAATAGGAATAAGTGGATTTCATTGTGCACTTTTTTGAAATAAGTTTTTTTTTTCAACTTCAAAATTATAATATTGAGTCTATTTGTATGCATTACTATGTACTTTGAAGTACAATTACACAAAAAGTACACAGTAAAGTTACTTCATGCTCTCAGTGGTAGTAGTACTGGATGTACTTAATAGGAATAAGTGGGTTTCATTGTGTACTTTTTTGAAATAAGATTTTTATTGAACTTCAAAATTTGCATATTTTGTCTATTTGTACGCATTACTAGGTACTATGAAGTACAATTACAGAAAAAGTACACAGTAAAAGTACTTCATGCTCTCAGTGGTAGTAGTACTGTATGTACTTAATAGGTATGTCGGTTTCATTGTGTACTTTTTTGAAATAAGATTTTTATTCAACTTCAAAATCATAATATTTTGTCTATTTGTATGCATTACTAGGTATTTTGAAATACAATTACACAAAAAGTACACAGTACAGTTACTTCATACTCTCGGTGGTAGTAGTCCTGGATGTACTTAATAGGTATAAGCAGGTTTCATTGTGTACTTGTGTTTTTTTATAATATATATATATATATATATATATATATATATTCAATCTCAAATACAGTATGATACAGTACATAATGAGTTTAATTTTAGTCATTACTAACTTCATGAAAAAAGTATTTCATGGTGTGAAAGTAGTACCAGAGGTAATGGTGGTAGAAGTACATAGCACAGTCAGTCATTTCTTAGGCTTATAGAGAATTAGATGCGATATAATTCCACCTTATACACTCATCACTTTTATTTAGGTAATAATTCATACAAAATATCCGTTACATAATAAATGGATATTTTGTATGAATTAGGGAAAAAGTTGCGTAAATGTGCTTCTAAACTCTCGCTGTGGTTATTCTCGTGTGTGTCGCTCCCCCCTGGCAGCGGCACGACAACTGCCGTAAAGAATGCTATATTAGCGCACTCAAAATTTAGGAGCGACTCACTTGACCACGGAAAAACTAACGCCGGCTGGCTTGACCGCAGTTAAAGTACTGCAGCCTACAGTATGTGGTCCATGTAAAGTACTGCAGCCTACAGTATGTGGTCCATGTAAAGTACTGCTGCCTACAGTATGTGGTCCATGTAAAGTACTGTTGCCTACAGTATGTGGTCCATGTAAAGTACTGCATCCTACAGTATGTGGTCCATGTAAAGTACTGCATCCTACAGTATGTGGTCCATGTAAAGTACTGCTGCCTACAGTATGTGGTCCATGTAAAGTGTGTCCATTGTAAAGTACTGCATCCTACAGTATGTGGTCCATGTAAAGTACTGCTGCCTACAGTATGTGGTCTATGTAAAGTACTGCTGCCTACAGTATGTGGTCCATGTAAAGTACTGCTGCCTACAGTATGTGGTCCATGTAAAGTACTGCTGCCTACAGTATGTGGTCCATGTAAAGTACTGCAGCCTACAGTATGTGGTCCATGTAAAGTACTGCAGCCTACAGTATGTGGTCCATGTAAAGTACTGCAGCCTACAGTATGTGGTCCATGTAAAGTACTGCTGCCTACAGTATGTGGTCCATGTAAAGTACTGCAGCCTACAGTATGTGGTCCATGTAAAGTACTGCAGCCTACAGTATGTGGTCCATGTAAAGTACTGCTGCCTACAGTATGTGGTCCATGTAAAGTACTGCAGCCTACAGTATGTGGTCCATCAGCCTACAGTATGTGGTCCATGTAAAGTACTGCAGCCTACAGTATGTGGTCCATGTAAAGTACTGCTGCCTACAGTATATGGTCCATCTAAAGCAGTGGTTCTCAACTGGTCTGGCTTCGGGACCCACTATCGCCCTATTACATCAAGCCGTGACCCATATAAAAATCTATATTTTAACTTTTCAAATGAATTTAATAAAGCATTGTGCAATTTGAACCTAAGACGGAATAATAACAGAATATCACAATCAACACTAAAAAGAACACATATAAAGATAAACCAAGTGCCAGTGTCACAGAGAGAACACCCAATAAGCTGCATTTAAATTTAAAAAATTAACTTTGGCCTTTTTAACAGACTGACTAGTGCTTTCATGCACAAACACAAAATAAAAACAACAGAGAAGTAGTTTCTAATATTTAAAAAAAAAAATTATAGCTTTAGCAGAATAGATAAAAATGTCCTATTAAAACAAGTCACTTATTCCAGCACTGATGGTATCAGTTTTCAGAATAACGGTGACACTGCACATGAGTACTACAGAAGTCAAATCACTTACCTCCCTGGTCCTTACAGTTTTTATCAGAGAGTAGAGCTATGTGTGAAAGTAGTGGAAGAGAGATGAGTTTAACTAAAGTGGGACAGGAAAAAGCGACAGTGATTAGTGCTGCACGCACCTCGATCTGCGTTGTTCATTGGAGAGCATTGGTCCTCGAGGACAACCCACAGCACAGACTGCTTTTATTGCTCAGGCAAAGGCCCGCGACCAACCAAAAACGGTCCCACAACACACTTTTGGGTCGCGACCCACCAGTTGAGAATCACTTATCTAAAGTACTGCTGCCTACAGTATGTGGTCCATCTAAAGTACTGTGTGTTTCTGATCACCATCATTATCATCAAACACACACATGCATAAAAGCATTTATTTTTTTCTTTGACATCAGCTGAATATTTCTAGAACAATATTGCAAATTAATCTGACCAAAAAGCATACGAGTCTGTCTGGAT
This sequence comes from Bostrychus sinensis, assembly GCA_020698575.1. Classification (NCBI taxonomy): domain Eukaryota; kingdom Metazoa; phylum Chordata; class Actinopteri; order Gobiiformes; family Eleotridae; genus Bostrychus; species Bostrychus sinensis. Next base: position 1,163,751 of record CM036255.1, on the reverse strand, counting down.
GACTGGGATAGTGGCTGAACAAAGCTTGGGCATGCCTGGAGAAGTCAAGAGAGCCATAATCTCCGAGTTATTGCAGCCTTTGGAGGTTCAGAGCAGAGGGTAGTGACGTGAGTTCTCTGTGTTGTTCTGCCCCCTAGTGAACATCTGTGTGACTGATGCCAGTGGCCTATCCCACTCACAAAACACTGCAGGTTTAAAGAGGAACCTCTCAAACTGGTTTTGCTACAGTGTCAATACTGCAGTTGATGTTTCCTTTTTTCATCTTTGTAAGTCAGCTGGTTTGGTCTGATCTTAAAGGCATTAATCTTCCTGCTTTTATATGATTTAAAATATAAAACTAGACCGCTGTAAACACCAAAACACAATTTCTGAAATGGGACAGTGTGAAATTTTAAGCTAAACAGGAATCAATGGTTTGCCAGGGTTTATTCACAATAGAATTTACACAATATATCAAACTGGGATGTGTCAAAACATGGGAGGAGGCAACAAAGGGTGAAAATAAAATCTTTGACCAAAGAACCAAGCCTTGCTCGGTTTTATTGCACAGTGCAGAACCACTTGAAGCATAGCAGAGGGGGCTCCGCTGTGGAGTGCATGAACACCGTGTAACACAAGGGGGGGTAAAACCTGACCCCAGGTGTGTGTGTGTATATGTGTATATATATATATATATATATATATATATATATATATATATATATATATATATATATATATATATATATATATATATATATATATCACAGATGTTTTATTTTATTGCTCTGAGTTTTCATTAAGGCCTGTTCAGACAAACTGTCTGCAGCATTTTAGATAAAGTCCAGAGTTTCAGCACCAGGACAATAACAGCAGAATCTAACCTCACTTTTGAGACCTGTGAATGGGCTCAGGAACTGCAGCCCATATATCTATTTTATAATAATTCTGCCTCATTACTGATAAAAAAAATCTAATTTAAAGCAAGAGGTTTATTTAATATGTAATGAAAGACAAATTCCTATTTTAAAAAGTTTAACTTTTACATGATTTTGGTGGATTTTATGGAATTATTATGTATTCAAAAGAATATGGACCTGCCTACTTTGCAACATGAAAATTGGTCAAAAATAAAGTTTCTTTTAAATTATTCTAAACTAAACTGCATCAGAATGAAGAGTGGTGAAGGAGTGTGTTAGTGTGGATTGTTCCTGACATAAAGCATGCACTTTTTATTAAAGTAAGTTTATAATTGTATTTTGTGACATGTGAACACAAACCATATGATCAGCACAGAGGATGTACTGCGCTTGTAGAAACAGACAAGTTGAACAAAGTTTTACCCATCAATATGTGGCTGATCTATTGACTGCCCATTATCAGTGGACATATCAGCGCCCTCTACTGTCAGTGCACATTTCTGTTTTTGCACATGCGAACATGAACTGGCAACTAGTGCTTCCGGCACAAATGGGGCAAGTTACATGGGTTTTCAAATTTTGTATGGCGTATTTTAATTTTAATTTGGCCACTCGAAATTGAGGACTCAAAAATATATGCATTGATTATTCAGATTTGTTGTCCCGGGCCTCAGGGTGAGAGAGCCCAGAAATGGTCCCTCTTCCTATATATTTATATTATAATGGGCCCATGTCAATAAATGGTCACATTTATATAGCGTTTTTCTACTTCCATAGGTACTCAAAGCACTTTACATCAAGGAACTATTACAACATATGCACAGGAGGCAAATTACTGGATGCAAGGTGGGTTAAGTGTCTTGGCCAAGGACACAACGACAGTATGCAGCAGTGGGAGTGGGGTTTGAGCAGTCAACATTCTGGTTAGTGGACAAGCGGCTCTACCAACTATTTTTTTTTTTATTATATGGGACAGCGTGTATTAATGAACAGCAGCTAGTGCCGTAAATACACCGGATTATAGCTCAGAGCTAATTTCCAGCCGTAGTCCCCACTCACTCACATTCACACCAGCTTCCTGGTGTTCCCCAGCAGGTCTCCCATCCAGGAACTGACCAGGCCCTACCCTGCTTAGCTTCCGAGGTCTGACGGGATCGGGCATCCACAAGGCCGTATGGCCAACTGAGCTACTGCCGCCCACGTGAAGCCTTCTTTCCCCAGGCCCCAGCAAACCTGTTGACGGGCCTGACAAAGACAATAGGATTACTACCAGGATGTAAATGGGAGCTTACCTTTTCTTAAGAGAGGAGAGCATGCTAACATGGCTACTTCTTTTTGCAGACCTCTGTTTCGTGGGAACTCTGACGTTGATCAGCTTGGAAAGATTTTTGAGTAAGTATCAGTGTGCATGCAATCATTAATTTTCTGTTGCTTATTCCTGTTGGGGATCATAAGGAAGTGGCGAGAGTCCCAGCTACTTTGGGCCTGTGATGGGTACACTCTAGAGGTTATTTTTGCCGGTTTGTCCCGGTGAAGAGTGTCTATTAGAGACACGAGTACATGTGTGCCTGTGGACATTTAGAGACTCATCCAAGAGGCTAGAATTTACTTTGAGGTCATAATCTTCTTCCTAGGAGAATACAAGTCATCTCTCTATCCAGTTCAGTTTCAGAGTTGACAAACCCTCTTGGTGAAACATTTTCAACTTTAAAAAGAAGTCATCTGGACTTGGTTTTTAGCCCATTTGTTGTGATTCAGTCAGCCTGGATGACTGAATCACAGACATGTCCTCTGCTGAGATAAAGCTGTGGTAATAGAGGTGAAGTCTTGTGCAGAGGTCTAGCCTGGTACTGTGGCTCTGAGGCTGTCTGTGACCCACAGTGTTGTTGGAGTGCCTTCAGCTGAGGACTGGCCCCAAGAAGTGTCCCTGCCACAGAGTGCCTTTACCCCCAGACCCCCCCGGCCAATAGAAGACCTGGTTCCAGACATGGATGAGCAGGGAAGGGCTCTACTGCTGGTGGGTCTAACACATAGGTGCTCCATTTGTATTTATTCAGTTATTAATGTTATGAGGTTTTATTCTTTGTTTTTCTCTTTTGATTTTGCAGCAATTCCTGGCCTTTAACCCCTTCAGAAGACTCTCAGCCTTTGCTGCTCTGAATCACCCCTATTTCCAAAGTGTGGACAGCCACAGCAGAAGCATGTATGCAGCTCAGCCAATCCCAAGCACCAACGGCTCAGTGGAAGAGAGAAGTGCATGAGGGCCCTTCTTTCACCCCGTCTTTACATTCATGATCCTGATCTTTCCACAGGAGCGGATATACTTGCTACTGAACAAATGAACAAATACCCTTTAATGATCTAATGACACCAGCATTTGCATTCCCACATATGGAACACAGCTCACTCCAAAACAACACAAGCAACCTTGAGCTAGGAGTGAAAGGGTGAAGCTGCCCCCTTTTCTGTGCTGATGGATTGTAATGTGGCCACCTCATGGCTGGACCATATAACCCAACCTCACAGCAGCAGAAGCCTCTAAAAGAGCACTGTTCGCTTCACGCTTTGAGCTGATACACAAAAAGACCACGTTTGATTTGTTGCACATACATCATAATCATTTTGTTTCAGCCCTCCATGTCGCAGCCACTTTGAGGATGTCTGGGAAAAGTCCCTCCTGGTAGTTTTCCTGGTGTGTGTTTTTTTTTTTTTTTTTTTTTTTTTTCTCCATCATGTTGTGAAATATGTGAGCGATACAATAATGTAGAAAGCTGCTGTGGGCAGAAAGAGCAGCATTATTCATCATTATGTTTTCATTTGGCACAGCTCTATTGTCAATATCCTGTATTTAATATAAATGTTATTGACATGTGAACTTATGAATTAAGTTTCAAGATTTGTAAAAAAAAAAAAAAAAAAAGTAGGCATAGATTTCTTTTCCACAAATGTCACCAGTATTGAAGACTATAGAATCTGTTATGGCTTGTGTATGAAGAGGTATTGTTACCACATATTATGAGGAAGGGGGGTCCTGACGGTGCTGCTCTCACATCGCTCTTTGCACATCCCAGTTACTATTTTACTACAAGACAATGTGCTCAAAGGTTTGAAGGTCTTCTAGCTCAACCTCATCCTTCTTATTAATCACATTTGTACCACTTCACATGTAATAAAGTAGTAACAAACAACACAGCACACAGTATGAGCCCTATGATGAGTTCAGTCACTAGTACAGTATGTGTACAGGTGGAAAAGCATAATGGAACAGGTTGTTTGCATGTGATTTCACAACATTCTATAAGCCTGAGATTGTGATGGAGCAATCTGCTGCTAAAGAGTTAATATTCCAACAACAGTAAACCTCGGAGTGTCTGTGAGCGCTGCTGCAGCACCTTTCCCTAGGACTCCTTCAGCCATAGTTACAGTAATTATAGTGGGGTCGTTGGCCCATCCATAGCTAACAGAAATTATCAGGTTAATTTGTGGATTTTCTTTTTAAAATAAAGTCTAAGCTTCAGAGCAACACTGGCTCCTCTCCTTCAGATTCTACTACATTAACCCACTGGTAGTGGTGGTGCATTTTACAAGCTTTAAATGTTTCTCTTTTGATAATTTTGCCTGTTTATGCAAATGCCATGATTTTTGCTGAGATGGTATCTTTTTATGTGATCTTGTTATTCCCCCATTCAGCTTCCACAGAAAAACAATATACTGTATATAAAAAACACAATTTAGCACGTAAAATGTGCAGTTCATTTTGATGATAAGTTATAAATTCTTTTTATATTCTACTTTTATTGACATATACTTGATCTCCCACATCTCTAACTATTGTTACCAAATATTCATTTATTTATTTATTTATTTTTTTTTAATATAATTTTAACCCCTTCAATGCCAGGTTTTTGTGATAATGCTGCCCAGTTTTTGGGTGGGGAAAAAACATGAATTATTTTCAAAATTATAAATGCAAAGTAGATGTTTTTTTTTTTTTTTTTTTTTTTTTGTGATTTCATACCACTAATCATGTTTTGCACGCTTTTGATTTTGTAGCTGTAAAAATATAAATTAGATTCTGCTTTGTTTGAGCTTAGAATCAACTACAAACTCAAAAGCACATATAGCAGTATCAACGTGAGCATTTGACACTACACAAAAACAAAAAATGCATAAAATTCTAGATGGATGGATGCATGGATGGATGGATGGATGGATATAGGTCAGAGATGGATAATGAAATATTGGTCAGTGAAAGTAGAATATAAAAACAATTCATAATTTTTATAGGAAGAAAATAAAGTGCGCCTTTTACGCGCTTTACGGTTTGAACGTGATTATAGGGTGCCAGAGGGTTAAATCAACTATAGACATGTTATTTTCTCATTCATACGTTGCGTTCTCTTCAAATCTGAAAGTCATGTAACTGTGGAGCGCACCACAGGAGGGCGATAGCTGACTGCAGAAAAACGCCCGCAGAAGAAGCGTTAGCGGCATGGATGGATCATGGATAGGTCACAGAACCTGGGAATGGTATTTTGGGGCAGGCTATAGCCTATATCCCAGCACTAGAACTCAAAGGGATTTCGCTTTAAGGAGCAGATATCAGGGTACACTGCGGTAATGACTGTGGGCACTTTGGTGGTTAAACGAGATTAATCCGCAGTTTTATTAACAAGTCTGGAACACAGGTCTAAGTCCAGACCAGACCTTCATTCATTACACAGGAGTGAAGGAGTATGGGGAGATTAAAGATCACTATTATACTATCCAAAACACAGTGGAAAGAAAGAAAGTAATTTAATTGTGACAGACAGGAGGCAGTAGTAGACTGAGAAGTGGCTGGCTCTGCACGGACAAACACCGGGAGAATGGGAAATGTGAATGTGGATAAATTAGACACATCCTGATTCAGTGAAACAGCTACGCGTTACAAAGAAAGGTATTATTTCAAGTTTGGGATTGCTGGTCACTCTTAAAATTCCCCTTAATCTAGAAAACGAACTATTACAAGAATCTGACTCCAATTAGACTTGAAATAGGAAGATGTGAGTAGTGAACAACAGATGGCAGCAGTGCGCCTCAGTTGCGTCTAGACTGCTGTAGGAAGTAGAAGAAGAAGCAGAAGCAGAAGCTGAACGTATGTAGCTAATGAAGCTTCTGTTAGCAAGCTAACACTTATGATTGTTCTGTTGTCGAGCGTCAGCAGAGGCTGAAGATGGGAAAGAGAGACAATCGAGTGGTCAGTGATATTATATATATATATAAATATATATGAATGTATATGCATTTATGTATTTATTTTGTCACAACAGACACAAACTAGTTTACTTGTGGTGAACACAAGCATTAACATTAGCACTGCTCAGGCAGTTCTCTTAACTGATGTGAATGCTACACACAGCACTGGGTCTGAAGTATTAGTTCATGTTATCTCCGAGCTAAATGCAAGGCTCGTTAAACGTCGGAAACAGTCCAACATCTAAGGTTAGTGCGCTGTTTGCACCGAGCACGACTCACTCCAGAGCTGTCAGGTGTGGGGCCCAACGCTTCCACTCAGATCATAATGTTTAATAATCTGTTATATTTGAGTGGTATTCTGGGGACACCATGCATTGTATAAAATGCTGTAGTTTGCAAATTTAATAAAAACACGTTTTACACACATTACAATATAACACAACATTTATCAACTTACTAGCTTTAAAAGATGTCACTATTTCATGAAAATGAATAACTCGTTCTGATTCTGACGGCAGTAGCTCGGCCCGGATTTGGTGTTAAACAGGTCCAGAGTTCCGAGCCCCTCGTTATACAGAATCCCTGTATGGTTCTTTGTTTTTTTCCGTCTTAAATAGGAAAACAGATGAACACAGCGTTTTTGTTTTTTGGGGGTTTGTTTGTTTGTTTTTGTTTTTTTGTGAGTCAGAGTTTATTTCTATATCACTGTACTACAAAACAAAGAAGACCAAAGTGCTTCACATCAAAACATAATACTATACAATACAATACAATAGTGGAAGCCACAGACAGTACTGCAGTACAGGAGCAGCTGCCTCTGTGTGTGCCCTGCCACACATGTTGTTTTGGGATAAATGACACTGTGCTTGGAGGGCACTCAACGCACATTGAGACGCACAGTGTATACTAGGGATGTAACCATACCCAAATCTCATGGTATGGTATTATTATGGTATTAACCTCACAGTACGATATTCATTGCAATAATGTGAAAATGCTCACAATAACATCTGTTATATAAAAATGCCCTGCCAAACCCTTGGTGCAATAATTATTGTCATATTTCAGGTTTTATTTGATCTTAAGTGTGACAGATAACTATGTTTTCATCTGGATCACATTAGTGTTGTCTGACAACAAAAAGCTTTAAACAGCAGCTCAAACAGGTGCCATGAGCAATTAGTGTACATAAGGAAATTCTCCTTCTTGTAAGGCAATAAACAAACAAACAGCACGTCTCTCGGGCAGCACTGCTCAGTAGTCAGTACAGAGGCAAGAGTTGTCTGTTTTGATCTTATCCACAAACTTCTCCTCACAGCCTTCTGCTGGACACTGGAGTTTAAAGTTTTCAGTGCGAGTCCAGTCTGAGCCTGTAGTCCACTCCTCTGACGGTAACGGAGCATACAGAGAAAAGCTTAACAAGTAAACAATGTCTGGTTTTAGAAGGGTGTGTTGTCTGTTAATATTCGACAAAATGAAAGTTTTACAGCACTTTTCTCATTGAGTGACAAATACTGGATGGTACAAGCCCCACTGCTGCTAAATTCGAGATTCCTCTCTCATACAGAGCAAAGAACTGCCTTGTATCAGCCCTATGTAGAAGCGAGAGGCTTTATGTGGGATTGGACAGTTCTTTCCTGCACAAACTTTTTATTAATCCACAGATTAGATCGCCTCGTTCACAGTCTGCACAGATCAGTCTCTGGGCAAACTCGTCTGATTGGACGGTCTAACGTAAGGCCTACCTCTTTCTCCCTGTTAGATTCAAGATCACATGGGGTAAAAAAACAACTGACCTGCAACTAAGTTGTTAGAAAATGTCTTTAAGTGTATATTAATGTAAAAAATCTATTTATAACAAAAATAATAAGAGTAAAAAAGGCACTGGACACAGAGATAAGTAATGTGTGACTTCTGACATATTACTGGATCACAGTGGGATACAGCCAACAGTGTAAATGTGTGTTACTGTGCTTAGCAGAAGGCTGGATATCCATACTGAGTCAGATCAAATAATTTTACTCTATATTCATAAATTTGTCAAATGTATTTCATGTTTTATAAGTAAGATCAGGGTTAATAAGGTTTGGTAAGACCTATACTGTTAAATAAAACCATACAAAATCAGGTTGAGTAAGGTAAAAATTAGATATAAAATCTTATTTAAGTATTATTGGTGTCAGTTGCAAGAAGCTTCAAGTTATCGGTATCGGTTCAAAAATGCATTATCGTGCAGCCCTATTATTTACTAATCTTTTGAATCCTCTTCTACATTAAACAGCCGTGAGTCTTGATATTCACTGATTTATCTGCTAATGCTACTGAAAACACCATCCTTCTCCACCATGTTTGCTCATGTGTTGGCTGCACTGAGGCTCAAATGGAGCAAAGTCTCATGGTCTATGTAGTTCTCTCACTGTCCTCAAAGGAGTGGTTTGTTGCCTTCAGGTGGAGGTGTACTGCAGATTCTGGTCCACTGGAGTTGGCTCTGCGGTGTTGGTATAACCGCTTGTGCAGAGGTTGTTTGGTTTCTCCAATGTACTGTTCATTACAGTTCTCACTGCAGTGGATGGAGTACACAACATTGCTCTGTTTGTAACTGGGAATTTTGTCCTTGGGGTGAACCAGTTTTTGTCTGAGAGTATTAACAGGTTTGAAATAAACCGGGATGTTGTGTTGGCTAAAAATCCTTTTAAGTTTCTCAGACAGGCCGGAGATGTAAGGAATGACTACATTGCTCTTTTTTTGGCTCTTGCTCCTGTTCTTTCCTGTCCTGTTTTCTTGTCCTTTGGGATTTGGAGAAGGCCCAGTTAGGATATCCACAGGTTCTGAGGGCTTGGCGGACATGTAGCTCTTCTTTCCTCCTTCCCTCCGAGCTTGTGGGAACCTCTTGGGCTCTGTGCTGCAGTGTCCTGCAGTTTGTGCTGTAGTGGGTGGTTTGAATCAAATAACAGGTACTGGTCTGTGTGAGTGGGCTTCCTGCACACTTCCACATGGAGCCGCCTGTCTTCTCCAGTGATAACTGCACAGTCGAAGGTCTAAACTTCTCCTTCCTAGAAGAATATAAACCAGCTCTCTTACCAGTTCATTTCAGAATTGAGAAAGCCTCTTGGATAAGAGGTGAAATGTCTTCAACTTGAAAAATCCAATCCAGATGACTGCTTTTTTAAGTTTTTGTTGCGATCCCTAGTGTATACGCATCACCAGCTGACTGTATTTTTGTGTCTCCACGGCCATGGGGGTGCTCAGGGGAGCGCTTAAGACCCGGCCCAATCCAGCCCGAGCATAATGCCGCGATAGACTTGCAGTGATGTTATCTGCTCCAGGGAGAGTAGCTTTGCACCCAAAGAGTTTTCTTTCTGGATCAGATTTTAGATCATCTGCATTAGTCCAACCCAAGGCAAGCTCCCTGTAGAGACATGAAAAGTCAGATGGTGATGCCCACAGTCTACCAACACTGTGCGTCGGGATATATGACTTGAATGCTTGCAGCCCTCGAACGCTATACAACTGGCTTAAGTGGCCATTTCAGTGCTTAAACCACTTTGAGGACTCGTCCCATTTATCTCCGAGCATGCTGTGATACCGCAATGATACCCCGCTCTGCCCACCTCCTCAGGGCTCAGTACCAGTGCTCGGAGGTGTTCCTCTCCTGTAAACTGACAAAAGGCTTCCGGTCCCTAGGGTGGGCACTTCACAGAATGATGTTGCTTACTGCTCTGTTCCAAGTTGCAGGCTGCTGTGTACACTAAATATGGCGTGACACAGTAGACAAGGGCAGTATGAGCGGGGAGTGGAGTGGTGACCGGGTCCATGTCTCTTATACCCGGGGCACGTGTGTGGAGCTGCTGTTTGTGGCTTCCACCATCAGCTAAAATGTTATTCTAATATTCATATATTAGTTTTACTGATGGCAATGGTACAGTTGAGTTATTAACAATGAAAAATATGTTTTACATAATGGCCAGTTGTTTTTGTTTACATTTTTGGTTTTGGTTCTAAAACTGCAATGCTGATTGGTCTCAGTCATATGAGATAGAAGTATCTGACCGACCTTGAACCTTTCTTCTTTTCCTTCTGCGGCTTAGGCTTACATTAACCCTATTGCTGCTGCACGAGCCAGGGGGCCCGTCCAGAGCTCAGGGCCGAGCATACAGGATTACCTAAGTAGACCACGACCAACATGGTGGGCTCCGCAAGATCTCTCAATTCAATTTACTGCTATAGATACACATGTATCACAGTAATCAATACTTTTTCTTTGCATCAGGGAGGAACTAAAAGAGCAGCTGGAGAAAAAGAAGAAAGGCTCTCGTGCCTTGGCTGACTTTGAAGACAAAATGAATGAGGTTTGTGTCAAACACACACAGCTCACTGCACTTTTTAAGTCAAAATATTTATAATGACATTTTTTTCAGAGATGGAGGAAAGAACTGGCAAAAAACAGGGAAAAATTGATTGGTGACAAGGACAGAGATAAGGAAAGGAAGGCCACAGAGCAGAGAGACAAGGAGAAGAGAGAGGTAGGTCTGCATAAGGCACATTTTCATTAGGCCAGTACGGCATGGTTCACGTCACTGTGTGGCCATTTCTATTGTCAAAAGGTGTCAGTGCCTGTACCTCAAAAGTTTCCTAGACCTTGAGTGGAAACTGCAGTCTCTTCCGGGACTTCTGTATTGAACCGTCCCATACTGCACTGCTCCAGTGGAAGTGTGCCTATAATAACTGTAGAGATTCACCTTGCTGTTTCTTTACTGTGGCTTTGCTCTGTGTTTAGAAAAAGAAGAAGAAGGAGAAAAGGAAGTGCAGCAGGGTGAGAGAGAGTTCACACGGTTCTGTCAGACAGCTCTCTACATGACACACATTTGAGCTTAAATCTAACCAGCCCTGCTTTTACTGTTTTGTTCAAGCATTCTTCATCTTCCTCCTCCTCATCGTCTTCTGATTCCTTCAGCAGCTCTTTGTCTGAATCTGAAGATGAGGTGTGTATGGTGTTGCTTAGCTTATTTATTTGTGTGCCATTCTACTCATTTGTGTGACTTTTTCCTTGTTTTTTTATCCTCATCAATGTGTGACTTCAGGACGAAAGAAGTGTAAAAAGGAAGCAGAAAAGAAAAAAGCCATTGAGAAAAGCATCAGACTCATCAGAAGAGGAATCGGATGCTGAGAGCAAGGTTGGTTCTAATGCCACTATTAGAAAAATGACCTTAGGAAGAGTAATTGCCACTGCCTTTGATTGGTGTAGGAATGAGAATCTATGTATGGTTTGTGCTTTGTTTTTTCTGTTTCAAAACAAAATCCACAAAACCAAGTAATTTTTTTTTTTTTTTTATGGAAGTTAAATCAAAGGAGAGCTTTAGGGCTGCAACAACTAATTAGATTAATCGATTATTGAAATAATCGTCAACTAATTTAGTAATTGTTTAATCGCTAGCTGATTGAGGGGGGTTTATTTACCAAAAACACATGTACATTTTGTGTTTTTGATTAAAAATATATTTTTGTGTATATATGCTCTCCAAATGTCCTCAAGTGGCAGACTCATGATTTTGTCTAGTTCAAGTATTGTAAAAATTAAGATTTTTGGTAGAATTATCACAATTTTTTAATTCAAGTTTTTAACCACTTTACTCATGCTTCATTATCTGATTATTAATTGATTAATCAAAACAAGTATTGACAGATCAATGATTAATCAATTATGAAAATAATCATTAGTTGCAGCCCTAGACAGCTTTATACATCTGGAATCGCTACTGGCATGCAGACCGGTCTGTAACACACAAAGGTGTACCCAGTTATTCAGTAATTAATATAGCGTAATCATACATATGTCAGACCATTTTCATTCTTTGTAACTTGTTACTGTCTGGTTTCATAGAGTTAGTGCAGTAATCTAGATAGAGCATTTTTACACAAAGATGTTTTTAATCAAAAACATAAAATGTATATTGTTTTTGTTGCAACACTGTACATGTCAAACTCAGGCCCGTGGGCCAAATTTGGCCCGTGATATAATTACTTTTGGGAGATAATTTCCAATTTATATTAATAATGGCCCGGCGGAATGCTGCGCTCAACTTGCTTGAACTACATCTCCCATAATGCACTGCAGAAGCGGCACCTCTGCGCTGCCGGCACTGCCCCTCCCCCGCTGTTTTAGCGAGCGGCATTTAAGATTCGCAGGAGCAGAGAGAGAGTGAAGGATTCTCCGACAGGAAATTTAACTTTCCACAAAAGAAATGGACAAAGAGGGGTCAGTGAGAGCAGGAGCTTCTTAAACAGGTGGGGCTTGTCTGTAAACATTCTACACTTTAAGCTAATGTGGCAGTAATAAAAACAGGCTCTAACCGCACAGCATTGTGGTTGCTCTGTAAAAGTACAGTAGGCCTGTGTTTGTATGTATTTGCTGACTCCTCTGCAGGATTAAAGTTGTGCTAGAATGATATTTATTCACATAAGGGGCTTGGCATGCACCTTAATATTAATCTGCTGGTAGTACCCACTGTCACAGTAAAACAGAGTGGACCTGATGAAAACATCTGTCTTATATGAGGAGTTAGGTAAATAATACTTCATAAATAAATAATTGGTCAGTGTTAGTCAGTCTGAGTCTGTGGCCTATTTATTTGTTGAGTTCTAAGTTCTGATTTAATACCAAGCCCCTTAAAACCACAAATCTACATTTGTAGTTCTGTGGAGATGTATTATTCTATATTAAAAGGCCTTTTGTATCCTAACTGAGAACAAAAATACAGTAGGCTGGCTTTATTATTAATACAATACTCTTATTCGGCCCACAACCAACACTGGTTTTTTAATTTTGGCCCCAGCTCGGATTGAGTTTGACACCCCTGCTTTAACCACTCCTCTCAACACATGGCATGTTTCAGAGTCTGTGAATACCCCAGTTAACGATTAAACAATAATTAAACTAGTTGACAATTATCAATCAATCAATAATTGATTATAATCAATTATTTTGATTAGTTGTTGCAGCCCTGCATTAAACAATACCTCTGTGGTATTGAAAGAAAAGTTACCATACTACTGGTATTGAAAAAAATATTTTTTAATTCAGTACCAAGTTTCAATACCTAGTGGGACCCTTAATGTTTCTTTGCATATGAATCAAATAAATAACACAGAATAAATCATACAAACTACTGGTTTAACTTACAGCTAAGAATCTTGCTCCAAAAATTGGTCTTTGATTCAGTATTATTGTGTTTTATCATTGTAGAAGAATAATTGGCACACCATAGGTAAAAAAATAAATAAATAAATATCCACCTATCATTTAAGTATGGTATCGAAAAAATCGGTACCCAGCCCTCTCCTGTAAGCCGACAAAAGGAACAGGTGGGACCACTGCCACTGTTCCAGCATGACTCCTGCCCTCTGTGGCCATTCCACCTCAGTTTAGGAACTGCATGGAAAAGTCCACAAACTTTAGCCCAAATGTGCAAAAGTGACTCCCGATCATATCTGACAGTGGCAAGTGCTTCATTGACAAGAACACACAATACAGAAAAGATTATGTACAGGAGAGCTCTTACCATGGCACCTTACCTCTGCACTAGAGGTGTGACAAACACAAATCCCATGAGACGAGACGTGAGAATGAGACGAGATTTTCACATTATTGAAATATATATTTTACACAAGTGAAAAATGTAATTTATTCGCCTGAAAAATCATAAAATTCTAAGCTCTTTAGGTGCATTTTTAAAATCAACTTACTATACTATTATTTGAATTATATGCACTAGCAGAGCATATGTACGGACAAATGTTTTGCCACAAACTGTAAAAAGTGCAAACAGAACTTGATTGAGATTAAGAGATCGATATTTTTTCACGAGAATGTTATGATATTTTGATCTTGCAAGATCTTGTCACACCCCTACTCGACACCATCATGCCTGCAGAGGTCTAAACTACAGGTTTTATATATATTAAGATCCTGTGGAGATAGGATGTTTTGTTCTTTGCAGTGATGTGAGGTATTTGTATCCAAATCAGCTTAATGACAAGAAGAAAAATTGTTTGCTGTTTTGTGCCGAAGCGCACTGACTTTGTCTAAGCGAAACTAAACTTGCCCACTTGGTTTATTAGCCCTGACATGAACACAGCCTAGATGTGGGCCTAAATAATTACAGTCAAATTGTAATTTTATGTTGATTCAGATTAATCATTCAGCCCTAGTTGCGTCTGATCAAGGCCGGTTTACGTTCTCACCACATACTCACCAAACCATGTTTTGAATTCTTTAGTCTGCCCCAGAGTCCTCGACAGCTCTCACACAAGCTAGAATGGAGTTCATTTTAATCAGACCAGCAGTGTCAAGTGTGAAAGCACCATAAGAGGGAAGCTCTATGATGCTGAAACTCCAGACTTAACCCCTATCTGAGCGTTTTAGCACACAAGGAAGAAACAGTGTGTAGAACACAAAGACGATGTGCACTTCAGCTCAGTTCTTGTTAAAAACAGCTCTGTGTTCTTCATTTGTCAGAAAAAAAGAAGCAAAGATGAAGCGGATAAAGACAAGGCAAGTTTTCAGTACTTTTTGTCAATCCTGAAGTTCATTGTATTTTTATGTAAAATTACAACCTTTGTATCTCAGGATGACAAGCAACGGAGAAAGAAGAGGAGGGCTGAGCGCAAACATTCCTCATCTGAGTCCAATACCGAGAGTGACGGGCGAGAGCCGGTGAGTAACAGCGACAGCCAGTGAATGACGGGCGAGTGACGGGCGAGTGACGGGCGAGTGACGGGCGAGAGCCGGTGAGTGACAGGTGAGTGCCCGGTGAGTGACGGGCGAGTGACGGGCGTGAGCCAACAGGTGATGGCTGGTGAGTGTTTTGGTCTCACAGCAGGGAGCAGCTGTGCTCTCATGTAAACTGTGAAAACAATGATGTAACAGAGTTTAGAATTTATTAAAGGAATTCCCCTTGAGATGCAGCATCTCATTTTTGAGGGGGTCCAAAACAGCCCCAGTCTAAACAGTGATTGGCTGTCTGACAACCACAATCGCAAACTAAGAAGCTTTTATGCCTTATACATTCATATTTGGTCAAGTAACTATCAGTAAAACTGCTATTTTACTGTAGCTTGACAAAACTTCAGTAAAACTGTCACTAGGAGTTAGCTTCAACTTCTACCGTTCAACACGATGACTGACAAGTGCTGTAAGACAGTTTTGTCTTACTGTTGTTTATCCTGTACATTTCAGGACAAATCCAAGAAAAAGAAGAAAAAGAAGCACAAGAAACACAGCAAGAAAAAGAAAGTAAAAGCATCATCTCAGTCGGACTCTGAGCTTGAATAAAAGCTGCGAACATCCACTGCGCAACTCACTATACTGTTGTTTTACCACAGAAATTTTCACATCTAACTTCACCAAACAAAATACTGAACTTCTGTGAGTGGACTTACACTACAGCTACTGGTACATATATTTTTGCTGTCTCCTTGTAGAACTTGATGTGAATTCCAAAGCATCATTCAATATGACGCACATCTCATCTCCCTCCTTCGCAGTCACCTTGTTGGATTTGTACACTTCTAGATCTCGGGCTACATTCTAGTGCCTGTCTACTGCATGTGAACTGATTTGTCCCCAGCCTCATATTGAATTGGGACTGTACCTTACCCCTGGGGTCATAATTCTGCTCAGTAAGTATGTACACTGCAGTGTAAATGTAGGAGTTGACCAATAAAGTCTTATTTTAGCCTCAGTTCTATTACATGCCTACTTATCACCAATCTTCACAGTGTGTGTGTGTTTTATTTTTTTGTCTACCAGCACACTGAGTGTGAAAGGGAATGAAAAATGTAACTTTAAGGGGATGTGTCGAGTCTGGGACTATATATTCCCTCTGTGAATAAAATTGAAAAAGAACAGCTGATGATGTTGGTGAGGATCAGAGTTGTTTTGGAGAACACTGCGTCATGTTTAAAATATAATTTATGCTTCTGTTCTTCATGTTTTTTCTCCCCAGTGATAATGAGAGCAGAGTCCTCACAAAATATCCAGCTATACAGTTGGAGCCATAAGTATTTGGACACTGACACAATTTTTTATTTATTTTAGCCTTTAACCAAAACATATTCAAAATACTGTTTTATAATTTGGGTTGGGATCTGGCTGACTTTGCCACTGCAGAATATTTCACTTCTTTGCTTTAAAAAAAAACTCCTGGGCTACTTTTGCAGTATGTTTTTGGTCATTGTCCATTTGTACTGTGGAGTGCTGTTCAATCAACTTTTTGGCATTTTGCTGAATTGTAGCAGAAAGTTTCTCCCTATAGTCTTCAGAATTCATCCGGCTGCTTCTGTCTCTGTCACATCATCAGTAAACACCAGTGACCCAGTGCCATTGGAAGTTCTGCAGCTCATGCATCACACTGCTCCACCAGGTTTTACAGAAGATGTGCTGTGCTTTGGATCATGAGCAGTTCCAAGCCTTCTCCAGACTTTTCTCTGCCCATCATTCTGGTACAGGTTCATCTGAGTCTCATCTGTCCAAAGAATGCTGTTCCAGACCTGAGCTGGGTTCTTTAGATGTTTTTGGCCAAGTCTAATGTGTCCTTTCTGTTGTTGAGGCTGATGAATGGTCTGCAGCTTGTGGTGAACCCTCTGTATTTTCTCTCATGAAGTCTTCTCATTATGGTGGACCTAGACATTGATAGACCTACTTCCTGGAGAGTGTTCTACACTAAGGTGGATGTTGTGAAGGGGTTTTTCACCATTTTTTTACCCAGCCTAAGGATGGTCTCACTTCCACTGAGATACTGTATGTTGTGGGTTCACAGAAACAGCTTTCAAATGTAAATGTAACAAGTCTGGAATCAAGTCCAGACCTTTTACCTGCTCAGTTTATGATTGATTAATGAGGGAAAAGCCCATGTAGCTCAAGAAATGGCTCTTGAGGCTAAAATAACTAAGCTTGTGTCAGTGTCCAAATACTTATTGACCTAACCGTATAAACCTCTGGCTATGCAGCCCTGTTCTGCACGCATTGTTTTGTTATGAATTACCACCTGGAGCAGAACAGTGTGCTGTTTTGTTTGCATTAGATAGAAGAGATGTGCTTTTGCTTATAGAGATAGATAAATCATTATATATATGTATGTATATATATATATATAAATAATGGGGGGGCATATATTTTTTTTAAACCTACACACCAACTGCAATCTGTCTGTGAATGTATTGCATATTGTAGCCTACTTAATATACTGCACGCTGCAGACTACAGACTCAAGCCGGTGTTCTGTCGAGATGTGCTACCCGTCGAAAACTACTATTAAGCGGTGGGCCAAGGGGCTCTATTGGTCATTTGATAGATCCCTATCGAGGGAGGGCGCATTTTTTTCCTAACAGCTACAGTTTTCAAGGAATCAAAATAGAATCTGGCGTCAAATTCATGTCATTCACGTCTAGTTGGACGCTTGACCATTTTGAATTCACTCGCGTTATTCGCGGGTTTAGGGCGAAATCACTCGCGCGAATGAGAGGAATTGTTCGCTTCATTCGCGTCCAATAAGGGGCATGGCTGCTAGGGCTACTCCCAAATGAGCCTGTCTGTATGGAAGTATAATCGCGCCAAATGTATTGAGTGCGCACAAACCCAGTTGAGAGCGAGCAGGTTCGGATTGGTGCAAGCAGGTACAGGACTGAGAGAGCAGAGTCTGTCAGCACACGCTTGTTTCTGTGTTAGCTCGTGCTCCCTTCTGCTAGCTTGTGTTCGTTTCTGTGTCTGCTCTCTGTATTTTTCTCAGTGTGTTTAAGCAGTTGCGCCAAAACTATTGAGAGTGCACAAACCCAGTTGAGAGCGAGCAGGTACAGGACTGAGAGAGCAGAGTCTGTCAGCACGCGCTTGTTTCTGTGCATGCTCTCTCTCTATCTCAGTGTGTTTTTGCAGCCTCTAAGCACTAAGACTTGAGAGAGCACAGTAATACTTTATCTAAAAAATACAAAAAAAAAAAACGGCATCAGGACACACCCACATCTGGTCAGTTTGATTTTCAAAGTTAAAGCACATTCACTGCGTATTTAACGGCGCAGCCTTTTATCACAGCGAAAAAAGCACCATAATAACTGACAAAACTGCGTTTTTTGCGGCGTATTTTTGGTGAAACGCGACTGATAGAGGCGTAATAGTGGCAGGATCGGCCGGCCATAATATGGTAGGGCATACACGAAGACATGGCACGAGCATGACATTTCACGAGCACAAGTGTCGCATGTCGCTTCACAGGAGGGAGACTCGCGAGCATCGCCTCATCGCTCAGCTTCCATAGGGAACACATAGAGGAGAAGCGACATCACCTCCCGTGTGTCGAGCCCATTAACCTAATAATAAAAGTAAGAGTTTTTCTCAGGAATGAAAGTGTGTTTATGACAGAGCAGAGGAGAGGCAGGAGGCTGGTTCATTTCTCTAGAGCTAGTTCCCACAAAAAGGTTGTGAAACAGCCTGTTCTGTAATTTATCTTTGCTTTTGTTGTTTGTGGTTGATGTCCATTGCATAACTTATCAGAAAGAACTGAGCTTAACTGTATTCATACAAATAAAAAAATAAATCCAATGCTATCCTCTGCATCCAAGGCTAACCTAAACTACTAAACTTTCTAGAGTTGTCTCTGAGCAGGTTTTATTGATTTTGTTGGAATTTTTAATCATAGTACATTAGCCATAATTCATTTTATTAATAAAGTGAATAGTTTATTAACTATTCCCGTATATTAAAGACATATCCGTACAACTGTCCTATAAAACCTCTCCTATTAAATAATATTGTATTGTAGTTTTGTTCAGGGATCTTCCCCAGCTCAGGGGCTGAGCAGCTCTGAAGCTGAAACTCTGCAGTTACTTGAATTTTGGAGAGAAGTAAAACTATATCATTCTTTACAATAATGTCGCAGGAGCTGACAATATTTTTTATAGTTTTAAAATGCACCAGAACAGGAAATTGCATCTGTTTGTATATGTGAAATTCTGTGTCCTCCCTCGATGGAGATCTATATTTTCGATAACGAAAGCAGATAGACGCTTCGCCCACCGCCTAGAAGATCCACTCCCTATGGTTAAGGTTAGGGTGGGGGCGGGGGTTTAGTGTTCCATAGAAATTGAATGGAGGTAGCTTATTTTGAAAAGGCAGTACATTTGCTGCCATCTCAACGCATTTTTCACTTTTTGCGTCTCTCATTTGAATCACTTTCTGATCCTAAATGGCACGCCTCATATGTCACATCAGCAATAGAAATATATGGGGACAGTGGCTTGTCAGAGACAGAGATCACGTTGCACTATGGTCATACTCAAAAACAAGTCCAAAAACTGGCCCACATGAAAGGATACTGTGTGAAAAGCGTGCAAGTTGCTATAGCAACAGCATGTCCCGTCTGAGAGTAGACAGGACAGTAGTCAGTGGAGCAGCGCACGCCCCTCATCTGTCTGCAGCTGTGACACAGGGAGCACTGTCCTTAAAAGCGGTGAGCGCCAGGACACACAGCAGATTTAATGCAAACGAAAGATGATTTCTCTTACGTGCAGCCTTCACAGATGCCGAGGTAACACTGGCACACTGTGCAGAGATCTGTGGGCTGTGGCGCACCGCGCAACAACTGCATGGCCACTACTTGCTCATAAGAACAAATCCAAAACGAGCCCATGTGAAAGGTTTGAAGGAGCAAAGTGTGCAACTGGCTAAATGCTTCTCAGTCTAAAAGGCAGACAGGACAGTATCAGTGGAGCAGATCACTTAGGCACACGCCCCGCCCCTCACCTGTCTGCAGCTGTGACAGGAGCACCGCCCGTCACCTGTCTGCAGCTGTGACAGGAGCACCGCCCCTCACCTGTCTGCAGCTGTGACAGGAGCACCGCCCCTCACCTGTCTGCAGCTGTGACAGGAGCACACCGCCCCTCACCTGTCTGCAGCTGTGACAGGAGCACACCGCCCCTCACCTGTCTGCAGCTGTGACAGGAGCACACCGCCCCTCACCTGTCTGCAGCTGTGACAGGAGCACCGCCCCTCACCTGTCTGCAGCTGTGACAGGAGCACACCGCCCCTCACCTGTCTGCAGCTGTGACAGGAGCACACCGCCCCTCACCTGTCTGCAGCTGTGACAGGAGCACACCGCCCCTCACCTGTCTGCAGCTGTGACAGGAGCACCGCCCCTCACCTGTCTGCAGCTGTGACAGGAGCACACCGCCCCTCACCTGTCTGCAGCTGTGACAGGAGCACCGCCCCTCACCTGTCTGCAGCTGTGACAGGAGCACACCGCCCCTCACCTGTCTGCAGCTGTGACAGGAGCACACCGCCCCTCACCTGTCTGCAGCTGTGACAGGAGCACCGCCCCTCACCTGTCTGCAGCTGTGACAGGAGCACACCACCCGAGCACTGCCCTGAAACAGCTGCGCGCAAAGGCTGCCTGGGTCCAGACGGTGAGCAAGGCCGTGTTTTCCCGAAGCACACTTTGAGGTCAAACAAATCGGAAAAAAATGAAAAATACAGCACTCAGGGTTTTAACTTTTTGTTTTTTGAGTTTTGATGTATAGTAGCCTAATATAAAATAGTAATTGGATAAGGGCTTGTTTCCGTTTTTTGTTTTCTTATTGGGAAACGTGAAAACGAAAGGCCAGCAGGTACACGGACCCCGTGCCTTTCCCAGTCTCACTCACTTTTAAGAATAAATGACTGTTAAATTAACAGAACTCAATTTAATTGCTTAAATAATATAAAGGCTATTATGATAAAAAGCCCCCAAAGATGGTTTCTCTCTCCCCTGAGCCGCTCTGACAGTGCCAAAGCCTGGCTCCGTGGGCCACTGGCGGCTTTAGCGTGTGCCTCGCTATGTGCCTCAACAATGTTTTTTTGTGGTTAGGAAACAATCGCATCTCGTGCTCGTGGAGTGGATGCGGGGTGCGGGAGGATGGGCCTCCCGCCTCCAATACGCACCACAGCTCACTCTGCTTGAGAACTAAAACTAGCACTAACGCTGCTATAGAGTAGCACGTATGCCTGGACATTTTCGCAACGCATGGCAGTATGACACTCCCACCTGGGCATGATCTATGGTGTGGACTGTGCTGTTTCTGGCCTTTTCCTAGCCTTCCTACGCTTGCACTGTAAACTCAGATTAAAGCTTATATGGTTTCAGCACTTACATTTCTGAACCTCTGTTTTAAGAGTTTACCCTTGTTATGGCACAGGAAACGAAGAGTAAAGGCTGGTCAGGAAAGGAACAAGTATAACATGCCTAGCTCTTTATCCTTTTTGTTAGATTTCAAACATTTGGCTGAATTATATAATTGTTAACACTAACGTCACCCCATGCTGTAACCAAGCATTATATTGCAAAAGTCTGTTTAGGAGTCACTGGTAGATATGGTATAACCAAAAAAGTACCTGTCCTTTTGATAGTGATAAAATCTAAAGCACTGACCAGTTTGAGTGTGAATTAATTCTGATAACAGAACAGATTTTTTACTCATTAGGCAGCACCGAAAATTTATGAAGAAGCAACCTAAATAAGCACTGGGCTGACATTCTGCTGAAGGCCTCATGTCTTGTGATTCTAGAAGCAAAGGTCAGCCCCTATAAGCTGCAGTTATGCTTGAGGTGGTGAGATGCAAGCATATTGAGTAATGTTGGAAAGCCCGGTGAACGATTAAGAAACTATAAACGGTCAGTCACATGACACAGAGAAACTTCCTGATTTTATTGTATGTAAAGCACAGATACACTTTCACTTCAGGAAGTGAATGTGACAGAAGGATTTTAGCACCAACAATCAAAGGTAAGTCTAAAAAAACTTAATGCGTCTGTTCAACTCTGCTTCGTGACCAGAACGAAAAGCTGAACTTAATATGTCCACATTTTTTAAGTCTTGATTTTGGTTTGCTGCTCACATTTAGTATATTCCAGTGCAAATGTTGTTTGTAGATGCTGAAACCGTGGCTGCTGCTCGGCTTCTGCGGACTTGTGTCCTGCTACATCATTTGTCCTGATGGGAAAATGAAGTGCAAAGATCAGGCTTCTTGCTGCCTGACTGATCAGTGGATATGAGTGCTGTCCATATCCAAATGTAAGTGTGATTTCCATGAACTCATCCACAAGGCGCAGAGTACCCAGCAGAGAATGGAACATGCTAAACGACTTTATGACTTGCATTATCATAATTCAAGGGCTCCAGACAAATTCGACCATTTTATGTGCAAGTGTTGTTTTTTTGTTTTTGTTTTTTTGTTTCAATTAGCTACACGCACACGTGCGTACTGATCATTTCTGACTTTAAAGTATTTTGAATGAATGAGTTTTTTCTTCCACTCTGAGGCTATTGCTCGTAGTTTAATTAGTTCAAGTAATTTGCGTTTATAGTTTCGTACGATGTCAAAAATAGTCCTTAATAACAAAACCACGCCGCTGATTTGCTGTTTTATTTCCCCGTCTCTGTCTCTGCCCCATCTCCCTCTCCTCAGAGCAGTGGCTGAACTCACACTGGCTCGGGCTGCATGTCCCGTTCATAAGTGTCCAGAGTGAACCGCAGCAATAGCGAATATCTGGAATTACTCTGAGGTTTAACTTCTTTCACATTCGTGTTCTTGGAAAAAGACGCTGCGACACCGCAGCGCTCCGCTCGTTTCCTTAGCACATTTTTCTGTCGCCGCAGAGACTGCGTCATTACGCACTCAAAAGAGCGGCTTTTGAGCAAAACACGCACAGTTGCCACTATAAACTAACTCCACGCTGTGTCCAACAGAGGAGAGAGGCGTGGGCTGTAGTTTCTTTGATAAAACTTAGCTAAAAAGTTTCTGTATTTAGCCTGAGGTGCTGCTGTCTGAGTGACGTGCTATTATTTAGGAAAAAATACAGCTGGCCAGGTAAAAACAGCAGTTGGTCATTGTGGTTTAGTTTGAAGCCACAAATGAGCTGATAATGAGGGGAGAACTGATGGGAATTTGAACAATTCAGTTCTTCATTAGGCCAACTTCTTGCTAATTTACTTCTTTATTTTGTGAGATCTAGTCCGTTATGCATCTGACATTTGTCTACTTCCTATTAAGTTCAGTTTTATTTAGGGGAAGTGTATCTAACTGTCTGGGGTTAACTGATTTTATTATTAGCCATGTTGCCATCACGTGTTAATGTTCCTCACACCACATTCCTTATCATTCTGTACACATTTCAATTAAACTGTGAGCCTGGTAAGACGGGGGAATTACCAGATGGCCTGCACCCCTAAGTTTTCTGCTGGTGCCCCTAAAAATTTTCAGTCAGGGGTACAATGCTCTGGGCAAAAATAGTTAGTCTGGAGTCCTGAATTCTGTGGCACAAACAAGCCCACAGCCTAAGGTTTATTTTAATGCTTAACTAGAAAGAAATAATTTTTACATTAATAGTTCCAAGAAAAAAAAAGTTACTAAAATTGTGAATGGTCAGTGTATATCATGAGTACAGTTTTAAGAGCAGGATTCACTGCAGCTAAAGTAGCCAATTCAACTTGATCGTGTTGTGTGTGTTTGTGCGTGTGCATGCGCGTGTGCAGGCTGTGTGCTGTGCAGACCTGGCGCACTGCTGCCCTTCAGGGTTCTTGTGTAACCTGGTGACACAGATGTGTGAGAAACAGGGGGAGTCATGGGTTAACAGACCTCTGCTGCAGAAGGAGAATGCAGATGGAGGTCCTGCAGATGGAGGTCCTGCAGATGGAGGTCCTGCAGATGGAGGTCCTGCAGATGGAGGTCCTGCTGACGGCACTGACAAAGAGCTGCACCTTCAAAAGTCCTCCATTGTGTATTGTGATATCTATCACACTTGTCCTGACGGTACAACCTGCTGCAGACATCCCCAAGGAGGTTGGACTTGCTGCCCATACTCCCCTGTGAGTAGACACACTTGTGGATCCTTTCAGCTCTTGAAGTGTGTGACCGAGTTGTGCATGTGTGCTCTGTAGGGCCACTGCTGTCTGGACGGATATCACTGCTGCCCATACGGCTATGACTGTGACCGCACCTACACCCACTGCATCAGGCAGGGTCTGCGGTACCCCTTCATCTCCCTGATCCCTTCAGCCTCTCAGCCTGCCACTCCACTTTCTGCCTGACAGGGTAGGTGCTATTTTCTCATGTGTGTAAATGAAGTGCAAAGATCAGGCTTCTCGCTGCCTGACTGATCATGGATATGAGTGCTGTCTGTATCCAAATGTAAGTGTGATTTCCACTGACTCATCCACAAGGGGTAGAGTAGCAAACAGTGAATGAAACATGCTAAATGACTTTAATTCCAAGTCCTCAGTCACTTATGATGTGAGAGTATGACTTGCATTATCATAATTCCAGGGCTCCAGACAAATGCTTGCATTTTGCAACCATTTTATGGGTCTGTGCAAGTATTTTTTTTTTTTCAACTATTAGCACATATGTGCCCTGATAATTTCTGACTTTACATTATTTTGAATGAATGAGTTTTTTTCCACTCTCAGAGAGCTAAGTATTGCTAGTAGTTTAATTAATTCAAGTAATTTGCATTTAAAGTTTCATACAATGTCAAAAATAGCCCTTATTAACAGAGCCCATCTCTCTCACTGTGCCTCATCTAACTCTCCTCAGAGCAGTCCCACTCATAATTGTGGTTGTGCGAGTGTGCGTGTGCATGCGTGTGTGCAGGCTGTGTGCTGCGCACTGCTGTCCTTCAGGGTTCTTGTGTAACCTGGTGACACAGATGTGTGAGAAACAGGGGGAGTCATGGGTTAACAGACCTCTGCTGCAGAAGGAGAATGCAGATGGAGGTCCTGCAGATGGAGGTCCTGCAGATGGAGGTCCTGCAGATGGAGGTCCTGCAGATGGAGGTCCTGCAGATGAAGGTCCTGCAGATGGAGGTCTTGCTGACGGCACTGACAAAGAGCTGCACCTTCAAAAGTCCTCCATTGTGTATTGTGATATCTATCACACTTGTCCTGACGGTACAACCTGCTGCAGACATCCCAAAGGAGGTTGGACTTGCTGCCCATACTCCCCTGTGAGTAGACACACTTGTGGATCCTTTCAGCTCTTGAAGTGTGTGACCGAGTTGTGCATGTGTGCTCTGTAGGGCCACTGCTGTCTGGACGGATATCACTGCTGCCCATACGGCTATGACTGTGACCGCACCTACACCCACTGCATCAGGCAGGGTCTGCGGTACCCCTTCATCTCCCTGATCCCTTCAGCCTCTCAGCCTGCCACTCCACTTTCTGCCGACAGGGTAGGTGCTATTTTCTCATGTGTGTGCATCTCAGTTGTATTTGTACTGGTCTTCACTGGAGCTTTCCGCAGACCCCCCTTACTGCTCTGGAGGAGGCAAGTGGTGTGCAGGAGGGTGGTGTCATCCGCTGTGATTCTCAATTCCACTGCCCCAAAGGCTCGTCTTGCTGCAAGAGTGGTGGACAGTGGAGCTGCTGCCCCTACCCACTGGTAAGGACTCTAAACATCTAGAAATTTAGTTCTATTAACTGCCCACCCTGCATTCAGTTCTTAGTTTGCCATACTGCTGAGCAGAACCAGATGTGAACTCTGTGATGTACGTAAGCACAGCAGTGGTGCTTGGCATCGCGTAAGCGCAATATCCTGCAAAAACAACAACAAAAAGTTATTGGAACAGCAAAAAGTTCCTACAGCACAAAGCAATTCATCATGTAAAAGGTTTTAATCTGTTTTGTTACTGATTTGTTTCCCTGTGGGCAGGTAAAGAGTCAGCCTACCGATTATGTAGTGGCTTATATGGGAGTTATAGTCCATATGAGGACTATTATACAAATGTGTGTTCTGTTTAGATGTAGTGGACAAAGAAGTTCTCACATACTAATACAGTACGTCTCAGTGTGTGCTGATGTTTCTGTTTCAGGCCACCTGCTGTGCGGACGGTAAACACTGCTGTCAGTATGGATACACCTGTGACCCTGAATCCCAAACGTGCAGAAATGGGTGGTTCGGTGTCTGAGAGACGCAGAGAGGACACATGAACAGTGGTCTCTCCACACGCTGGGTCTGTGAGAGCAGAATCGAGTTCACACCACAGCGGTTCACTTCAACATGCTTTCTGTTGTCATAATCAAAATGTAATTGTCGCTTTCACCCACTCTGATCAGAAATAAAGTATCAAATTCAGTACACTGTTATCTGCTTTTATTTCTCTTCAGTAGTCAAAAAAAATATGTATACACTGTTTTAATCATTTTGCCAGCACAATTTCAACAAAACTTTTTTTGTTTAATTTTTTTTATTAAAATTATCTTCCTTTGTCAGTTGACATCACTGACAGACATCTTAAACAGGTTTTGTTGTTTGCAGGTAAGCCTCATTAATAGGTAACCATATAAGGAGGTTGTTCCACATTATTAAGCAATTCAGTTCATGGAAAGGTGCAGATGAAAAATGTCAAGTAGTGCAGTATGTTGCAAAAGGTATGAAAACACTGGATAGTTTACAAAAATTCAAATGATTAGTGTGTGGCTCAGAGCAGACAGGTTTGTTAGATTAAAGAGTAACTCATCCCTGGCCCAGGCCTGACTCCGCCCACTGCCAGACATTAAAAACTGCTCAAAAAGTGGGCAGAGACCTGGCAGAGACAGAGGAGGAGAACTGAGGGAGGAGTGAGGCCTGGTCCTGTGACTGGACATCTGGACTAATGTTTTATGTTGCTTTTATAATAACACAGCTGAAATATTGTGAGAAAGGCGTCGTGCGCCGCCCCAGTAACCTGTGCTTCAGATCATGTCTTTATTACTGAAGGTATTATTTCAGCTGAGAGCTGTTTATGATCGTATCTCTGCGATCGTATCGATTGTCATCAAACAAAAAGTGACTTAAAGCTTGGCAAGACTAAAACACATCTGTGGAGTCAAAACTCTCCCCAGTGTCACTAATTTGTAGGTATATACTGTTATTGATCAGGCTCATTATGCCTTATTGTGCACTGACGCCCGGCACAGTGGCAGCGCAGCCGTGAGAGGGGAGGGGGGCAGAGGGGACTGAACGGTAAATGCGGGGCTGAGTGGCGTGTTTTGGAAAACGACCCACATCTGGCAACAGCGGGACTGGGACGAGCGCGCGGGGGAGAGAGATAGCGAGGGCGTGGGAGGAGATACTCGGCACAGGTGAGGTAACGAGGTCAAATACTATGTCACACTTGTCTATCTGGAACTATTGAACAGAAATCCCACTGTTTGACCCTAGGAGGGCAGCACTCCACACAAAACTGACGTTTTTCACTACAAAGTGTGAATTTAGACCTTTTTTTAACAAAACGTCAAACATAAGATTATAAATAGTGAGATGTATCACTAAAGCCCTGTTTGTACAGCTGATCAGCTCAAAAAATGGTTTAGGGGTGAGTTGCTCTTTAAGGTGTATTAAGGAATGTGTCTGTCAGACTGATTCATCATACATGCTCTGGCCTTGTTCAGTTAAACTATACACTCCCCTTGTTCGTAGCCATGAACAAGGTATCGTATGATTTTTTAAAAAAAAGATTTTATGCTACTTTTACCAGATAAGGTTTTTAAGTAACATCAGTTTTTGTCATAAAAGAGAAGAGAAAGCAGGAGCTGCAGTATTCTGAAGCTCAAAGAGATTCCTGAGAGAATTTAACCAACAAAAAGCAGCAGCTAACGTTAAAGGCACTGCTTTAGGAGGAACCCACTGCCCCCACTGTCCAGAGCAGAAACGGACAAGGACCCATGGTGAGAGAGACAGAGCAGGAGGAGACAGAGAAAACAGGACTTTTTGAACTGCTGCCCCCTAGTGGACGTTCATAACCTTTCTTCCCGAGAAGTGTAGCCTTAGTTCAGAAAAATACATTTGCACTGTTGTTGTCTGCTGTCTCTGCTCATTGATTGTACTCGTTTTCCATTGTATTTTGGTGATTATTTGATTTTGGGCATTGTTGTGCCCTGAATACTAATTTTCAAGAAAAAACAACAACACAGATTTTATGTTGATTTAATTACTATTGCTTGGTGTGCATCATTTCTTCTTTGTCCCTATGCTTCTTCTACAGTCAGTTCCCACTCCACCTACATCACAGCTAACACCTCAACAACAAAAAGGCTGCAACAGTGACACTGTTGGTGGAAAGGTGGAAAAGTATAAAAACAACATAAAAGACTTGAAAAAAGTTCAAAATACGCCAGAGTATTGCCACATTTCAAACCAACAAATGTTTTGTGCAACAAAAGTTTTAAAATATGTTTTCAGATTAATGAAGTGATTGAGTTTTAAAATAATACTGTTTGACCCACACTGGTTGGCCATTATCTTAAATTAACTTTAGAATGTTACAGTTGGAAGTTTGGCAAGCAAGTTAGTCACAGATTTGTCAGTGAAATGCAGTTCAATCCTTTCCAAATATATACATAAATACAATGATCTTTACCTGTTTGATTTTCTTGTAAGAGTGGTAATGTCATTAACATGACTCCGTCATTACCACATGACCTATTTTTAGAATTTTTCAACAAATTCAAGATTTATACATTATACATTTTCACGGCCTAATTAATTAATTAAAAAACAGCCCATAATCAAATAATCACCCAAATATTGTTGTTAGCTACTGCCGAAATCAAATATGTGCTTCAAACTTTATACTGCTCTGACTGAGTGAAGGTTAAACCCAGTCAGAGCGTGCGCCACACGGTCAGCTGAGACCAGTTGTTGAGGATGCTGCCCATGCGCGCACCCCCCTCCCCCAAACCCACGGTGAAAGCGCTGTGTTCAGCAGTCTACCCTCCACCGCGCTGTGCGGCAGCTCACCGCACTCTGCCGCATGGCGCTCACCACCGCCACCGCTCTGGCCGCTCCTCATGCGGCAGTGTGGCTCCGAGACAGAGGAGCTGCCGCAGCATAGAGGATTTATCTGAGGATGTGCTGCAGGCGCCTCGTTGTTGGGATCTCCCAGCTGCTGCCATATGTCCGAGTGTGAGAGGACAGAGCGCGTGTGTCCCCGATGCGCTCGGAGCGGCCCAGCAGAGTGTGTATTGTGGTGCTGGAGGAGGTGGAGGAGGACGAGCCCTCACCTCCCCTTCGGCCAAAAAACAACCGCAGAAGCCACCACGCCTCTGGAAGGGCAGCTGCTCACCCGGACAAGGTGAGCTGCACCTTTGCTGTTTGCCTCTCTGTTCTATCTGCAGATGGTTAAGGTTCACGTGACCACCCCGGGTCAGCACTGTGTCCCCTCACAGTGCTGTTGTGTAGCCCTGCGTGTGCGTGTACGCGTGCGGCTAGTCTGTGGAGTTAACATGTGTCGGAAACATAAGCCTACACATAACAGTTAGCTTGAAGCTCTTTAGTGTGGGCCCTCTGGGGGGCGCAGACCCCTCTCTCTCACTTTGAGGGGCAGGGCCAGCCCTTCCAATAGGCAAACTAAGCAGTTGCATAGGGCCCCACAGACATTAGAGGGCCCCAAAACTATTACTAAAAAATCTATTTGCTGATTTGATTGTTTTGTTCTATTTATTTATTTATTTATTTATTTATTTGTATTATGCTTCTGCTTGTCATTGTGAGTGGGTCTCTGTGTGATACAAACTGTTCACCTGGGGGCCCCCTTGGAAAGTTTGCAAGCCCAAAATGTATCAACACATTCATCCCCAGAGAAAAACAATTAGTCAGTGTTTTAAAGAAATAAAAGTTATAGAAGTAAAATTTAACTAGTCTAAAAAAAATAACTGAGGCTTGGCCCCTAAACCTATTCTGCTTGGGGCCCTGAAATGTACAGGCCCTGCCCAAAAGCTTATCTATAATTTGCTGATTTGATTAATTTGTCAACTCTATTTGATAAATATTCTGGTGATAATATTCTGCTTGCTATTGCTATTATTGTCATTTTTGAGAGGGTCTATCTGTCTGTATATTGATGTGTTTTACTTCCTGTTTACCTGGGCCCCCCTTGCAAAGTTTAAAAAAAAATGTCTCAAAGCATTCATAGAAAAATAGTGAGTGTTTTAAAGAAATCAAAATGTTTTATTAAAATTTAAATGGGCTCAAAAATGACTGAGAGTGTTGGCCCCCAAACCTATCCTGCTTATGGTCCCCAAATGTTCAGGAGTCACTAGAGCAGCAGTAAAAATACACCAGCCTATAGCCTCATGATGAAGCTAGTCATTGTTGCACTATTTATTATCAAAAAGATTTCTGATAGCCGTCTATTGTAACATAACATGTGGTAAATGTAACTGGATCAGATCATGGCACACAGGGAACAGAACTAATAACGCTTCATTCCTCCCTTTGGGCCAACCACAGACAGGCAACAGGTGCATCTCAATCACTGTGAAGATCTACTATATTATCCACTATAATATCTACTCAAATATATGTGTATCAGTGTAAAAAGATAATTCTTTTATCAGATAGCTTCAATAGAGAATGTGACTTAAGTATTTTCATTCTGATCATTATGGCTCACAGAATAGTCACTTCCTCATAATATTAGAATATTACATTAAACCAATAAAAAAGTATTCTGATAAGTATGCAGTATTTACTGTATATGCTCTCCGTAGTCTCAGTATTTGGTTGGGACTCAATTCACTGTCATTCTAACGGCTGGAGTGAAATAGGACAAAGAGGACAGACAAGGCACTCAGGAGTTTGCAGCTCAACGGGTAAAAGAGGTGCTTGACCTGGAAGAGACCCCTGTAACAGACAAAGCCCTCAGAGCCTTGAGGAGAAATCCCAGGACAACATGCTACCGAGACATTGTAAGAGTGCATTACTGCCACACATATCAAGACATTATGAAGACAGTTCTGAGCACCAGGGATATAATATTCCGTGGTCAGTGAATCCATATTTTCCGTGAGCTGACCTATGTTCACTGGTGTAAGGAGGACACTTACGGGTCAAATACAGACTCCTGTACCCAGCCAAAGAACGTGTGTCTCATGGGGGAACCAAGATGTTTTTACTGATCCAGAAGAAGCCCAACAATGTGTGGAATGGCACCTCTGGGTTATGGACAGCGGATGAACTCTGGATTTTGTTTTATATGCCCCAAATGAGATAGGGATTAATACTGCTATGATGAATCTGCCAGAGGACTGTATTTAGAATATGTTTTGGTAAAAAGGCTAACATAAGAAAACTTATGTCAGTGTCCGAATAGAATAGAATAGAATAAATATTTATTGTCATTGCACACTGTACAATGAAATGAAATACTTATGAACATAAGTGTAATAACCATGTATATAAAATGTGCTGTTTTTACATACATCTACTTTGGCAGACAAAGTGGGGAGGTATATAAAGTTTATAAGAATTGCTGCCAATCAGTTAAAAAAATTGAATTAGATTAATCACACTCTTGGGTTGTGATTAATCACAATCTTTAATAATGAATAAAAAAAATAAAATAAGATAAAATAATAACATTTAAAATAGGTTCAAGACATTGAGGAAATGTTTCCTCCACCAGCATTGTTGCTGTTGCAGTAGCATCTTTGCTGAAAAAACTAAATAATAAAATAAAAGCATATTAAGCCTTTAACCCTGTTGGCATATTCTATATAAAATGTTGCATAAAATTATTATAACAGAGACCAAATGTGTGTTTTTATTTGGATAAACACATCTCAGAAATAAAGTCTGAATATTGTGAGAGAGCCTTTAATAAGTCTGTGTAGTAACTGGCCAAACATTTTGAGATAACAGTGTCTGCTGAACTGTGCTCTGCATTAAATCTACTGCAGACACCTGAGTCCGCCTCTGCTCTGCTCCTCTCCTGTCCACAGTGAGGCTGCTGCTGTGAGTCCAGAGCTGTCGCTTTATGAAGAAAAAGAACACACACCCAACCGCAAATGAATGGTTTGTAGAATTTAGCAGGTTGTAGCTCCATAAGTTCAGGGGTGGCCACGGATCGCCCCCCACTCTCACTATGGGTCCACAATGCACAGAAAGCACAGCTCCCAGGAACGCGCACGTATAGAGGCAGTGAAAGGAAGCGATATAAAAAGCACACGTAACATTTATTAGTCAAATGTTTTACACATGAGACTCATGAGGGGAGGGAAAGGAGAGGGCTGTAGTGCAGCGGCCAAAGCAGTGGACTTGTCCTGAAGTCAAACCACAGGCAAACGTGTGAGGCAGCTGCTCTCTCTCTCTCTATGTCAGACATCTACGTGTCTGATGTTCTCGTCCAATGTCAGACACTGATGTTGGAGAAGTCCTGGCTCCCAATTTTTGCTCTCATTCATCCCAAAAGTGTTCTATCAGGTTGAGGTCAGGACTCTGTGCAGCCCAGTCAACTTCTTCTACACCAAACTCACTCATCCATGTCTTTAGGGACTGTGCTTTGTGCACTGGTGCAGTCATGTTGGAACAGGAAGTGGACATCCCCAAACTGTTCCACAAAGATCGGAGCATGGGATTGTCCAAAATCTCTTGGTGCTGAAGCATTCAGAGTTCCTTTCACTGGAACTAAGGGCCCAAGCCCAGTTCCTCAAAACAATCCCACACTATAATCCCAATTCAGTTATTTGGGTGGGTGAGCGAATACTCACTGGAAATATAGTGTATATACGCACATTTCCAAGATGGTCACACACTCCACTGACATGGCTTCATGCCCCCCTTGTGGACAGGCCACACACTTTGAGAAGCACTGGTGTAAGGAAAACAGATTGTGTGATTAATTTGTGTTAAAAAAATATTAACACGTTAATTTTTTTTTAAATAATTGCATGCGTTAACATGTTAACGTCAACTGCCGGACAATGAAAATCCAGTCCATACCAGTTGGAATGTTAATATCTATGGATAAAACAGGGATGATACTGAATTCTTTCTGTTTGATTCCAGATAACCAATTGAATCCAACAACAAATTTGATACTTTGAGACTTCAACTTAGTTCTAGACACTTTTATGGACAGGTCATCAACCCAAAGGGCAGCACCAGTACACTTTCAGTAGCAAGGACCACGCCACAACAATGACATAGGATTTAAGTGTTTAATGAAAGTGTGTTAGATGAAGTATTTTAGGTGATGGCTGGTTTGGAAGAGACTCAGTGTGGCGGTTCTGTCTCAGGCAGTACGCCCAGCCAAATAGGGACCCTTTATCCTGGAGTTCATAATACTGTATGTACTCCTGAATATACTACTTTTTACTAGGTGGTAAATTGTTACATAGGGTCTAAAGTACTGAATGTCTATACTTTGATTATATATACTTTATCCATTACATTAAAATTACTGGAGTCAGATGTCAGACATCATGAATGCCACAGAGTTAATCTGCAACTTAATAATAATAATAATAATAAATAACAGCTTTATATTGATGCATTATTCATTCTCTCCTCCATCTCACACGGTGACAGAAGCGTGGCTGCCCCTCAGACCACCACAAACACACAATCATTCTAAAATATTCACATCCACTGAGCCACTGCGACAACTTCTGACAAAGAAGAAATGTTGTGAATACAAAGGGACAGATTAAGTTGTTTTTAGAGACGAATAATAAAGATGATGTCTGAGACCTTCTGTGGGAGACATCTGAAGCATATGAGAGGTTGAGTCATTTCTTTTCAGTTCTCTGGAAGAAATATACAGTGAACCCCGAAATTATTCATACCCCTGGCAAATTCTGACTTAAAGTTACTTTTAGTCAACCAGCACGTTTTTGTTTGTTTTTTTTTTGACACAGGCT
This sequence comes from Bostrychus sinensis, assembly GCA_020698575.1. Taxonomy (NCBI): domain Eukaryota; kingdom Metazoa; phylum Chordata; class Actinopteri; order Gobiiformes; family Eleotridae; genus Bostrychus; species Bostrychus sinensis. The sequence goes on along the minus strand of CM036255.1, from coordinate 1,129,916 downwards.
TCTCCCAAAAGATAATAAGACCATGTATAAGAAGTATCACTGTGGAAAAAAATATTTCCTTTAGGCATAATTTACAGCTGGGTATATGTATGTACATGTATGTGTATATGTACATTGTACACAGAGGACTCACGTGCTATGAGCATACTGCACGGATGGATTGTTGATGTATGTATAAGCAGATGATCTATAAACTGTGATCGTTTACAAGTGAATATGTACACATATACATTACGGTATACAGAAAACTGCAATGGAGAAATATTAACAAAGATTGATGTGTGTCAGAATTAATGGCATGCAAAACAACAGAATTTGAGCAAGATATTTTTTAAGTATCTTCCCAATGATTTCTTCATCCTGGGAGACTAGAAACAGGAAATATTCCAACCATGACTTGGTGTTTCACAGGACAAAGGCCCAACTCCTTTAGTGCACAATGCAAAAGACCAAAGAACACAATTGTGATGTGCAGCAACATAGTAGTGCTTCATAAAATGGGAAGTGCCTATAAGAAAATAGTAAAAACACTGAAAATGCCAATGTTCAACATCAGGGCAATAATTAAGGCATTTATGTGAACTGTTCATGGTATGAATCTGGAAAAGCCTGGAAAAAGACGTATGTTTGTCTTGACCCAGTGCACTGTCAGGAGAATAGTTAGTTATTTAGTTGGGTCTTGGGGTCCAAAAGTCCCTGAAACTACAACACAAGTCACCTGCTTCACCACAAACTGACAGGTTTAGAAAAAAATGTCTCTGCTCTCATCTAGGAACCAAGCCAGTAAACACTTCTGAAACTTCAAATGGGATTGTGTTCTGTGGTCAGATGAAACCAAATGGAATTTTGGTTTGGTGCACACAAGAAGCTATGTTGAAAAGTACCTCATGCCCACACTTTGATGCAGGTTTTTAATGTTTTGTAGTCATTTTCTGCTGAGGATGGAGCCAAGTAGAGGCTTGCTGTGTGAAATTCTCCAAACTTTCAAAAGTATGGCCTCCAGATAAACAAGGACGCGCACTGATTTTGCCTTTGTCCCCACAGCTGTCTCTGCTGAGAGCCATCTTTCATGTGGATCCAGATGAAGTGCGCTCCCTCCTACTCCAAAAAGAAGATGTGAACATTCAGGTTAGGTGTATAGATCTTCTCCATTTCTTCAAGGCTTTTTGTCCAAAATCTCCACCAATGTTCACAAAGTCACCGAAATTCAACTTCAACAAGTCAACTTTATTTTCAGTTGTTTTCTACAGAAGCCCTAAGCAGTCATGCATAAAATCTGAGGGTGAAGTTTGTGTATGAACTGTGGCGTACGCTGCAGTGTGTAAAATTCTGTACTGATTCTACCGGAATCATTGCATGTGAATATTTTCTTGGCAGACCTAAAAGTATTTGACCATGCCCCTGCGCTGAGCTCCCCTGTCCAGAGCCGAGCCTGACCCGAGTCGAGATGTCCAGGCACTATCCTTGGGATGGTTCTGTCCCCTGAACACCCTCATGGAGGTGTGAAAAGACTGTCCATGTTCTGATGATGCTTGTGTGCATCATGATGTGAGTGGAGCAGTGCGCAATTTGAACCTCGTACACTCTAAAACTGTCTGTATGATGCAGTGACAGTGCTGCTGTCACTGTGAAGGACCAGGCTCATTTATCTGTTCTGTGTTGCTAACAGCCACACTGATAATCAGTCATACCCAGCCCTGTTCACCCCTTTCCTCAGTACAAGCGCTCAGAGGTGCTTCTCTCCAATGCAGAACTGTAGGTTAAAGATGCTTAAAGACCCAACAGTTCCTTCTTTGCTGTAGTCAAACATCAATGGATCACAGATCTCAGTGGAACATTGGAAGTAGATATTTTACACAGAATTTGGAATCGGCATTTTTTTTTTTTTTTTTTACACTGAATTATTAGAACAGCAAATTTTACAAACTGAATTATTATGAATTATGAATTATTGCATTAAGTTTTTATACACTGAAAATTATTCCACTGAATTTTGAGACAGCAAATTTTAGAAACAGATTTTTTATTCAGTATATTTTTTTGTTAAAAGTCATTGTACAATCATTTAGTTTTAAGAATTCAAATGCAAAAAAAATATGTATGAAGTAAATCTAAAAAGCTCTGGTAATAAAGACACTACATAACCTTCATAGAGCAGTGTTTAAATAGTGTTTTGTTGTATTTGTGATTAGGACACTGAGAAGCGGACACCCCTGCATGCTGCAGCCTACCTGGGACACGCACACATCCTGGAGCTGCTCCTTCTCTCAGGTTCACTTCACTTTGTTTCCATTTCCATCGTCACACTGCTGACATACTCAAGTACTGAGGAATGTTGAAGGCCAGTTTAGTCCTGGTTTGGTCCTGGTTTAGTCCTGGTTTAGGCCTGACTTAGTCCTGGTTTAGTCCTAGCTTAGTCCTTGTTTAAACCTGGCCTAGTCCTGGATTAGTTGTAGGTTAGTCCTGGTTCAGTCCTATTATTTTTGTTCTCGTTTTGACCCAGTTTATTCCTAAAGGTTTAGACCTGGCTTAATCCTGGTTTTGTCCTGGTTTAGATCAGAGGGACAGGCATACAGGGGAAAGGTTTTCTTTTATAGTGTCTCATCACTGACTTGTATCCTTGACTGTTTTCCTCTCTCATGGCAGGGGCCAGAGTTAATGCCAAAGATAAGCAGGGGTTAACTCCTCTTCATCGAGCGACCGCCTCCTGCAGTGAGGTACACACCAGTACTGCAGTACTCTCATTAATACTCCACACATCTCTACTTTAAAGTGTAACTAAACCCTGAATCAACTTTTTTTGCTGATTAACTGTATAAAAGGGTCTTTAACAGTGCTGTCTGTTGGTCCATGTCCAACTTTTGACATTTTAATGTAAACGTGCTTAATTCCTGAAATTCCAGCCTAAAATAGTGTGTGTGCTGCCGTCTTAAGGTTGAACGTTGGTAGTAAAGTTGAATTTTGCTATTGATCTAAAAGTGGCAGTTGGTAACTACTACGTCATGCGCTCTGCCGGCTCTGGTATAAAAGCCCCGCCTTTAGACACACGCCCTCGTAGCGAGTTAGGAGTTGGAACTGCGAGCATTATCGATAGCTGTTGTCAGGTTTGCGTTTATCAGCATATTATACGGTGGCCCAGAGAGCTCAACGAATTACAAAAGCCGAAACACACTTTACAAAAAGAAACTGCCACACGGCATTACAACAACATTTACCTGCACCAGAAATACCCACACCACATTACAACAACATTGTCCACACGACATTACAGCAACAATTTTTCTGCACAGGAACATGTAGCACCGGAAGCTCTGTAGCCCGAATCTGCTCATTTTCAGCGTGACTCATGGCGCAACTGTTTTGTTTTGGAGGACGGCATAATCACGTGAGCCAGCTCAGTGAATGTATAGCCCGTATCAACATATTTTAAAGTAAGTACAAAGCTGAAAATGAGCAGCTTTGTATAGCTTGTCTGTAATTAACTTAGCAAGATGTAAGGATGTAATGCAGTTAGTAACAGTACTTTGTACTGATTAGTTTCTCTTTCTATTGTAGGACCACACACACACACACCTACACCCTTATGTACCTATACCTACATACTACAACTCATCTATATTTGGAATTGTATACGTATTGGGACACACTCACACCTGTGTGTAAACCTGTTTTAACATCATCTGTAATCCAATGGCAAAATACAAGACCAGTGAAGCCTTTCGCCGTCTGGGCTCCCATTATTTACCATTGCTGTGTGACATCAACTCAGTATAAGTCAAATACACCTCATGCTTGTACATCCGGGCCTCGAAGCAGTGTTCTGGCCGACACTCCAGGTTGAAGGTGGGATGAAATATGTCTAGTGCCTTACAGTCCACTTATAATTTTGAGCTATCTCCCCTACATTAATGATCCTTCGAGCTGGATGTTCCTGCCTTTACCCTCACTAAGATGGATGACCTTCATGAATATAAAGCCCTTGGTGCCCGGCCCCGCCGCCATGTTCGTCTTCCTGCACATTATGAAGACTATGAGGTTAATCTCCCCAGCTTAAGTAGCCACCAGCCTGAGCAGCAGAGAGGTGCAACTGCTCAAGTAACTGTGCCCAGCTACACACCTCGCCATCTGCTGTCCAGGGAAGAGGAGCAGCGACCTCCACCAGAGTACCTCACTCCACGTCGCAGCCCGTATCCTGCCACTGACCATGTCTCCAGCATGCAGTCTGAGTTAGTAGAGATCCATCATGAGAGGCTCCTACTCCATCAGTCACAGCAATGTATGGAAGCAGGTATAGCAGATCTACAAGCCCTACATACAGACATGCACCAGTTGATTAACAGTGCCATGAACCTGCCACCACCACCGCCACCTGCTGTTGAAAGTATCAAGTGCCAACCAGCTCCTGCCAGAGAAGAAGAGGACTGGCCCCCACCTCCTCCCTGGCCGGATGAGTGTAAAGTAGAGACTCCAGTTCCAGTGTTAGACCGTCTTGGCACAATGATGAGTGAGCTCCAAATTCTTAAGAGAGAGGCGTTAGCTGCCCAGCAAAGTAAGTCAGTCTACACGTCACCTAAGCACCTGCCCCAGTCTGCAGTTGCCCCACCTCAGCTGAAAGCTCCTTTCACGCCTCCAGTAGCTTCTTCTCCACCTAGAGCCGTCCATCCTCAGCCAGCAGAGCGCCCTGCACCAACAATGTCTCCTCCCTTCATGCCACAGCAGCCACCAATGAACTCTAGACCCCCCCAGTACACCTCTGGCCCAGAGACCACCTACCGTGGCCCCCATCCAACCATTCCACACCTCTCACACCGAGACCCAAGAGAGTTTGCCCATCTCAATCTCGCCCTAGATAACCTGTTACCTCCTGACAGCAGTGAGCTTTTCAAGTATCAAGTTCTATTAGATCACCTCCACCTGGAAGAAGCCAAACTCATAGCTGACGCCTACCTGCATTCCCCCACACCATTCACCGACACTATGCAAACTCTGAATGACAAGTTTGGACAGCCACATCAGTTAGCCCTCAAGTGGATAGCTACAGTAATGGGCTCACCCGACATTAGAAGAGGGATGCTAAAGACACTAGGCCCAGAAGGAGAGGTAGAGTTGCAGTGTAGCTCATCTGCACAGCAAGTTACCCCCAGAACAACGAGCAGACTTCCGCAGGTGTATGTTTAATTACTCTGGGACACTAAACGACCTAGCCACCTGGTTGAAGTACAAGTCCTGGTGCCAAGATTTTGACGGCCAGTTAGCTCCCAGGGGGCAGCGAGAGAAACCTGAAGCCCGGCCCCCCAAACGTTGTGTCTCTGTACTCCATGGAGCGGAGAGCAAACCCAAGTCCTCACAAAGCTTGCCTGCTAAAGCCAAGTCCCCACCTTATTGTGCCTTCTGCGACAATCAAGATCATCACTTAAGTCAGTGCACAGCCATCACCAAACTTAACAAAGACCTGCTAACTGATTGGATTAAGACGAATAAGCAATGTTGGCGCTGTGCTCGTCCACATCGAGCATCTCAGTGTAACCTAAAGAAGCCCTGTAACCTGTGCCAGGGTCGCCATCTCCAAGTCCTGCATGAGGTCAACGCCTGGCCCCCCAAACGCTAGACACCTATGCAGTACTAGATGACGGCTCCGAAAGAACCATGCTCCTGCCAGAATCTGCCCACAAGCTCCAACTGCAGGGGATTCCAGAGACTCTGCCACTGCGGACAATTCACCAAGACATCCACACCCTCCATGGCTCCTGTGTCTCCTTCACTATCTCTCCCAGGGCTAGACTGAAGATAAAGTACCGTGTAACAAATGCCTTTACAGCAGCTCGCATCGATCTTGCAGATCACACATATCCTATAGACACTCTTCAGAAGAAGTATAAGCACTTAAAGGCGCTCCCTCTCCAGTCATTCAAGAAGGTCAAGCTGCTGCTCATAGGCAGTGACCACCCTCAGCTCATCATGCCCACTGAGCCTGTCCGCCTCGGTCCTCCAGGAGGCCCCGCTGCTATCCGCACTAGGTTGGGCTGGACATTACAAGGCCCGTCCAGTGTCATCTGTCAGCTGTCCCGACCCCAGCAGTGCCTGTTCACGTCCACCCCACCTCAAGTGAGCGAGCTAATAAGAAATGTAGAGAGGGTCTGGCAGGCAGATGTAATTTCAGTTAAGACAAAGTAGTCACGCGCTCCAAAGAAGACAAGCTCGCCATGAGCCTGTTAGAGACAAAGACAGTCCGTGTAGAGATCGGTGGCATACAGCAATATGCTACACCTTTGCTATGCCGCAGAGACATGCCCTACCTCCAAGCTACCCCTGAGTCTGTCATGCCCACCCTTCGTAGTGTAGAGAGACGGCTTCATAGAGACCCAGAGTGAGCCAAGATTTACTGTGCAGAAGTTGAAAAGCTAGTGCGAGCAGGTTCTGTAGTTTAAGCTCCTTCCCTCTGAGATAGACTCAAGAGATGAGACCTGGTACATTCCACACCATCTCGTTAGTCACAATAACAAGCATCACCTAGTGTTCAACTGCTCCTTCCAGCATAGAGGTCAGAACCTAAATGAGTACCTCCTGCCTGGCCCCACTCTCGGACCCTCCCTGCTCGGAGTCCTTCTCCAATTCCGCGAACATGCAGTTGCCGTCAGTGGAGATATAAAGAGCATGTTCCACCAGGTCCAGCTCCTATCTGAAGACTGTTCACTCCTGCGCTTTGTATGGCGTGACCTGCACTCAGACCAGCCTGCTGCAGTATATGAATGGCAGGTCCTCCCGTTCGGCACAATATGTAGCCCATGTTGTGCCACCTTCGCCCTGCAGTGCCATGCCCAAGATCAGAGCCAGTCCAATGAGCAGCTACAGTTCTCCATCCAGAGGTGCTTCTACGTGGATAACTGCCTCCAAAGCCTGCCCACCATCACATAAGCCCGAGACCTGGTGGACAAGTTAAGAGTCCTCCTGTCCCTGCTGGGTTTGTCCTCCGCCAGTGGGCCAGCAATGAGTCAGTGGTGATTAGTCACCTCTCTGAGGACCTCAGATTCACCAATGCAGAACTCTGGTTAGCACACGACAACACAGACAGCCCTGAGTCTACCCTAGGCCTTAGCTGGCTCTTCTCCACTGGCACATTAGGCTACAAACACAGGCCAATTCACTATGGTGTGCCCACCATGCGTAACATCTATAAGGTACTAGCTAACCAGTACGACCCCTTAGGCCTCATCCTACCTTACACTACTAGGGCAAAGATGTTACCTTTGGGGCAAGCATATCCTTCCTGAAGTCCTCCTTCCTCGCCCCTACCTGCCCAAAGATGCTAATGCTCCTGTAGTGCAGAGAGAAGTACACATATTTTGTGATGCGTCAGAACAATCTTATGGTGCAGTAGCCTATTTGAGAATAGGCTGTAGTAATCGCACCACCCACCTAGCATTTATATTGGCCCAGTCCCGAGTTGCTCCCCGTTTAGAGCTGTGTGCTGCCCTTACTGGTGCCCAGCTGTCCAAGCTGCTAGAGAACGAACTCACCCTGACGATTGACAAGACAGTACTGTGGTCGGACTCTACCACGGTACTCAATCACTCAGAGACCTGCTAGAGGCCACCGCTCAGGCTGTCCACCTGCCGAGACCTAACGTCAAGCTGAAACCCTCGTTCTTAAGAGGGCTCAGCAAGACAGTTTCCCTGATGAGTACCGGCTGCTCAAGGCTGGGAAACTAATCCAGCATAGTAGTTGCCTCCTCGCCTTAGCTCCTGAGTTTGACGAGAGCAGTGAGGTGATTAGAGTTGTTGGTCGTCTTCGCCGCTCAGAAGATTTAGCCTACGCAAGCCTTCACCCTTTAGTCCTTGACCCATCTCATCCAGTCACTTGCCTGTTCATTCAGGACTTTGACAGTCACCTGAGACATCCAGGGCCGGAGAGAGTCTTCGCAGAATTCCGGCGCTCCTACTGGATCCTAAGAGGCAGAGAGGCAGAGAGGCAGAGAGGCCGTTCGCCGCTTCCAGAGAACCTGTACTGAATGTCGCAGATGGAGAGCCAGACCCACTGTCCCAAGAATGGCTGACCTGCCTGTTGCTTGCGTTCGCCTCTACAAGCCAGCCTTCTATTCCACGGGCATAGACTGTTGTGGCCCCTTCGAGGTCAAGCTGGAACGCCATTTAGAGAAGAGATGGGGCATAATTTTTAAGTGCCTCACCGTAAGAGCTGTTCACCTTGACACATTGACCTCAATAGACACTGATTCCTTTTTAATGGATTGAGATGATTCATCGCCCGAAGAGGAACACCTGCAGAACTTTATTCAGATCAAGGTACTAACTTCAAAGGCGGAGAGGAAGAGTTACAAGCAGCCTTCACAGCCATGACTTCAGACCGGCAGAATCTCTTGGCTTCACTCAAGATCCACTTCCATTTCTACCCCCCCAGCTGCACCTCATTTCGGGGGAGTGTGGAGTGCGAGATCCGCTCTGTGAAGACAGCACTCTACACCACTGTTGGCGCTCAGCCCCTCCAAGAAGAAGTCCTCCACACTGTGTTAGTGGAGGTGAAGGGAATCCTGAACACTAAGCCACTGGGATATGTGCCCTCCAATGTCAGCGATCCAGATTCTGTGACCCCCAACTGCTTTCTGATGGGGCGGCCCGACGGATCACTGCCTCAAGTGGTCTACACCAGAGACGAGCTCCTGAGTCGCCGGAGGTGGAGGCATTCCCAGGTTTCCCAGGTCCCCACTTCTGGGCCCGCTTCATCCACCTTTACCTACCTGGTCTGCAGCCCCAACAGAAGTGGCAGTTAACTCCAGAAGATGTCACAGAAGGCTCTGTGGCGATGATCGTGGACCCGCAGCTGCCTAGGGGCAATTGGCCCATAGGCTGCATCACCAAGGTTCACCCCAGCCCTGATGGACACATTAGATCGGCAGACGTGAAGGTAAAGGACAGGACTTTTACCCGACCTGTGGCCCGAATGGTGATCTTACCTGCCCTTCCAGCCGAAGAAGAAGGACATTCATCCTGAGTTTGGTTTGATAGCATTGCCTTTTGTTTAGTGCAAATGTACTTCATACATTTGGGGGCGGCTGTACAAAAGGCCCCAAGTTAAGTGTTTTATATTGGTGTTTTATATTGTAGTTTAGCGCTCACTTTTTCCATTCTCCTGTTGTCCTTGAAGTAGCATTACGTACGGAGCGTACAGTTACGATTAGCGGTAGAAAGTTCGAGAGGAAAAGTGCATCAGAGCCTCACTGTTTATCATCCTGCTGTCTGTACATTACTAAAGTGCTACCTGATTCTCAGAAGTGTGCGTTAATGAGCAAAGTAAGTTTAAGTTGGTAGAGTTTGTCCTGTTACTTTAGTTTTTCATGCAAAAGTGTTAATGGGACGTTATTTTTGTTGCTAAGTTACCGTACATTAGCCTGCCCTCCTTTGTGCCTGCACTTAGCTAACGTAAAACTCATACATGTTTGTGTAGAATTATAAGAGGCTAGCCTGTGTTTTGGGCCTTTATGTGTCTGTTATTAACTTAGCAAGATGTAAGGATGTAATGCAGTTGTACTGATTATTTTCTCTTTCTATTGTAGGACCACACACACCTACACCCTTATGTGCTTATACCTACATACTACAACTCATCTATATTTGGAATTGTATACATATTGGGACACACTCACACCTGTGTGTAAACCTGTTTTAACATCATCTGTAATCCAATGGCAAAATACAAGACCAGTGAAGCCTCTCTCTGTCTGGGCTCCCATTATTTACCATTGCTGTGTGACATCAACTCAGTATAAGTCAAATACACCTCATGCTTGTACATCCAGGCCTCGAAGCAGTGTTCTGGCCGACACTCCAGGTTGAAGGTGGGATGAAATACGTCTAGTGCCTTACAGTCCACTTATAGTTTTGAGCTATCTCCCCTACAGTCACTTTACCACTCAGAAACGGTCCCCCTTCGGTCCCGCAAAGCCTCGGCTGCCTCAGTGTCGGACATTGCCGAGGCAGCGTCTTGAGCCAACAGCTCGAACCGGTATGGCTCCGGTCCGTTAGGCTCCACATTGCCTTCCTCTATTTCTGGTGAAGGTGGAGGAGAAAAATCCTCCACCTCATAGGAGCACTCTGTAGCGAAACTGCTAGCGTCGCTCTGGTCACTCTCCATCTTTGAATATCTGTCAACTCAAACTGCCAGTGTTCGAGATCTTCTGGTTTTGAGATCAACTGCTTACAGATGTTTGTGGGCGTGGCTTCACGGATCCCATTCATTCAGACCAGGAAAACATGCTAATGCTAACACGCTAATCCTCGGAGCAGTATAGTTGCGGTTGTCCTTTTTTCCTGGTTTTGTGGAATATCTTCTCCTTGACAGTCATTCCAGCGTGTCACGCACATATTCCCATTGTTGTCTGGACTTTGTGGTTGTCGTTGTCGTCCTCCACCACATTAGAGAAAAGTAGACTCCGAGTGAAGTATATTACAGTGGTTTTTGGTTGCTTGATCACCTCTCCCAGGGCTCTGGAGCATCAAGTTTATACTTTAAACAGCCAGATCTCATAGGTTTGAGATCAACTGGTGGTGTACAGATGTTGTGGGCGTGGCTTCTCTTTCATTCAGACCAGGAAAACATCAACGTGCTCAACGCTCTTTTTGTCCAAAATTGCATTAAAGAAGACATACTACCTCTCGGCTTGTGAAGAGTATTGATTCTGCATTGAGGTCACTTGCCCACGTTTTATGTAATTAAAACGCAGTAGCTCAGTAGGGGCGGTAGTAGCTCAGTTGGTAGAGCCGCTTGTCTACTAACCAGAATGTTGGCGGTTCAAACCCCACTCCCACCGTTGCATACTGTCGTTGTGTCCTTGGGCAAGACACTTAACCCGCCCTGCCTCCAGTGCGCAAACTGGTGTATGAATGTGAGTGTGAATGGGTGAATGGTTCCTTGATGTAAAGCGCTTTGAGTACCCATGAAGGTAGAAAAGTGCTATATAAATGTGACCATTTACCATTTATTTTACCATATAGCAGTACACTGCACTAGTTGCAAGTTCAAACAAAAAGTACATATTGAAGAATAAGAAAAAACCAGAAGATCTCGAACACCGGTCACTGTCACTGTCGATAACAGGTCCAGACCACGCCCCCCACTCGCCCCCCACTCACCCCCCTTCCCTCAGCCCTGCATTTTTCAAGTTTTGGCTGTGGGCGGAGTAAGACTCTAACCCTGGGGTTTAGTTACACTTTAAACTCTTTTGGTTATATGGTGTCTGATTATGAAGCACAAGTTTGACTTTATAAAATTAAAACAGGTCTAAAGCACACTTTCCACCCTTTCTTGTCCTGTCTACATTGTACTAGTCAAATAATAGTTAAAAATCCACCAAAAACATAGTGAAAATCTATATAATAAAAACATAAAATAGTGCAGTTAATCTGTGTGTCAAACAGAAATGTCTGGTGGACTTTATGGAGAATCTGTCTGCCCCTGGACCTGGCTGGGAGCTGGGTCCATATTAGAGGAGCACAGTAGCTAAAAGCTCTACCTCTGACCTAGTTTTTAAACTCTAGGTGCAACAAAATGAGTAGATGTGTATTTTGGAACCGCGGAGGTGTGTGTTAGGTTGATATTAAACCATGATCTGATGGTGCTTGGGTGTTTAAGGCCTTGTTTGTGAGAAATCTAAATTAATTACTAAGTAGAAAACGACAAATCTCAGCTAGTGCCATGTCATCCAAATAGAGGCTTGGCAAGGAAGGTAGAGAGTTCAGCTACCTGATGGCCTGGTGGATGAAGCCTGTTTCAGTCTGCTGGTCCTGGGCTGGGGACTCCAGAGTCTCCTCCCTGATGGCAGCTGACTGAAGAGACTGTGTGTTGGGTATGTGTGGGATCACTCGCAATGCAGAGGGCTTTGCGGGTGAGACAGGTGGAGTAAATGTCCTGAAGGGAGGGGAGAGGGGCTCCAATGATCTTCACAGCCGCACTTATTATGCACTATAGGCTTCTGCAGCAGGACATGGTGCAGGCGCCGTACACAGTGTCTTCTTCTGCCTGTCCTTAAACACAATAAAAGAAAAAAAGCATTTCACTTCCTTAAACTTTTTGTATGATGCCATTTTACTCCAAAATGAAAAATGTCTCCAAGGAATCAGTGGAAACAACTGTATACTAAATTTTTGGATAAATGAATGAGAGCAGATTGGCTGCACTGAAGACTGAATATGGTATTGTGGAAGTATGAGAAAAGAGATGGAGAGGAGTGTTTCGAGTCTCTGCTTTATTAGATGAACTTCCAACAACTGAACAGAAACATTTTTCCAGTACTCTAACACTGCCTCTGCCCCCTGGACCTCACTTCCCTTCCCCAATCCTTTCAGAACAAAAGTGTGGATCAGTGTGTGAGACAAGTTTCCACAGTGTCCGCCACTGTATATTCTTTTATATATTCAATAATAAAATGTGAATTTCTTTTTCTACATGATGCACTGGGGCTATTGCAACTGTCTGAAAATTCCTTTTCAACTCTAAAGTATGTTGTTGGATGCTGGATTGTGTTCACTGTGACCTACTCCTCATGCAGATCTAAAGCCTCTAGGTCTAAGAGATCCTCTGACCACCAGAAAGTTCTTTTGATGTGTCATTATTTTGCAGGATGCAGTGAGCGTGCTGCTAAAGCACAGTGCTGACGTGAACGCTCGAGACAGACAGTGGCACACGCCTCTTCATGTGGCAGCCAATCATGGAGCAGTGAGCTGTGCAGTGCAGCTGCTGCCTCTCATCAGTAATGTCAACATGTGTGACCGTGAGGGACGCAGCGCCCTGCACCACGCAGCCTTCAGCGGACACCTCGAGGTTAGTCATTTGAAAGAAACTGTTGAGAGCATCATGTAGAGCTATTAGATACACTCTGTGTGGCAGATGGTGAAGCTGCTGCTGTCTAGAGGAGCAAACGTGAATGCCTCTGACAAGAGAGACAGGAGAGCAGTGCACTGGGCCACCTACATGGGTAAGTGTTCTGTGCAGCACCTGTCAGCCTTTCTGTTTTTTAAATGTTCTGCTCTGTTTCAGGTCACCTCGAGGTGCTGAAGCTGCTGTGCTTCAGTGGGGCTGAGGTAGACTGTAAAGACAAACAGGGCTACACTGCTCTCCATGCAGCAGCCTCCAGCGGCATGAGCAGCACCGTGAACTACCTGCTGGACCTGGGGGTCCAGGTCAGTACACATCACTCTACTGTACACTGTCTACATTCCATTAAGCTGGTCTTGTTGATGGTGTATGGATTAGTGCTGTACAAGCTTTCACTCTGTCATTGTCTGAGTGCGTGCACACAGTCCATATTACAACTCTATTTGAAATACAGTTTCTGTGTCTCAACATCCAGGTTTCGTTCACAGATGGTCAAAGTCCACCTCTGTATTAAATTCTAGATCATACTGTCAACAAGATTGTTGAACATGTCATCTTTCCCTGTGTGTTCTGGTGTGAGCTGCTGTGTGCTGACAGGTGGATGAGGTGAATTCATTGGGGAACACAGCGCTGCTCCTGGCGTGTGCCAATGGCCAGGACGTGGTGGTGAGCGCACTGCTTGAAGCAGGGGCCAGTGTCCGACTGGTGAGTCTGTCTCAGCAGCGCAGCACTGTGACACAAGTCTTCTCCTCTAAATCTCTCCTCTTCTGTAGGTCAATGCTCAAGGTTTGTCAGCTCTGCATTTTGCATCATCCTCTCGCCAGGGGGCGCTCTGCCAGGAGCTTCTCTTAGCTCATGGAGCTTACATCAACATGCAGGTGGGTCCAAGGACACATGCACTTTCATTTAGAATGGCACCTAGGCACACAACACCTATGATATAGACCTTCTACTCTGTGACAATCTTATTTGTTTTCTTAATTATTTTGTATCACTTCAACAGTTGAATACATGAGAAGGTCTGAATAAATGTGGGACTATTCAAAGAGAACTGTTTTGTCATCATGACTTAAGTGTATTTTTTGCCCTGTCCAGAGTGCGGATGGCTCGACCCCTCTCCACCTGTCTGTCACACGCGGCCACTTCTCCTGCTCACAGGCTCTGCTTCAGAACGGTCCGTTCTCTGAGTCCCACACTTGTCTTTGGTGTCTATTTTTAACCTCATTTGTCTCATTGTCTATACAGGAGCTGATATTAATATTGAAGACAGAAAGAGAAACACTGCACTTCACATTGCTGCACACCACGGCCACGAACTGATTATCAAGGCACTTCTAAAACATGGAGCCAACTGTGCCAAGTTAGTGAGCACACAATCGTAAGGCTGGGACATACCAACCCAATTCCTGACTGCCGTCAAAGCACACAGAGCAACTCCTCTGTCGCCTCACGTTTCCCCTGGTTGGCACAACGTGTCTCAAGACACACCAGGGCTATCTCGACTAACAACAGAGCAGTGTGTACATGCTGCACATCTGTGAGATGTTGCAACTATCCATAACATCAGGCGGCGCTAGTGGCTAAACTTGATGCTGCAAAACACACTAGACAGACTCAAGTCATACTGTTCCAGACTGGAACGATCGCTCCAGATTGTCCAATTGCTCCAGACTGTCCAATCGCGACTGACAGATGAGAATTGCTGCAGTGTGTCCCAGCCTTAACGCATCAGCCAAAAGAATCACAAACATGACAGGTCCTGGGTAACTGACCTGCAGGGTGAGGTGGAAATCCCACTACTGCTGGTCAAAAGAGAGGAGAAAGGTATGCTCAGAAGCAGAGACTGAAGAGGAAAAGCAAGAGAGTAGGACAGAGTAGGGACTTTGAATGTTGATACAATGATGTAAAGGTAGAGAGTTTGTTGATAGGAAGCAGAGAAGGAAGGTGGATATCATGTGTGTTCAGGAGACCAAATGGAAAGGTAGTAATGCTAGAGGCTTAGGAGCAGGGTTCAAGCTGTTTTATCATGGTGCAGATGGGAAGCGAAATGGAGTAGGACATATCCTGAAGGAGTTTGTTAAGAATGTTCTGGGGGTGAGAAGAGTGTCAGTTAGGGTCATGAGTCTGAAGCTGGAGACTAAAGATATGATGTTGAATATTGTCATTGGTTATGCCCCTCAGGGAGGAGGTGAGCAAGAGGAGAGATTCTGGAGTGAGTTAGACAAAGTGATGCAGAATATCCCTGGTGGTTACTGGTGCAGACTTTAGTGCCTCTAGTTCAGAAGGGTGCGTTCACTGTGTCCCACACCTGTTTTCATTGGATTAGAGAGAAGTCTTTATTGGATAGAGACAGTAGTAAGACCGGAAATCACTCACTGTCCTGTGATGACATGTCCCTGTCTGTCCCCCTAAAGGAGAGGTGTTGATGGGATGCTCCCCCTTCACCTGGCAGCTCTCAGCGGTTTTCCCGACTGCTGTAGGAAGCTGCTGTCCTCAGGTACACATCACTCTCCCCTATGGTTCCATTCATCTTTTCAGTATCCAAACTGAAGCTTGTTTCATGTGAGCAGGTCTGGACATAAACTCATCAGATGACTCTGGAAGAAGCCCTCTACATGCAGCTGCAGCTGGAGGGTGGGAAAATGTAGCATGCCAATATGATTCTGTTTTGATAGATGGAACTATGTTTTGCAATAAATTCTCTCTGTCCAGGAACCTGGAATGTGTGAACCTGCTGCTAAAAGCGGGAGCGGACTTTAACAGAAGAGACACTTTTGGCAGGTGAGCTGTGCTGTCAGCGGAAGGTGCTCTAACCTGATTACACTAACCTGAATGAGTGCTGTTGTCTCCACAGAAGTCCTCTTCATTATGCAGCAGTGAACTGTAAACCACAGTGTGTGTTTGCCCTGGTGAGCTGTGGAGCCAGAGTCAGTGTGCTGGACCAAAGAGGCTGCAGCCCCCTGCACTACGCCGCTGCCACCGACACTGAAGCAAAGTGAGTCTACTAAAACCGGCTGCATGAACTTAGACTTATCACTCTGTCTTTGAAATTGTTGAGATTCTTAAATACTACAGATATATTGAGACTATGAGTGAGTAATAAGAAGCTTGAGTTGTGAAAAAACAGTAGAATATGTGTAAATATCTGTAATAAGCCCTTGATGCCAATAGATGGTGCTGTTCAATAATTGCAGATGTGTAAAACAGAAACCGTTCTCATGAAAACAAAAGGTATAAACGCAATTGAATCTTTGCTTTTGCATGAAAAGTGTGTATTTATATAGATATACATATTTTTTTACATAATGATGTGTATCAACCTGCTCTAATATGAACATGCCTCGAGAACACTGATGTAGCTCTCAGTGGAGTACCTGTTGACTCTGTGCGGTGTGTGGAGTACCTGTTGACTCTGTGCGGTGTGTGGAGTACCTGTTGACTCTGTGCGGTGTGTGGAGTACCTGTTGACTCTGTGGTGTGTTCTCAGGTGTGTGGAGTACCTGTTGAGGGCCGGAGCAGACCCTGCAGCCGCAGACACACAGGGCCACTCGGCTGTTCACTATGCCTCAGCGTTTGGACGCACTCTGAGCCTGGAACTGGTGAGCTTCACTCTCTTCACATTCAGGGCTTGACAATCACTTTTTCTCTCAATGGCCACCATGGCTAGTATTTGTCAAAAGTTGCTAGCCAATTAGTGTCTTTACTAGCCACAATTTAATTAGTTAAATGTAAAATTTGGTTTTATGTATAGGCAGGGATTTAAAAAATCATTAATTTTTATTGTTACATCAATTTATTCTGCCAAGGTGGCAGAATAAATTGATGTAACAATATTGGCAATATCTTGATATTGCAATATCAAAAGTCTCACAAGATCGTTTACAGTATTGAATGTAAGCTCCCACAGGTATTATGCATTGTTTGTTACAGCGAAAAGGTAAAAAAAGGAAGAGGGAACTATATAAACCATGATCCTTTGTTCAGTGCAGCCAACATGGCAAAATTATTGTTAAACACTTTTTCAGTCTTAATCTTTTGAAATATCACAATAATAAATGCACTAATGGCTTGTCATAGAATTTTTTGAGAATATGTTTTTGTTATCTTGAGCTTTTACACAAAACCATGAGCCTCACCACAATATCGTAGTAAATATCATACTGTGAGATTAATATTGTGATAATACTCCATACTACCATAAAATTTGGATATTGTTACATCCCTGCAAAATGGTGTACACTCAAGCAGAACATAAATTCAGGCTTAACCTTTAAAGTTAAAATATAGGTATTCATAAACTTTAACCAGCCAAAGTGGCAGTGGAAGCATTTGTGTTACAGCCAAAATGACAGTCTCCCTGTATTTGGCCAGGTGGCTAGTGTTAATGTCAAGCCCTGTTCACAGTTCATCAATTCTGTATTGCACTGTACTGTACTGTATTGTACTGTACTGTATTGTTCTGTATTGTACTGTACTGTACTGTATTGCACTGTACTGTACTGCATTGTACTGCACTGTATTGTTCTGTATTGTATTGTACTGTACTGTATGGCCTTATCCACTCTCTGAATATGTTTCAGATGGCTGCTGAGGCTCCCCTCCATATGGTGAGAAAAATCTTTTCATGAGATTACCAAAATATAGAAATGTCAGTCAGTTTTATTTCTTAGTATCACTACAGCAAAAGCCTCATGGGGCTTTACAGGCTGTGCGTCCCACGGCGTTAGGTTATGTACATTACATTTACATACAGAAAAAAAATTACAATGAATATATTAATTGTGAGAGAAGACGGAGTCAGCTGAGTGAGAGGAGGTGGGGTCAGGAGGGGTCCAGAACAGGACAGGAGCACAGATTGGGTCAGTGAAGGTCCAGTCATTTCTGGGACCCCTAACTATGGGGTCCCATCTTACATGCATCAACATCTTACATGCAGATCTAATTGGTGCTTTGTGCCAGAGATATCTGTGAAAAGACCCCTCTTCCAAATCCCAGATGGAGAAGGAAAGTGAGGGGCAGAGCCTAATGAACCAATGCTACCAATAACAGTAACCCTTCGAAGGAGGAGAGAATAAAGACCTCATGTATCAGTTTACAAAAGATAGGCTTAGTAGTCTTGTACAGAAATGACTACAAGGGCCTGATTGAGGTTTTACAAAGAGCCATTGCCAGTCTGTAAATAAGATTGTGGAGTATGTCAGAGGAGAGAGAATGAGCAGTATGTAAACACCTACAATCCAGCCACAGGCTACTAAGGCCTTGGATTGCTTTGGTAGCCTGGGCAGACAACAGAGCCACTCACTTAAAGCAGTCTGGCTCGCCAGGTTATTTTCCTGATGCCATTTGTGCACTCAATAACAGCCTTTTTTATTTATTCATTAAAAGGCACAAATCATCCTTGTGCTCATCTTGCACTGGTGTTTGAGCATGTTACATCACATTGCTCCATTTTTCTGCATCTCCCGTCCTTTTAGTACAGGCAGATCTTCAGTAAATCTGGCCCCACAAGCATTATTCACTGCCACTCTGTTGTATTTCATCTTGTGTTATATCTCGTGTATAGTTTATTTCCTAAAAGAATGATGTTGTTTCAGTTGGTGGAGAAGTCAAGCAGCACCGCACTAAGTCCTCTGCACCTGGCGGTGAGTGAGGGCTGTTCTTTCAGTTCATGAACATGGAATGAGGCATTACCATGTGATTGTCTAAACTGGAGAAGAATCAGGCATGAGGCCTAAGGTAGGAGGTGGACTGTCAGAGGCTGATTTTGTGCTTGTGTGTGCAGGCCTATCACGGACACTGTGGGCCGTTGGAGGTGCTGCTGTGCTCTTCTCTGGATGTGGATGTCCGCTCTGCCCTCAGCCTAGCCTGCTCCAGGGGCCACCGGGACTGTGTGTCTCTGCTGTTGCACCACGGGGCCTCCCCAAGGGGCCAGGACTACACACACGGGAGGACAGCCATACATGCCGCAGGTACGGATGTGCACACACTCACAGCAGCCACAGTGAAAAGAGCTACTCACTGAGGCTGTGTCTGTGACAGCTATGAGCGGCCACCCTGAGTGCCTGCGCCTCCTGCTGGACAGTACTGACCAACACAGTGATGTGGACACGCCAGACGCCAGCGGACAGTGAGTGTCTGTGTCTCACTCAACGTTTTACACGTCATTCAATTAAACACATATGTCGATTTACAGGACGGCGCTTATGCTAGCTGTTCTCAATGGATACACAGAGTGTGTGTACTCGCTGCTCAGTCATGGAGCCAACATGGAGGCCCAGGATCAGTGGGGCAGGACAGCCCTGCACCGAGGGGTGAGATGCAGGCAAACTCTAACCCTGCTCAAGTGTCTGTTCTGCTATAGATTTAACAGTGAAGCACAGCATTAGTATGAGCAGTGGTGGAATGTAATGATGTAAAAGTATTTTGTTACTTTACTTAAGTACAATTTCCATGTAGTATCTGTATTTTACTTGAGTAAATTTTACAAGGGGTACTTTTACTTTTACTTCACTACATTTTTAGGCAAGTATCTGTACTTATTACTCCACTACATTTATGAGTTGGTTTGAAGTACAAAGTATTTTGAGTTTTAGTTTAAAATCTTCTGTTTTTGTCGTGCCCTCATTGTAGACACACAGATGCAGTAAAGTAGTACTCCTTTAGAAACATCAGAATAATAAAGACAGAAGACCTCAATGACAGATTCAGTCTCTTCTACTGCAGCAGTTCATTTCATCTAGAATCAACAAAATCCCTCACATTTTACACATACATTAGTTGTTGAGTCTGTGCGAAATAAACTTTTTTATTTGCAAGTACATTTAAAAGTGAGTACTGTTATATGTGTACTTAAGTATACATTTTAAGGTCATGCTTCTACTGGAGTACATTTTTGCCTCTTTCATCTGTACTTTTATTTAAAGAGTAACTCACCCCTACACCATTTTTTTTGAGCTGATCAGCTGTACAAACAGGGCTTTAGTGATACATCTCACTATTTATAGTCTTATGTTTGACTGTTTTGTAAAAAAAGGTCTAAATTCACATTTTGTAGTGAAAACCGTCAGAGTGCTGCCCTCCTAGGGTCAAACAGTGGGATTTCTGCTCAATAGTTCCAGATAGGCAACTGTGACGTAGTATTTGACCACTTTACCGCACCTGTGCCGAGTATCTCCTCCCACGCCCCGTGCTCTCCACGCCCTCGCTGTCTCTCTCCCCCGCGCGCTCGTCCCAGTCCTGCTGTTGGCAGGTGTGGGTCTTTTTCCTAAACACGCCACTCAGCCCCGCATTTACCGTTCAGTCTCCTCCGCCCCCCTCCCCTTTCACGGCTGCGCTTCTACTGTCCCGTGTGTCAGCGCACAATAAGGCATAATGAGCCTGATCAATAACAGTATATACTTACAAATTAGCAGTGTTGGGAGTAACGCGTTACAAAGTAACGAGATTACAATTGTCAGTAACGCAGGGGGAGCCCCCCAGTAATAATATTACAGTTACTAACAAAATACCCAATTAGTTACTTGCGTTACAGTCACTACAGTCACTTTCATTTACCTGCAGTTTACCGGAGGGACACGGAATGAAAATGCATTAAACGAATAGCGCTGATACGTTTTCTACTTTATTTTCATCCGTTCCCTTCTCTGCTCCTCTTTATGCGCGCAGCGGCCACTCGTCCTGTCCGCGCGCGTCGGGGCGCATGCAGCTGCTGCTGTCAGCGGGGACAGCGAGGAAAGAAGAGACCTGCACCGCTTTGGCGCTAACATCAAGTGCGTTTTAGCTTCAGTGTAGTGAAATAAAACTGTGTCCACAGGACGTGAACGCTGCACAGGAGCAGAGGCAGGTGAACCTAAAGGGCAGTATTTACTGTGTCAGGCTGCTGAAATGAATGCAGCTAAAAAAAACTTGAACGCCTGTATAAAATAACAGTGCGGGTCAGAGCAATGGTGAGGCTATAGGCTTCTTCTATTTTGAATTGGGTTCATTTGGGCTTCCTGTTAGGAAATAATCCAAAAGGAAAGTAACTAAGTTATTTTCACGAGTCAGTAACCAAGTAAAGTAATATATTACTTTTCAAAAGAGTAACTAGTAATCTGTAACTGGTTACTTTTTTGAGTAACTAACCCAACACTGCAAATTACTGACACTGGGGAGAGTTTTGACTCCACAGATGTGTTTTAAACTTGCCACGCTTTAAGTCACTTTTTGTTTGATGACAATCGATTTCTTACTCGCGGAGATACGATCAAAAACAGCTCTCAGCTGAAATAATACCAGTAAATAAAGACGCGATCTGACGCACACGTTACTGCGGCGGCGCACGACGCCTTTCTCACAATATTTCAACTGTGTTATTATAAAAGGAACATAAAACATCAGTCCAGACGTCCTGCATTTTTCCCCCCCATTTCTGGGACTTGGCAACCCTGCTGTGGAGGAGGTCCATGAGGTCTCTGACAGCTGTCAGTCACAGGACCAGGCCTCGCTCCTCCTCAGTTCTCCTCCTCTGTCTCTGCCAGGTCTCTGCCCACTTTTTGAGCAGTTTTCAATCTCTGGCAGTGGGCGGAGTCAGGCCTGGGCCAGGGGTGAGTTACTCTTTAAGTAAAGAAATGGAGCACTTCTTCCACTGGCGTGTATGAGTGCCCAGTGTACAGAGAAAAGGTGTGTTCTCTGTCTGTCCCAGGCAGCGGCGGGTCAGGAGGAGTGTGTATGGATCCTGCTGCAGCGGGGGGTCAGCGTGTGTGTGCGGGACGCCCAGGGACGCTCTGCTCTTCATCTGGCCTCGGCCTGCGGAAGAGGAGCTGTGCTGAGGGCCCTGCTGGAGGCTCCCGGCTCCACACTGGAGACTGACAATGAGGGCTTCACTCCCCTGCACTGGGCCTGCTACGGTGGTACATTCTCTGAGCCTATCACAGTCTGCTACCGGCTCAGGGTACATGTTCATGTGCCCCGCGTGTGTGTGCAGGTTATGATGCGTGTGTGGAGATGTTACTGGAGCGGGACGTTGGCAGGACCATGAGGGGAAACTCCTTCAGCCCCCTCCACTGTGCTGTGTAAGACAATTGTACACACACGCCCACTACTCAGAGAGCTGGGTTTGTGACCGCCTCTTCTGTGTTTTAGCATGAACAATAATGAGAGAGTGGCCCAGATGTTACTTGACTGGTCCGGTACAAATATTCTCAACAGCCTGGACTCCAAAAGCAGGTGAGAGAACAAGCTGCAAACATTACCAGTGGAGATTAGGAACAGTCACTGATCTGGAGTTCATTATTCTAACAGGACGCCTCTTCACGCCGCAGCGTTTTCAGGTCACGTGGAGTGTGTGTGTCTGCTCCTGAAGCGTGGGGCTGAAGCTAACGCTGTTGACACACACATGCGTCGCAGTCCGCTCATGATGGCTGCTCTGCGTGGACACACCAACTCTGTGGGTTAGTAGTCTTCAAATAATACCAGCACTGCACTACACTGAACTGTTTGAATCTAAGTACCCCTGAGGTTAGTCTCTCTCACACACATGTTCAGTAAGTGCCAAGCTGATGCTGTTCCAGTGCTTAGTAATATGTGAATATATGTGCAAAGGCATAGAAAACAATTTATCAGCCTCTATCTGATTTATCTGTACTGCGGGACAAAAAAAATTATGTGAATTTAGCAAATAAACCCTCTGTGGGAGGAATGTGATAAGTGGGAAGTGTTTTAGCTTAAAGATATGTTTAATTTGTTAACGAGGGCAGGTCAATACACATGTGTATTAAAACAAAAACAAGTTTATTTTTATTCAGGGGTTCAAAGGTTATCATCTCACTGAAGGGAGAATGTCTATGAAGTTTCAACTGGAAAAGAAAGATAAAGAGGTCCAAGGTAGTCTTCTTACACATAAAACTGGACCCCAGCGCTCCCTAAAATATTACAGTAGGGTCTAGAAATGTACTTTGTCCTAGACAGAGACTTATGGAAATTGGTGCGTATGTCCCTTATGTGATATTGAGATTTCTGGGGTTGAAAGTTGTTAAAAGGTATCTCAAATGTCATAATAAGCTCTTAACAAGGCAGCCATTTTGTGGATCATAAAAACTCCTGGAACACTTGAGACTATTCCAAAGAAACTGCTTTCGTACATTTAAGGTGCTATGAGCAGTCCCAAGATATGAGGTAAACATATTTAAATCAAATATTAGTTTTACTGATAACAATGGTACAGCTGATTTAATAGGAATAAAAAAAACATTGAACATAATGGCCAGTGTTTTTTGTTGACATTTTTTGTTTTGGTTTTAATTCTGCATTGTTGATCATCCAATCAGAAAAGCAGGAATCCTGGCAACCCACAGACCATTGTTTTGATCTGAAATATGTGTGCTGAAATATTAGCTTGTGATAGACAGTATACTTCAGGTCAAGCCTATGTACACACACATATGTACAAGACTTGCATTTCAAATCCAGCTGGAGTTTGGTGATGCAGCCCTGAAAAGTGACCTTAAGGCCATTTGTTCGTTCTCTAGGAACTGAGCACTTAGCTCCCCCTACCAACTTACAATGGCATCCAGAGAATGTGTTCAACACCTAGACCAGGGGTGCCCAAAGTGGGGCCCATGGGCTAAACTTACCCTTCAAGGGGTTTGATTTGGACTGTGAAGAGGTGTTGTGATTTGTAAGGGGTATCTATTTTGATTCTATTCAGCACTGAATAGACTGTCAGTGGTTGTTAGGGGGTCTCACGAGTCTGTCCACCTAAATACTACAATAATTAACACAGATCTATTTTCAAATGTTCTCATTACATGCAAAAGATTATTGCATTTGCCCCTTGGGCCACTAATACATTTTCCTTTTGGCTTGGGCACCCCTGACCTAGCCTATTGAAATTTGGGACATACATTACTGAAGTGATGAGGAACAAAAATCAATGGGGACCACACTATGTCTATTACAACATTAGCATAGCCACGTCCCAACGGGAACTTAAGAAAGACACTGCTAAATACATCTATTGGAGTTCAGCTTGCTTTGGCCTCATTGTACACATTTGACCTTATTTTGCACCTGACAGAGATGCTGACATCAGGAGCACTGGGATCAAAATCAAACTTTTGATAAATCTGGCTCATATCAAAGTTTTGGACAGCTGTAGTGATCTGCTGACAGCTAATGTGTATAAATGTATAATCTGTTTGGTGACATCTGTGCAAAATCCAGTCACTGCTGTAGAAGAGAATGTAATCTCATTTATATTACATGACACTTTGTTTTTGTGTATCAGAAGTCCTAGTGAACAGTGCCAAAGCAGATTTGACACTTCAGGACATCGATGGAAACACAGCCGTACACCTGGCCTGCAGCAAGGTACGCACAACTAATCCAACTAGGTAATCAAGTTTCCAATAAATTGCCTACACTATATTCGTTGTCTCTTTCTCCAGTTTCTTCTTTTTGCATTTTGAAGCACTTCTTACAACCGGGTTATGATGCAAAAGTGCAGAATGCAAATATTTATCATTATCTTCCCAGTCTTAAGATTTTGTTCTGGACTGTATACCAGTTCTCCACTGTGCTGAACAAGCAATGAGCAATGATGGGCCATTTCCAGCATCTCTGTCTATGGCCCACTGTTGGACTGGGCAGACTGGAACAAGAACCATGTTCAGCACATATTCCAGTTTGGTCTCTGCATAGATCACAAGGCTGCCCTTAAAGGAGAGTGAGTAAAGTTTGCTTGGTACGACTGTGGCACTGATTATTGAACTGGCTTGCTGCATGGCTGGCAGCCTGACTGGAAGGACTGTGTGCATCCACAGGCCTTTTGGAACAACTGAAGTGGACACAGTGCACCCTCTTTGGCTCTGCTACTTTACCATGCAGCAGTGCCAGTACTGGCTCTCCCTTTGCCCACCAAACCACATCTGTCTCATGCCCTGCAGTTGTCTGGTAGCCCCAGTTGTAAATGGATCTCTGGGTGTGAGGTTTCTGTTTTATCTTACGCAGTGGATGCACAGTGGTGTTAGTGTGACTAAAGAGGACATTCCTCTCAGCCTTCTGCTCCAAAGTGTTGTGTTATATGATCCATGGTCAGATCCATCGTGGACCTGCTCTGCTGCCACAGCCATGTGTGAGATGTGCCTGTGGCTCTCCCCCTCCCCTCACATTACTCATGGTGGTTTTTGTGGGTGATAGTGTGTCTAGAGTACCATAGAGACCTGCTGCCACTCTGCACGACCAGCACCAGCAGCTATTACACTTCTGTGTTTAACAATAGTTGTGTAGGGACCTCTACCAGAAGCGTGCCTATTCTGCCCCTCCCACCTCTCTGATGCAGATGGGATGAATTCTTCTGATTTTTTTTTTTTTTTTTTTAGCTGATGATCTGTTGCTTTAGCTTGGCAGGGTGCTCCCCTGTTGAACAGTGCTTTTTTGACCATGTCTTCACCCATCCTAGTTGTCTGTTTGTGGGAGAAGGGTCTTTATACTTAGTGCACCTGTTGGGGCCAGGGACAGTGGTACCCCATTTTAGACTGCTGGCTGCTCCCAGTTGATTGGCTGAAGTTTTTGTCTGCCCTGTTTACTGTTTTAATATAGAGAATATGGAGAACATGTCTGGCATTCTGTACACTTAATGTATCTGTTTGCCCACTAACCTTAAGGCTGGAGGGTTGATCCTTGCTACCAGCACTGCATACTGTCGTTGGGTCCTTGGGCAAGACACTTCACTTCTGATGCATTATTATTGTTAGTGTTATTAGTATTATATGCTCTATTGGGTCCTGATCTCCAGTCTGTGAGGTATGCAGTGACTTGTCTAAGTGGAGTTTGTTTTGTCGCAGGGCCATGAGACGTGTGCCGTGTTGATTCTGGAGAAGATCAGTGACCCAAACATCATCAACTGCGCCAATGCAGCTCTGCAGACGTATGCCACTCAAAACCACACTGATTTCACACAAGTCTTTTACTCTTAGATACTGTATATTCATGTATATTCGGGCTGGCCTTAATTGACCTATTTTGTGGTGTAGAGCCCTGCATATGGCGGCCCGCAGCGGGCTGACGGTGGTGGTCCAGGAGCTGCTGCTGAAGGGAGCCAGTGTATCAGCTGTGGACCACAATGGTCTGTCTCCACTAAGTTTAAAATGTTAAATCTGTTTTCTCATTATTATTTCTTATTATTCTAAGTTCAAAAGCTTGATGAGAGCTTCTCAACTCTGTGGTAACTTACGACGATGACACAATTAATTTCTATCAAAAAGAATAACTAAAACTTGAAAATTCTGCAAAATGTGTTTATAACTTTTATAATTAAAAATTAAAATTATTTGTTTTATGATCATAAGTTACCACAGAGCTGATTAAGCTCTTGAGCCGTTGAACTTTTAATATACGTATTTTTTGAAAAGTCAATGGGGAAAAGTATGGAAATTTTACTTCTGAAACTGGGGGTGGACACTGTTGAGCTCCCTTCATTTCAGTAAATGTTCTCATCAGTAAAAAAGAAACTTAAGCATTCATTTCTTTAGTGACATTTACATCTGCTATTATTTATGTACACATATTGAACCCATTTTCCCAAAATGAAACAAACGGGTCCAGATCTTATTCCCTCCATTTTGTAAATCGTCATTGTTGTCTATCCATGCTGTCATAGTAGGCTTTTCAGGATGGCACATTTCTTGTGGGGCACAGTGAATATCCTTCACAGCAGTCCCATATGAAAGTGGTTTTCATGTTGATTTACGCAGTTTCTTCAACAAACGGAATATTACAGAGTCTTTTCTGACCACCATAACTGTTTTTTGTGAATTGTGCATTTCCACTGACGTTGCCACACTGATGTCCATTCATCCTCAAGACAGAGATTTACCATTTACCAAACACTTATACAAAACTGGTATTACCACCATTAGCTTTTTTAAACAACTTAAGTCAGTATTGACCCCAGACACATTTATTTTTGCAAATACATATAGTTTCTGTATGTATCGATTAAAAGTCTTGCTTTTCCAATGAAAATTCCTTTTCCGTTGTGTTTCAAAACTGAATAATGTTCCGTCTGCAAAAATGCACATAAAGGCTGTTCTTTCTATAGAAGTCCAGTTCTTAAATCAAAAATCTGTTTGCATGACTGAAGGTCACATTTTCTTAATTGTTTTTATTCATTATTCATAAAATAAATTTAGCGAGTTGCAGCAGTTTTTCACATTCAAGCATGTCCTGTTGTCAGATTGGACTGAGCCTTTTTTTTTTTTTTTTTTAAAGGAAAGACTATTTGAGAAAATATTGCTGTTTAGTGTGGCAGAAAATAGGATTTCCTATCCTAATCCCTGGCTTTCTGTGAGTCGTCTGCATGCTCCCGTGTCGTGTAAATGAACAAATTAGGCGGTGGGCCAAGGCTGTCTATCTGCTTTTGTTATCAAAAATATAAATCTCCACCAAGGGAGGACACAGAATTTCACACATAGAAAGTGTTTATTATCCTCAGTTATATTATGATTGTTACCACTTTAAAATCATGCACATTTTGACAAACGCAATACATTTAGCTCAATATTTTACCAGGCAAATGCTGCGGCCAATTACACTTAATGAACCAACAGTACGCTCGAGTGACAGAAGCAGGATCACGTGACTACAGGGACAAGTATCTATGTCCGTGCAAGTATAATAGTATGACATTCTTCTTTTTAATCGCCTCTTTATCTTCACGCAATTGCGTGAAAAAGAGAGATTAGAGTGCGAAAGAAAGAGAGAAAGAGAGATTACGAGTTTAATCGAGAGACATTGGCACCATTCACTGGGTGAAGTTATACACCATTATTCTTTCATTCATATACAACAGACAGGATATGTTATTTGTTAAGTGTAAATCTCACAAAAGCATATGGCTATCAAGTTAATGAATAGCCCTGAAATTACAATTAGATGATACATTTTGCTAAAAATGAATGAAATCAATCTGACTCTGTAACTAAACCAGAGCTTTAGTGACAGTCGCTCATCTTCTCTCATAAAAGCGCAGGTGGGCGGGGTTTAGTGCCAGTGCTTCAGCAGCAGGTAGTTTCTCAACGTGCGATTGGCTGATAGCAGATAGCTACCCACTGTCTTCGCCTGGGAAAAGTGTTACAGAAAATATGCAGACACACAAGCTGCCAGATGACTTGCTGCGCAAAGCCCAGAGAGTCATACTCACAGAGCTGGAGTTCCTCCTTGACAGCAGCTGTTCTCTCTGCAGGTTACTGTCCCGCTCTGGCCTGTGCTCCAAACCGTGAAGTGGCTGACTGCCTGGCGCTCATTCTTCGCTCCATGATGTCTGCTGTGTCCCTGCTCCCATCGCAGCACCTCTCTAAAGGGGTGCCACCCCTCAGTGTGGGCCTGCCCTTCTGCAGGCCTCACCCTCCCCTCTGCGTGTCTGTGGATGATGACCTTAATGACTCGGACTCTGAGACGTACTGAAGACACACCCCTCTGTTCAGTGCTGCTCTTAGACACACACCCTCAGCCTGAAGCCTTTAAAGGTCAAAGGACAATATTACCAAAATGGAAGCTGAATATTTGTAGCCTTGCCCATCAAAGCATGATGGTACAGTTTGGAGCAGCCTGATCTGGCTTATGTCCCCACTGACTGAGTTAGGAACAACTATTTAAATACTGTTTTCAGCGAACACTTCAGGGTCCAGAGAGCTGCAAGTTGCAGGTTTTGTACATTTTAGGAACAAAGTGAGATCATGTTTGGTTTAAGCCTTTATTTGAAATATATGCATTTTGCATTATTTTGTGCCAGACACATTCACTGCTCACAAGAACAAGACAACCTTTTGTCTAAGAATGCTGCCGTACCAGACAGCACGGTGGAAGCAAGAATTTCTAAAATAGTTATTGCTTTTCACTGTAGGTTTTAAAAGAGGCTATATTCTGCTTTTAATCTTATTTATAAACCAGTCTCAGTCACCTCAAGAATAGCAGCAGATTTAACAACCTTTAAAAACATTATGTGACTGAAAGAGAAGGTTTTTAATAAGTACACTACTGGATCCATAAAGAAACAGGTGAAGAGACCAGCAGAGGGCAGCAGAAGTGTCGCAGTCTTTTTAGCATAATTTTTAAAAAAAAAATGCCTTTTTGTGATGCCATTTAACTCCAAAATGAAAAATGTCTGTGAGGAATCAGTGGAAACAGAGCTGTACACTATTTTTTAAGTAAATGAATGAGAGCAGACTGGATGGAGAGGGCTTGTTGATTGGTCAGTGCTTCCTGGAGTGGGTGGGCTGGAGGTTCATGGAACCAAGTGTTCTGGCCATGTCAGAGACTACAGGATTATTCAAACAGGCGTGAATGAAGCAAAATACAACTCCAGGTATGTTTCTGATGAGGGAACAACATTAGAACATGGGAGAAAGAAAGGAAAAGTAGATTTTGCAGAATATAGACCCTTTTAAACAACAGAACTGTACTGTATACTAAAATGTGTAATAGATTATTCTACTGTATAATAGAATGTCTTTTTTTTTTCCAAAAATATATAAATGTTGCTGTACAGTTTTACACTGGTTGCCCTTTTTCTTAAGATTCTATTTAGACTTTTGTAAATTACAAACACTGAACAAAAAATTAAACGCAACACTTGAGTTTTTTTTATCAGCTGAACTCAAAGATCTAAGACTTTTCTAAAATCTAAGACAAAAGGCCTATTTCTCTCAAATATTGTTCACAAATCTGTCAAAAATCAGTGTTAGTGAGTACTTCTCCTTTGCTGAGATAATCCATCATCCATCCACCTCACAGGTGTGGTATATCAAGATGCTTATCAGACAGCAGGAATATTGCAGAGGTGTGATTTCAACAGATTTGTAAACAATATGAGAGAAATAGGCCTTTTGTGTACATAGAAAAAGTCTTAGATCTTTGAGTTCCCAAAAATGTGAACAAAAATAAGTGTTGTGTTTATAGTTTTGTTCAGTGTGCTTTAATTTATTCATGAGTTTGTTGAAAAATCAGGGAAGTGGTTTAAAAAAAACACAGATCACTAGTAACTGCTGCTGGTCTCTTAAAACCAGAAATCATAAGGATCAGACTATACTAATTGTCCGAAAATGGGTTAGCGACTGTCCCCCTCACTCCAGCTGGTGACAGAGAACTTCTAATGACTCGAAACTACAGGGCCCTTTCAAGTATTCTAAACCAATAGAATCTAGTCTAAGGTCAAAAATTCCTCCTTCCTAGGAGCATGTAACTCTCTCACCAGTTCCATTTCAGAATTGACAAAACCTCTTGAATGAAGGTGAAACATTTTAAAACTTTAAAAACCCAAAGTCCAGGTGACTTCTTTTTAAACCTTTTGCTGTGATTCAGTCAGGTACATGCAGCCGTACAGTGGTGGTTGAGAGAACAGAAGTGGAGTTAAGAATAACTATCTAAACTATCTGGTACTATGCATTTAAATATAAAAAAGCATTGAAAAACAAGCAACGACTGCAACAACAAAGTTTGTCTTGCTCTCATCATTGGAGCTGAGCTTACAGATCAAGGAACAGGATGTTTTCATTTGTTTCAAAACTCACAACAAATCATGTTGCCTCATTTATTTGTTTTAACCATTACTGTATGAAAACTAAAACTTGCATTGAAAGACTCAACATTAAATCTCCCACTTTCCTGTTACAATAAAATCTAAATCTAAGGATGAATCAAACCCAAATGTCAGCGGTCCAAGCCCTGCAACCGGCAATGTACACTGTCGTGTCCTTGGGCGAGACACTTCACCCACCTTGCCTGTACAATGGCAGCCACACTTCCATCAGTGTGCCCCAGGGCAGCTACATATTCGGCCATACAGTGGTCAGTGTTGGTCCAGGTGGTACATTCGGCTGTACAGTGGTCAGTGTTGGTCCAGGTGGTACATTCGGCTGTACAGTGGTCAGTGTTGGTCCAGGTGGTACATTCGGCCGTACAGTGCAGCTGTCACAAGCCCGGCTCTCATGTGTGAATGTTCCATAGTCACTGTGCCGTGTGCTGTTGTGACCACTTGGTCAGGCTGCTCCAGAGCATACTGGCTGGACAGGACAGACGGGTACACATGTTTGGTGCTGAATGTGCCCTCTAACACAAAATCCATTTTAGTCTGCGCCTCCAGCACATCCTGTCCACACAAATGGGCCTCAGGTCCGGCACATTTGACCAGCGCACACACCTGCACACAAACATACAACAGCAAGTCCGCGTAGCTTATTAAATCAGAATTAGGATTTCTAGTCATGCTGCACAGTACTACCAAACGATATTCCATGTTTGTTAATACTGTGATGACGGAAAGACTGGCAGAAGAAGCCAAAAGTGAGTTTTCACAATATATTGATCAAGTCCTACAGGGCTCCTGTTTGCACCTTCTCAGTCACAGCCCAAAACAACATTGTCTGCATTAGCTGTAAAAGAAGTCTATGCAATTATTAGGAAAGTGACCATTTTTTCTTTGTTCAGCTTCTACTTCCTAAGCACATTTATCTCAATAGGCTCCTTCAAGATGAAGTGCGCCTCGCCGGGATTGTGAACGAGCCACAACGGGAGGAGGGGAAATACACTTGTAGTGAAGTCGGACAGTTTGTGGCTCAGATCACATCATCACGCCCGAAATCCACTTCTCGCGTGTGCTGGATGTGATTTTGCAAATAAATGCATTAAACTGAATTGTAAGAACTTTTCTGTCTATGGCATGCACAGTCTGTGTAAATGAGGCACTCTTCAGGAGCACATAACATGAGGAACAATCAGCTGTGTTCTCAGTTTTTATGTCTAAGTTTAACACATAATAATTGTTAAACAGCTTCCTATAATATGAACAATCTCTAATAATACTCTACTTCACACTCAGCAGTGGGGCACTTAAGTTCATCCATGTCAAAACTAACTTTTTTTTGTAAAATACAGACTAGAGACGGGGGAGGAGCAGAGGAGGGCAGAGAAGTGTCGGTGCGTTACGTTTCTGATCAGCACTAAACTCAGATCCAGTCACCTGTCTCTTCACCGCTAACAGCTGGCTCAGACGACTGGTCTCGTTTGGATCTCATGAGCTTTCGGTGACCGTCGCACTCTTGACATCAGAGAAATTCGGGAGCAAGTCACTATTGGTCATTAAATCTTATATAAAAGCAAAAATGCCATCCAGCCTTAATTTTATGTCACTGTGTCCTTAGTTAAACGTTTGAGACTTGCAATTTATTTTTGGGAAAAGTCTGTGGCAGCTAATGCACACTATGCTTAACACTTCTGCACATGCGAGTTATGGTAAGACAGAACATATAAAAATATGAAAGCCTGAGATTAACCAAACACTATGTATTGGTCTAAAAACACAATTCATCCAGAAAATGCATTTTGCTTAATAAATGAGCATAGTGTATAATATTTGGAATGCACACTGGTACCTGCAAACTGTAGTGTCCGTTGACAGTGTGCGTTCCAGCGAATGCTCCCAGAGCATACAGTTCTGTGCTGTTAGAGTCCGGTGAGCGGCGATACTGCAGCCTGCAGCAGAAGGAGCCGTCACACACACTGAGCTGTCCTTCTGCGCAGGTCAACAGCACAAAGGTGAATGGGTCGTGCATCATGGAAGAGGTGAAGGAGTGTTGAGCACTGCAGCCATCTTTGTGGCAGGACCCAGCTAATGTATGCCCCTGCTCTTTATATGAAACAAATTCTCTGTCAAGACCTCCATGTGATGTCTCTGGGAGAGGCTCCAACACTGTCAGCATGGCAACCAGCAGCCGCCCCACCTCCGGCTCGCCCCTCTGAGCATGGTGGTACATGGCTGTGGATGGGGAATAAATCCCACTCCCAGTCATTATAAGCTGGTCATTGCGAATGTTTGCTGCTAAAAGCGTCACGTTGGCTCCGAGGCTAAATGCCCGCTGGAACTGGATAGTGTCCAGCAGGGGGAGCTGGTTCATCCAGGCTGTAGGGAAAATCAGCTGACGCACACCCTGAAGAAGGAGAGAGTCAGCATATTGCCAGACAAATACTATTCAATGTTTAGTTGTAAGCAGACCTTCTCCAGCAGGGCGACAGTGGGCTGGTGGAACAGGATGTCAAAGCAGGTGATGAGGCCAAACTTTCCCGCAAAAGGTGTATCAAAAGTCACCATTTCCATTTGTGGTGGAGTGTCAAAAGCATCCTCGAAATAGAGGTTCTGTTTATGATAGCGGGCCACCAGCAGCCCATCGGACCTTCAAAGAAAAAAGGTGCCATTATTTTTATATTTCCTGAGTAAAATGTTAACTGCCTTTGTATATACACAGTATACTCTACACAAAAACACATGTATTTAAATGGGCAGAATAGTTACACATGTATGTAGTTTACTCTTATAGCAGGCTTCACAGTGCATTATTAATATTAACAATGTCCCTTGGATGAGTGACCCCACATAAAATATCAAGATTCAAAACAAATAAAAGTCAACAGTAAGACACAAGCCTGTGTCTATAAAAGAAAGTGAATTATTATCAGCCATGTGTTCTCTAAACTGAGGTGGCAAAAGTGCTAGCATTCTGTACATAAATAGAAGTGCAGATACTTGTGTAAAAAAATACTCTGATAAAAGCAGAAGTACTGACTCAGCTGCTTTACTCAAGTAAAAGTACAAAAGCACAGGTTCAGAAATGTACTTAAGTAAAAATGTAAAAAGGCAAAAAGGAATTTTTGCAGTCAGTGATACACATTGCCATTAAATCTGCAAAACTAATGAAGTACATTCTCAGCACACACAATAATAATGGTGTGGTTGTAGGCAATATTATGGGGATTGGAAGTAACAAATTATTAGATAAAAGTGGATGTGATAAAAGTACATTTGAATTAATTACTGACTAGTGTAAAATTAGTCAGACTCTGTGCGCAGACTCTCTCTGGAGCTACAGAACAAGGAAACACTTCTGTCCAAACTTATGGACGTTGCCAGCGTATTTAAGTCTGCTTATATGGACGCAGTCATTTGGGATCGGTCCACCTGCCCCCGTCCTTCCTCGTGCTCAACTCCTAAGCGGCAGTTGATGAATGAGAAGGCTGTCTGCGAGTGCTTGAGGCACAC
Organism: Bostrychus sinensis; assembly: GCA_020698575.1. Taxonomy (NCBI): domain Eukaryota; kingdom Metazoa; phylum Chordata; class Actinopteri; order Gobiiformes; family Eleotridae; genus Bostrychus; species Bostrychus sinensis. The sequence goes on along the minus strand of CM036255.1, from coordinate 1,095,961 downwards.
GGTCGGGGCAAACGTCCCCTGCCTGAGCCTCTCTAACCGCCACGCGGCCCTGGCCACAGATTCTCAGGTCCCTCCAGCTGTTGTTGCAATGGCGCAGGTTCTGCCCAATTTGGTCTCCTCTCTGGACTTCCCTGCCCTACTGAGGAATGATCCAGGTTGTCCTCTGTTGTGGTCAGCTCTGGCTGAGGCACCCACTGACCCTGTGCGAACTGCTCCACCACCATCAACAACACAGTCGGATCAATCTGGTAAATCCAAGGAGCATTCATAACATCGCTCTGCGAAATTCTTGGTCAGAAAGACCAAGGAGGCTCAAGGAGGCTTTTCTTGTGCAGTCTGGTGCTCTCCCTGCTCCAGCAGATCCAGTCGTCCAGCAGCCTGGTCCGGCTGCTGGTCATGTGTCACCAGTTCATTCTCCACGGCCTGATGTGTTTCGACTGCTTTTTCCTTCATCCACATTGATAGTAGGCGACTCCATCATAAGACATACTCGCTTTTTTAATGCAGTCACACACATGTTTCCCAGGTGCTACCGTTCCAGTCCTACTTAATAAACTTCCACTGCTACTTGACTCTGCGCCGTCTACAATCCACAGAGTAATAATCCACGTTGGAACAAATGACAGAACGCGCAAACTGTCTGAAATAACAAAACAGGATTTCACTGAGCTTTTTCAATGCTTATGTTCCTATTGTTTCAATGGTCTATCTGTGTTCATCTCTGGCCCCATTCCTACTATGTCCCGGGGGGATGGCCAGTTCAGTAGAATCCTGGCTCTTAACACCTGGCTCCAGTCTGCATACAGGTCCCATCACTTGACTTTTATAGACAATTTTAATTTGTTTTGGGGTTGCGCTTCACTTTCGTGCCAACGGGCTACATCCTAATAGACAAGGCAGCAGCTTATTAGCAGCTAATTTGCAGCACATTGTGCAGACCTCTACACATGACTGACTGTTTACACGGCACACTGATCTGGACGACGTTTCTTCATCGTCAGTACCAAAACTGATCACTCGCCCCGTTGGCTGCCCCCTGGTGATCTAATTAAGGCTGTACCTTCTGGTTTTTCCTGTTTTAATGTGCCGAGGCCCATTGGTAGGGGAGGGGGACTTGCAGTTGTTTTTAAGTCAGCTTTTAAATGCCACCTTGTTTCCTTTGGTGATTTTAAGTCCTTTGAAGCGCTGTGCTTTACTTTTATTGAGCCTGTTCACTTGCTTCCTCTTTTAATCTATAGACTACCTAGATCTACTGGTTTTATTGCTGAGTTTTCAGAACTGTTGTCTATTATTGTACCCAAGTATGATCAGGTACTCATTCTAGGTGACTTTAATATTCACACCTGCTGTCCTACATCTCTTTCTAACCAGTTCTTAGATCTTCTAAATTCTCTCCATATAACTCAAATTGTGAATAAGCCCACACATAACAAAGGCCATATACTAGATCTTATCCTGCCAATTGGCTTCATACCGTCGCTACTCAGTCTTTCGAACTTTGCTGTTTGCGACCATAAAGCCCTCTTGTTCACAGTCCCCCTACAGGCTTCTAGTAAGGTTCAATCCCCATCATCACTTTGCCCCGTGTTCTTAACACACATGAATCTAGAAAATTTTGTGAAGCTCTGAAATTACAACCTTATGATGCTTTACTGTGGTGAACTAAAACCAATTCTTGGCCCACTGTCTTCACATTTTAGACCAAGTGGCACCTTATGTTTCAAAAAAATGCAAAGTGGGAAAGGATCCTTGGTTGAATGAATACACTCGTGCCCAAAGGCGCCTGTGTAGAAAAGCAGAACCCCTTTGGAAGTCTCATAAATCTCAATCAGCACTTAGCACACTCAAGTGGCATATACACTGCTATCAGCAGGTTGTTAAAGATGCTCGGACAAACTACTTATCTGATCTAATTACAAAAAATAATCACACGGCTAGAGTGTTGTTCAACTCCCTTGTTAGTGGTCCGCTGTCCTGCCCTTTTGAGTCTGATCCAGAACTCTCCCAAAAATTCCTTGATCATTTTATAAATAAAATAGATACAATCAGAGCTCACATCCACCCAGTCACTCCTGTGCCAAACATCTCCTTCAGCCAGTTTCAGCCACTTTCTTTCCAAGAACCTAATGAATTTGTCTCAAAAACTAGCACCTCCTCATGTGACCTTGAAATTATTCCACCCAAACTGAAGGAAATTTTTCCATTTGTTGGCAATATCCTTTTATATATGTTTAATTGCTTACTGTCATCTGGGCATTTTCCTAGCCGTTTTAAACATGCAGTCATTCAGCCTGATCATCCTCAGTTTTAATTCCACTTGATCTTAGCGCTGCCTTTGATACCGTTGACCACTTTATTCTTCTCGATAGTCTTGAAAACTGGGTTGGTATTAAAGGCACAGCACCTCTTTTACTACGATCCTACATTTTAAATCAATCCTTTAATGTGACTTTTAATGGTAAGCACTCTGCACTTTCCAAACTTAAGTACGGTGTCCCTCAAGGATCAGTTTTAGGGCTTCTTTTATTTTGTATTTATTTAACTCCACTTGGAGACTTAATCCAGTCACACATTATTTCTTATCACTTTTATGCTGATGACACACAAATTTACCAATGCCAATTAGTTCATCCAATCCCAGCTCCCTTACTCCCATTCATGTCTGCCTCAATGACATCAAGCATTGGGTTTCTCAGAACTATCTCTGTTTTAATGATAACAAGACAGAGGTAGTACTGATTGAACTCTGAACTCTGCAATGAGTTAAGCGTTGATCTCGGGAACCTGGCTTGCAATGTCAAGCCATCGGCCAGAAATGTTGGTGTGCTTTTTTATTTTTTTTTATGTCTAGAATTTTATTGAATTTTTAATAAAAAAACATCACAACCAATAATGCATGACATGCAAGACAAGAGAAAAACACAAAAAAAGTCAGTGTGAGTCACCCAGCAAGAGAAACAAGTATACACAAAGAAAATACAGTCCAACCACCACCCGCACAAAAAAAAGAAACAAATAAGTAAAATTAAAGGAGAGGAATGATGAATTACTAAGTTGTCCCACTTAAGCTAGTGAGATATGCGTCCCACTTCAGATGGAAACTATCCAGTTTTTCTAACAGCTTATCAGAGCTCTTAAGGAGCATTGAATAATAAATTAAGGCCTTATAGCCATACGCCATGGACCTCTACTGCACGAGACAGCCAGTCTACATCAGTGGGAGAGGAGGTCGGTGAACCAAAGGTATGAATCAACAGATGTGGGGAAAATAGGCTATAAGTGACTCTCAAGATTATACCAAGGGGGGCTCTTTCAGGAGGCAGTGCCCAGTGAATGATATGTCTCAGACTAAAAGCAAGGTGGTAAAGAGACCCCTGACCCCCCCTGACCCCCTGATTCAGTTGCTAACAGGTGAGTTTCCTGAAGTATGGCAATAGCAGCCTTTTTAGATTTAATAAATGTCATAATTTTTCTCCTTTTAATTGGGTGGTCAAGACTTTTAACATTTTAAGTCATCAAATTCAGAGTGTCCTGTTGATTAGCTGACATCTTTGGTTAAATAAAATGCAGCAAAATAAGGGACAATGCCATTGAGTTCTGAGATCATCACTGGGTGACACGTAAATACACAAGCAATAATAAAAATAAGATAAATAAAATATGGACACAAAAAAAGAAAACCTTCAAACAAATGAACTTGACTGGATTAAAGCAATGGTGGAGACGACTTCTTATGAGTCAATGCTTAACAAACTGAAAGCGGTGGACAGACACAGACTGGGACAGTTTTTGGAATTATCTGAAAGCTGAACAAGATATTCAAGACTTGACTGTTAACTAAAATACAACACTGCTCTGTGTGATGGTCTAGATCATCTACTTCCCAGTAAATTACAGGATATTGGGGAGAGCTGTGAGAAATGGAAGGCCTATTGAGCCGGACAGAGTAGTGGGATGTGTAGAAGTGGCGCGCTAAGCTCTAGTAGCCAAAACACTTAAAGTACCAGGGAGAATGTAATATGTGCTTGGAGAAGTGCTGGTACTTTAAGTGAAAAAAGGTGAAACTTTGGAGTAGTAAAAAGTAAAGAGCCTGTTCTGAGAAAGTAAGGAGTAAAAAGTATAGATATTTGTTTCCAAATAAAAGTAAAACAGTAAAAGTAAAAAGTCGTCAGAAAAATAAATAAAATAGATATTGAAGAAAAAAAAACTTAAGTACAGTATTGTTTCCATCTGCCTCTGAAACTATGACTGCTGACTGGCACATCCCCACAAACTGTTCAGGCTAACAAAGCACTTGTGGTGGCCATTAATCACGCCTCAATTTCACTGAATGCCTTCTTTTGGTGGACTCCAGTTTACACCAGGGGCGGCAGTAGCTCAGTTGGTAGTCCAATAACGCAACCAGAAGGGTTGGCGGTTCAAACCTCGCTCCCACCATTGCATGCTGTTGTTGTGGGCAAGACACTTAACCCACCTTGCCTCCAGTGTCTGCACACACTGGTGTGTGAATGTGTGAGTGAATGGGTGAATGGTTCCTTGATGTAAAGCGCTTTGAGTACCCATGAAGGTAGAAAAGCGCTATATAAATGTGACCATTTACCATTTACACCAAGTGTGTTGTGTGTGCAGCACTTGTCTGACCAGAGCGAGGTGGGGACACCACGTGGTCTGGTGTTCACGGGAGAATAGCGAGTTCACTAGTTCACTGGAAGTCATGAGTTCATGCAATAATAACCATGTACACAGAGCTACACAGAAACAAAAGCCATGTTTGCCTGAATGACCCCGATCTCATGTTAATTCAGATATTATTTCTTTGACTTTTGCTCTTCTACCATGGGTAACATGGTACATAATATAAATACTTTTTTACTCAGGTTTAATGGTGTCTGATCTCGTTTGTGACGCTCTGTCTCCAGTTAAGATTTTGAGTCTGTATGTGGTGTTTTATTTTGAATTATACCACATTATCTTCACTGGTCCTGTGACTTCCTGTCTGCCTCGATCTGCTCTGTTCAACTTTATGAATAGGGGCTGCGGCATCCATCAAATATACACTCTTTTGTTGGAGCGCTGGACACAGACAGAGCAGTGTAAACTCGCACATTGACTAGAATCCTGTCTATTTGTTACAGTGGTCATACAGGACATGGACTGCACACGCAACATATTCATTGGGCGTCAGAGTGTACCCGCCTCAGGGTTCAAGGAGAAAAAGAATAAACCTGAAAACCACGTTGGTGTTGAAGTGCCAGCGGCCGTCTGGAGGACAGGGCAGGCTCCCAGAGCAGTGCTGCACACTGCCCATGTTGGCCACCACATACAGGCTGTGATTCCAGGGCCATGCAGCTCAGCCTGTGCTGCACCTACGGGAGACACTCAGTTAGCACACGAGCTGTGGCCACAATCGGAACACCATAAAGTGGGGGGACCTCAGTATTGGGGTGCCGCTCTGGTTCCACACAGGGGTTCCAGCTCTCCTGCTGCGGGTCAGGAACAGGTTCCAAGTAGCCCAGTATAGATGAACGAGTGAAGTTAAAGCCCTGGAGCCCATCTTCAGGAAACACCAATATCTGAGCACCCTGCAGAAACAATTATGGACACCCTGATAGTAAAAAACATTTTTTACTCTTCTCTGTAGAAAATCCATTCTGTTTTGGTCCCTTAACTCTAAGGTGCTCTTGGGAACATTTTTAGCCACTAGAGGTCATTTTTCACTTTTTATTTGGCCATAACTTCCACTGTATTTGAGATAATTGAATGATTTTTGGTGACACACCTTAATTTAACATACAATTTGGAAATATGATTTGAAAATCTTTAATAAAGTCAATGATACACAGTGGGGATTTGTACTACCCTTATATACACCTTATCCCTGAGGATGAAAACAGCCTAAAAAAAATATAGCAGATACATATTTTTCCCAACTTTTGTTGCTTAAATGTGTTAATCTGAGTACTCTTCAACACTACTAAAAGAAAAAATAATAGTTACCAGATTAATAAGCAAAGTCACCAATGAGAGGGTGAAAAAACAAACAAAATGACCTCTTTTCCATATAAACAGTGACTGAGCTGGACTTGTTTTTACCTTTTATCACAGTCTTGGACATGTCAAAGATCAGTAAAAATGCTGACTTTTCTGGTTTTTGTGCAGCATCAGATTTAAATTTTTTCTCCCTCATGTACTCTTGGAGGCAGTTTTTGCCCCCTTCACCTCCATTATAATGACATTTTTGATTGCACTGCCATGTCATTAATAAGGATGCTCCGATCAGGATTTTTGAGGCCGATCACCGATCAGCCTTTGCTGTGATCGGCCGATACCGATCACAGCCGATACCGATAACGTTTTCTTCAATGTAGTAATGTGCAGGCTATTATTATTTACACTTGAAAAATACTGTAGCCTTTGTAAATGTAAAAGTACAACAACATGCTACTTATTTTTGTTTTAGAAAAGGTTTTGTTGCATTATCGGCCTTTAATGTGTGCCTAGTGTCTGTGTGGCTTTGTTTGAATGCTCCGCTGATGTAAAAATCAGCTGTTCTTCTTAATCGGTGCCTTTAGTGCGAGTCCGCGGGTGCAGCGCCTGCGTCCGCGTAACACATGGCCAAACCAGGTTGAAACACAGTGCACTAAAGAGCAGACAGCTCCTGCAACTAGTTTTGACAACGTCTGAACAAAGAAAACGTGCAAAGAGAGCAGAGAAGACAACGATGAAAGGTGCTCCTCTCAGACACACTGCCTTTTTACTTTCCCATTACATTAGCAGCCATTTGGTGCAGTTTAAGCCACAAAACACAGTTTTCTCCGCGTAACAAGACACAGGCAGACTCTGACCTTTCTTAATGCTTTTAACGTAAATGTTAGCGGGTTAGCTGTAGCTCTGTTTACGTTGGTGTTTGCAAATACACACACTGCTGCGCCTCGGTTCTGTCCCGTGCGCTCCAAGAGCAGGCGGGGACACAGCAGGGACATAAAGCAGCAGCTCCAGGGCAGGTTTGTGTTAGTTATAACCAGGGCTTAACTTAAAAACACTGCTAGAATAACACTACTGCTGTTTAATCAAACCAGAGCTGCAGGACAGTAAATGTGAGAGCCTCGAATGTTTGTTGTAATTTGATTGGCCCTTCTGATCGGCAAATTTTACCAATCACCGATCACTCTATTTTTAGCCATGATCGGCCGATCACTGATCACGGCCAATCGATCAGAGCACCCTTAGTCATTAATCATGAATTTTTGATTATTAGTGGTTTCTTCTCTTAAGAAGAGGTAAAATGTGTGATGTTTACAGTTCACACCGAAGTGAAACCAATAACTTTAACAAAGGCCTGTGCATCAAAAGCCTTAGTTTTCCAACATAGAGTTCTATGGAGTACAGCAGCATATTACTGTCAGTGTGTGTGTATGTGTGGTCCAGAGCATCATGGGGGGATCTTAAGGGTGTGGGGGGTGGGGTGTTTAATCAAATCTGATGCTGCACAAAAACTAGAAATTCCAGAGCCATTCAGACGACATGTTTTGTCGAATCTGCAAACATTTCATTGCGGTTTGGCCTTTTGTTTACAGAAAAACGGGCTTTCATTTTTTGAATCCGCAATCATTTGAAAACACTGGAAGAGGTGTTTCTGTCTCACAGCGGGGCGTTGCTCGGAGCCACTTCGCTCTCATTTAAACTAGAAAAACAGCGTACTCACTGATGATGTAACAGCCCCAATCTGAACAATGATTGGCTGCCTTCTAGACACGTGTCAGCTGACAATTAAATGGGCACAATTTTCTTTTTAAATGTAGTTTTGATCAGGACTGAGACAGATTAACTAATTAAACTAAAAAAGTTGAAAATACTCATCTTCTATGTTTTTACAGCAGAATTTAGTGGATTCACTAAAATTAAGGAAGGTAGTGTTTTCTAAGGGTCCAATAAGCTTAAAGAGTGCTGGAGATTTACATAAGATATATTTTCTGGTATTTTACAATATGCCTAAACATACAGTATATATCTCAGTTAAATGACAAAAAAACTGCATGAAGCTCAGAGGCAACACTGCACCACAATGGTCCAAATGACACAGTTGATGCTTTCACACAAAAAATAGGTACGCTATATTTCTTCCTGGGGCAAGTGGAAAGAGAGAGAATAGATGTATGAATGATATCATACTGAAAATATTTCTGTTCCACAGTACAATGTAGGCTGAAAACATACCTGATCTGTTGGTATAGTTTTCTGTTTAGTCTTGGTTAACTAGGAACTTGACAATTATTGGAAAGCAGAGGGCATTTCCAAGGTTATCTATCCCTGTCACTCCATGTTGGCCAAATATTGCTGCTGAATTCTTTATATTAAAAGATCTCAAGTTAAAGGATATGATAAAGGTGGCGTTAATGCACTAGATTTAAAAGATCAAATGACTGAAAGCCTTTTTGAAGGGTGATTTTTCCTCTTACATTCACAAACTTACACAGTCTTCAGTTTTCAACTTGATATTTAGACACTTATTCTCCTCACAGATCAACTCTCTGAATAATGGAACTGTAGGAAGGAAATGGACTGGTTTGGTAAGGATATTATTTTATTATTATTAGATTGTAATGGTAATCTTTAGAATTTCTCCTCCTTTGTATAGAAATATAATCTTAGATGTGGCATTTCATGGTTTGTGGAGCGATCCCTTCATCATTGGTTCAATCAATTAAAAATACCCTCAGGTGACTGTTTCAGTACCCGCTTTAAAGCATGCAACATATTTGATTTTAAGTGTAATAACAAGCTTACCAATAATGGAATGAGACAACGAACTACTATGAACAGAGTTTCTTTAAAGAATTTGCCTGGTACAGACAATTAATCAGTAATAATGAATGCTCTTATTTCTACCTTGTTAAATGGATCATTTCTCCCAAAGTGAAGGAGACTCATGAAGATTTCAGTTAGTGTTGATGTGGCCTACTTTTTGTCATTTGGAGGATGAAGCTTTGGAACATTTTTTTTCTACATGTCACTGTTTTCATGACTTGGGTGAACAGTAGTTTGGCCTGCCAGACAAACTCTTTGCCTTTACTATACAAAGAAGATAGTCTAATATCCCTTCACTCATATTTCATTTCTATAGGCAAACAATCACAGGCGGAGTTACCAATCAGAGAAAGAAAGAGCAAAACAGTGCACTGCTGACTTGTATCCTAAATGAACATGGGTGATTCTTGCCGTTTTTTCCATAAAATACCAGAATACGGCATATTATGAGCAGCTCTGTACTTATTTGTGAACGGGGTCAGCAGCAAAAGTCAGTTGTACAAAGACTTGTGGAAAAAGTGGGTTTGTTTGAATGTGATCGTTACGTCGGACATCAACAAGACTTTGCTGTTGTTAAAACGGAAACAAGACAAAGAAAAGGACCGAACAACAATATGAACTTCAGCAGAACCAACAGGTGATAAAAGCACTAAACGCTGTTAATCAGCTCAGGTCAAGTTATTAAATTCACTCTGGTGCCATCCTGGTTATTTCTGATAGGAGAGTAGCTTCGCATTTGTAGCTAATGATGTAAAAAAGCCAGTGACATTAACCTGCGATGCGTCACGTTATGGACTGGGTGCCACATGTTTGCAAGATGAGAAGCCGGTTACATACGCGTCTTGCACTCTCACAGACACAGAAACACGCTATGCAGAGATCAAAAAAGAACTGTTTGCAGTATCAGCTTAACTGTACACAACCTACAACCTACAGTGTTTTGGCCGACTATGAATAAGGACATTACAAAAGAGCGTTTGGCTCCAAGAGGAATGCGGAACTGAACTTGAGTGTTTCGCAGGTGGAGGTGAAGTGCGGTGTTACACACAGCTCCTGAGCCTGTACCAGACCACACTCCATAGAGATATAATAAAACACTAGAGTGGATATTCTAATGGTGAACTGCAGTAACTGACATCCAGAGCGGCTACCATATTGTGACTGTATGTTCGAGCGCAATGTAAACAAATAGGGAGATGCACTTATCTTTGCAATTTTTTTATATATATAATTTTGTTCATTTGGTGCCTTTTTTCTTATTTGTGCTTGATCTCATGCCCAGTCTTGCAAAAAATAATTTTAAGCTATTGTCTTTCTTTTTTTTTTTTTTTACAATTAAAGCTAATACATTAAAAAGCTAAGCTAATTGATAATACTGTGCGAAATGAGATCAGTCACTTGATTTATAACTTTAATATTTGTACCTCAGTTTTCATATGATTACATGTTATTCACATAGCCTATTTACAAATATGCATTTTATTAACATAAAACATTTACTTACATTTAGGCTATATTACAGCCTATATTACATTGAACTTGGATTTTACAGTGCATACAATGTTACTAAAAATCATTTAAAAAGAAAATTTTAACACTCGGGCAAGTAGCTGTTAGTAGTGTAGCTATTCTTTTTTTCCAGTTAATTGACAGCAAACACTTGTTCATTACATAGTGTACACAACTGTACACAACTTATTGATTAAATTCTTTAATAAAACAATTATTACAATGCACAGTAGGCTGATTATTATTGTACAACACATTGACAGACACCAGGCTCACTGGATTTGCCCTTATTCATCATAACAAGTTAACATTGACATTGCTTAAATAATTTTACAATGATATATTTAATAAATACTAAAACAGCAGAACAAGGGGGAAATCCAGTTAGTACAAACATGACTAAATAACAATAACAGTTCTTTATGCATCAGAAATTCCATATTTCGGTGCAAATAAGTACTAACCAAGACTTCAAGAGTTCACTGTATTATTATGAGTTGAAAACTATCACTTTATTTAAATTTCTGACTTTTATTCTATGAGACTTATGTCACTGTTTTTAGGTCACTTACCATTAGCATTAGCATTGTCCTACAGTCACAAGATGGCTGCCAGAATTGCCATGGAAGCGGTTGCCATGACCACTCTAGTGTTTTATTATATCTCTATGCCACACTCGTTGTGAAGAAGCTAATGAGCCCCTTTCTCTCAATGCGCAATGAATTGTATGCAATGAATTTTTAATCATAGCACTTTAGCCATAATTAATTTTAAAACTATAGTTATTAATAAAGTGAATAGTTTAACTATTCCCGTATATTAAAGACATATCCGTACAACTGTCCTATAAAACCTCTCCTATTAAATAATATTGTATTGTAGTTTTGTTCAGGGATCTTCCCCAGCTCAGGGGCTGAGCAGCTCTGAAGCTGAAACTCTGCAGTTACTTGAATTTTGGAAACAAGTAAAACTATATCATTCTTTACAATAATGTCGTAGGAGCTGACAATATTTTTTATTATTTAAAATGCACCAGAACAGTTAAAAATTTTCTGGGACCCCCAGACCCTCCGGGTTTATATTGTCCCTACAAAAAGATAATCTGCTTTTGATACAACGTGGGCAGAGATCAGGAAACAACTCAAATATAACTGCACTTTTAATGGTGTTCATTTGCCATTGTAGATCTGGCTTGAATGGGATTAATTAATTTATCCTATTATGTGTGTGTCAGTGCGTGTTATTTGGGGTTTGTGCTTGCAGTAGTTAAAGATATTAGGGAGGATTTTTTTCGACTGCTGAGAAACCAGCGACTGTTTGTCCTTTTTTGAATAATGTGCATGCGTCAGGCCCCGCCCTTCACTGTTCCTTTCCAAGGAACTTCTCCACAGCGACGTGCACGAGCGTTGGAACACGCGTGTTTGTTTACAGCATCAGCAGAGATTCGCCTAAACCTTAGACCTGCATTGTTTGTTTGCGCGACCTTTGACCTAGTTCCCCACACAGACCCAGTCACATGCACAGTCCCTAAATGTGAGCAAAAATATGTCCTCCTGCTATTGGTAGCATTAGCAAACTGACGTTGCTGTACAGTTGAAAAGGTTCAACAGATAAAGAAAAAAGGCATTTTTTTCAAACGATAAGATAAACGTTACCTGTCCAGCAGAAACTTGGCGACCAATGCATCGTCTGAAGCCCTTTCTGTTCCTACAGCGCACGCTGTCCTTTGAAGGAATCGCCAAGAACCACACGAGTTTTATTCTGCTCTGCTACAGTTTTTCTCCTCCTCCTCTGGTTCACTTCAAAAACAGTTTTCCTTTTGTGACCGCCCGGTTCACAGTTTTCCTCAGCCATTGTGCTCTTCAAAGTCAGGCTGTCCGTGCTACGATGTTAACACCGCTAACGCGGCGCTAATGCCGGACTACATAAACATAGTGTGTATGCATTCGCAGGCACAAGAACGCGCACTATCGCCGAAACTAGGAAGATGAACGAATGAATGGCAAGTCCGTGGAACAATGGTTAACGTACTCATGACGAAAACGATTGAATGAGGTTTTTTAAGTCCCACAGAGTCCACAGTTTATTAATATTATTATTATATTTTCTAATACACCAATTTATAAGCCTTATACAGGGCAATGAAGGTAGTTTTAATAAATATTGCAAAAAATGAATTTATAAAGATCTTCCCTAATACCTTTCAGGCAAAATCTTGTTTAGGGCCACTAAAACCCTAGAGACCCTTCGCTTGAATGCAGAAACTGAGTGGAAGTGCGTAGGGCGAGGGAGTAGGGAGCCGTTTCAGAAAGGGCCCATGTAAACAATCCATGGAGGAGCGGCCAAACTAATGCAGAAATATTGCCCTGTTGGGGAAAATGTAATGAGTGAAAAAAATAATTGTAGCATTTACTGCTCGGTGCATTACGGGCATTTAACATCACAAAGTGCAGCGAGGCACCTCAAAGACCAATACGGAGATACTAATGTGCAAATGGTAGCTCGTTTCATAATTTTAAAAAAATGCACCAAATTGTATCTTCAAATCTATCTTTGTGCTTAATATAAAATAAGAATAAAAGACAGACCAATAACCAAAACGTGACCCATATAACCGGTGATATTTAGGCTTCGTCTTTATCAGCTAGCCTATGTTTTCATGGCAACTGAACAAGTCTCAGGATGAGCCTGTTTTATGGAAATGACAAAAATTAAGCCAGACTTATCCAAATAAGCCTAGCTTATGGAGTTAGCTAGTTTTGTGGAACAGCCCCCTGGTGTGTAAGTTGTTTTGTGTTATCCTCTATGAGAGTATGTATTTTGTTGTCTTCGTTGTGTTAATTTAAAAAATCTGTGGTAAAAAAATAAAAAAAAATGTTAGGCCTATGTTTAAAAAAAGAGAAAATAAGTGTTTAGTTGAAGGAATATAGCTTAATTACTTTTGTAAAAACATTAAATATTTAAATATGACCATTATGGCAAAAGGTAACTTTTATGTACCTTTTACAAACAAATCTGAAAGTAACATCTGTGGAACTGTTTGATATTGAGGCGATATTGAAGTGAGGCTGTAATCGTCAGAACCTGCCCTACCTGGCGTGCGGCCCGCGCGGCTTGCTCCTCGTACACGTCCAGGTTTTTCTGCAGGTGCTGGAGCGCTGCTGGGCGGGACAGGGGGACACGAGGATCCGGGTTCAGCACCACACGATGCTCGTACACTGCTGCCGTGTACGAGGAATCTAGCCCCGGTGCGCACCTACAAGACCAAGAGGACAGGGCCATGATAACGAAGAGAGTCCGGGTCCCGGGGGCCATGCTGATCTTTGTCACTGCACCAGCGAGGTCCGAAGTCTCGCAGTCTAAGGGGAAGACACGAGCCGGAGTTAAACATGTACTCTGTGGTCTCTGGTGATGTAATAATGACACAAACGCTTATTTGGGGGCGCGTACTTTGTCCCATTGTGGTTGCCGTATCCACATTCTGCAGCTTAAAGAGACAGGACTAAGGTTTTTAGAGTGGAGGCTCGTTCGAGATGAACTGCGTCTGCCTGGATTGTGAACGAGAGTGCACGGCCGCAACAGGAGGAGGAGAAATACACCTGTTGTAAACTCGGACAGTCGGCTCGTTCGAGATGAGCTAGACCTGCGCAGTTTATGCTGCCTTCATGATACATCGGAATCTCGGAAATTCCGACCTCCGAGTCAGAAAAACGGCCTTGAATGCCGTCTCGGGTCGGATTTTTTGCACGGAAACTCCTGTGGAAGTGTTGGACTCCGAGTTCCTGAGTTGACGTCACAATCATAGGGACTCCCTCTGTGAGAGGAAAACGGTGTGGTTACTAACGGGGAAATAATAGTTTTTTAAAGCAAGAGATCTCATACTTATGCAAAAATGTACTCATCTGTATATAATGAATGAAGTTCTCAGTGCATTTTTGAATGTTAATTTATCAGTAAATGACTAAAGTAGAAATAGAAACATCCCCTGATATAACTCAGTGCCACACCAAACAGTTTTATCAAGGTATTTATTTGTTTCCTATAAAACAACATGAAATTGCAAATATGGCTTTGTTGTTATTGTGCTGATCCACGTATGTTTTCCGAGCTGAACCCGTGAACGGACGTTTTTCGGAAGTCGGCTTTTTTAAGTCGGGACTTCCGAGATTCCGATGTATCATGAAGGCAGCATTTATGGTGTAATATTTGTGCCACCTTCGTGCGTGCACAGAGTGTAGAGCGCAAGCAGTGTGACTGTTGCAAGCACATACTTTACCATTTGAAAAGAGAATAATAATTTGAGCACACAAACCTTTGTTCCGCGCGCGCTCAACTCTGCCTACATGCTCACTCAAAGTCTACCTAGGTGCACAAGTCCGTGGATGCCCGCTGGCGCAACATCTTTGCTCGCATGACAACTCATTTCTGCTTGCAACTCTGGCTCTGCGCTTGCTCGAGGTGGCACAGGGCAAACTACGATTGTAGTGAGCAGCACAGCCAATTACAGACTGGGATTCACAAATGTTTCTGATTGGCTGTCTTATATCCAATCAGTTTATATCACATACAGTCGGCAACGGTGGGAACGCCCACAAAACGTCACTTCTGATCTGGTCTTTATATTAGAGAGAGTTCTGTTATGATGCAACTTGAGGTTGATTAGATTAGCATGTTGTAGGCAGCTAACATCAGACAGTGATGGTATTTTATGGACAAATGTGAACTGCTGGACCACTGTGTCCTCCTGTATGTCTCCATGTCTCTTTAATGTAGAATATAAAATGTATATCTTACATTAAAAAGACATGGAGACATATAAAATGTATATCCTCCCCCTTGAACTGCCACCTTATCGTGGTGGGGGAGTTTGAGTGCCCGAATGATCCTAGGAGCTATGTTGCCTGGGGCATTTTTGCACCTGGTAGGGTCTCAGGTCTCAATCAGAAACATTTGTGAATCCCAGTTTGTAATTGGCTGTCCTGCTCGCTACAATCGTAGTTTGCCGTGTGCCATCTCGAGCGAGCGCAGAGCCAGAGTTGCAAGCAGAAATAAGTTGTCGTGCGAGCCTGTTGCACCAGCGGGCATCCACAGACTTGCACACCTAGGTAGACTTTGAGCGAGCATGTAGGCAGAGTTGAGCGCACAAGGAACAAAGGTTTGTGTGCTCAAGTTATTATTCTCTTTTCAAATGGTAAAGTATGTGCTTGTAACAGTCAGACTGCATGCGCACGACACTCACTCTGTGCACGCACGAAGGTGGCACAAATATTACACCACACTCAGACGCTGGTCTCATTTGGATCTCACGAACTTTCGGTGGCCGCCACACTTGTGACATCAGAGCAAGTTGGTAGCAAGTCGGACACAAATCTAACCGGGGCCAAACATTTCCTTAAAAATTCTGTCTCATTATGGAATTTTATTCCTCACTATATTTTCTCTAGGTTTGGTGGTTTAAATTTTATTTTAGGCTGCAACTATAATGTGGACAAAATTCTAGTAAAACTTCCATTATTCCACAAGCAGGTTCTGTTAGCATGGTCCTTAATTTATAAACACAATTTCTCACCCCATAAATGTATAATATGGAATAATAGAGACATTTTGTATAAAAATAAATCATTGTGTTTTTACTAACTGGATAGAAAAACGGATTATCTTAGTGAACCAACTTTTTGATAATAATGGGCAATTGTTATCTTATTCTGAATTAGTAATTAAGTAAGTAAGAGTAAGTAAGAATACCTTTTGTGGAGCAAGCCTCAGGCCGCAGCTACTTTTACGAGCGCCGCCACACGCTCTCCAGAAAGTTAAATACAGTTTGCAAAGCATACATACAGAACACAACAGTAATATAACATAACAAGACACAGTACACGTGGTCACGTGATGGAATTTTCATTTCTACTTGGGTGAGGAGAGAGAGAGAAGAGAGAAGAGAAGAGCAGACGGATGGAGAGGGGGCTGGGATGGGGAGGGGTGTGTATGGTGCAGTAAGAGTCTGAGCTTATGTTGTGAGAATCAGAGCCACCACTCAGATGTTTACAGTTCAGTTCTGTGGCTTGTCCTTGAAGGGAGATATGGTGGAGCGCAGGAAGAGATAAGTGGACCCAGCTGTCAAGCTGACCTCCTGCCGAGGGAGACATCCAGGGACAAGGTGGGGGTGGGGGTAGGGGGGGTTAATCAATTTTAAACCATTTTAGCCTGATCTTCGGTTAATTTGTCCGGATCATAATTAATCAATCAGTTCTGGACCTCAGCGTCGCTGGCATACATCCGGTTGATGGAGTGACTTTGCTTCATGGTCAGTCCAGTAACAGTTCACCAGTCTGACCCCTGATGGTGTCCAGTCTCCTCCACAGTCTGGGCTGAGATGTCACGGTACACGGTCCTCAGTCTGTGACCCTCTCTGATGTAATACTTTCAGTCACTCACATCCCCTTACTTTGCACAGACAGCAGCTGCGTGAATTTGCTGGCAGCTGTCTTACAAATCTTCCGATAGGTCAGGGCAGTCCCAGGGCCAAAAATAGGAACCCTGCTATCAAAAATTTCAAATATGAATAAATCCACATCCTCCACGGACAGGGCTTCCAGGCACACAACTTGCCAGCTGGTCCAGGTGCCACATGCACCAAAGGTCCCGTCCGGGAAGAGAGGTTCCCCTGTACCTCTCTTAGGGAGAAAATGTTGTCAATAGCGCTGAGTGACCAGTTAATCAATTCCATTTTTAGTATTTTCAGGAACACAGCAAAACAGGGGGTCAAAAAAAAAGTTTGACAAGACAAAAAAAAAAAAAAGAAGCAAGCACTAGATCGAGTGGGAGCAGTGAGAAGACACGTCTGCACTGTACAGAAGCAGGAAGAGAAAAAAAACAAAAAAACAATTACTAAATACTTTTCAATTTCCAGTCATGCCAAAGGATTATGCTATACTCTTTGATGCTATTCCTACCGGCTTAATAATGCTTATTAAAAGTGCAGTATACACCTTTGCCTGTCCTTATCTCTCTCCCCAGTTTGTTAGAGTTTCAAACTGGGAAAACATGTTTTTCAGACCACAAGAATAGTAATAAGAATATTCGCTTATTATTTCAGAAAGAGTTAATCTCTATTCCACATGTTGTGTCTTTGTTGATGATATTGACTGGAAGAAGATTTGGATAATTCCTAACAGATATTTAATAAATAACAAACAAAGTAAAGGAAGTTTCATTCAAAATTTTACACAAGTATCCTGCAAACCACTATATGACCAAATTTAATTGATACAAGTTGTTATTTTTTAGGGGGCGACCACCCAGAGACAGTTCAGCACCTCTCCAGATCATTTTGGAAAGACTTCAGCAAATATGTTATTAACCATCTTCACAAGAACTTTGATTTAAAATGGGAAAACATTGTTTTCTGTTTTTTTTAGAAACCAGTCAAAAGAAGATTTATATTTCATTATAAATTTGTTGATTTTAATGGCAAAATTTTACATTCACAAATGTAAAAACTGTAACCAAAAACCTTTTTTTCTACACTTCCATAATGATGTTGTTTCATATTTCAAACGTATAAGTGACTCAACTAACAAAAAGGCACTGAAAACAATTAATATATGTACAATCTTACAAACTGTTTGAATGTATGTGATGCCCCTGGCTTCGTTCAACTGTTTCTCATTGTTGTATAATGTTTGTATACTAGTTTGTGTGTTTGTTCTTTATCAATTAAAAAAAACAAAAAAAAAAACTAACCGGCATGCACTGCGCACAGACCGACACTGATCGAAACTGCACAAGTCTGGTTCATCTCGAATGCGCCTAGTAAAAGGAATACTGGCAACTGGAAACGCCAAAGAGGGAGATGATTACTGAAAAACAAAGAACCTATGGGAGAATTTAGTGACACAAGTGCAGTAAACAGTCAGATCCAGTAGTATGCGGTAATGCACTGCCAATAAAAACCGAAGAAGTACTACACAGATTCTAGTTAGACTAATGGGAAACATCATACACTCTGAAGTTACATAAAACTTCATTTATTTTATGCTTGTGTTATTTTTGGTTATGTTTTATAAAAAAAAGAAGAAGAAGAAAAGATAGCCTATGTTATAATATGTTTAGATTATAACAAATGTAATATGTTTGTTCATATCTGTATATTTTATACATTTAGATTAGTCAATTTATATTGTACTTACATTTTTAATTTTGTTTCCTGCATGTTTACTATTACTATTATTTTTATTATTATTGTTGTTGCTGTTGTTATTATACGTTACTTATTTTATGTTTGCACTAAGGACCAAAGACGATTCCTAGTGATGTGAACCTTTCACTTACTATGGCAATAAATACTATTCTGATCTTGATTCTATAAATCTTTTGCTCCTAATGGCACAGTTTTGTGTATATATAAGTGTAAGTTTGCATGCCATAAACCTCTGTTTTCATTTTTATGTAGGGAATTTGAACTGTATTCTGTAACTGTACAGACTATTGCCCCACTGAACAACATGAAAGCCCTGAAAACTATGCATGTGTGTGAAAAAATTTGGAATTGGTGTGAGTTAATATGTGATTTATGTTTAGCTGTATATTGTTATACTATACTATATAGTATTTTTTTTTTTATTCTACTATTTGTCGTTTGCTTTCATATTTTAGTTACAATGTTAGTAACCCTGGCCTTTTAATTTTGAACAGCATCGAAATCGATATGTTTCTGTAAATCTATTTTTATGTTCATTGTGTATTTTTTTTCTTTAATGTAACTTTTTTTTTATTATTATTGTTTATTTACTTACAAGACTTTGTGAACAATGTCATATGAAGGAGACTGTAGAGCATGTCCTTGTCCTTTTACATTAAGTACATTAAGTACACAGCAGTGTGTTAGATCAACCAGAAGAGGTTGGAGCCTGAAAACATCTTAGAATATGTAAAGAGTGACCAAGGTAGTAAAGTAATTTTTAGCTATTTAGTAACGACTAGACTTGCTAAAAGAATCCAAGTGAAATAACAAAAATATGAGTGGAACGTGAAGGGGGCAGTAATGCAACTTGGATGTGGATGGCAGCTACCGTTAAATCTAAAAGAAGAAGAAGAAGAAGACGAGGAAGACAGTGAGGAAGAATACATGTGAGAATAAGAAGACACTGAGGTTTAGCCCGTGCTAATCTCTACACCTGTGTTAATGCCGTTATCTGTGTTCACACGACGAGTTTATTAGCATTAGCATTAGCTTTAGCATTAGTTTTAGCACACACAATGTCAACAGCGGAAGGCGGCGGCCCGAAGCCGAAGAGCGGGCAGCTGTTCGGAGGCTGCTGGAGCTGCCGCCTGCTCTCTGGAGGGGCTCTCATTCTGTCCGGGGCTTATGTCTTCAACGAAGCCCGGAAAGTGATGCGAAGAGGGGGACCTACATCCATGGGGACAGTCGCCCAGATTACGTTTGCTGCCAGTGAGTCAAAGGCTGTACAACCTAAATTCTGGAAATGTTGGGACGTTTTTTAAATTTGATTAAAATGAAAACTAAAAGACTTTCAAAACACATGAGCCAATATTTTAGTCACAATAGAACATAGATAACGCAACAAATGTTTACACTGAGAATCTTTAGACTTTTATGCACAAAATGAGCTAATTTCAAATTTGATGCCTGCTACAAGTCTCTCAGTAGTTGGGACAGGTTTACCATCTCTTCTTTTCAAAACAGTTTGAAGACGTCTGGGCATCGAGGTTATGAGTTTCTAGAGTATTGGTGTTGGAATTTGGTCCTAATCTTTTTAGAGCAAATTTTTTTATACCGTTCAGCATTCATAGTTCCTTCCAGAATACACAAGCTGCCCATCCCGTATCGACTTATGACCCCCATCCCATCAGAGATGCTGCTTTTGAACTGAACGCTGAGAACTCGCTGGAAGGTCTCCTCCTCTGTAGCCCGGAGGACACGGCGTCCGTGATTTTCAAAAACAATGTGAAATTTGGACTGGTCTGAACACTGTCCCACTTTGAAAGTCCATTTTAAATGAGCCTTGGCCCAGGACAAAACGGTGCTTCTGGACGATGTTCACATATGGCTTCCTTTTTGCATGATAGAGCTTTAGTTGGCCTCTGCAGATGGCACGGTGGATTGTGTTTACCCACAGTGGTTTCTGGAAATATTCCTGGGCTCATTTAGTAATGTCTCTGTCACCGTCATTCTGATGAGTGATGCAGTGTCGTCTGAGGGCCCAGAGACCACTGAGCATCCATAAAGGTCTTTGGCCTTGTCCGTTAAACAGAGATTTCTCCAGTTTCTCTGAATATTTTGACAATGTTATGATCTGTAGATGATGAGATTTGCAAAGACTTTACAATTTGACTTTGAGGAACATTGTTTTTAAAGTATTATACAATCTTTTTATGCTTCACTCTTTCACAGATTGGAGAGCCTCTGCCCATCTTTACTTCTGAGAGACTCTGCTTCTCTAAAACATCCCTTTATAGCTAATCATGTTACAGACCTGATATCAGTTAACTTCATTAGTTGCTAGATGTTCTCCTAGCTGATTTTTTTTTTCTTGCTTTTTCAGCCATTTGTTGCCCCTTCCCTACTATTTTGAGACCTGTATCAGGCATCAAATTTTTAGCTCATTTTGTGCATAAAAGTGTAAAATTTCTCAGTGTAAACATATGTTATGTTTTCTATGATCTACTGTGAATAAAATATTGGCTTATGTAATCTGAAAGTTTTTAGTTTTTTTGTAGATTAATAAAGTAATGTATCTAAATATTCTGATGATTGCTCTCACAGGTATAGCTGCATGGGGAATGGTTCTAATTGCGGACCCAGTTGGAAAATCTCAGAGGAAGACCTGAAGATTTGGATATATTTTATTTGTACTCTGTCAGATGTTGTGGGAGGACGTGAAGCCACTGATAAATGAATGGTACATTGTTACATTGGTAACGAACAGTTGTTTAATGAATAAAGAAAGGCACATTGTTTCCAGTGTACCTGTTAAAAAATCACACAGTTGTGCCTACAGATTCATACTTTTGAGTGAAACCTTCTTTTACTGATATGACTGTAGCACATGTAGCATATTTCGAGAGTTGCACTTTATGAAATTGTGCTCCTGCTAGAATCTAATAGACATGGAATGCCAGGGCCTGTTGATAAGCAGGGTTTTACTTTAACATTAGCTGTTTAGACCTCGTCTACAAAAAACAACTGCTGCGTGTCCCATAGTCTAAAATGACTTTGAAGACTCATCTTTAATTCACCGCCCTTGATTTATTGAAGATTTATCCAAGTAAAAAATCAGAGGAGCAAATCAAATGCAGAATTACTGCTTTCTTCTGGCTCGAGTCATCACCTGCTGATGTTCTTGTCCATCTTCTTGTGCAACACACCGTGGAAAAAATGACCAGTTATGTTTTTTTGGACATCTTCATGTTTTTACAGACAGCTACTGCTACACCTGCGAGCTATCAGAGACAACTGCCACGGCAGCCACCGCTATTGGATAGTAGTAGTAGGAGTAGCTGCTGCGTCAGGTACTCCTTTAAGCGGCAGTGGTAGCAATAGTAATAGTAGTAGCAGTAGTATAAGCAATTGCATCAAGTACTCCTATAAGTGGCGGTAGAAGTAGTAGCTGCCATGGCAGGTACCGCTAATGGTGGCAGCTGCTGCAAAAGGTACTATAGGCAGCAGGAGTGTCAGAAATAGTATGAGTAGTAATAGTAGCAGTATAGTAGCAGTAGTAGTGGTATAAGTAGTAAGATTAGGAGGAGGAGAAGGATACTAGTAGTAGTGGTAGTAGTAGTAGTGCCAGGCAGGTACTCCTAACTGGCAGCTGCTGCAGCAGGTATCCTCTAATAGTGAGAGCTATCATGGCCATATTTTGAGCTTGCTGTTTCCGTTTTTGTCATCACCTGACTCCATTATTCTAGTGTAAAGACAGTTTGTATGGAATTTACATTATAGACACATTTACAGTTTTTCTGCTTTTCTTAACAGCACATACCGTTTTATTTGGCCAAATGGCTTAATAGAGTAACTGGTCCTTATGCTCTGCCCACTTCCAGAGCTTGAGAATGGAATAGTGGGCAGAGACCAGGCAGAGATTGAGGAGAAAGATCAGTGGCCTGGACCTCAGAGTGCCGTCATGGACCTCTGTAGCATTGTTGTCCAAGTCCCAGAAAAAAACTCACACTCAGACAGAGCCTGAGATGAACCAAAAGCACTGAATATGTTTGGTGTATAGATGATTCTCAATAAGCATGTTTTATGTAAAATGGGGTCTGAAAATGTCTAAAAAAGCAGACCAGTCTGCTTTTTTAAACCAGCCAACCTGCTGGTTCTGGTTTAATAAGAGTTTGAGCTGACTGAGAGGAAAAGTAATATAATATGTATTTGATTTCAGAAGCTATTAAGCTTATTATTATAGATGTCACTTGTGTTCACAGAATGTTAGAGGACAGATTATTCTAAGGGGAGTGATATATTGGGTTTAAAATAAAATGCTTTGCTTTGTCACAACTTATAGAAGGTCTAACTCATATGGGGCTGTGCCTTCCAATAAATAGGCCTACAGTCTCTGCGCTCAACTCGGCGGCGAGAACAGCGCCCACTGCGTCCTGTGTGCAACGGCCTTAAAGCTTTAAAGCGCCAGTACAAACTGCGTGTTGACATGCTTTGAGAGAGGTGCCGCTGCGCTCCAGGGGAGTGTGGGGCTAAACAGGTTCATGTCCGTGGTGCGGTACATGGATTCGGTTCCGGATGGGATGGCGCCTGGGTCCGGACTCGGATCGCGGTCCGCCTATTAGTGACCCCTGCCCTATGGTATCAAAGCGGAGGGGGGATGGAGAAAAAGGAGGCAGGGCCAGAAGAATCCTCCCATCTCCCAGCAAATCCCACCCTGCACTGTAGTACAGTGTCCACACTCCAGTCCAGTAGGTGGCGGTACCTTCAGCTCGTTACCAACCTGTAAGAAGCCGCAGCAGCAGGATCAGTGCATCAGACACAAGCTGCCTCACCGCTTCAGCCTCTGGTCTCCGTTTCTCTCACGGTTTGGTCAATAAATCTTCAAAACGTCTTACGCAATGAGGTAAGGTTGCCCCCCGCTCTTCCTCGGGCCTGTCCCGGGGTTTGTGTCGTGTTTGTGCGGACTCCTCGAGCAGCAGCCCCTGCCCTTTGTTGGCGAGGCTCAGCTGTGTGCTAGCAGGCTAACGTTAGCTATCAGAGGCTGAATGAATGCATTGTGTGTGTGTAAGAAAACACTGAGGTTCAGTTTGATAGACTCTGGAGTGTAGGATGAGGAGCATGAATAAAAGCATGAATAAAAAAGTGTGGTTTACTTGTGTGGAGGATCTAACGATGTTTGTATCCAGAGGAGACCGCGGCAGAGGCCGGGGAGGGCGCTTCGGAGCCCGGGGAGGACTGGTGCAGGGGTAAGTCCAGCCTTCAGGGCTCGACCTGTACAGTACATGATGAAAATGTTTTTACTTTTGGCTTCTTTTGTTTTGTTTTTTTACTAAATTACGTAATTAAGTCATTTAGTTGCCTGTTGGAAAAGTAAAGTAGCCACAGTCCTGCTCCTACTGAACCTGGGTGCGCTCTTATTAGAATAAGAGAAGCTCCCTCTGACTTGCTATATAGTTTGTTAACATTTAAAGGACTACAAGCTATATAACGTTATATATATATATATATATATACACACACACACACACACACACACACGTGTGCCAAGATATGAGGTAAACATGTTTAAATCAAATATTGGTTTTACTGATAACAATGGCACAGCTGATTTATTAACTATTAAAAATATATTTTACGTAATGGCAAAGTTGTTTTTGTTTACATGTTTTGGTTCTAAATCCTGCATTGCCGATCATCCAATCAGAAAACCAGAAAGACTGGCAACCCACAGACCATTGTTTTGATTTAGACTGCAGTACTGTTTTCAAACCAGTACAAGCACATGCTGCTTACAGTACCTTTAGGGCCTGTTTACACAACAACGCCCGCAATTCGCATTTACACAAAAACGCTGACGTGTGAAGAAAACTAAAGTAAACTTTAGTACCCGTATTTGTCCAGCAAATGGGGCTGTGGACCCTGCAAATGCTCTACACGACACAGTGAGTAAACAGCAGGGGAAATGACAGTTCCATCTGCAACTTCCCAACTACTTTAAGATCTTGTTCTGAAGCCTTTCTCATAAAAGTAGCCACTTACACAGTTATTACTGACAGTTACTGGACTAAATATCAATGAATAAGACAAAAGCCTTGTATTTTGCGCTCGTGGGTCAGCTGACCTGTGCCCAGCAGACAGCCAATCACTGTTCAGACTGGGGCTGTTAGCAGTTTTCACAGTTTACATGAGTGTGGAGCAGCTCTGGGCACCTCCTGCTGTGGGACCAAAACAACTCTTCTAGGATTTTCAAACGATTGCGGATTTGGAAAACAGAATCTCCATCCAGTTTAAACGAAAGGCCAAACCGCAATCAAACCTTTGCAGATTTGGCAAAACACATTGTCGTCTAAACGGCCCCTAAATCAACAATGGTCGTCAGGCTTGAGTGTGGCTGTGTAATGAGACAGTGTACAGCATACTAACAGCTGCTACTTCTGTGTGTGCTTCAGGTACCGGCCGTTTGTCCCACACATTCCTTTTGATTTCTATGTGGTGAGTAGAACATTAATGTAGGTGTTAATCCTGAAGATAATCCAAAAATAATATGTGTGGTGCTGTTTGTGTCAGTGTGAGATGGCGTTTCCTCGAGTGAAGCCGGCTCCAGACGAGACAGCCTTCAGTGAGTGTCTGCTGAAGCGGAACCAGGACCTGAGCCCCACTCCCGCTGAGCAGGTCAGACTACTGTCACTCTGAGGTCTGCTGGCCATGCATCAACACACTTTCTGTTCATGATTCTTTTTCTTACATTTAGTCCTCCATCTTGTCTCTGGTCACAAAAATCAACAATGTCATCGACAACCTGATTGTGGCACCAGGCAACTTTGAAGTGGTAAGTTCTAGAAAGATGGAGTGAAATGTTCTTGTCCACCGAATGTTCCATCTGTGGAGAAGACGTCTTTTCCCGAATTTTGGTGTGTTCTCTCAGCAAATCGAAGAGGTTCGTCAGGTGGGCTCCTATAAGAAGGGCACAATGACAACTGGCCACAATGTAGCTGACCTGGTTGTGATTCTCAAGATCCTGCCCACATGTAAGTGACCACAGCATGAACACGACAGACTGTGTTAGGGTTAGGGAGGGGCTGGACTACAACACACATCACTCAGTGACAAGGAAAATATAAATAACACAAGCTTTCTCACAGTTAATTCAAAAGAAAAGGTTCTAAGAAATCTGAGACACAAAATGTTTTTTATTGTGCTGCCCTAACTAGACCAAAATGAAAATTGATAGAATGCTAATAATCTTTTTCCCTTTTCTTTTCTAAGTGGAGGCAGTAGCTGCCCTGGGGAACAAAGTGGTGGAGACGCTGCGTGCCCAGGACCCTACAGAAGGTATGTTGAAAGGCACAGTATTGAATGTGAGGTGGTTCTCTTCTGATGGAGACTCCTGTTTTTGCAGTGCTGTCCATGCTGACCAATGAGACAGGTTTTGAGATCAGTTCTGCTGATGCCACAGTGAAGATTCTGATCACTACTGTTCCTCCAAACCTGCGCAAGCTGGACCCAGAGTTACACTGTAAGATCCACGGGCCTTTCACTTCTCAAAAGCATTGTTCAGCCACATACTGAGTATTTCTCTGTGTTGTTTTAGTGGATATCAAGGTTTTACAAAGTGCACTGGCTGCCATCCGTCATGCCCGCTGGTTTGAGGAAAACGCCTCTCAGTCAACGTAAGGAAGTTATCGTTCTACATGTGTTTAGGTCATGATTTATTTTGAACAACAACTGTACCAACTAGGGCAGCAACAACTAATCCATACTAATTATTACTCATATCATACTTGAATAATATCCAAATGGAGCTGTGCCCAGAATTGCATGGTAACTAACTGGAATCTGAAACATGCAGTGTGCTGAGGGAGGACAGAGCCTCAAACAGAGAGTGTGTGAGAGATTTGTCTGTACACTTGTACAGTTGAAAGAAAAAGTATTGGCACCCCTTGGAAATACTAGGATTGCTGCATGATTTAGTCATAAAATGTACAGAAAACGTTTTGTTGAGGTTATTGCTGCCAGTTATAAAATTCAAATGTTCCAATACTTTTTCTACCCTGTACTGTGATTGTTTACATAAATGCTCAATATAAAGATGAAAAAATTCATTTTTTTGCAGCATTAGTTTAAGCAGACTGTGTTTGTTTATTGTTGTGACTTAGATGAAGATCAATTCACATTTTATGACCAAATCATGCAAAAATCCTAGTATTTCCCAGGGGTGTCAATACGTTTTCTTTCAACTGTATATATCAGGCTTATGTGTATGAAATTCATTAACACATTAATGACTCCCAGAATCAAACTGTCCATTCTGGCGAGGCGGCAGTGGCTCAGATGGTAGAGACATTTGTGCACTAACCCTAAGGTTGGCGGTTCAAGCCCTGCTACTGGCATTGCATACTGTTGTTGTGTCCTTGGGCACATTTTTTGCAACTTGCCTGTATGAATGTATCAGTGTGAGTGTGTTTGGTGATGGCTGGAGCAGGCTCAGATTGGCAACCATGCTTCCATCAGTCTGTCCCAGGGCAGCTGTGGCTATAAAGTTAGCTCTCCACCACAGAGTGTGACTGAGAAGTGAAGGAAGAATGCACCAAATTGTAAAGCGTATTTGAGTGTCTAGAAAAGTGCTACATAATAACAATAATAATAATGATGTATTATTATTATTATTATTACTGTATTTTCTAAAGACTGCATCCAGAAGCCCTTTGAAGTCGTCAAGTGGCACACCTGTGGGTTCACCTTGTTCAAAGATTGAAAAAAAAAAGAAGGAATTTTCAGTAGTAATTTTGACCTGGAACTACAGAACACTTGCAATGTATAGGTTCAAGGTTCAAGGAGTCGTTATTATTCCCAAAGGGCAAATTGTTTTTTATTTTGTATAGGCTAAACATTTCAAATTTTGATGACCCTGTAAACTATAATGTGTTTTTGTGGCTTTCTTTCTGAGTGAAATAATGGCAGAGGATTAATATCATCTGTGGATACAGTACCATGAAGATGACATCAGATGTTAAAGTTAAATGTTTTTTTTTTATTTTTTTTTTTATTTATTTAAACGGGACAGTGCATGTTAATGAACAGACAGCATATAGCATGAATGTAAACATACCGGATTCTAGCAAGAATGCTAATTTCCATCCGTTGTCCCAAGGGTTGAGGGAAATGTTAAGAATAAATGATTCCAAGAGTAAAAGTAGCTTTAGTATTTGTCTCTGCTTGTGTGCTCCATGTTCATGAGCCTGATGAAGTTATATTGTCTCAGGGTAAAAGTGCTGATCCGGCTGCTCAAAGACTTGCGGTTGCGTTTCCCTGGCTTCGAGCCTCTCACTCCCTGGATCCTAGACCTGCTGGTATGTGCCTTATGCTGTACATGTATTCCCTGGGTTGTGGCTGTGGACTAGAGTGGTGTTTATGTTGCAGGGGCATTCTGCTGTGATGAACAACCCCTCAAGGCAGCCGCTGTCTCTGAACGTGGCCTACAGGTCAGTGGGTCTTTCTTCGTACGCTCATGTACTATATGGGAGAAGACAAACTGCCCTAAATCACGCTTAAAATCCTCTAGTGTGTGGCTAGCATAAGATGTAAAGTATATGTACATGTAGTGTATGTCTAAAGGCTCATTTATTCTCATATTTCATACATAAATAGATCCATCTGTTCCGAGCGATGTTAACATCACAGCATTTATACTTCCAGCCATGTTCTTAGTCAACGTGTGTTATGTTAAATAACCAGTAGGGGGCGATCGGTGACAGACAAAAAATTTTGTCTGTCGACCAAGACTGAAAGAAAAAGAGCAAAGTAAGCACTGATGGAGGTTTTTCCACCACATTTGAGAAAGAAACCAAAAAAATGAAGAGTCCAGAAAATTTGGCAAAAAATGCAGTGGTCTGTTCAGTCTTTGAATAAACCGTGACTAACTTGTTCTCCTTAAAAAGTTTAGCTGTTTCTTCTGCTGTGACTGTTGAGCTGTGTTTGCTAGTGTCCCCAGTGGTCAACTTATGTACTGCTCTTTTTGTCTATTCGCAAGCTCTGGGAAATTGGACCATCGTACGGTTAGAATGAACGCAAAAGACGCTCCGTCCATATCATATTTGTGTACATTTGTGCAGTGTATGTCTAAGTTGTGTTGTGTTTGCAGACGCTGCCTGCAGATGCTGGCTGCTGGCCTCTTCCTTCCCGGCTCTGTGGGGATCACAGATCCTTGTGAGAGTGGAAACTTCCGAGTGCACACGGTGATGACTTTGGAGCAGCAGGTGGGTGTCTTGTGGGGCCTGCAGGTTGTCTTCTGTGTGGGATGTCTCTGATTGTTGCGGTTGTTTGCAGGATATGGTGTGCTTCACCGCTCAGACTCTAGTTCGAGTGCTTTCTCACGGAGGCTACAGGAAGATCCTAGGGCTGGAGGGAGACGCCAGCTGTAAGAGCTCTTCTAAACTTTTCTGTTTTCACACCAGTACACATGTGAGGGTTACAAGGCCCATCTGACTTAAAGTGCTTGACAGGTTTTCATTTTTTTGTAATTGATAATTAATCTGCTTTGATAATAACTATGTAAAGCATTACACTACAATTGGCAGTAATTATTAGAGATCAGCTGATATGGGTTTTACTAATGCCGTTGGCAATACCAATACTGATTTTTAAAATACAAAGCTGCTGATGGTAGATAAGTACTGCAGATTTTATTTTGACGATTTTTAGTATTTTTACTTCAATAACATGATAAGACTATTACTCCCTATTACATTTAGTTTCATTTCCCTATGTACTGTGCTTCCTTGGGTTTTCACTACTGTCAGCACAGTGCACCGCTCTGTATTAGTAACATACAATAAGAAAAATAATATCCATAGCAGTGATGTTGAGTGGCTGAGAGTGCCTGACCAAAAATGTCCGTAACGTAGTATTGGGTGCTCGCCATGTAAACCATGTATTCACAGAAAGTTGATAATTCAGGGTTCTCGCGACCCCCTTTTTTTTCGACTGGTAAATGGACCTTTTCCCCCAGTTAATCAAATGTTATTTTACGATTACAGTTGCGTGGAATGTGTAAAGTTTAATAAAATTACATCTAGCCAGTCATATGCCAGAGTCCGCCCTCCGAAAGAGGTAAACTTCAGTGACGTTATGCACAGTAGGTCACTATATTAGACGCCGTTCCCTGCGCAGTGACCCGTGATCACAATGGCGGCCACAACAAGCCCTCGCCTTCCAATGTTGGGCAATGGTAAAAACAGCCGGGCATCCGTGTGTTTTCAGGAGAGTTGTAAATAAATCATTTTGTCACAAATGCATGGGGCCTCAGATTATGAAAAACTACGGAGAATAACCAGATTAAGGTATCTCAACAGCATGGTGTTTTTATATAAAATATAAAAAATATCTCCCAGATATTAATTAACATCTCCAATATGGACATTTTCAGCTTTCTTCTGGTCCTGAATTAACCATCTGCATGTGGATCAAAGCAGCATGAAATAACTCATAACTTAACAAAAAATATTTGCATGAAACTAGCAACTTAGGCACATGTAAGTAACAATCTGTATGTGTAAAAACAGTTTTGTTTGTGGGAGAGAGAGTTTTGTGTGTATAATACAATCTATGCACCTGTATTTAATAATCTGTGCAAATGTGCGCATGTGACTACACTAAGTTACAAACAAAAAATATGCACGTGCAACTGGTCAAAGTTACACACAAATCGTTTTGCACATATGCAAAGAGTTTTTTCCATTTCATAATGTCACAGCTAGCTGCCATTCTTAATGCGGAAGTAAAATTTCACACACAAGGTGCTAGCATCAGACCAGTGAATACTAAATACACTTTTTCATCAAACTCATGATTTTTCCTATGCTTTGGTGAAATGGGTAGTCCCACCTGTCATGTGCACTTCAATGTCAGAGTCTGTATACAATGCTCTTTTAATCTTGTTTTTCTTCTTGTTCAACTCAATAAGTTGTAGTTTAAGATTCGAAAACCTTTTGTGGACAGTACCAGATGAACAAACGCTTCTTAAACGTGAACTAGGCAATTGTTCAACTTTTTTTTCTTGGAATAGAGGAAGCCTGCGTAATCATCCAGGGCTTCAAAGTACTTTCCGGCTGAGAGCGAGACCGCTGGTGTCCACCAGTCCTCTGATATCACGTTTGAGTTCATGAGTTCATAGGGGCCGATTCTGTGGGTGCTGCTGGGCCTGAACACCCTCTGAAGCACATGAGCGCACAGGGAAAACATTTTTTGATCGCATATGACTCAATACTTACTACTCAATACTCAACTTGATCCAGCACAGATGGTGAGCTGTAGCCTCTCACAGCACAGCGCTGACTCAGCAATCACCTCAACCATCAGGGCTGGTCTGATCCGGGGCAACTTGTCACCTGTCTGAGAAAATAGTTTAACCCATAATGACCAGCTGTCTCACTTAGATGGCAAGACTGCATTATGTTGGGGCTCGTAATAAAATGCAGCAAGTGATGAAAATGTGAGAAAGTCCAATAGTGCAGTGTTAGGATGGCCAATGAGACCGGTAAGAACTCACAAACATAGCACTGTTTTTACCGCTGTAAAACGCCATTGCATCCTTTTGTTCTGATGCTGAAAGGCGCTTGATTGAAAAAAGTGTCAAAACCTTTAAACCCTAAGCTGATCTGTGTTTTGCTTAATGTTCTGAATTTGCAGAATTAAAACTGTAAGCAAAGAAATAACATGAACCTTAAATCTATATATATAAATGAAGAGAATATTTTCCCAAGTTGCATTTTTTTTTTTTTTTATAGCTTTTTACATTTTTTATTTGCGCTTCAGATTTTTTGGTGTTGCCTCTTCAAATTGGTTACAGCAATCTTATGTTGAGCTTTTAGTTTGTTATAACTCTGTACTAATAACATAAAAAATGTAGTTATTTTCTTTGTGTACAGTTTATGGGTTACAGGCTGTAATTGCTAATTCTGTTATTTCTTTTGCTGTGTTGGCAGACCTGGCCACAGAGATGTCCACGTGGGACGGAGTCATCGTTACTCCATCAGAGAAGGCCTATGAGAAGCCTCCAGAGAGGAAGGAGGAGGAAGATGAGGCGCTGGATGAGGGAGGAGATGGGGACGATGAGAGTATGGAGACCCAGGAGTGAGCAGCTCCTAACTCTTTCCCTCTGATCCCTCTGACACAGTCCATCTGAGAGACAGACTGTCAGTTCAAGTTGATTTAGTTTTACTCCTGTTTTGTTACATTTGAATCTGAATGTTGTGGTCTTAATAAAGTCTTTTTTATTTGGCCCGTGGAGGTTTCCATTTGTCCAGGTCACAGGCCATTAAAGAGCTAGAAAAAGTCTTGCTAAAGTCGTGCTAAACTTAAAAGCTCTTTTACGTGGTTGGAGTTTTTTTTCCAGACTTGGTTCCATGAATTCAATTCAATTCAGGTTTATTTGTATAGCCCAATATCACAACAAAGGTCGCCTCAAAGGGCTTCACAAACAGTTGATCAAACATAAACACACAATCAGACTTACACACAATCAGCACAAACAATAACTACACTAAACTAAACAGACCCAGGACACTCCTGTCCTTAGACCCTCCTTCTCGGTAAGGAAAAACTCCTAAAAAAAAACCCAGAAGGTGTGTCTCACATCTGCATAAAGTGTCTCTTTCTCGCCTAGGTATCTTGCCTAGATCTGGGACATACTAAATTTCAGGAAAACATTTTTTTTTTTTAAACAGATTTAAACATAACGCATAACCTGTTTTATGAGTTTACGTAAAGCCTTTAACCTATAAAAGTCAATAAAAAAATAAAACAAAAAAGTTGAGTAGAAAATGTTACTCACAGCTTATTGGTGTATTTTGGTTCAGACCAGGGTAGCTGTGTGGAGTCTGTTACCATGACGACCTGCATCAGTAGGGTGTGAACTTCGTAGATTTTTTTTTGCTCAGGGTCTAACAGTGGATGCATGCCTGTACCACATTTTATCTTTGACAAACTTCTTTTTTTTTTTTTTTACTTCACATTGGCTTTTTCGCAACTTTGGGGCATGGCTATGCTAATATGGTAATAGACAGGACATGTGCTCCAACTTTTTTCTTTGTTATATAAAGGTGTGTAGGATGACCAGATGTCCTGCTTTGCATGGGCCCTCACAGAATTTTCAACAAAAAGCATACGTCCCATAAATTGGGGCTGTCCCACTTTCATCAACGGTGACTGTAGGTGACCCAACATATCAGGCTTATCTTTGGTGTCCAGTAAAATCAATGCAAGAAAACCCCTCTTTGCATTGCAGCCATTCAAATAACTCAAATAACTTTATTCACATGGGTTCGCTGTTTGATTGACAGCTGTGGACCTCACTAGTTGTACTTGTTGAACTTTGTCTTACTAGATTTTGTCACCTACTAGAGGCACTAGTAAGGACAAAAAGGATCCACTAGTTGTACTAATGAGCAATTTGGCATCTACTAGTACTACTAGTATGTATTTTTGTCCGTACTAGTGCTATTAGTTGAGCAAATTACACAACACTAGAACTAGTGGACAAACATAGACAGTGAGGGCAAGACAACATTTGAGATGATTAAGAGTTCAAGATTTCAGCTTTTACTTCCAGGTGTTTACATCTGGATCTGAGACAACCCAGAAGATGACATCTTTTGTTTGAACCCACCCATTTTTTATATGAGCAAACGTATTGTATCAGAATGATATTCAAGTGAATAAGACGTCATAATTAGTTGCACATCGTTTGACTGTTATAACTCCGTCAGGCCTGTGACCCACTGACATCTCCAAACTTTAGCATTCTCCTTCTGTGATGCCTTCCAGGCCTTAAGCACAGCCTACAGGATTTAAGTCTGGAGATCGACTTGGCCAGTCTAAAACCCATGTGTTGTTCTATCAGTGTGTTCACGAACGACCCATTACTACATGTGACTGAAGTACCCCAACTGCAGCCACAATTAAGACAAACTCAAAATCAAGACAAATTTAAATATGACATAAAAGTCCCTACAAGAGAAAATAATAAAATATTTTACTACTTTGCCCCACATTACAGCAAATAAAGAGACACATTAATTCATTTTTAATTTTTAATAATTAAGTTTCTGATTAACATATTTACTTATTTTGCTACAATTAAATGATCATGTTGATGTGCATTTGGTTACATGGATAAATAAGATCTGCTAATGATACGTGATATGTGATAAATGGCATTTTTTTCAATCAGTATGTAAGTTGTTTTTTTTTTAAATCAGAGTATAATGTAGAGACATGAGGACACAACATGTTAATGCTCTGCACTCATAAAGAAGTATTTTTATATATATATATATACATCCATGCGCAATATGTTTCATGTGACACATGGTCCCGCATGTTCCTAAAGCGTTCAGATGCAGTACACTCTGCTTTGCTTCGAAGCAGCCTCCAAAGGAAGGATCCTGGCAATTGGGAACCCCCACCCCTCCCATCAGTTCAAAGGCATGGCTTCTTTTGAGTGTTTACAGTTTCTCCCAAAAATGCATTTTAATGTCTATCATTCCATGCACAGCCCTTGAAAAAAAATATTTATGCCTGACCATTATTCCAAGTCATTATTATCAACATAGGAATTTGACTTACACAAAATACTTATAATTAAATAATTACACTCACCGGCCACTTTATTAGGCACATCTGTCCAACTGCTCGTTAATGCAAATTTCTAATCAGCCAATCACATGGCAGCAACTCAATGCATTTATGCATTTATGCATTTATGCATTGAGTTGGTCAAGACGATCTGCTGCAGTTCAAACCAAGCATCAGAATGGGGAAGAAAGGTGATTTAAGTGACTTTGAACGTGGCATGGTTGTTGGTGCCAGACGGGCTGGTCTGAGTATTTCAGAAACTGCTGATCTACTGGGAATTTTCACGCACAACCATCTCTAGAGGTTTACAGAGAATGGTCCGAAAAAGAGAAAATATCCAGTGAACAGCAGTTCTGTGGGCAAAAATGCCTTGTTGATGCCAGAGGTCAGAGGAGAATGGCCAGACTGGTTCGAGCTGATAGAAAGGCAACAGTAACTCAAATAACCACTTGTTACACCCGAGGTATATGTAATGGTGTGGGGGATATTTTCTTGGCATACTTTGGGCCCCTTAGTACCAATTGAGCATCGTTGCAACGCCACAGCCGACCTGAGTATTGTTGCTGACCATGTCCATCCCTTTATGACCACAGTGTTCTTCTGATGGCTACTTCCAGCAGGATAACGCACCATGTCATAAAGCTCAAATCATCTCAGACTGGTTTCTTGAGCATGACAATGAGTTCACTGTACTCAAATGGCCTCCACAGTCACCAGATCTCAACCCAATAGAGCACCTTTGGGATGTGGTGGAACGAGAGATTCGCATCATGGATGTGCAGCTGAAAAATCTGCAGCAACTGCATGATGCTATCATGTCAATATGGACAAAACTCTCTGAGGAAGGTTTCCAGTACCTTGTTGAATCTATGCCACGAAGGATTAAGGCAGTTCTGCTAGTACCTAGGGTCTAACCCGGTGCTAGTAAGGTGTACCTAATAAAGTGGCCGGTGAGTGTATATTTACATTGCTCCCAAAGCAGCCCTTGACTTTACAGCATTTTATAAAGTGAACACTTTTCTCACTGTCCAATCTTGACACATTTCTTAATGTTTTATAAACATTACAAAAACACAGGACTAATTTAATTGTTTTTATCAAATTAAGAAAATTGGGCCTGCATATCAGCCTCAGTGGCCATACACTGATCTAAAAAGTCAACATCAGCCACAGAAAAAACATATTGGTCAACCTTGTGTTATAATGTTCATTCCTCCTCAAAAACACACCTGCAGTTGAACTGTTTCTCATTCACATGTTTGAGTAATCCTGTATGCTGAGGCGCTGCCCCTCTCAAGAGCTGAAAATGCTTGGTTTCATCGTTCTATGTAGACATGTGAAACTCGTCTTCTCCACTTTCTTAAAGAGTAACTCACCCCTGGCCCAGGCCTGACTCCGCCCACTGCCAGACATTGAAAACTGCTCAAAAAGTGGGCAGAAACCTGGCAGAGACAGAGGAGGAGAACTGAGGGAGGAGGCAAGGCCTGGTCCTGTGACTGACAGCTGTCAGAGACCGTCATGGACGTCCTCCACAGCAGGGGTGCCAAGTCCCAGAAAGAAAAAAAAAATACAGGACGTCTTGACTAATGTTTTATGTTGCTTTTATAATAACACAGCTGAAATATTGTGAGAAAGGCGTCGTGCGCCGCCCCTGTAACCTGTGCTTCAGATCATGTCTTTATTACTGAAGGTATTATTTCAGCTGAGAGCTGTTTATGATCGTATCTCTGCGATCGTATCGATTGTCATCAAACAAAAAGTGACTTAAAGCTTGGCAAGACTAAAACACATCTGTGGAGTCAAAACTCTCCCCAGTGTCACTAATTTGTAGGTATATACTGTTATTGATCAGGCTCATTATGCCTTATTGTGCACTGACGCCCGGCACAGTGGCAGCGCAGCCGTGAGAGGGGAGGGGGGCAGAGGGGACTGAACGGTAAATGCGGGGCTGAGTGGCGTGTTTTGGAAAACGACCCACATCTGGCAACAGCAGGACTGGGACGAGCGCGCGGGGGAGAGAGATAGCGAGGGCGTGGGAGGAGATACTCGGCACAGGTGAGGTAACGAGGTCAAATACTATGTCACACTTGTCTATCTGGAACTATTGAACAGAAATCCCACTGTTTGACTCTAGGAGGGCAGCACTCCACACAAAACTGACGTTTTTCACTACAAAGTGTGAATTTAGACCTTTTTTTTTTTAACAAAACATCAAACATAAGACTATAAATAGTGAGATGTATCACTAAAGTCCTGTTTGTACAGCTGATCAGCTAAAAAAATTGGTTTAGGGGTGAGTTGCTCTTTAAGTACAAGTGGATGACATGTAAACTGCAACAAAACGTTTTTTATAAATTAAAATTTTAGGAATAAAATGTTTACAGTAGTGTTCAAAATAAACTGTTTTGGTAAACTACAGTGGAAAGAAAAAGTATTGGCACCCCTTGGAAATACGATTTATGATTTGGTCATAAAATGTGATCTGATCTTCATCTAAGTCACAACAATAAACAAACACAGTCTGCTTAAACTAATGCTGCAAAAAATAATTTTTTTTCAGGTTTTTATTGAGCATTTATGTAAATATTAATAGTACATGGTAGAAAAAGTATTGGAACCTTTGGCTTTAATAACTGGTTGACCCTCATTTGGCAGCAATAACCTCAACCACACATTTTCTGTAGTGAAGATCAGACCTGCACAGCGCTCAGGAGGAATTTTGGACCATTCCTCTTTACAAAGCTGTTTAAGTTCAGTAATATTCTTGGGATGTCTGGTGTGAATCGCTCTTCTGAGGTCAGGCCTACAGCATCTCAGTTGGATTGAGGTCAAGACTCTGACTGAGCCACTCCAGAAGGAGTATTTTCTTCTGTTGAAGTCATTCTGTTGTTGATTTGCTTCAATATTTTGAGTCAGTGTCCTGTTGCATCACCCATCCTCTGTTGAATTTCATTTGGCGGGCAGCTGGTCTTAAGTTTTGCTGCAAAATGTTTGGATAAACTTGGGAATTCATTTTACTGTCGATGATAGCAAGTTGTCCAGGCCCTGAGGCAGCAAAGCAGCCCCAAACCATGATGCCTCCTTTGATGTTGGTGTGCTGTGCCTTTTTTTTCTCCACACATAGCGTTGTGTGTTCCTTCCAAACAACTCAACTTTGGTTTCATCTGTCCACAGAATAATTTGCCAGTAGTGCTGTGGAACATCTAGGAGCTCCTCTGCAAACTTTAAATGTGCAGCAATATTTTTTTTTTTTTGGCCAGCAGTGGCTTCCTCTGTAGTGTCCTCCCATGAACTCCATTCTTGTTGAATGTTCTACCTACACTGTAAAAAAAAAATCTGTAAATTTTACGGTAAAAAATTGGCAGCTGTGGTTGCCAGAATTCTACCGTAAAAATTACAAGAGGCCTTTATTTCATTTTACAGTATAATATTATCACAAATGTTGTTTTTACAGTTTTTGACTTGAGTTTTTATTATTATTTACTGTAAAATTAAGTTATTAATCTTTCAAAAAATAGATTAACTGTATATTTTACAGTTTGCAGCTTACATTTTAATCAACATTTACTGTAAAATTTAAAGTTATTATCTTTTAAAAAGGTGTTACACTGTAATAAACACTGGACTCAATTTTTTTAACAGTGCTATACTGTATACATTACAAAAAATAAAACTAAAAAATACAATTTTGCCTTATTTTTAATATTACAGTTAAGTACTGTAACCAAAACAGTATTTTACCAATATATCAATTATGGTCTTTTACTGTTGAGATTTTACAGATTTTTACCATGAAATCTACAGATATTTTTTACAGTGTACTGTAGATTTGTCAACAAAGATGTCAGCTTGTGCCAGAGATTTCTGTAAGTCTTTAGCTGACACTGCTAGGACTCTTCTTCACCTCACTGAGCATTCTACGCTGTGCTCTTGCAGTCATCATCATCAGGACAACCACTCCTAGGCAGTGTGGTCACAGTATTGAACCTTCTCCATTTATAGACAGTGGCTCATACCATGGACTTATGAACATCAATGCTTTTAGAGATACTTTTGTAACCCTTTCCAGCTTTATGCAAGTCAGCAATTCTTACTCGTAGGTCTTCTGAGAGCTCTTCACATCAAGTAATCCTTCTTCAGAATGGCAAACTCAAAACTGGGTGGCGTTTTTTTATTGGACAGGGTCACTTTAATGCAGAGGGAAATAAATGTCAGAAATTCTTAAAAATCCAATGTTCTGGGTTGCAGGTGTAGTAGAGCAGCTGATTGTGAACACTACCGATGAGTTGTCGGTAGTGTTCAGTGTTCAGTGTTATTATCAGTATTACATTTTTAGATATGTTTGAAATGGTTTAGCTCAGGCCAACTTTAGATGTGTAAATTGTTTGAAATACTTGGTTGATGCTTAAAAATAAAATGTTTTGGAAGCCTATGTTACTGTAGTTGTTGATACTGCTGTTTTGGGTACTTTTATAGGCTTAGAATTTTCCTGGGCCTGAAATGATTTGTCCGATCCTGACCTTAAGATATTGTAAAATATATAAATAATAATGAATATAAAATGTTTTTTTTTTTTATGATTGAACACTATAGTGTTAAATTAAATTAAAATAAATGTAATAAAAATAGTTATGTCCATTAATGAATTATTTCATACTAACAAAATAGTAATCAACAAAGTATATACTTACCCTTCGTTCCATAGCCTATAATGTTATCGAATGATGCAGAGAGTTTAGGTTTTAACTACTTTAAAACTTCAGAAAGGGGCCTCAAAATGTAGTAGCCTAGGGCCTCTAAAATCCTTAATCCGGCCCTGCTTGTGGGAGTGACATTAAAAATGCTGTTTCTGAGGCCAAACCAAGAAATGCAGAGGAATTGTGGAATGTAGTCCAATCATCCTGGGCTGTGATACCTGCCAGAGTTAGTGGACTCCATTCATCAAAGCTGAAGAGCAGTTCTCAAAACTGTGGTTATACAACTAAATATTAGTTCAGAGATCCACAGAAAACTAAAATCTTAGCATTTTTAATTTATATAGTAAATGTTCCTTTTCTTCACTTTCTGTAAAGGAATAACAATCTTTTTTTATTTTTGTTCATGTTGTTGATATGAAATAGAATGAGCAGTGTTCTCAATACATTTCCATGTGTGAAAATAAAATCTAGAATAAGGATTTTGAGATTTACTCACTTTGATGCACACACTGCTATTATTTTGAACACTACTATATATTCATGCTGTTCTGAGTCTTAGTTTATAAAGATTATATATTTTATAAATCTTTACAAATTATAAAATGTTGTATTTAGATGTTTTTTTAATAAATTACTAAAATCAGTGTCATGGTGTGACAGGCAAAAATTTTATATAAAATAAAAACTACAATATTTTCTATATTTTTCTGAACAAATTTGCCTAATTTTGCAGTTTTTTTATTGATAATCGTGCAAAATGCTTTACCTTTTTTGAACAGTCAAAGAAAGTTTAGTCTAGTTTTGACAGATCCTGTTCATAAAAATGCTTAAGACATTTGCTGGAGGTATTCTCTTTATGTTCCACCAATATTTTTACAAATTCTTTAATGACTTTTTGAGTAATTTTGTATCACACCATATGATTAACACAAAATATGTCTAAAATGTCTAAAATAATAAAGCCTCATACAGTATTTAATGGTTATTTATCCTGAAACAGTAATTACAACATGTATTTTGTCCAATATGTGGCACTGAGTACTGCAGCACAGTGCAACAGCCATATCCAGTTTGAACAGGGATTTCTCCTGTGTGAACTTAAGGTTGGACCTCCTCTGAGAGAACTACACTGTCTCTGTTTTGGGCCTTTTCTGACACAGCAAACACCAATAATTCAGCAAGAAAGACTTGCATAATTTAAGCCTCCATTAAATGAATGTATTCAAGTAGCCGATTTGTTCCTGAGACTCATGGGGAATATCAACTATAAAGATTAATATATATTTTTCCATACAATAAAGATTGATATCCAAATATCAGTTAAAATTTCAAGTTTAGGTCAGAAGGTGTGACAGTGATATACAGGGTGCCCATAAAGTCTTTTTACAATTCAAAAAATATATTACAAAGGCAATTGATGAGATATCTTAATCAGATTTGTTCTATGTACTCAGTGCAGGTTATCACATACATACTGCTGCCAGACAGTTACAGCTACCACAGTCAACAGTGCACAAAGTCCTACACAAGAAATGGCGATTGTACGCTTACAAAGTGCAACTCTTAAGAGCCTGCACTCGAGCCAAATGAAAAACCAAGATCAAAAGTGTTTGCAGTTAACAATGGAACCAATTTCTGAGGATGAAACGTTCCTCACCAGAGTTTGTTTTAGTGATGAGTTTCAGGGAAACTGAACACACATAATGTCAGAATCTGGGATCAGAACAGCCCCATGTGACTCAGGAACTTCACTGAGAGAGTCCAAAGGTGAATGTGTGCTGTGTGATCACTGTTGATGAGGCTCTGCCACAGCCAACATGACAACAAATCCAGTACTGTCTTGATGTACTTCGTGCAACTAATGCTGCCCATATAGAGGTGGATTAAATGAGGCAAAAAAAACTTTAATAGCTACTCCTCATTTTGTAATATTTTTTCACATATTTGTTTGTTCATTTGCTTTTGTAATATATTTTTTAAATAGTAAAGAGACCTTATGAACACCCTGTAGGGTGTGATGCCACTCCATATGAAAATACTGGTCAGGCCATATGAGGTTTTGCACATAAAGCACATCTTCTGGATTGTTAAAAAAAGGAAAAAAAAAAAAAAAAAAGGCTACTAAATACTTAATATGTCATCAGACTCATAGAAGCATTGCACATTTAGAAATCATTAGAATGATTCATGAACAATAATTATTTTTCAGTAAAAGTATGTCACACAGAAAGGCACGACTGGCTGACCATAGGTTGTAATTTCTGACTGATTATAATTTCGTTTTCATAGTGATCAAATTATTACCCACTTAAAAATATAAATACAGAATACATTTTGGGACAAAATGTTTTTGACCAGAACTTATTTGAAAATAATGCATGGACTTTTTTTTTTATCAGTGAAATCAACCATAACAAAATCTTTGATCTACAAATTAGAAATGTATTTAAACTTTAATTAGATATATACTGTAATTTAATGTCAGACATAGCCCTGACAGTCACACCATTAGACATTTTTGACATATAAATCAAAATTAAAGGTACAAGTCTTTTTTTTTTTATATAATATTTGATGCTATGGACACTGAAAATTGCATGTTATGTCACTGATGTGTACATACACCATCACCAGAATTGTTCTGATAATTTCAGTGCTTAAACCGTGGCTACTACGAGGCTTATCTGTTAGCTTTATGTTGCTAATAGCTGTGCTAATTAGCCATTATATCATGCTCTGTCTATCCCTCACCATTCAGTACAAGCACTCAGAGATTCTCCTCTCATGTCTGAACTCAAAGGAGAATATTGGGGGCAGTAGTGTCTGCAGAGGGCTTTAGTCAGAGGGAAGGCCTCAGGCCTGTGGCCCTTTTCTGCAGCAGATCTGCTATTAACTATGGCCTTTGCAAAGAGCACAGAGTTGATGGTATAATGGGCGGGGCAATCAGGACCTTAATGTGACAAGCACCTAATCCGAGTATTCTCTGCAGCAACAGTTCCCCAAAAGAAGAGTTTTTTAATACATATACTATTGAAAATAATATAAATGAAATTTGATGCAAAGGTTTGTCAAAAAGCAGAAAAAAAACCCATAATATAGGCCCTTTAATGTCAACCCAAAGAACTGTAAGAAGAGTTTTCCTCACTGTTCCAACAGATTTGGAGGGTACTTTAAGTTCTATTTTGTTGAGTTGAGGTTAATTAAAACAATTAAAATGAAAACATAATTAGTCTTTATTTATTTGAGGGGACAGTGTGCAGAGACATTATGCTCGTAAAAACAGAGATGATCTGCACCAGATTATAGCTAAACAGCTAATTTCCATCTGCAGTCCAATAGTGGAGTACAATAATAAATTACACAGTG
This sequence comes from Bostrychus sinensis, assembly GCA_020698575.1. NCBI lineage: Eukaryota > Metazoa > Chordata > Actinopteri > Gobiiformes > Eleotridae > Bostrychus > Bostrychus sinensis. The sequence continues at coordinate 1,053,766 of CM036255.1, read as the reverse complement.
CAAAAATTATTCAATTTACCAGTGGTATACTGTCTACTGTACACCTTTTGGAGATCTGTGCAGCCATAAGTCCACAGGACTACAAAAAACAGCACAAATGATCTATCTGCCAATGTTAATATTTCACTTTTATTCATTCCACCTGCTCACAAAAACAGACTGAAACAGGTCCTTGGGCTGGGCAGAGGACTTTGAGTTCAGTTTTGTTGAATTAGAAGAGAGTTAGTGAGATCTCATCTCATATACACAAAAGGAAATGTGTAACAGATCATCTAGTTTTAAAGCGCTCATTAGTGCTGTGCAGTGGGCTGGCCAATGTCTCCTGCAGTCAGGGCTTTAGTTTGAGCCAGGGGTGGACGATGCAGAGGATGGACAGAATGGAAGACGTCAGGCCACAGGCTCCGACAAAGCCGGGCCCCGTGGAGTACAGTGCCAGGCGGTCCAGAGGGACAAACAGGTCACAGCTGTTCTTCATTAGGTCCAGCAGTAGTGGAGGGTTGTGGTGTAACACCGTTAGCATGAGTCGCAGCTGCGAGCTCACACAGCTCGCCACGGCACCTCCTGCACCACAGGGGGCAGCGTCAGGTCCCTCCAAGGAGGGTGCGGCGCCAGCTTTAGTCCCTCTGCTGCGAGCCTCACACTCCATGAGCAGCCGCAGTTCATACACATCTCGGACCAGGTTCAGGATCAGAGCAAACAGGTAATACCTGTGAAGACATACTCTCTGAATAACTGTATACAATATAAACAACAAAGAAAATAATGAACTGGCTCTATCAGTATTTCAAAATGAATGTGATCAGAGCTGGAGAGGAACAAGACCTAGAGCACTGCCTTTCCTGCAAAGATCTGTATTCACTAGGATGAACTCCACAATATCATATTTATGTGTTAAGGATTATGTGTAATAAATAGTGTAGGAGCCTAAATGCATCGTTTTACCATTTGGTATTAATTTGGTTTATTATGACTATTTTCATGTGATCTTGATTCAGTATTTCTTTATTGTCTCATAATTGTGGTAATATTGGTTATGTTTATTGTTAACATAATTACAGCTTCTAGCTGTAGGGACATGGAATGTCACCTCACTGGGGGGGAAGGAGCCTGAGCTTGTGCGGGAGGTTGAGAGATACCAGCTAGATATAGTCGGGCTCACCTCCACGCACAGCTTGGGCTCTGAAACCCAGCTCCTTGAGAGAGGTTGGACTCTCCACCAATCTGGCGTTGCCCGCGGTGAGAGGCAGCGGGCCGGTGTGGGCTTGCTCATAGCCCCCCAGCTCAGCCGCCATGTGTTGGAGTTTACCCCAGTAAACGAGAGGGTCGCGTCCCTACGCCTTCGGGTTGGGGACAGGTCTCTTACTGTTGTTTGTGCCTACGGGCCAAATAGCAGTACAGAGTACCCGGCCTTCTTGGAGTCCCTGGGAGGTGTACTGGAAGGTGCACCGACTGGGGACTCCATTGTTTTGCTGGGAGACTTCAACGCCCACGTGGGTGACGACAGTGACACCTGGAGGGGTGTGATTGGGAAGAACGGCCTCCCCGATCTGAACCCGAATGGTGTTTTGTTATTGGACTTCTGTGCTAGTCACAGTTTGTCCATAACGAACACCATGTTCGAGCACAGGGGTGTCCATAAGTGCACGTGGCACCAGGACACCCTAGGCCGGAGGTTGATGATCGACTTTGTAGTCGTGTCATCTGACCTTCGGCCGTGTGTTTTGGACACTCGGGTGAAGAGAGGGGCTGAGCTGTCAACCGATCACCACCTGGTGGTGAATTGGATCTGCTGGCGGGGAAGGAGGCCGGACAGACTCGGCAGGTCTAAACGTATTGTGAGGGTCTGTTGGGAACGTCTGGCTGAGCCCTCTGTCAGGAGGGGTCTTCAACTCCCACCTCCGGGAGAGCTTTGACCAGATCCCGAGGGAGGTTGGAGACATGGAGTCCGAGTGGACCATGTTCTCCACCTCTATTGTCAATGCGGCCGTTCGGAGCTGTGGTCGCAAGGTCTCTGGTGCCTGTCGTGGCAGCAATCCCCGAACCCGGTGGTGGACACCGGAAGTAAGGGATGACGTCAGGCTGAAGAAGGAGTCCTATCGAGCTTGGTTGGCTCGTGGGACTCCTGAAGCAGCTGATGGGTACCGGCAGGCCAAGCGTGCTGCAGCCCGGGCGGTTGTGGAGGCAAAAACTCGGGTCTGGGAAAAGTTCGGGGAGGCCATGGAGGAGGACTATCGGTTGGCCTCAAAGAAATTCTGGCAAACCGTCCGCCACCTCAGGAGGGGGAAGCAGTGCTTCACCAACACTGTTTACAGTGGAGGTGGGGAGCTGTTGACCTCGACTGGGGATGTTGTTGGGCGGTGGAAGGAATACTTTGAGGATCTCCTCAATCCCACCGACACGCCTTCCGTTGAGGAAGCAGAGGCTGGGGACTCAGAGGTGGACTCGTCCATCACTCAAGTTGAAGTCACTGAGGTGGTTGGAAAGCTCCTCAGTGGCAAGGCTCCGGGGGTGGATGAGATCCGTCCTGAGTACCTCAAGTCCCTGGATGTTGTGGGGCTGTCATGGCTGACATGTCTCTGCAACATCGCGTGGCGGTTGGGGACAGTGCCTCTGGACTGGCAGACCGGGGTGGTGGTCCCTCTTTTTAAGAAGGGGGACCGGAGGGTGTGTTCCAACTACAGGGGGATCACACTCCTCAGCCTCCCCGGGAAAGTCTATTCCAGGGTACTGGAGAGGAGAATTCGGCCGATAGTCGAACCTCGGATTCAGGAGGAACAATGCGGTTTTCGTCCTGGCCGTGGAACAGTGGACCAGCTCTACACCCTCTATCGGGTGCTCGAGGGTTCATGGGAGTTTGCCCATCCAGTCCACATGTGTTTTGTGGATTTGGAGAAGGCGTTCGACCGTGTCCCTCGTAGCGTCCTATGGGGGGTACTCTGGGAGTATGGGGTCCGGGGCCCTTTGCTAAGGGCTGTCCGGTCCCTGTATGACCAGAGCAGGAGCTTGGTCCGCATTGCCGGTTGTAAGTCAGACCTGTTCCCAGTGCATGTTGGACTCCGGCAGGGCTGCCCTTTGTCACCGGTTTTGTTCATAATTTTTATGGACAGAATTTCTAGGCGCAGCCAAGGGCCGGAGGGAGTCTGGTTTGGGAACCACAGGATTTCATCTCTGCTTTTTGCGGATGATGTTGTCCTGTTGGCTTCATCAAACCAGGACCTTCAGTGTGCACTGGGGCGGTTTACAGCTGAGTGTGAAGCGGCTGGGATGAGAATCAGCACCTCCAAGTCCGAGGCCATGGTTCTCGACCGGAAAAGGGTGGCTTGCCCTCTCCAGGTTGGGGGAGAGCTCCTGCCTCAAGTGGAGGAGTTCAAGTATCTTGGGGTCTTGTTCACGAGTGAGGGAAGGATGGAGCGTGAGATCGACAGGCGGATTGGTGCAGCGTCTGCAGTAATGCGGACGTTGTATCGGTCTGTTGTGGTAAAGAAGGAGCTGAGCCGAAAGGCGAAGCTCTCAATTTATCGGTCGATCTACGTTCCTACTCTCACCTATGGTCATGAGCTTTGGGTCATGACCGAAAGGACAAGATCCCGGATACAAGCGGCCGAAATGAGTTTCCTCCACAGGGTGGCTGGGCGCTCCCTTAGAGATAGGGTGAGGAGCTCTGTCACACGGGAGGAGCTCGGAGTAGAGCCGCTGCTCCTCCACATCGAGAGAAGTCAGTTGAGGTGGCTCGGGCATCTGTTCCGGATGCCTCCTGGTCGCCTCCCTGGGGAGGTGTTCCGGGCATGTCCCACCGGGAGGAGGCCCCGGGGAAGACCTAGGACACGCTGGAGGGACTATGTCTCTCGGCTGGCCTGGGAACGCCTTGGGGTCCCCCCAGTAGAGCTGGAGGAAGTGTCTGTGGATAGGGAAGTCTGGGCATCTTTGCTTAGACTGCTGCCTCCGCGACCCAGTCCCGGATAAGCGGAAGAAGATGGATGGATGGATGGATAATTATTTAAGTAGTTATATTTTTCTTTACAAGTTTAAGTTGTTGTAATTATAATTTCTGAATGGGTGTCGTTGTTATTGCTTAACAATTATGTTCATTATTTGGCATATTTGCTAGAAGATGGAGTCTGTACTCATGTGCACCATGGGAGTACACAGTTTTTTACTTTGCTGTCGCCCTTGTAAATTTTTGATACCTTTACATGTCCTTTGTATGTCTTTGTCAACCTGTGAGTACTCAGTAAACGTATTTAACTCCTTCAGATCATTCTCTATGGATTTATTGTTCTGTGGACATTGATATTGTTGATGTACTAAGGGTGCATAAAAGCATCAAGCTGGTATCAGTTTATGTTAGAACCTATGTATCTTATATGAATATTTCAAAAAGCAAGCACACTGTTGTGCAGCTGCTGTGGGGAGTTCACTAGACTTTATACAGTATATAGTTAAAAGTATAGTGGAGTTAGTCAGCTGGCCTGCTTACAGGAGAGAGTCTGAACCCCAAACAGAGGACAGAGAGAGAGGGGCTGACCTGAACGACCTTTGGCTCCACTTGTGCTGGTCTAGTTTGGGGAGAAGCCCAGTCTTTGCGGCCCACAGCAAATTGTCGCAGGCAAAGTACATGGCCCTGTTGAGGTGGCTGATGGTGAGGCAAAGGCGCAGCACGCTGTCCTTCAGGTGGATGCTCCTCTTGGCTGCCTCCAGGGCCTCAGCAGAATTCCCCAGACGCAGCACTGCCGGAATAACACAGTCACGCTGTGGCACATGTGCGCAGGACTACATCTACATGAGTCACTCACACTTCCTGGTCAGACTCATGTGAGCCTCCAGCTGAGCGATGGTGGGACGCAGCTGGGCCCCGGCCCCGGCTCTGTGCAGAGTGTAGCCCAGGAGAGTGCAGGCGTACTGGGCTGCCCTGACAATACAACAGTCATCATCTTTAAGAGTCTTATGACAACTACAGTACAACAGCATCACAACAAAAACTAACAGAATTTTTTAAAAACACATTCAGTCTAGGTTTTTTCAATTATTCTTACTATTATAAGATCAACATTTTATTTATAAATAAAATTATAACTGTGCAGGATTTCCGTGTTCAGCATTGATGCTGCAGATGATCCTTGGCACAGGATCAGTAGAACACTGTCCTGAGAAAAAAATGCATTGCATTACTGATGGCTTCAATAATTGAGATTAGCCCCCCCCCCCCCCCAAAAAAAAAAATGGCAGTGTGTAATATGACTCTGATATAAATAAAAATTTTAAAACAGAAATAGTATTTTAAGTTAATATATACGAGGGAAGTGCAAACTGATAGAGAAATGGAGGCAGGGACCTTCAACCTTTTCTATTGTGTAGTAATGTATTCATAATGTGATATAATTTATAAAATTATGTTAGAAATGGAACTGCTTCTAGTGCTAAGTATAAATATGCCTTGATATCATTACTAAGCTTTTCAAATAATACACAGATTTATATAAGTGAGTAGGGGGCCTTGCCCTCTGTAAACATACTTAGGGCCACCTGTTACTGAGACTCAGAGGTTTGTCCCTGTCTGCGTTATTGTGTGTTAGTGACGACAGGGTTGCTCAGTTAAAGATGATGAACAGTAGAAACATGTTCTTCACTTGTTCTTGAAAAGCACACTTCACTAGGGTGACCAGATTTTTATACCAAAAAACTAGGACACTTTTTTTTTTCACTAATCGCGCTTCATTTGAACTCACTGAAAGCCAAAAAAGCGTCAGAAATCCATTTTTTGTCATGTAATTAAAATACATGACGGTTGGGCCTAAGTTTTGAATTTTAATGGTAATTTATTCATAAAAATAATGACACTGTAAATATTTTAGAGACAAGTCTTTGGACAAAGGTGTTTTAAGATGCCTGTACTTTTCTATTGGTTAAAATAGGGACAACGTGTTTTTACAGATATGTCTAGTTGGGACATGGGACAAAGAGCCTGAAACTGGGACTACTCCAGTTAAAAAGGGACGTCTGGTCACCCTACACTTCACATTTCCATGGCTGTTGCGGGTATTCCGTGTGTTTACATTGTTTAGATGTTAGCTGTTGTCTTAATACTGAACAGGACATCATTACAGCACCTACGGGACTTCCTGCTTTCTCTTCTGCTCGGTCACATGGAGTTTCAGGGTAGCTCCAGGTTTTGTCTTGTCCTTTTTAAGTCTTTTTAATACCAATTTAGTTAAAACGAAATTTAACGCCAGCATCGTCAAGAACAGAACAATAATAATCCCTACTCATAATATTTAATACTTTTAAGGACTTGATTTTGAAGAGATCAAATTTAATTTAAGATCTTGGGGCTGCCCCGAGTTTCCTGCGGCTCACATCAGTCTTCCTCACGGAGATGGCCGTACCTGAACACTCGCTCCTTCGCTTGGCTCTGTCCGTTGAAGCGAACCCAGGAGTCCATGCTAACTGCTAACACTAGTTCCTCTCGTCTGGCTTTAACTTTACAGGCCTCTGAGCACAAAATTCTATCCGCCGGGACCTTTAGGAATATTATTTATCTGCAGCGAAGATCTCTGGAGACCTCTAATTATTTTTTATATACTTGGAAATAGTATTTTGCCTGAACTGAGAAGTGTTTTAACTTCTTCGACATTTTCTCTCGAGTGTACCCGGAAGTGTCGATCGCCACCTGCAGGCGTGGAGTGTGTACGCATGTATAGATGTACCAGTAGGGTGACCACCTGTCCCACTTTTGGTTGTACTGCACAGTCACTGAGACATCTGTCCCTCCTTTCCACTTATTAAGATAATGTACCACTTTTTCATTGGTGCTCAGTGGAGCTTATAAAAAGTGAGATTCGAGTTAAGAACTACAAGGTCAGATCACTATTCCTTGTGTAAAATGTAGAATAATTATTTGTGGGCGTCCTATCTTGATAGGTTGGAATACATTGCTGGTGCTGCCTCTTTTGGAGCTGTGAGCTGGTGTTGGTGCTGGATTTGTTTTGAGAAAACGCTTACTGAGAGCTTTGTTTTTTTTTGTTTTTCTATTTTGCCTTTTTTTATACCAATGAATAAAGTCTCAGTAAGTAAGTAGTGTGAATGTGAATGTGAGTGAGTGAGTGGGGACTACGGATGGAAATTAGCTCTGAGCTATAATCCGATGTATTTACGGTACTAGCTGCTGTTCATTAATACACGCTGTCCCATATAAATAAATACATTTAAAATAAAATTAAAGATATTACTTGCAAAATGTATGTGATCTTGGGATGAAAACAGCCCATCAAATGTTTTATAGGCCCTAAACTGAAACAACTTGTATCTAAGTAAGTTGGTAAGTTAGATTTGTTTATCAAAAGATTTATTTTTCAAGTCTGTCCCACCTTGTTCCACCAAATCACGCAACTTGTCCCACTTTTAGTGAGGTGGTCACCCTATGTAACAGACCTGGGACGGACCACTGGTTCAGACCAGTTGGGTTCAAAATAATACCACTCCAACATCACAAAGCAAAACAATCATTGTTTTAAGTCAAAAATATATTTCTACGCTCCACACCCCTTTTGTTTCTGTCAGACAAACACGGCGCTGCTCGCTACTGATCGGTTGCTGTGGGGCAGTGAGGGGCGAGCAGCCTAGAACAGTAGTGCAGACAGACAATGCGTTTTATTCAGTCTAATACAAACAAACAATCATTAAAATAACTTGTAGTGTGTCATTCTTGAGGCAGTTGTCTCAAGTGGTGGTTCACTGCTCACTACTGCTGCTTGGATTTCACCATCAAAAGTGAGCTTCTAATACTAACTGCACCATTTAAGCAATCATGCACCTCGCTGAGGTTGCAGCACTGAACACTTTGTTAAGTGGGACGAACGACTTTAGTTAGGCAGGATAATCCATTTTTACCATATGAAGATGACAGACGGCCGAACACTACCCCCTGGTGGTTATGTAGAATAGTGAGCAAAAAGTTCAGAAAAGTTCTGCACTCTGGTCGTTTAAAGTTCACTAAAGTTATTAAAAATGACACAGTAGTGGTATTAGATGTTAAAAAATGACTTCCATTGTGAATTTTAATTTACTGACTAGGGTCAGGCCTTAAACCTGCTCTGGAACAAAATTTGACTTCCAAACAAGTTTTCATGGCAATTTAGTCCAGCTCATGATAAACCTGCTTCATGTTATCTGGCTTCATGGTATACCCCTATGGGAGGACTGCAGCTAAAGTATTGTTAGAGCTTGAATTTACAAATTGACTATGCACACAAATCTTGATACGTACATCTCATTACAGACAAATCTAATTACAAATGCACAAATATTTTTGCTTTTTTGTTAACCCCAAAGTCCTGATCAGTTGATAATCACTGTTCTACAAGATACACAAAGTTCCAGAGAAGTCATTCAAGTCACATAAAAGCATTTATTTGTATTTTTACTGTGTCCATTTGTGCAAAGTCAGTCCAGGTCTCCAGTGGTTTTCTGTGGGAGCAGGAGGCAGACACCAGCGACCTCAGGCCTAAAACACTGGACATGTTATTTTTGCCGTGGCATCAGCTGTGAGGCAGGAAGTATGTACACATCTACAGATGCGCTGCTGCTTTTCTCGAAAGTAATGCCTTTGTTGACTATAGTTGACTGAAAAGGCATGTCTTTACTGTCTTTGTAGAATAGTTACATCAAACGCATGTGAAAGGTAGTTACACGGGTAGTGTGGCTACTCTAATCTGCTAAGCTGGGCATCGAAGTTAAAACAGCTCTGTGACACCTTTGACATGCTCAGGAGACATGTCCAGTGTGTTTGAGGCGTAAGGGTTTACTGGCGGAACAGGAGGCAAACACCAGCAACCTCAGGGTTTGCTGGGGGAGCGGGTGGAAAACACCCCTGAGGTCTCCAGCATGGTCTTTCTTCGTGCTGTTTCCTTTGCCACATTGTGGTTGAGTCTCCGCAGACGCTCCTGTGTACACAAAGCTCTTTTATAATGGTTTTATAATGGCACACTACAAAGCATCAAACAATAATTCATTCATCATCAAGTCACTGGGTTACTTTCAGACTAGAAATGTATGTTGTTCCTGTTTTCTTTTTACCACATTACTTAGAACTGTTCCATGAAACTGGCTGACAAAAGCAGGTTCCTTTGTCTGTGCTTAATTTCTCTGTTGTTTCATTTTGGTGCCCATTTTATCCTCTCTATTCTGACACCCTTTTTGTTTCATGTAGGATAATTAAAACAAGGTTTCTCCTCAAATGATGAAACATGACAGACAAAATAAGCCTAACTTATCAGGTTAGCTTCCTTTATGGAACAGCGCTTATTAGAATATAGAGGAATTCAAACACAGATCTGCAACAGTGTAAGCATTGCTGGTGTCTCACCTGAGCATTCTGGAGGATGTTGTTCACTAAAACCACTCTTCGTCTCGCATTGAGCAGCTTTTTGACGTATGGGTCCAGATCCAGGGCAACCTTCTGATGTTCATTTATTCTACACAGCTCTGTAAACCACAGGACACAGAAAGCAGTTCTTAGTGCCCCATGAAAAATCTGCGAATTAATTTAGTTTGTCATCATAGTGTACCTGTGGCTAGATTATCTATGTGTTCTCTTAATTCCACTTGACTTTCTCTGCAAACATTCAAATTGAGAATAAAAACATCGCTGACATTAAGCCTGTACTGATGACAGTGGCGCTGTGCTTTAACCTGTTACCTGACGGAGTGCACGTTTAAGTCCAGCTGCTGAATGGCAGGTTTCAGGAGGTCAATCAAACCCTCTGCGATGACATCTTTACCTGAAGTAGTCTCTAATAACGTCGCTGAAGCCATTTTTGTCAAACGATGAAAAACCGTGAACAAGAGTCACGGGATCCGGAAGCGGCCGCTTTACGCCATATAGTGCGCATGCGCAGGGGCCTGAGACGCTCCGGATCCATTTTCCTCCTCCACCTCAGGAAAAGGACGACGGGGCACCATTTTGAGCGAACGCCTCGTTGATTTAAACGTTTGTTTTCATTTCTTCCTTTATTGTCAAGTGACCAAATTTGGGACTTTGCTATTTGTAAACTTTTTGCTGTGGCTGCTCACCGTCTAACTGTCAGACAGACACAGCAGTGCTACCACTGTGGGCTAGCGTTAGCTAACGAGCCTCACCTGCTGACATTATTCACGGAGCGTTTGGTGAGTAGCAAAGATAATCTTTTAACAGGTGACAGATAGACTTTTAACAGTTTGAATCAACCTTTACGGTGTTAATGATGGAAATGTGTGCTCTGAATTTTCTCAAGTATCATCTCGCTAACGCTTTGTATAGTTTGTATAGTAGTAATAATATCAATAAGGATTATTGTTGTAATAAAAGAACACGAGTTGAACTTGCATGTTGATTGTATGTGAGAGTTCAAGTGTAATTGTACCAATCATTGTTACTGTCTGTCCCTAGGAGCCGAAAGGTGAAGCCTATCAAAATGAGTGCTGCCTCGTCCCAAAAAGTTGTGTTGAAAAGCACAACCAAAGTGTCCCTGAATGAGCGGTGAGATGTCATGCACCCTGTCAGATATTAGCCTACAGAAACATGGGAACAGGCCTGTGGTCCTTTGTTTCTAGCCCCAGTGTGTACTGCTCATTCAATGCCATTCGATAGGTTTACTTTTGATTACTGACCAGGAAATACAAAACATGTTGGTTTTGTGTAAGCAGTGTGCACTTGTAGACAATGGGCGAGGGTTGTGGTCATACTTGGCAACCTTGTGTTGGACCACACCACAGCTCTGAACATGCCTTGGCACTTGGCAGCTTCTCTCTTCTGACTTTTCTGTCCACGTCAATTTGAATGAGTACCCAGTCCGAGCATGGACGTGACGAGCCTCTCTGTCTCTGCTCTCCTAGTGAGTGGATTGACTCGAGTTACGGTCTTTGCTGTAAGTGGCTGGGTTACCAAGCACCTGTCATGTCCAGGGCCTCCTTCAGCACCAGAAAAATGGACTTAACTGGAGGCACGTAAGAGGCAAAATGTGCTTTCTATTACTTTGAACTTTTTTTTTTTTTTCTTCTGACTTTATTCTGAGTTTTGTTCTATACTCAGTGCTGCCATTGTAATCATTGTAAATTTTATTTAAAAGAATCTGTGCCAACAAGGGAAAGAAGCTGTTGGTGGAAAAAGCGGATGCATCTATATTTTAAGACATGAGTTGATGTGGAACCCTGCTTCCTCCTCCTGTATGTCCTCCTTTTATTTCCTCCCTGTTTTTCCTCCCACTCCTTAAGCTTCACTAACATGCTGAAGAACAAGCAGCCCACTGCAGTAAACATTCGAGCCACCATGCAACAGCAGCATTTGGCAAGTGCGCGCAATCGGCGGCTTGCGCAGCAAATGGAGAACCGTCCTTCAGTGCAAGCTGCTTTGAATCACAAGCAGGTGAGTGCTGTCACACTTCAAATCTGTTCAAATCAGCATCTACTCCTTCAACCAACTGAAGGAGCCTTATAGCATTAAACCTGTAACTTATACACAATTTATTTTACCCTTCTAAATCGGGACAACTGCATCATCTATCCTTGTCTCAAAAAGTCACTTACACGAGTTTAACTCGAGGTGGAAACCGCTGTATACAGGTAAACCAAAGGGAGATTCTTTTAAAAAGCCCATATTATGCTGTTTTTTTTTTTGTCTTTTAAATTAATTTACCTCTAGATCAGCATTTTACGTTTTGTTGGTCAAAAAACGCAATAATTATTGAATAAAACCTATTTGAATAAACTCATCATTTGACTCTGTAAATGTTCAGAAAAGGTCTCTGTCTTTTTAAGAGCCCTTGGCCCAGCTGCTTTCATGCCCCTTCACATCATGCTGCTGCTGCAATGGTGCAGTCCATGGTGGGTTTGTTTGGTTGCTGCTGGGGAGGTGTGAGCTCAATGAGACTGGGTAGTGAGGGAGGGAGAGGCGTGGTCAGGTGGAAATGGCAGACACCAGTGAAACAAGACAGTTTATGTTCCTTTCAGGAAGTCAGCAGTAAATAGGATTACTCAAACATGCTGAATGAAACAAAAATACAACTCTAGGTATGTTTTTGATGCAGGAACAACATTAAAACATGATAGAAAGCTCAGAAAAGTTGATTTTTGCATAATAGGGCCCCTTTAAATGTCATTTCCACTATAGGTTGACCAGTATAGGGTTTTCTATAGCCAAAGCCAATTTTCAAAATCCAGCTGATGGCTGTTTATTTTTTTTTGCAGGGCTGACACTGTGTGGCCAATTTTCTTAAATCTTTGAAAAAAACAACAAACACGACCCTTTGATTTCATGATTCTTCTAAAATAGAAACATGTCAGAATTGGGCAGTGAGAACATAATTGATTTAAATGTGCAGAAAAAAAAAAAACGTGCTGATGAACTGTAAAACCTTCTCTGGAAGCTTTGCCAGCTCACTTTGTCGGCTACTGTGTTCATTAGTTTGCCCTACTGTGTGGTTTGTACTGAAGCTATCAAGTCCAGGGCTGTTGTAAGAGATTCAGTGCTTTAAGGCTGGGACACATCAACTCAATCCCCTGACCTCCGTCAGAAGAGGCAGGGCGATCCTTCGTCTCCTCATGTCACGTCACATTTTTCAGTGAATAATAATTGTATATGCTAAATTAAGCATGTCTTATTAAAGTAACGAATAAAAAGGACTGGATTTTTGCAGCTGTTTGCCTGAGATGGAGGATTCTGTTTTCATCTGCACAAGGTTACAAGCTTAGGTAAGCTAACTGCAGCACATTAGTGTCACAGATGTGGGAAACATAATAAAGTAGTTGTAGAACAAAAGTTCCCCATATTTTAATGTTAAACGTGAGCTGTTTGGCTGTGTGTCTCTTACACAATGTCAATCAGAGCGTTTGTTTGAGCACAATGCCTGATGCAGATTCGATATGTTCAAATAACCAGAACTAGGTCCAAATGTCTCCTATGTCCAACGGTGCAGAACTCACCAGACTCGCATCACCAACTGCATCAAATTGTCCAGCCATGCCAGGCGGACAATCGGCCCAGTGTGTCCTGGCCTTAATATGCATTTTGTGTGCAATGCCAACTCGCATGTCCCCATTATGGACTTGGCTTAACAAGGGTAAGGCTTGATTTCTTGATTTCAAACCATGCGAATGGAACACTCTTGTTTACTATGTTTGGACGGAAATGTAAACCCCTGACATTAGCCTACGTTTAAATACTTTTGTATGCAAGCCTGCATCATTAGCTTCCACAAGAAGAGATGTGTTGTACTGCAATTCAAGTGATTGAATGTTCTATAAGCTAACAATTTAAACAGAGCTTCCTGCATCAGAAACTGGCGTGAAAACAAAAGCACTAAAATAGAAGTTGGGTGGCAATGTACTGATTTGTGTTCTATTCTGAAGACTAGAACCCGACTGATATGGATTTTTTATTATTTTTTTACAAATGCCAATATTGGGTAACAAAAATACCGGTATCTGATACATTGGCCGATAGTGTTATACATTAGGAAAAAGTATTTTAAAGCATTTTCTTTCCGCTCTTGTTTACATGAATATGGCACGTACACCCCAGGCCACTTTATTAGACTAAACTTCTTTTTAAAATGTTGTAGAAAGCTGCTTATTCTTTATGCTGATTATGTAGGTTGTAGTGGGTATTGGTGTGGGGAGTATTCTGTATTATATTTAGCTTGAACTAAATTTAACTTGAATTTTATTTAAATTTGCTCTGCAAGTAGAGCATGGGGAGAACTACAAAATGCATTTTGAATTTTTGTTATGAGGTTTTATGGCAGAGAAATGAGCAAAATATTTTTATTGCCTTTTTTGAGCTTTTCAGGCCGCTGAGAAGCTGTTTCCTATGAACTGCAGTGTAAAAGCCCAACTGTTTGGAAACAGCAGCGCACCCTCTGCTGCACAAATAGCAGAAGGCCATCATTTGCAAGTAAACGGGTCTTATTCCAGCACTCCAGCACACAGAAAAAACAATTGTTTATATCGGCAGGATATCAGACAGATTTCGACCAATAATTTTCTAATGGGCTAACAAAGATGGCATCGGCTATTACAGAGCAAAGTCTAGTGCTTCCGTTTTGTTTTTTAGTTCTTGTTTTTCCCTTTATTTTAAAAACAGTAAAGTTCTGTTGACAACCAACGTTTTCCACAAGCCTTTGTACAATTAACTTCTGCTGCTGTTCCCATTCAGAAATAAGTCCAAAGTTACTCATAATACAATGGCAAAAGTGGCAACAATTCTTCATAAGCGTCAAGTTTCTTTTGGATCTCTGTTAGTGGCAGGCTGGTTACTCCACCTGTGGTTGTTCAGCCCACAGAATAGAAACTCGAATGAAGGCATACTAGACTTCTTGTGTTGAATAAGAAATGTAAATGTAGTAATTTTTTTTTTTTTTTTTTTTTTTTTGCTTTAACGCCTGCATTCCCACTCCCAAAGAGACTAAAGGGAGTTAAACAACAGTCTAACATGTGCGGCCCTTGAGAATTTTTTTTTTTTTTTCCTTTGAAACTGAAGGTATCTTTGAGCGGCACTGACTTGGGGTGTTTCTCAAAGCCCAGGTACCTTGCCTTGCCTTCAAAGTGATTTTCTTTAAAGCCACTTCCTTCTGATCCAAGGCAAGTGTCCTCTCTAAACGGCTAATCTAACAGACTTCAGACTGAATGAGCAGCTGTCACCCCTTCTTCCTGGCTTTAGTATTATTTAATCAGTTGTACCTGGGAAATCTTACTGGGGTCAAGTAGACCTCCCGTTCCTGTATTATACAAAATTACAGACTTGCACCTTGTTTAGTTAAAATTGAACCCATGCAAACATCTAAAAGGTACTCGTAGAATTAGAGCAGTACTAAGGACGCCTATATAAAAATGCCTTGTGTTCCAGACTGGGCCAGAAATGATTCACATCCTTTTTGTGGAGCAGTTTCGCTGCATAGCTCTGTGCTAGACCTTTTTATTGCCAGATTTGCTAATAATTTGGACGCCTACTCATTTTCTGTCCTGTTAAGGATATCATGTCTTTAAACTGACAATCTCAGTTGAGCATCAGCATTTTGAAAAATTAAAAATGTTTGTCAAGCATGAAGAAATGATGCAACATATGTTAAATGTTCATTTAACCACATTCTGAATGTCTAAAGAGCTTGAAGCAGCGACTGGGAAAGGGCAACATCCAGGCTCGACTGGGCCGGCCCGTGGGAGGGCTGATGAGAGGTGGAGCAGCAGGAGGCAGAGGAGGACTGCGAGGGATGGGCCGCGGAATGGGCCGTGGACGGGGCCGAGGAGGAGCTGTGCTCAGAGGAGCGCTGGCACTAAGAGGTAACTCGCACAAAATTGCACTAGTGTGGAATACAGGGGGTGAAGCAATTAGACTCAAATTAGGTTACCTATGGACAAACATGCAATCAGTCACAATTCACTTTCGCAGAATAGTGCTTCTGTAGGTTAGCATTAACCTAACCTAAAGATTTGTTTCAGGCAAACGTATGCCTGGAGGGCCCGATGCGAGGACGTGGAGCTGCAGGCAGAGTGTCCCTGCGGAGAGGAGGCCGTCAGCGTGGGGGGATGGCTGGTCGAGGAGGCACTATGTTAAGAGGAGGAGCCCGAGGAGGCGCAGCCAGAGGTAAAACATCTACCATGCATAAGGTGGTACAGCTGACAGACATGGACGTACCATAAGATAAGCAGCAACTGAAAAACGGCACACTTTGTCTTTAACAACTTTGTATAAAACCTGGGACACACCAACCCATCGCCCGACCACTGTCAGCAGAGGCGGGGCGACTGCTCGTCTCATCACGTCTCCCCTTGTCGCCACTGAAAGTAGCTACACACACACCAGAGCGATTCAGACCCATGACCGAGCAGTGCGCAGGTGCAAAACATAACTATTTACAACAGCAGGTGGCGCTAATCACTAAACTCCGGTTATTTAAACTCTAGTAAATAAAACTCCGCAACACACATGTTTAACTCAAGTACTTAGTCAATAATTATACACATTAGATTATACTCATCTGATCACAGTAATGAATAAAAGGGACTGGATTATTGCAGCTGTTTGCCTCAGAGGAGGATTATATTTTTATCTGCACAAGGCTACAAGCTAAGGGAAGCTAACTGCAGCACATTTACCGTCAGATGTGGAAACATAATGTAGTTGTAGAACAGAAAGTTCCTTATTTTGATGTTAAACTCGAGCTGTTGGCTGACACAGCCAATCAGAGCGCTTGTTGAGCACGATGGCCCGATGCTGATTCAACGTGTGTAATCGGCCAGAACTACTTCCATTTGTCTCCGTCTGATGGTGCGGAACACACCAAACAGACTCGCATCACCGACCGCGCCCAACAGCCGATGATTGCCCCAGTGTGTCCCGGCCTTAAGCCTTTTGACTAGACAACACTGTTGTTGCTCACATACAGAGAATTTTTATTTTAAATTAGTTTTTTTTTTTTTTTGTAATTGAAGTTATTTACTTTTTAACTTAAACAAAAACAGACAGCAGTACATTTCACACACTTGCCTTCCAGGCCCAATGTATAAACATAAAAACAAAACGCCTATACACTGTCAATAACATTATGGAAAACAAACTGTACAATCAGACATTTCCAGCTACACCAATATCATTAAAAACAAAGACAAAATTACTATAATTAGCCACACCCCTCCTGAATTTATCAGCTAAAAACATGCCCCCATGATTTGTCAGTTGTTTAAATTCTCATTAATGGCAAATTTTCATACAATTTTAAGCATATTTTCCTTCCACCTGTTGAACTCTGGAGGGGATGGATCTTTCCACACACTGAGAATTACCCGAGCAGCTGTAATCACCCCCATCTTTATAACCACAATCACATTTTGTTACTCCAGGTAGTACTGACTGGTCCCCTAATAAACATAGTCTTGGTAACATGGGTATTGTCAAACTTTCCTATGCAATCCAATACTCTTTTTCAAAAATGAGTAAACCACTTTACACTCAAACAGCATGCATGAGAGCCCGTGTCTTTCCAACTTATACTGTTATTGTGATTCCCATTCTGTGAAGTTTAGAGAGAGAAATGCCACTTGTGCATTAGTTTATATTGAATAAATTTCTCCCTAGCCTCTTATGTTTATTGGAATTTGAAAGTATTTCACCCCAGGGTTCCTTATAACACAGCTCAAATCCTTTTCCCATATAGATTTAGATTCTCACTTGTCCTTTCTGAAATTATTGAACATTTTATAGAATACATCTGCCCTGTGCATCCCACTAGTCCATCACTAGGTTTCTGTCCTGGGAAAATTTGCCCGTAATAAGTCTCTAAATTGCAAGTACTTCCAGAAATTACCCCGCATTTCCAAACCATATTTTTGGGTGATTTCTGCAAAAGACAAACACTCCATTCACATAAAGATCACCGATTTTGTGTATTCCTTTGACAATCCACTTGTTCCAATATACAGTTCTTTTTTCAATCCGTGCAGCCGAGGTGTGCCACAAAGAGGCATATGGCTGTCTCAAATGAGGTACTCCACACATCTTATGTGCCTCCTGCCAGACAGATTTGGAGTAATTTGAGTACAGGGTTGTCCCATCTGGTATCAGCAGAACTGTGAGAACATCCAAGGGTGTGAAAGGGCTCACTAGTTCCCGCTCAATCTTGATCCAGCTCAGAATAGAATCTGTTCCTGTCCAGTGTTTGACCAGTCTAGCCATTTCAATTGCTACCTCTAGGTCTCTTGTCCCATTTAAAAAGTTTGATTATTTTTTTCAAATTGACTGAATGTGTGGAGGTATTTTTACTGGTAACCTCATGGATACATAATTGAATTGCGGGGCTACTATCATTTTAATTGCATTAATTTGACCCCATAATGTAAGTCTCAATTTCCCCCACTTCTCTAAATTAGTTATTTTCAGAAGGAGAGGTTCCATATTTGACAGCATTATCTCTTCCAGGCTCGGATTCAAGAGGATTCCTAAATATTTCATACCCGATGGTAACCATTTAAAATTAAATGCCGTGACATATCTAGAATGACATGACGGTAAAAGAGGCATACCTTCTGATTTGTATCAATTTATCTTGTAGCCGGATATCTTAGAATATGAGTCCACATGTAAGCAGTGCTGGCACAGAATGCACAGGATCTGTCAGCACAGCTAAAATATCATTGGCATATAGAAACAACTTATGCTCTTTGCTCCCTGCCTATACACCTCTAATTCTTGTATCTGCTCGTATTGCTAAAGCCAGTGGTTCCAAAAATATAGTAAAGAGCAGTGGGGACAGAGAACATCCCTGTCTCGTTCACCTGGAAAGATGAAAGAAGTCAGACACTAGTCCATTTGTCAAAATTGCTGCTTTTGGTCTTGAATATACTGTCTTCACCCAATTACTGAATCCAAACCCAAACCTTGAGAGGACCGCCATAAGAAAATCACACTCAACCTGGTCGAAAGCCTTCTCCGCATCTAGGGAGAAGGCCGCAGCCGGCACCAGGCTAGATCCACTTTTGTGCAGAACCTGAATAAGGCTTCTTGTGTTGTCCCCCAAGCAACATTTCTTAATGAAACCAATCTGATCCCCATTAATGATATCTGGAAATATTTTATCCAGACGTACGGCCAAGATTTTTGTCAAAATCTTAATCTACTCTCGAAAGACTTACTCGTCACTAATTTGCTGGATCTGAAATGTCCCTATCCTTTTTAGGAATAAGAGATATTAGCGCGTCATTAAACCAACCTGGTAGGGAGCCTGAGTCAAACGCTTCTAGATAGACTTTATGCAAAATGGGAGTCAAAATAACAATATATTTCTTATAATATTCAATGGGAAATTTCATAGATAAAATAGGTAGTCCTAATCTCTTCTGTTATGGGGGCATCCAATTTATATTTTTGTTCAGTAGTGAGGGTTGGCAGCTCCACACCAGAGAGAATTTTTTCCAGCTACCCTCGTTAAGAGTGCCAGTAGAGGTATACAGATCTTGGTAGAATGATTTAAAAATCAAATTTCTTTTGATGACGGTACCACCTGGTTATCTTTTTTTTAATCATTGATATATTAAGTTATCCTGTTTTAATTGCCTAGCTAACAATCTACCATTCTTTTCACCCCTTCATGGAATTTAGTTCTAAGTTTAAATTCTTCTAAATGCATATTCAGCTTTTTATGTTGTAAATATCATGTAACTGATATTTCAATTTACAAATACTTTGGTACTTATCTGAATGCTGCCTTGCCAAATCTTTTTCTAATTTTTGTAGTTCTTTAATTTCTTTTCTAAGTTGTCTGTCTTCACTCTTGAAGCCTATGCAGTGATTTTCCCCCTTATGTATGCTTTTGATTCTTCCCAAACCATAGCAGCTTTATCTGTGGGACACATACAGGGTTCTCGCGACCCCCCTTTTTTCGACTGGTAAACTGGCATTTTCTCCCAGCTAATCAAATATTATTTTACCCCAGCTAGTACCCCATACTGTGCAGTTACTGCTTAAAGCCCAATTCAAGCCAGGGGGACGGGACTTTTTTTTTTTTTTTTTTTTTTTTTCGGAAACCCTGCCATGTATATAATTTCAAAGAAACTTTTGCACTTTTGCGATCATTTGACAATTCCTCACTGAACATTCTGTTTTGGTGAAGCACAGTATTAAGCCTCCAGCGTCCCCTCCTTTAATTTATTTGTATTCAAGTCAGTATGCATTTCAACTGTGGAAGTGATCACTAATAGCTATGATACCGATTTCACAATCCACCACAGAGTTCACTTAAGTTTTAGATATCAAAAAGAAATATTTGTATGTTTTACGGCAATGGGAATAAAATGTGTACTTTCTTTCTCAGGTATTCACAGGCCTCCATATATCCACTAAACTCATATCCTCCGCCACCAAATGTATAGCTTCTCTGTTCCTGGGCGAAAGCCTACCACTGGACTTGCTCTTATCAATTATTCCATCCATCACCTGATTGAAATCTCCGGCCAATATGACCTGACCTTCACTATTGCCTAGTACCCTATTAATTACATGAAAAAAGTCAGTGTGCACCTTATTAGGTGCATATATGTTACACAAGACTGTTCTAATTACATTAACACTTCGACACAAATATGCCCTTCCTTATATTTCTTTAGCAATACAAAGCTTAAGTTCTTGTTAATAAGCATTATGACACCGTTTCGCTTACTTGAGTATGAACTATGGGACATTGTCCCCACCCAATGGCTTTTAAATATTTTTGCCTCCTCTTCCCCCACAATGAGACTCCTGGATGAAGGCTATGTCTGCTTTGTTAGTTTTCAAATATGTCAGAACCTTCCTTTTTTTTTTAACTGGGTCCCTGGATCCATTTATATTCCACGATATTTGAATATACCTGGTCATTATTTTTACCTAAAACAA
This sequence comes from Bostrychus sinensis, assembly GCA_020698575.1. Classification (NCBI taxonomy): domain Eukaryota; kingdom Metazoa; phylum Chordata; class Actinopteri; order Gobiiformes; family Eleotridae; genus Bostrychus; species Bostrychus sinensis. The sequence continues at coordinate 1,033,371 of CM036255.1, read as the reverse complement.
ATGCTGTGTACTAGAGCTGGGCAATTTAGCCTTAAAAAAATCAGTTTTTTTTCCCAAATTCGATTTACGATTTCTTTTTTTTTTTTTTTTTTATTTTTTTCTCCTCCCCCCGCTTAAAATCAAACTGAAGACAACTAGAGAAATTGTCCAAAACAAGTTTAGCTTTATTGCTTTGAGATCCTCTTGAGGTTAAAGTGAAATCAGACATAGAAGAGAAGGCCCTGTGATTTTGCGGTCGATTTTCTTAAGTTGCGCTAAAAGTTAGTTTTTTTTTTAATTTATAATTCTTAAAAATATTAGCTGGAACTGTAAAAACTAACAATCTGTTTTTAAACATGTGAGGTGGCAATCTAATTAAAAATGCCTGTAGTTGAACAGGCCAAGCGTATCTACTTTTTAAAATGATATTGCTGTTATTAGGCTGATTTTTGGGGCTCCTGCAGCTGATTGTGTTCCTCTCAGATCTTCTCTGGTGATTCCTGTTGTGTGCTGTAGAACATCCAGTCATTAAAAAACAGGAAGTTTGCTGTGCTATAGGTTTTCAGGAAGGTTATTAGGCTGCAACATTAACATTTAAAGAACAATGACCTCAAACTTCATTGTCTAAATATGCTGCCCATTCAACTTTTTAGGCAACTATATCACCATGGCAACCCAGACGGGCTTTTCAGAGTGACGGCAAACAAAACTAGAAAGTACCGCGTTTGTCTCCTCCTTCAGTCCCATCCACACTGCTGCTGTGCACCTGCGACCTCATGTGCTCCACCATGCCGCACTGTTTGTGTGCGCCAAACTTGGGGACCGCACCTCCGTCCAGTGACATTTTTTTAAAATCGTTTTTTATTAAAACAAGTTGACCTGCCCTACAAATTCGAAAAAATCGATTAATCGCCCAGCCCTACTGTGTACTCTACAAATGTGGTTATTACCCAACAAAAGTTACAACACTTTAGTGTATACATCTATCTATACATCTAGCTTTCACATGTATAAAAACAATATCTACTGGCCCTTTTGAAACTACTGTCTTTATGAACAACTTGAACAAGAACACACTGAACATCCTCCCTTGTTTAGCAACACAGAACACCATTGCTAAGTGCCTCTGCCACCCCATCTTCGCATCCTCCCCAACCCGGACTAATGTTGTAGCTTGGGTAACCTACTTTATTTGGTCCGTGAGACACAGTCAGACGACTGACAGCAGAATCACCCGTGAAGCCCCACTTAACCCATTACATGTGTTACCATAATAGTTTACATACACTTCTTGCACCTTGCAGTACTCCAAGTCGTATTTTGCTGAAACGTATCTGCCTCCTTTCTGTCTATGAATGTTTTCTTCTGGCCGTTCCAAGTAAAAACAAGTGTAGCGGGATAAACCATCCTATGCTTTACCTTGAGCTCGCGGAGATGCTTTTTCGCTGGGCTGAGTGCCTTTCTTTTTTCTGCTAGCGCTCTTGTGATGTCCTCGAAGAAAGATGACTTGCCGCCTTCTCAGTCAATTGCTCACTTCTCCCTGGCTATCTGTAGTATCTTCTCTGGCAGATGAATGCAAAAAGTGCACAAGTATAGTTCTAGAAGGCTGGTTGGGGTCCAGCATGGGCACATTCAATTTTAAATTCACTGCCAGTAAGCTCGAGTGCTTTAGCTAAAATCTTCTCCACGTACTGGGACACTTTCTCCAGTTCCCCCATGCCTTCTTTAAGTCCAATGATCCTGACATTTCTCCTACTTCAATTTTCAAGGTCCTCCAGTCTCTTGTTACATTTATCCAGTTTCGCCTCAGTGTTAGCGCTAGCATCTTTCATGTCCGATATACGCTGCTCAGCCTCACCGATTTTCCACTGCAATTTAAGAAACTATGAAAGAGCTCTAAGATTCAACCTCCTCTGCCACTGACCACCTGCAAGGTGGCAATCATTTTCTGTTCTTCAAACATATTAGTGCCCTCGTTCTGTGTGTTCTCTTCGGCTGAGGGGCCTTCTTCAGTCCTAAGCGGTGCACTTTCAGATGGCGAGGTGTTGCTAGCACTAGTTAGCTTCCTTGTGGTTGTCGCTCCCTTAGTTTGTTTTACTGTTACTTGACATCTCCACTGAAGGATTTACTTCAAATTTGACAAATGCCAAAATTATGACCTTAGTTGAAGTGTATATCTCAAAAGTTAAGTTATTAACTAATGGGTTTAAGGAGCTCTTCTAGCATGCGGCCATCACCCTCGGTGGTCCCACGTCTCTGCATTTTAGGTTTTAACCCACATGCATCATTATGGACATTTTTTTTTTTTCTCCATTTGGGCATATTTTTCCTCTTCATCTAGGTCCATTATATGATGTCACTGTTTATAGTGTAACAACAGGAAAATGTTTTGCGTATAAAAAAATTTAGCAGGCTGAGGGATTTTTTTTTTTTTTTTTTTTTTTTTTTAATTTGTCTTGATACATCTCTAATCTCTAACCCACGGTATCAAGCAGCTCCCTATCAGCCATTTATCTGCAGCGTGTCTTTCAGAAGCGGAAGATGATCTCATATTAAAAATAACAAAAATGGCTCCAGCTTATACAGGGCAAAATTTATAACTTCTCTGACCTGATTAACAGCATTTAGTGCTTTTTTTTTTTTTTTTTTTTTTTTTTTTTTTTTTTTGGTGCTTTTTCATCTTGTTGCCATTTTAACTACTTTAAAATCCTGCTGACATCAGATGTAACAACCACATTCAAGCACACTTTTTCCACAAGTCTTTGTACAACTGGCTTTTGCTACTGTCTCCATTCAAAGTACAGAGTTGCTAACAATACTGGTGTTTTATGGCCAAACCAGCAATTTTTCATAAGTGCCATGTTTGTTTTTGGATACAGATTAGAGGCACGCTGCTTACGTCCCATGTTTCTCTGGTTACTCCAACTGTGATTGTTCTGCCCATAGAAGCAAAACTTAAGCGAAGGAACCAGACTAACCTCTTTGTATAAAAGAGGAAAAGATGGCTGGCCAGGCTATAAATTCTCAAAGATTAGCCAAATGTAGACTTTCTAGTTTTGATGTAGCATGAACAAGAATGTTATTAAATCCCAATCGTAGTCATGGTAAGGTTTTGTTTTTGAAAAAAAGTTGAGCCTAGCCAGGCTTTGCAAGCACTGCTTTGAGACAACCAACTGTACTGTACTACAAAGCAAGATTTCTGGTTGAGCTCACTGTGTCGAGTCTGAAGTGTTTTTTTTTTTTTTTTTTTTTTTCAGTGTCCCAAAGGCGGCCCACTTTTCAGAATGGCTAGATCACTATAGTAACATGTGTAGCAGAGCTAATCTGGTCCCATGCAGGTTATGTTCCCGACTCATCTCCTGTCATCTCTACAAAGACTCAAAAAAACTTAAGGTGCTCCCCCTGTACAATACTGCAGCCTATCTCACACACAGGCAGCATATGTCATGGAATTGTGTAGGGATGTAATGATATCCTAAATCTCACGGTACGATATCACAATACGAACCCCACAGTACGATATTTTGGATATTGCGGGGAGGCTCACGGTATTGTGGAAATGCTCACAATAGCAACACTGATTATGTGAAAATGTCCTGCCAACCCCTTGGTGCTATAATATTTGTCACATTTCATGTTTTATCTGCTCTAAAGCTTTAAACAGCAGCTCAAACAGGTGCAGTGAGTGAACATAAGGAACTTCCCCTTATGAGTCAATGGACAACAAACAGCACTGCTCAGGAGTCAGTACAGAGGCAAGAGTTCTTGGTTTTGATTTTATCCACAAACTCCTGCTCACAACCTTCCTCTGCTGGACACTGGAGTTAGTTTATAGTTTTCAGTGCGAGTCCAGTCCAAGCCTGTAGTTCACTCCTCTGAGGCTAATGGAGTGTACAGAGACACTCGGGCTGGGTATTGCTAACAACCTCACATGGTCAAACAAGTTTACTAAATGGATGTTTTACATTCTGTATATTGGCTCTGAACAGCAATTGGTACATACGTCTACGTACCCTCTCTGCTGCTGCACTCGAACCCTGGATGCAGTGATTATTTTTGGCAAAGTTGGGCATTAGAGGTGTAACTATCAATTTTATTTTTTTTTCATATGATGCAGTTACATAAATACACATGACCTTTTATCAAATCGTATTTTTCTAGGAAGTGAATATTGATACACATGAAGTATCGATCGATAATATTGGAAATATCAAAGTTAGAACTTTTTATGTTAAAATAAAACCAGATATGGCTTTTTGGAGATAAATTTTGTTTTTAATGAAATAAAATGTCGCCTTAAGCTGGGGACACTACACGAGATTCTGTTACAGATTCCAAAAACACTAGGAGCACACACTAACCAACTGGTTTCAGCAGATTTAGTTCTGACAACTGAGACTGGGGCTCACACACAAGATCTGTTGAGGCCGCAACTGGCACCAACCAAATGCAACAAACTCTCGCGGAGAACTTGCAAGAACTAAATGGTAAACAAACATGGATGCTATCTGGGTAGCTGTTGCCGTTGTGTGTGCAGCTATACGTTTGGAAAAAAGGAAAGAAAAAATTTCGCTTGGGTAGTGCTAAACTTTCTTCAGTGTTTGTCATGGTTGTTTTTCTTCAAATTTCTGCTTATTTTCCTGCCACTTCCTGTTGCGTCATCTTCGTTTTCTGATGCTATTTCCTGTGTCCTGTGTTTTCATTGGCCGCTGGATACATGAAATTCCTGTTGGATATGTAAACGGCCCACATTACCGGAGTGCGCGTCCAGAGTCGACTTTAAGATTCAAACATGTTTGATTGCTTGCGACTGATGTCAGGCTGGGTTTTTGCGCCCCACACACTTGCCGATTCGAGTCTTTTAACATCACACACTAATGGATTTCAGGTGCAACTAGTACTTGACTGCAACTAACTTGCCGCTTCAAAACTCTCATTCCTGCTAATTATAACACACAGCTGATACGCACATGCAGGTGAGAATTCACATGACAGCGATGGTACACAGCATGGTCAATGACGCCGTCGACAACTCTCACGACAACACACAACGGAGACAATACACATGGCGATGACGCACCCGACCGCAACGCCGCACACAACATGGTCGGTGATTGCAACGCACACCCCTAGTTTGACATCTTTTGTGAGGTAAAATATAAAACTTTAATGTAGCGTATTTGTTAATCTAGAGACATGCAGGTGAACATAGTGGTCCAGCAGTCCACATTTGTGCATAAAATCCCATCACTGGCTGATGGTTGCCTAAAACATGCTAATCTAATCAACGTTAAGTTGCATTGTAACACAACTGGCACTAGTATAAAAACACAAGTTTAATAAGTAAATGATAATGACATTTGCTGCTGTAAATTTGTTAAGGCTTGATTGAATTGTGGCTTGACTGCAACAGGCTGACCGCACAGTGTTAGCGCTCAGACCAGACAAGTCTTTATGGAGCAGCCCCAATTATGTTTACACTGACTCCAGGTAGCAGTCGGGCCCTTAGCCATGCTTTTCTCTAGAAGTTTTATGGTATAGCCCTCGGATAGAAGAATATTTTGGAGATGTCTCATAGGACAATTTAATTTTATTTGAATTAAAAAGATGCACATTCATCAAGACAGCAGTGAGCATCTATGAAAATATGCCGGCAATAGCTAAATTTTATCTGTCCTAAGGCAGGTACCAAAAAAAAACCTCAATACAGATTACTTACCGACATGACATCACACATGTAGACATATTACACAGAACAAGAGAGGCCAGGTACTTTCAGTCAGATTGTTCTGCCAGTCTTTTTAGTACATTTTTTGATGTGATGTTATTCATGCCAACACCATTAAGGACTCTGTAAGACAGGACTTTTTTTAAGATTGCTTAATTTGCAAATAATCCTCAAAGTCTTGAAAGAATGAAATGGTAGTGTTTCCAAGCGGCTGCAACGGTTTGTTTTCCCCCACACCACACCCCCAACTATGTCGCGATGACGATTGTATCTGACAGTTTTTAACCAGAAAAGTGGGGGATAAGGAGGCACTGTCTTTTTGTTTGAGCTTATGTTAGACACTGGCAGCTGCAGTACAGTAACTATACACACTTAACGCAGTTATCACTTTTATAGTGACCCTAGTACAGTGAGGTGCATTGAACTTAATTTGATACTAATGTCTGTGCTGTGTAATGCTTATCACAGTTGCCTGTGATTTAACGTGTTTTCATTAATTACACATAAGCAAAATGGACACAATCATTTTGATGACGGAGCCACTCATGAAATAGCCCTTGTCCTCGAGATCTAGTATCATTGAAGTCATGTGTGCTTCATGGTGCATAATTGGAGAATCTTTACACATCCTGCATCGCTTCACGCATAACAGGATAGATAGTACGGACTTTTTGCAAAAGATATGCTCTCTTTGTCCCGCTTGACTGGTTTCACAGATCAGACAGAATGCCATGTAGTAATTGCGCGATGTGTCAGATGCACTGTGTAAAATTTATAGATTAAACAAAGTGTTTCCTACACTTTTATGGTACTCATTTATTCAGCTTTAAGGCCAATGCTTTAAACAGAGCAGAGGATAAAGGATCTGCCAGATGACAGAGGATGTATTTTTTTCGGGAATAACTCAAACAGGGTGGCTGCTCTAACAAGAAGCTACTATATGGTGTAAGTAATATGCTGTTAATTTGATAAGATATGCTTACATTACAGACACAAAAAAAAAATTACATTTTTATTGACATAAAATGTAAATTTTAGCTCTTTGATATAAACTATTGCACAATTCTACAGGGAATTTAAACCATGGTATTGGAAGTGGTACCACTGAGATTTTTTTAAGTCTTTAATCATGCCCAACTCTAGTAAACGTTAGGTTTTTTCTTCACAACAGCGTTACACAGTACACATGGAGCAGATGTGAGGAACCTGCTGAGTAGCAAACAGGTATTTGTGTCTGGTGTCTCTTGATGCAGGATCCTCCAGTGGCTTGCTGGTGGAGGTAAAGCTGTCACCCTTAAACAATGCCCACAAGGAGAAGTGATTGCAGTTTACTCAGGAATATAGTAATCTGGAGGACCGTGAGCGCCACGCGAAAAGGAATAATGCTTTTATTAAAAGATTTTTTAAAAGAGCCTTTAATAAATGGATTGCTAAATGCTCCTGGTCGCCTTCCTGGGGAGGTAACGGAAGGAACGCCTTGGGGTGCCCCCGGTAGAGCTGGAGGAAGTGTCTGTGGAGAGGGAAGTCTGGGCATCTCTGCTTAGACTGCTGCCCCCGCGACCCGGCCCCGGATAAAGTGGAGGAAGATGGATGGATGGCATTTATTAAATGCTCTTTTAAAAACTCTTAATAAAAGTATTTAGTAATCCATCTATCAAAGGCTCTTTTAATAAAAGCATTATTCCTTTTTGCGTGGCACTCGCGGGCCTCCATATATTAAGACTAATTTTCAATTAATGGCGTGCTGGATGGTCCAGATGAATGGAGGTATGTGTGGTTGGTGGATGGCCACAATGTTTCAACAAGCACAATTCTGTTTTTCAGATAGGATCTTTGATTTATTACAAAACATTCAAAAGAGGGATATTTACTTTCTATAACTTAGTTTTAAAAACCAGACACGAGAGGGGAGCAGGGGGACAGAGCTGAGTCTGAAAGGAAAAGGCAGTGGGTAGGGGAGGCCTGGGGCAGAGCAGCACGGACAGACACGAGGTTCACAGGAAATGCGACTTAAAGCAAAAAGTAAATTAAAAGTATAAACTGTGCAATACAGCAGACCTGTCTGAGGGCAGATATTATGAATTGGAGAGACTTGCATGAGTCATGTGATGCGTATGCGGCTGTATACTCATGTACAGGTCTGTAAAAATCACCTGTCATTACATGTAAGACACAGGTGATCTTTACCTGTGTGAGCTTTGCATGTTTGCTCTTTACTCAAAGTATTTTGGCCTTGTTCACTTCTATCACACTTCACAAACAGACTTTTCTATAAAGTAAAATGGACACAATTCTTAGTATCTTTTATCTATTTGCAATAGCTAATTAAATGTCCAGAGCTTTAAGATTTTAATTTGAATTAAATGTAATATACCCACCCTACACAAAATTGAATAAAAATTAACTCTGAGCTACACAACAGTGAAAAAACACATCAAATACATGAAATCGAAGATCGTGAGGGCAAAACCCTGAACTGTGAATTTTGTGAATCGTCCCATGCCTAGTAGGGACCAGGGGCCTCATTTATAAAAGGTTGCATATGACTTCTGCTAAGCAAGGGTGTACACCTAGTGGCCAAAGCTGTCACACGCTAACAAAAATTGGGACTCATATAAATCATGTGTGTGTGTGTGTGTGTGTGTGTGTGCGTGCAATTTCCCTTTTATAGATCCCACCTGGAGTAGAAAGGTGCGCACATCAAGCCACGCCCTCTCCACACCTCAAATCAACTAAAGAACGAGATTTACCTAAACACGAGCCACTAATGAGGGTTTCACTGAGAAACACGGAGGAGTGGGAGGCACGAGACACGCAGCACTATGCATCTGTGTGAACAAACCCTGCTTTTAGTAAACTCCGCAGACCATGATGGAGAGCCAGTGCAGCGCCCTGTGTTTAAAGTACATGAGTGTTTATGGCTCTGAACCGCTTTATTGACCAGAATACAGTATTTACAAATTATAAGAAATCAAATGGCATTCCCTCCGTTTTACTTAGTGCTTGCTTAAATGATCATGTCTGAATCGAATGCTTTTTTTCTTAGATATAAAGTGAAAGTGAACTGTATCAAACGTGCACCACATGAATTTGTCAATTTGCCTTTACTGACACAGACACGGGCTCTTTTTACACTGCCACTGTCTGTAGCTTCTGTTTTTGGAGAAGGGGTTTGTACAGGTGATGTAATGGCGTGGGGTTATAGGCTAACCCATTTTTATTACTTCCACATTAGCTTAAGCAAAGTGTAGTGCTCCAGTGTTTACAGTCCCACCTGTTTAAGAAGCTTGAGTGGCCAGGTGTGCTCTACTGTGCATGTTACTGTAGTGACCAAAAAAGCCAGGCACATTTACTTCAATTTATAATAGTTTAGCATATGTGGTTATTTAAAATGTGTTTTATATACCTGTTGCACAGCCTTAATACAGTGATCTAACCAGGCTGAAAGTGGTCCATGTGGAAAATTCTGGGTTTAGACTTGGAACAAACCTTGCTTTTTAGCAGTTTGCTCTTAAGCTTTGTTTCTTGGAGATTAACTGGGGGCTATACTACAAAATGGGTTTTCTATAGATCTGCCTTATTCAATCCAACTAACATTAGTATAATTACAATGACCACTGTATGTTTGTATTGCAGGTCGCGGGGGCCTGCGTGGCCGTGGTGCTTTCGGGGGCCGCGGGGGCCGAGGCAGAGGACGGGGCCGTGGCTTGGGCCGCCCTGCTGTTACCCGGGAACAGTTGGACAATCAGCTGGATGCCTACATGTCCAAGACCAAAGGGCACCTGGATGCAGAGCTGGATGCCTACATGGCCCAGGCTGACCCTGACACTATGGAGTGACACTGAGCTGTTGATAGACTCGTTAATAGTCACTGCTTGTTTCTGTGCTCCCTTTATTTTAGCATTACTCTTCATGCTTTCTCAGTTGCTATATTTATTTTTATTGAATTGCAAAAAGTCATACCATAAGTTGTCCCTTTGTTTTGTATTCAGAATATCTAGTGCTTATTTTGTTGTAGCCTTATGCATTCTAGTTTTTAAATTTTTGTAATTGTATGCCAGGTTTTATTGAAATCATGAAGTTTTATGAATTTTAACATTTTACAAAATGCTTTCAGAAAAGAATAAATCAACCAGTAATGGCATTTCCCAACCAGTTGCTTTTAGGAAGTTTTTGACATATTCATGACTAAAGGTGCTTTTCCTACTGGACAATGTGGGGCGGTTTGGTACAGGTAGCCCCAAACCCTGCTAGTGTTTCCATTACTCCTGGTCCAGGAGATCAGCATCTGTTACAGAAACACTGACGCCACACAAGTGAAACTAAAGTTGTGTTAATAAGAGGGATAAATATGTTTGAAGCTGACTGATGGCGGTATTGAATAGAGAGTAAATCCTGGTGGTGTCAGTTTAAGGCTGGAGCTAAAACTGTATTTGCTTCAATAAACAAAAGACTTGAGGTTTACCACCAGCTTTCGGTTCATTAAATTAACTTTTCTGTACCACTTTAACGTGATTTAACAACTGACCATATAACTGTAAGAGGTTAACTAGTGTTCAAGCCAGTCTAAATTATAAATTACATATTTATACGCTAGCTTTATTTTTCAAAAGTCTCTAACGTTCAGCTTGTGATAAACATTCCAAGAGAGGACAAGGACAAAACCCATTTGATTAAGAATGTTTTCCCTTTGATTTCTGTTCTTTGGCTTGTTTTTGCCCAAATGACGATTCTCTCTCATCCAATCAGCTCGCAGCAGGGCCCACCTCTAATAATTCCAGACCGCTTAACTGTGCTGGCACCCCTCGCAAAGGGATCCCAAAGGTAGAACAGCTTGGAAAGCATTTTGGAAACACCCCCAAAATGGCCTTTCCCGCCACATTTCGTCCTAGTGGAAAAGCACCTTATGGGGCTGGTCAACTTCAATCGGACTGGCGAGTTTCTTGGTACAGTCATGTTTGTGTGTGGAGGTGTTAAACACACATGCCCTGTTTCAAGAAGCGGGTTTAGTTCAAACTAAATTTAACCCTGGAAATACTGAAAGACTAAACACTGAGACAGGTGTTGTGGTAACCAACTCTGTGAAATTAATGGCGAAGAAAACTATTTGGTGTGCTGTAGTGGTGGCTTTATTGGTTCACAGACCTTTGAGGGCTTGTGCGACAATGTATTTTTGCTCTAATTTTGGCTTTTCTTATGCTAGGATGAAGAGGTTGAGGATTGACAAAGATTTTCACTAATACATTTTAGAATTTCAGCATCACAACTGGGGGGGGGGGATTTACACTCTTCTACTTGAAGCCATTTCTGGTCTTGATGACTTAATTAAAATCACTTTTTTTCACCCCACTGCTATTGCAAAACAAAAACAAAAAACACCAGATTCACCTTTTGCATTTGTTTGAGAACCATATTATATAACAGTGACTGTAGGCCAGCCCTTCTAGGGCTGCAGGAGGAAGAGTGTGATTTTCTGCCCTCTTTTAATAGCACTGCCCAGCATGCAACAGAAGACTGAAAAAGAGAGGTGGGGTGCTTGTGAAATGAAGAACCTACCTATCTGCCAGGCTGTCTCAGGTTTGACGGCTACTTTGTGCAGTGCTTCTCAGAGTTATTGCTTGCTCCGGCCAGCTCTCCTGGATGCCTCTCGACAGCCTGTAAGGCACTGCAGATGGGTCCATGGAAGAGAATCTTTGCCCAGTCATTCGTGCTTCCCAGCAGACTGGTGATTCACATTGCTCTGATTAATACTGTCAAAAATAAAACTTTCATTTTAAATTACTTTTTTTCCTCCCACTTCCTGGATTTTCTTGTGTAGATGGAAACATTAAACCAGGTGGCAACAGTGCGTTCACGGAGCTCCTCCCAACTTGGTGCTCTTTTTTTTATTCAGCTCACTGAGGCCCGCAGGGTTGCCAGATCTGACTGACAGTTTCCAGCCCAAATATAACGTAAAACCCACCCAAATCACAACCATTCTACAATCTTAATGTTAAAACTGAAATGCATATGAAAGAACATATTTTGAGCACAGAAAAATTCACAACTGCTAACGGAAAAAGTATCAAGCTCCACAATGAGTGTATCAGAAAAACAAATGGCTCTCTCACATGCGTGCACCTGACACACACACACACTCACATTAATAAAAAATGGTCTTACCTATGCGCCGCAGCTATAGGCCTATGCATTGCCTTCTCTTGAACTGAGAAACGCTGAATGTGAAGAACTATGTACAGTCAGGAGAAGCCAGGTCAGCAGGCTAATACATTGAGGAATCAAATCTCCCCAGTAATTGCTGGGAAGGTTTGAAAGTGGCTGATGTTCAACCGTTCCTACTTAGGCCAGAGCGCACATCCATTAGACTGGAGAGGAGTGGCAGTCCCATGCCATTTCGCATGTCATCTTTCAGCAGCGTCACTTGGGAAAATGCCCTCTCCACATAAGCATTTGAAATTGGCAGAGTGAGCAATTTAATAGCACCCACGTCTAATTCTTTGAAACTACTGTTCCCTCCGACATCTTTGAATGCTTCAATTTCAAGCTAAAAGTGTCAATGGCGAGTTCTTTTGAGAAGCCGGCTGATGCTACGTTTCTCCATTGGCACTCTGTCGTCTGAACATGGGAAAAACTCAGTGGGTAAATCTTTAAACTTGGGCCTATTTATGGTAGACATTACCACTTTGGGGCAAAGCAGCTCTAGTTTGCGCAATATTTCCATTGAGGCAGGCAGACACATTTGATATTGCGCAAGCACTTCTTTTAGGAAATCCAAACACCACGCTGAGATTGTTTCTTCAACTCCAGGCGCTAGTGCGCTTGCCTCCAGCAGCTGTTGGAATCTGGTACCCAGGTCAGATCCTGATGTGAGAGGTAAATGCTCGGTGCTTTAAGATCAAGCTCCCGGAGGTGTCGGTCATTATTCATACGCAGTACGCTGGGCTTAACAATTCTTCTCAGTGTAGTCATATACAATCTATCAAGATCCCTAAATACAGCGCGTCTCCTGTTTCCAGCTGAAAGTTTTTGTTCACAGTTTTGATTTCTTTTAACACGGAGCGGAAAAAGTGCATGTACAGAATGTTTGCTTTGTCGCTGTACATTTCTTCTAAAATCCGGGCAGAATAACAATGCTCTGCATCTGAAACCAAACTAAAGTGCAGTTTAAGAGCATCCTCTTGGTCCAGAATTCTGTCGATAGTCTGAGATTACTAACCAGCGGGTTGAGCTGGGGAAAATCAACTTCAGTGGACAGCTTCCATCATTCAGAGTCTCGTAAACAGCCTTATAATCGCTGTGACGTTTTGCTGAGTGAGAAAGCCAGTTAAGTTTCTCTGATCATGTATTCTAGATTGCTGGTAAGACGTTGCATGACTTTATTTGCTACAATATCCAGAGAATGACAAACGCAGCGAATAAGCTGTAAGCTTGGCTGCATTTGTTTCAGGAGTGTAAACACAGAGTGATTTTTTTTTTCCCTACCTTGCGCCATCTGTTGCAATTCCCACCATGTTTTTTATGTCCAGGCAATATTCTTGTAATTCTGCTCTTCCATTAGCATCAGAATCCACAAGCTCTACAAGTCCCAGATACGTACTGACAAACTTACTGTGTTTCACTGATCGGTACTTGACACATATACACAGGAGCTTGTTCACAGAAATGTCAGTGGTTTGCCAGATAGAGTGAATATGGAGATTCACCAATATCCTCCCAGAACTCCTTTCTGAAATGTGGCGCCAGAACAGACTTTATCACTGCAGTACACTTGGTCCTGTGCATTTTAAATGCTCCTACCTCTTCTTGAATAATATCAGATGGGTCATCAACTGCGTTGATTGACCTGTGACATGCAATGTAAGTTGCAATCCTTAGTTCACGCCGTTTTTGGTCATCTTTTATGGTGTCTTGACCGGTACCAGATCCCATTGCTACTGCAAACAATCTGACACTAGGCACACAACGGGATCTGTTTTTTTGAGCTTTTAAATCATTTAGCTGCACTCGGATCTCAGTATTGCAATACTTGCAATGGACTTTGGACTTGTCCTCTGGGACAGGGGCGATCCACATTTTTAGCTCTGGTTCAGTCTCCCATTCCTTCCTGTGCGATTTCTTGTATTTCCCCCACTTCGGCATGGTGCTAAATGCTAAAACTCCAAGCTTGAGAGGAAACACTGTTGGCCTGTCCGCGCTCACAGGGCTGCAGAGTGTTTACTTTCTTCAGCCAATCAGAGATCCATAGACATGTGACTGACAACTAATGAGACTAATATTACTGCTTCTTTTTTACAAATCAATTTTATCCAACAATAACCAGCAAATGTATACAATTATTGATCAGGAAATTAAAACAAATATTTTTAAAATAAGTTTGTTTTACATTTTCAAAATCCTGCCCCATAAGTCTAAAAATAGCCCAAATATTATACACCCGCTCAATGCTATTTTTTTCCGCCGAGAGAGAGCAAAAGTAGCCCAATTGGGTGGGAAACCGCCCAATCTGGCAACACTGGAGGCTCTTTCCAAAACTGCTGCCTACTCCCTCGCCCTACGCACTTCCACTCAGTTTGTGTGTTCACGTGAAGGGTCTGCAACATTAAGGGTTGTCTGAAATTTATTGCGCATCGAGGGAAAGGGGCTCATTAGCTCCTCCACAGCGAGTGTGGTCCGGTGCAGACTCAAGAGCTGTTTGTAACACTGCACTTCAGCTCCACATGCAAAATGCTCCACACAAGTTCAGTTCCACGTTCATCTTGGAGCCAAACGTGTCAACCTAGATATTTAACACTGTCATGAATACATCTATGAATTAAACAGAAAATGTTACTAATCCCAAATATAACTTTATTGGTTCTGGAAAAACCTTATGTGCAAGTTTGCTGAATTTGACACACCACATTATTCACCTGTAAACTCTGAAATGAGCCCGGGTGGATCAACACTAATAAAACACCAATTATTCACCTTTGTCCTCTATCATATGTTCAGTACTGATTTTATATAAAACTTGTGACAATAGCAGGCTATGTTTGGAGCGTACCCACAGTAAAGGAGCGTTCCTGGTTCTGTCAGGGCGAGGGGAGTGTGTCTGAAAGCTGAGTGTCTCCTGCAGTGATCAAGGGAACTCTGTTCAGCTGCGAGTGTGACTTCAGAGAGGGGAGTGGAAGTGAGTAGGGTGAGGGAGTAGGGAATGGTTTCGGAAAGGGCCTGAGGGTGTGTGCTCATGGGGTGGTGTAGCCGCGACATTCAAGACATGCCGGACAATTTTACATGCAAGCTTCTACATGTAAAGAATTACAGCTTTGAATTAGTTATTTACAATTGAGCTTGCTTGTCGTATTTTGATGGGTGATAGCACATAAAATAGAACAGGAATTTTTAGCACACATTGTTCCTAAATATGACAAACTCCAGATTTGTGGGGATTTTAACATCTGTTGAGGGTGGCTGTCGAGGGTATTATGGGAACCTCATAAAGTAACCTCATAAAGTCTCAAAGGTGTCAGCTACTGTGGGTTTTAGGCTTTACTGAGACGGTTTTGTACTGATTTTATCATCATCACCAGATTCTTTTCACTATTATTCAATTATATTAATGTGTTTTACTCGTTTTTATTCTCAGTTGACCACATTTTAGCTTGACCTGGCTCTCAAAAAGACTGAATGTGATACGCTGAGAAGTGCAATCAAAACTATTACTGATCTTAAAGAAGATGTGCACAAAACCTCTATGGAGCTACAGAACAAGGAAGCACTTCTTTCCAGTGGTCAGCACTAATGTTTTGCATCTTGAAATGCTGCCTGTGTGGACAGACATATAGGATCAGTCCACCTGTCCTTGTCCCTCCTCATGCTCAACTCATAAGCAGTTGGATGAGGGGAGTGCTGCCTGCGAGCATATGAGGTGCACGGCCGGGCTGTTGATGCCCCAGCCTGAGCCTCTCCAACGGCGACACGACCATGGCCTCGGATTTTCTGGTCCCACCAGCTGTTGTCCAAGTGGTGCAATTTCTGCCCAATTTGGATTCCTTCCTGGACTTGAATGATCCAGAGCGGCCCCCATTGGTGTCAGCTGTGGATAAGGCACCCGCTGACTTTCTGCGAACAGCTCCACCACCATCAGCACAGTCGAATCAATCTGATAAATCTGATCTGCCAGAAAGAGGATTCCCAAGGAGGCTGTTCTGACTTTTTTATTGTTTATTGTTGATCCCCATTAGTCTTTGCCACAGTAAAACCTATTCTTCCTGGGGTCCACACAGACCATACATATACATTTTTAGTCTGGTATCCTTATATAGAGATCTCTACAATATCCTATACATTAAGAATAAATATTTCATAATAAAAGATAATTGTTTGCACTACACATATAAATATTAGTAATAATTTAGAAATGTATTTCACCATTGAGAACAGACTTTTCAGCTTCTTTTTAAAACAAGACTTCCTGAGTAAGGCAGTTAAGGAAGTGAAGAGCCTATTCCACAACATTATTGCTCTGTACATGATAGTTCTCTTTAGAGCGTTGGTCCTGGGCAGAGGTGGAGTCAAATGGCACGGTAAA
Organism: Bostrychus sinensis; assembly: GCA_020698575.1. Classification (NCBI taxonomy): domain Eukaryota; kingdom Metazoa; phylum Chordata; class Actinopteri; order Gobiiformes; family Eleotridae; genus Bostrychus; species Bostrychus sinensis. The sequence goes on along the minus strand of CM036255.1, from coordinate 1,017,094 downwards.
GCCTGTTTTGTATTAAAACCATGTAACAGTAGCTGCGAGAACATTTTTTTTAAATAGTATATACATTTTTACAAAACATAAGGCTACATGCTAATCGATCCTCTCATGCATCACCCTTACACTGGTCCTAAACGGACAGCCCAGTGCAAGGCGAGCTGCTCTATTCTGGACTAGTGGCAATTTTGCAAGATCCCTTTTAGATGCATTTGACCAGATTATAGAGCAATGGTCTAGATGTGAAAGGAGTAGAGACTGTAAAACCAGTTTAATTGTTGAGGGAGTTAGAAAATGTCAACATTTTCTTATATTTGAGGTGGCTCTACTCATTTTCATGACTACATTTTTAATGTGAGAAGTCCAGGATACTGTGGAATCAATAGTAACCAACAGTTTGGCTTCATTCACCTGTTCAATAGAGGCACCATACAGTGATAGTCCTAGCTTGTGGTCCAGGGTGTACCCTGCCTATGGCCCAAAGTTAGTGGGATAAACTCCAGTCACCTGCGACCCCTAACGGGAATAAGCGGAAGAAAAATTTATGAATGAATATCTGTTATAGGCTTAAATACAAACCAACAATTCTTATGAACCGCTGCTGGAGGCTGGAGCCTGGTGTTCTGAGGTGGCCTAGTCCTCTCCCCCGCTCCAGTTGGTTAGCAGCCTGGTCTGTTAACTGGTCATATATCACCAGATCATTCCTCTCACCCCGATGAGCCCCGACTGCTTTTTCCTCCATTCACATTGGTGACTTCATTATGAGATATACTTGTTTTTTTAAATTCAGTCACACACTGTATCTCAGGTGCCACCGTCCCAGTCCTACATAATAAACTTCCACCGCTACTTGACTCTGCCCTGTCTACAATCCAGATTAGCAATCCACAAATGACACAACGCACCAACAGTCCCAAATAACAAAAACAGACTTCACTGAGTATTTTCAATGCTAATGTTCCTATCTTTTCAATGGATTATACGTGTTTATCTCTGTCCTGGAGGGATGGTTTAGTAGAGGTGTAACAAGGTTATTTTGTATTGAATGTCGTCAAAACCTTGTCTGTTTTCCTGTGCTTTTTATATAAGTTGCAATTCCCCCATTTTATTTAATCGCCTTGGTGGTGGTGGTTACCCTAGCAATGCCCCTCAGCTCCTCCCCTTCTGCTGTTGAGAAATATGAACGGTATGTAAATAGTTGGGCTCTCTGATTTAATGTCTTTCTATAAAATTGTACATTTAACAAAATTTGTTTTATTTGTTTTTTATGTAATTTAAGAGTGTTAGATTTATTTTCCAAGTGTTTGTTTTGAATTAATGTACATAATAATTGTGTTATGTTATAATTTCTCTGTAACTGGCAGTGAGCCTGACAGGGGAGTGTAACTGCTGTGACTGGGTAAAGATACACTGTAAAGTGAACATCCTGTAACAGTTACAATGTTCATTTGTGTTTAATATCATTGTTTAGGGGCAGAAGCTGAGGCCATTCACCACCATAACAATCTCTGTTAATATTTTGTGATTTCAGGTATGTAATTTACTTTTGGGGGGAATTAATTCTGTTTTATTGTTTCCTTATGGTTGCTGTTAATGTTTATCAGTTTCTCGTAGATTCATTACAGTTTTTGGGTTGTTTGAATTTTGTATATTATTGTACTGTTTTGTATAGTTTTTATTGTATTTTTATTTTATTGTATTTAAAACCACAATGCAATCACACGCCCTTCTGCTGTTGAGAGACATGAGAACAGGGCAGAATCTGAGACCACTCACCACCATACCAATCTCTGTTAATATTTTGTGATTTCAGACTGTTTATTAAATCCTGTCAAACTTGGAGAGTGGTCTCGTCTCTGCAGCCTGGCTAGAAGTAGAGGGGTTGCAGAGGCCTAGCTCTTACACTTGGCTCCAGTCTGCATGTAGATCCCATCACTTGATTCTTGTAGCCAATTTTGATTTGTTTTGGGATTGCGCTTCATTGTTTAGTGCTGACAGACTACAGCCTAATTGGTCTTTGCCACACAGGTGACCAAAACGCCCTGAGCCGTCATATTGACGCTAAAGTGAAGGTAAACAAATGCCAACTCCGTAGGAAAGTGGTAGTGAAAAGCATGTATAGCCTACATTTTCAAGCTTTACTGTTGGTGCTGAAAAGAAAACATTACTAAGACCAAAAATCTCTTGGTTCTATTGGTTCTGGAAAAAACCTTAGGTGCAAGTTTGATGCATTTGACCTGCTTTACATTCATTTGTAAAAATGTGAAATGAGCCCAGGTGGATCAACACTAATTAACTAATTGTGAAAGGGTTATACTTTCCTTTTTCACTGACATCGAGAATGTGACATCACATCGGTTGTCATGCAAGCTATTTTCAATCGTACAACAGTGGAGTAATTTAGGATGTAAACTACTCGAGTTGGCGTTCACACAAAAGTATTGCTAAGGTAAAGTATAGTTTATTGTCCCTCATAGGGTAAATTTTTCTTGGGCATTTGGCGCTGCATCTTACACAACAACACACATCAACATACACAACATGGGCTCAAAGACACATTAGAAACAGTATAAATAAAAAATATATAAAAGATAGAGACAATATAAAACTATATGTGAGTGCTATTTTGGGATGGGCTAGAATTTCCATTAAACCCAACAGATGCTGGAATAAAAGAATGTTTATATCTGTTAAGTCTACATTTGTGCAGGGTGAACCTACGACCTGATGGCAGCATCTCAAATTCTGCATTCAGGACGCATGTCAGGTGAGTTAGTTACAATTTTCTGAGCCTCTCTGGTCCAAGACTTCTCATAAAGAAAGGGTAAAGCGTATACCTTTTTTTTTTTTTAAAGGTATTCTGATACTTTAGAATGTGATAAATATTCACCAAGAGTGTTTGTTTAGAGACAGTGGCTGTAAGGAAAAGACAGGAGGCAGAACTGGAGTTAGCAGAGCTGAAGATGTTGAGGTTCGGGGTGGGTTTTTGGAGACAAAGTCAGAGAGGCTAGATTGAAATGTTTTGGGCATGTACAGAGGAGGGATAGTGAATATATTGGTAAAAGGATGCTGAGGTTGGAGCTGCCAGGCAGGAGGCCTAGAGGAAGATGAAAGAGAAGATTTATGGATGTAGTGAAAGAGGACATGAAATTGGTGTGAGAGAAGAGGATGCAGAAGACAGGATTAGATGGAAGCAGATGATTCGCTGTGGCACCCACTGAAAGGGATCAGCCGAAAGGAAAAGAAGTGACAGAGCAAAAGAGTCGTTTCAAGGCTCGTTTGTTTACTTTTTTAATTCCACTGTGACTAATGCTTCTCTATTATATTTTGATGTTTATGAACCCAGACATGCAGATCCAACGCTCAGCGGTTGTTTTATGATATAGGTTCCCGAACTCTATATGTTTGTATTATGTTATGTTTGATTATACTGATTATGCTCATTATTGTTTTCCTTATTGCCTAGTTCAGTTGGTTTTGTGACTCCTGTGTTTTGTTTATATTTTGGGGTTCTGTCAGCTAAGAATCAGTGGGAGCAGGGACACCTGCATTGATTACACAAAGTTACACACAAATCGTAAATGTGCACGCAACTAGGCAAAGTTACACACAAACTGTTTTGCACACATGTAAAGCCTTGGTATGATATATTAATGCTATAGATTAGCCCCTCAGAACTCTGCAATAAGTTAAGCGTTGGTTCTCAGGACCTTGCTTGCTTGCAGCCAGAAATCTCGGTGTGCTGTTTGATTCTACATTTTATTTCTGACATATAAATAGTGCTATTTGATAAAAATGCAATTAATTGCGATTAATTAATTACAAAACCTGTAATAGAGCTGGGCGATATGGCTTAAAAAAAATCTCAGATTTTTTCACAAAAAATTGGATTCACGAATAAAAAATTATTTTTTTCCCCACTTACTTAAAATCAAACCGAAGACAACAGAGAAATTGTCCAAAACAAGTTTAGCTTTATTGCTTTGATTTCCTCTTGAGGTTAAAGTGCAATCAGACAAGTCAACTAGAAGAGAAGGCCCTGTGATTTTGCAGGGGATTTTCTTAAAAGTTGCGCTAAAAGTTGTGATTTTTTTTGTCAATAATTCACAGGTTACTTGAGCTTTTTCTTAAAAATATTAGCTAGAACTGTTAAAACTAACAATCTGTTTCTAAACATATATGAGGTGGTAATAATCTAATTAAAAATACATGTATTTGAACAGGCCAAGCGTACCTACTTTTTAAAATGATATTGCTGTGTTATTAGGCTGTTTTTTGGGCCATTACACTGCCGCTGATTCTGATTCTGTTCCACTCAGATCTTCTCTGGTGATTCCTCTGTTGTGTGCTGTAGAACATCCAGTCAAACTTCATTGGTGTCTAAATACACTGCCCATTTCTGTGAAGACTCTCACTTGTCCAGGGTAATTGCATCGCCACAAAAAGTTAAAAAAGCAGTCATCTGGATTTGATTTTTAAAGTTGAAGACGTTTCACCTCTTATCCAAGAGGCTTTCTCAATTCTGAAGCTGAACTGGTAAGAGCTGGTTTATATGCTCCTAGGAAGGAGGCGTTTAGACCTGAAACTAAATTCTATTGGTTCAGGAGAACCTGAGTGGTTTCGGGTCGTTAAGAGTCCTTTGTCCTCAGATAGCGGTAACATGCAGTGTGCATGTTGACAGTTGCAGTTGACATTATTGGCTTTAGAAACAACAACTTTAAACTGTTCTTCTTATAGAGGTCTTGCGTAGTTTCCCAGATATGTTTTGGGTATCTGATGATGAAATGATTAGTTTGCTTTATAAAAAGGAAGTACTTGCTTTAGTTAGTTTTGTTTTTAAAGCGTGGGATAGAAGACCGTGAGTGCTGTCTGATCAGACTAGTGATCAGAGTATTGATACTGCAGTATCGATATATCGATACTCATTTGGGTATTGAGTACTTGAAAAAGGTATTGATACTAACTGATACATGTGAAATAAAAGCACATGCATTACTTTGTGCCAAAGCACCCCCACACAGCAGCATGTCATGTGACAAGAAGTTAGCAGTTTTTACTACTATGCACACTTGAGTTATTTATTTTATACAGTGTATATTAAAATCAGTCTTTGCCAGACACGTGACCAAAACACCCTCCGCCTCCACATTGAGGGTAAAGTGAATGTAAACAAATGCCAACTCCGATAGAAAGCAGTATTGAACAGCGCGTGTTTCCTACATTCTCTAGCTTTACTGTTAGATCTTAACAACACTACAGCTATGCATGCACTGTTATTCAGGTCAGTGTCTCCTCTCTGACCCTGTGGCAAATAAACCATTCACACTCACTCTGTAGGTCAGTGGTACTAATATAACTGTAGGAGCCTAAATGCATCTTTCATTATTTGGTGTTATTTTGAATTATTTCATTTGATCTTGATTTAGTATTTCTTTTTTATGGTTGTGGTAATATTGGTTATGTTTATTGTTAACATAATTATTTTGAGCTTGTTTAATTGCTAAATAGGCATAATTTTAATTATAAGTTCAATAAGTTATTGTTCTTATGATTTTTGAATGAGTATTTTGTTAGCAATTAAGTACTGATTTTTCTGCCTATAAAATGGCGTTAAGCCAGAGGTGCATGATGGGAGTGCGGAACTGGGGAGTGAAGCTGCACAGTTTTTTGACCTTGTTGCCACCCTTGTATATTTTGATCTTTTCAATGTTTTGTATTGTCTCTGAGTACTCAAGTAAATATTTTAACTGCACTGGATCGTTCTCCCTGGATTTGTTTGTGGACTTGTGAGTATCTTTAGGGTGCGCAAAAGTGTCAAGCTGGCTTTACTTTTAGAACCTACAATAACTATGTGATCATCCGCTGTTGACACGTTCATAATAAGCTGTTTACACAGTTCACGCTGTATTCTGTGGGCCATTACTAGGTAATATATATAAATAGTCTGATCCTTAAGTAGCTTAAGTGTCTTAATGTAGCTTCTTATGTCCAAACTATCTAATAGGTTCCATCTTAACTCTCTGGGCACCTTAAAAATTTACATACACTCGTTACCTTAGGGACCCGTTTGGGACCTCTCATAAAATAGCTATAAAAATGTCAAATAATTATTTTTTTTTACTTTTTTCGCATGAAATCCTTTCTACTACTTCAGCCCTAACCATAGATATGAAGTTTGTTTTCATTTATTAATAACTTATATGTTTTTATGACCATTTTGTCATAAAAAATCTTGTTATTTTAGATGACAAAAACACTAAATCTGCCATTTTATCCAAAAATTTGTTGCAGAGTGGATCACTTGGGGTGAAGTTATTAGAGCCTTGACTAAGTCAATAATTAATAACATTGGTTTTAATGCATTTTTTATTTTTGGAGCCAGGACAGATTATTGAAAAAAAATACACTCGTTACCTTAGGGACCCGTTTGGGACCTCTCATAAAATAGCTATAAAAATGTCCAATGTGAATATCTTTTTTTGGCATGAAATCCTTTCTACTACTTCAGCCCTAACCATAGATATGAAGTTTATTTTCATTTATTAATAATTTATATGCTTTTTATGGCCTTTTTGACATCAAAAACTCAACTTTTTTAGATGACGAAAACACAAAATTTACCATATTATACAAAAATGAGTTGCAGAGTGGCTCACTTGGGATAAAGTTATTAGAGCCTTGACTAAGTCAATAATTAATAACAACACTGGTTTTGATGTATTTTTATTTTTGGAGCAAGCAGTGTAAAAACATACACTCATTACCTTAAGTACGCATTTGGGCCCATTGACTTCCATTATAACGACTGATTTTTGACATCCTGTAATCCTGACATGTTATAATACTTTTTTCATGGAAACCTAATACATCTAAGCCTTTACCTTCAAAATAAAGGGAAATTAGGTTTTTGGTCAGATTGACCCCCTAAACCACCAGGGGCAGCAGAGCTTTTTTAAATACATTTTCAATGGAACTCTGTTGTTCTACCTTGCAAAATGCATGGTAATAAAAACACTGAACACCAATAAATTGGTCTTGGTGTGTTAGGATCGATGTAACAGAGCGGTGGGAGTCTGGCTGAGAATATATTTTGTTCATGAGGTCATGTGGGAGTCTGTGAAACTCAAGTATTCAAAGGCCAAAGCTCTCAGCTCTGTTTATAAACAAGTGGAGTGAGTGAACCTGAGAATACTCTTCTGTGTGTGTGTGTGTGTGTGTGTGTGTGTGTGTGTGTGTGTGTGTGTGTGTGTGTGTGTGTGTGTGTGTGTGTGTGTGTCTGTGTGAGATTCCAGTGATCAGAGTCAAACAGGCTGTTGACATTTTTGTTCTTGACCCAGAGAGAGCCTCCTCTCTCCCATTGGACCTTGGTACAGCAGGTTTCTGCTGAAGTCTGTCAGTCAGATGGAATCATTTTTTTTCAGACAGAGGCAGGACTGATGTTTCCTTTATCATTTATTTCCTTGTCATGTTTTGACTGACACCAGCAGTTTTCTTCAGAAGTGTCACCTGACTGCTGTGACGTGTCTTTATCAGCTGTGGTCAGCCTGAAGGACCTGACCACGCCCCCTGCTGTTCTATCAGACTGATCCTGGGGCCCTTGGGTTTCTGGAGAAAAGTGTCCCAGGTCTGAGAGAGCATTAACCTCAGCTACTCCAAGCTTCTTCCAGGTGACTGAACTTCTCACCCTTTCTCATGGTCTCAGGGAGCACCCAGCCACCCTGCAGGGTCTCTTCAAAAGATCAAATATGGCCGAATTCAAGTTTTCCTGCTCCGCCTTTTCTTTCTTTGTTCTTGTGAGTTTTCCCGTTTTACCCCTTTTGCATTACTTCTGGTGTTTATTTTATTTTATTTTATTTTTTTGTTGTTGTTGCAAATATCAGAATTTCACCCTGTTTCACCTATATACTCTTTTTTTTTGCATCGTTTTCATGGTATTTTTTGGATCAAGGAGGCAGTGACTAGATATCATCGACCAGGATGAGGGAGCGCTGATGCTCTCTCAGACCTGGGACACTCTTCAATAGAGACCAAACTGTGTCAGGGGGTGTGGTCAGGTCCTTCAGGCTGACCACCCCAGGAAAAACAGCTGATGAAGACATGTCACAGCAGTCAGGTGACACTTCTGAAGAAGACTGTTGGTGTCAGTCGAAACATGACAAGGTAAAGGAAACATCACACCTGCCTGCTCTGACTGAAAAGAAATCATTCCATCTGACTGAAAGACTCCCTCATGACCACACAAACAAAATATATTCTCAGCCACACTCCCACCGCTCTGGTACATCGATCCTAACACACTAAGACCAATTTTTTGGTGTTCAGTGTTTTTATTCCCATGCATTTTGCAAGGTAGAAGAAAAACAGCCCTCCATTGAAATCTGTCTGTAATAAAGCTCTGCTGCCCCTGGTGGTTTAGGGGGTCAATCTGACCAAAAACCCAATTTCCCTTTATTTTGAAGGTAAAAGCTTAGATTTATTAGATTTTCATGAAAAAAGTATTATAATATGTCAGGATTGCATGATGTCAAAAATCAGTGGTTATAATGGAAGTCAATGGGCCCAAACGCGTACTTAAGGTAACGAGTGTATGCAAAATGCATATCTCCTGTTCTATACACCTTAGAACAGAGGGGGTCATGGCATTTTAAACACCAACTTAAAAAAAATATTCTGGCCAAGTTTCACACCAACAACTTTTAAACTGACTGATTTGAGGATCAAAAAAGTAAAAACAGCAAAAAGTACGTGTTTGGACCCTAAGGTGCTGTGAGGGTTAAAGCAGCTGCATTAATCTAGAGCATTTTGATCGTGTGAAGTAAAGTATTTATTAATAAGTCACAATGTAATGTAATGTAATGGAAAATGGAAAAATAGTGCCAGTGTCCAAACCATTCAGTACGCAGTGCATTAGTGCTGTAGTCAAAAGTAACTGAGAGTTTAGAGACTGTCTGAGGGAGTTTTGGAGCTTTCAGAGCTGAGACCATTGACAGTCTTTGTCCCTTGTACGCTCGGGGAAAACTGTCACTTGCTTCCCAAGATGGCGACTATGGGAAGCGCTTTTAACATATAATAGCAAATCTGGATATGTAATACAGATATCTACAGCCCAGTTCTTCCCAGTATAAACTGCAATTTCACATATCCACAATAACATTCCTCCTATCCAGACTTTAGATTAAGGATATCCACAACGCCATTTTGGCTAGTCATAATTACTTTTAGATTAATCAAAATGGCAGTTAGACATATCTATAATTCAGTTTTGACTAGTCAAAACAACTGTTAGATATCTCCAATTGTGAATATGTGTAATCAAAAAATGATTGAAGATATCTGCAACTCAGTAACAGATATCTAAAATTACATTATGACTATCCATAACTATAATTTAAGATATCTTTATTCGAGTGTTGACTAGTCACAAAGACAGTTTAAGATGTCTAATAAAATGTCTGGATAGTCAAAACATACATTTGGATATCTGTAAAGATCATTGTGGATATCTTTAATTAAAAGGAGTTTGAGATATCTTTAAGTAGAATTATGTCTGACATTACATTGTAGATATCTCAAACTGGCGTTATGGATATCCACAATTCAATAGCAGATATCCATAATTAACATTGTGAATATCCATAAATGAATTACGGATATCTCTAATGACGTCACCCCTAGAAATGAACCCTAACCCTAACCCTACGTGACGTCATTTGTCCTGGGCAAAATGATGTTGTGGATATCCTTAATCTAAAGTGTGGATAGGAGGAATGTTATTGTGGATATCTGAAATTGTAGTTTAGACAAGGAGAAATTGGGTTGTAGATATCCATATTACATATCCAGATTTGCTATTAAATGTTAAAATGGCGCCATGTGATCGTTTTGACTAGTCTAAATGATGTTGAAGATACAGTGGGGCAAACAAGTATTTAGTCAGCCACCAATTGTGCAAGTTCTCCCACTTAAAAAGATGAGAGAGGCCTGTAATTTTCATCATAGGTATACCTCAACTATGAGAGACAAAATGAGAAAAAAAAAAAAAATCCAGAAAAATCACATTGTCTGATTTTTAAAGAAAAAAGCATGATGTTCCCACCCCCATGCTTTACAGTAGGTATGGTGTTCTTTGGATGCAACTCAGCATTCTTTCTCCTCCAAACACGACGAGTAGTTTTTACCAAAAAGTTTTATTTTGGTTTCATCTGACCATATGACATTCTCCCAGTCCTCTTCTGGATCATCCAAATGCTCTCTAGCAAACTTCAGACGGGCCTGCACATGTACTGGCTTTAGCAGGGGGACACGTCTGGCACTGCAGGATTTGTAGGTGACCAAATACTTATTTTCCACCATAATTTGCAAATAAATTCTTTAAAAATCAATGTGATTTTCAGGATTTTTTTTTTCTCATTTTGTCTCTCATAGTTGAGGTATACCTATGATGAAAATTACAGGCCTCTCTCATCTTTTTAAGTGGGAGAACTTGCACAATTGGTGGCTGACTAAATACTTTTTTGCCCCACTGTATCTTTAATCTCAGTTTTGCCTAGTCAAAATTCAGTTAAAGATATCTGCTGATTTGTGCAGGATATGTGAAGAGTTGAAGGTAAAGATCATTGTAGATATCTGTAATTCAGTTTTGACTAGTCCCGCTGTTCTCCTTTGAAACTCGCAAAGCATTCTGGTCTGTATTGACCTCTAGTGACCATCGATGTCCACTACTTTTCAAAATGCATTGTGGGAAATTTTGAGTGCACTATTTTTTATCCACTGGATATTCAGACACCACTACAAAATGGTGTGACCACTATATAATGCACTATACAGGGATTAGGGAGGACGTGTGTTTGTCTGGACCTGGGCAGAGAGTTTGCTGTTCCTGGTCTGCCTTTACCATAAGTCCCACCTTCTACTCTCCTGCAGTCAATTCTCCAAACATCACCCACACCTACAGCAGTATAAAGACCTGGTTCATTTCTCCACACACTGATCTTCAGTTCACCCACTCTGGTATAATTTACTGCTTGGCTCTAGACTATTTTTGCATTTTTGGACTGTGTTACTCAGTTTGTCTTTTGCTTTAGGATTCTTTTGGATTCAGTTTACTCTAGCCGCCAACTCAACTCCAGCCACCACTTAACTCACTTTTGTCTGCCATTTTTGATCCACTTGACCCAGCCGATATAAATCTTCAAGGATAACAATTTTTTTAATGAAAACATTTCACCCATAAGCAATCATGAGTATTGGGTATTGACTAAATTCCTCCCAAAAGTAATCAGTATTGTATTGAATCTAAAAAGTGTGGTAGTGCCCATGACGCATCCAGTGTGTTAAAAGGTGTGCCATTATGTTGGTCTGTAAGTAATACAATATTTGAAGAAGTTTGTAGGACAGTATGCAGTCTTTGAGGAAAATATGTGTAATAATGCCTTTATTGTTGACTGTAACCTGATGGGCTGTGATTGTAGGCTTGTATGTATGTATGTATGTAAGTATATGGTTTATTTATACAGGGACAACGCACAACAATGCATTAACCTCGAGAAAGTCACAAGGAGAGATGCTTGGTGCCAGGTTCTAGCAAAAAAGCACTAATTTCCACCTGTAGTCCCTGGACAGGTTGATGTTATATAAATAAATAACAGAGATTGTTGATTAATGATAAGTAGACTGCTCAGTAAATAACAGCAACACATACAGCAACATGGGTCAAACACAGGATCAATCTACCAACATTACACTAAAACCACTCCAACATCCAACCTTTTACTCTTACACACACACCCACTGTCACTCACTCTGTCAGGAGTACAATACAATCACACACACATACACACTTGTTTTAGGCATAACGACATGCATCCACACACACACACATTCATCACTAATGAGTGCACACTTGTTTTGAAAATAGCCATTCCTTTGTCAGGTGTGCAAATGTTTGGAACCTGCTACATGTAATGATCTCTGTTGGCAAACTATTCCAATGACTTACGGCAACAAAAGAGAAGGCTGATTTAGTGAATGCGGCCCTACATTTAGGAAGCCTGCACTCTCCTCTGGAAGCTGAGCGTGTGACTCGAGCTGTCTTTTCCGAGCTCAGTGTGATAAAGCTTCTCAAGGGAGGAGCAGTGGAACCATGAAATGGTTATTCATAATCAGTGGAAACAAAGCTGTACACTGTCGTCTGGATAAATGAATGAGAGTAGCCTGCAAAAAATCAATATCTACATTAGTTAAATTGACTTGAATTCAGATTATTAATTTTAATTTGAGTAATTTTCACTAGACTGGACCTATTTACCCATTAGGCTAGATTATTTGACTTGTTGCAAGCAATTTTTTTACTTATTTCAATCTAAATGATCTGTCCATGGGGTAAGTGGAATTTTCTTCCCCCATGGACAGATCATTTTGCTTGAAATAAGTAAAAATAGCTTGAAACAGGAATTAAATCACTTCAAACAAGTCAAATAATGTCGTAATAAGTAACCAAATAAGTAACTAAATCCAATCTACTGAAAATTGCTCAAATCAAGAACAATAATCTAAATTCAAGTCATTTTAACTAATGTAGATATTGCATGCGTGCAATGTTCGAGAAGTGAGTGGGGCTTCATGGGAGAAGTGGAGGTTTGTGGAACCAAGAGTTCTGAACCCTCGGAAACTCAGCGCCAGAGAATACAGGATTACTCAAACATGTGAATGAAACAAAATACAACTCCAGGTCTGTTTTTGAAGAGGGAACAACATTATAACATGGCGAAAGAGAGGAAAATAACATTTGGCAGAATATAGCCCCTTTAGGCAAAAAAGACCTATCACCATATTTGGTACAAAGTGAATGCCTACTGCCCTTAGCCATGTCACTTTTAATCGCTATTTTGAATCTAGTGGGTGCCGCCTCCCTCACATTTATTAACAAAATGTATATTTAATACATGTTAAAAAAGTCTGTCTTTTTGTTTCACAATTACAACCTAAACATACAATATATAATTTAAGCTGTTAGATTTACAATGGCAAGGAAACCACAGTAGCAGATATTTCTGTAGTATGCCACTCATTTAATAAAGTTCATAAAATACAAATAAACATTTAACACTGAACTTGTCTCTCAGAGCTGATGTTTTTCCCGCTTTAGCTCAATTCAGGTCTAAACCCCACAGCTGTAAGAAAATCTAATAAATACCTGTAACCTGTATGATATAAATACAGCTGTTTGTTTGATCAAATACTATGTGAATCATTATGAACATAGGCATCATTGATATACATGTGTCTTATAATGCATAAATATTAGTCATTACTATAGTAAACAGAGGGAGCGTTTAGGCTGGAGGGGGGCCTGTGGGGATGCTGCTCCTTCACTCAAGTCTGTCCCATTTGGAGTTTATTAGGACCAAGGAAGGACACTAGCCTTGGAATTGGTGGAAGTGTCTTTGAAGGCAACAAGGCAAAGTACCTTGAGAAAGAGCCCTTATGTCAAAGTGAGGTAGGGGGGCAGCTGTTTGGAGAAATACAGCTGTTTATTCTGTACAAAGTATGCATGAAAATACTGAGGTGTGACGCTTGTTTGTGTTGGCCCATATACCGAATCCCATTTCTCATGACTGGCTTCCTCAAAGCCTCAATTCCTAAAGTCCTCAACTGTATCTCTCCTCTGTGGGCCGGATTCACAGCCCAGGACTTGAGGAGGCAAGTCCTGAGAAGTGGGATTTTTTTTTTTACTTACATAGATTAAAAATACAACATATGCACAGTTGTTCCAAAAAGTATGCATATATGATAAACAAATGTTAACAGCTATAAATTAAAACGATCAAGAACAGAAATGAATAGAGAATTGTAAAAAGAAAGAAAATGAATAAAATAAAAGGCAAAATAATAAATATGAACATGACAGTAATGATCCTTCCTCTGTACGTCCATGGTCCGGAAGCACGGGCGTATCTTGCGTCACGTTGGCGTCAGCCAATCACATGGTAGCGTTCAGAAACTGGCACCGCAGACGTAATTCTTGCAATCATGGCGACGCTCCGAAGAGAGCACGGAGACTGAAAATACGATCTGTTTTTAAGTCAAAGTCCAGCTTCTTTTTGTCCGTAACAATGTGCTGGGGTTAGCAGAGCCGCCGCGGCCCAGCCAGTAGACCATGTTCGCAGAGGTAAGGAGGGGCAGCCGGGGAGCGAGGCCGTGTGGTTTGTTTTGGAGAGACCAGTAGCCTGTAGCCTCTGGCAGCTAGCAGCTAGCAGCTAGCGCCAGGTAAACACAGCTCCAGAAGAGCAGCTCTAAATGTGGCCTGGGATTACGTTAACGCTGCGTTAAGACGATGAGCCGAGCACATCCGCTGTCAACGCCGCTACTAAATTAGCTGCACTCCAGCACTTTAGAAGAATGCGTTTATTATAATGAGAAACGTCCCTCAGCGAGTTTGTGCATCCCAGTCCTCATAGGTGAGCTGTCTGCGCGGTTCATGACGGAGCTGGTTTGGTCGGCGTTTGGTTTGAGTGTGACAGCATTGCTCCTGTGTAAAACAGAGCGGCTATTGTGGGCCGTGACAGGACAGAAAGCGCAGGACTGACACAGTCCTGGGAGTCCTAAGGGAGTCATCTGTTACACACACTGAATATTCGGAGTACATGAAACTTCCGCGTGTGCGTGTACAGTGCTCTCACTGCCCTGTGTGACATCTTTAGATAAGCTTGTACATCTTACTAATAATTCGGAGCGGTTTCTTGTCCTTTCCTGTCATACAGCTGTTGTGACCAGCCGCTGGTGATATCTGTCTTAGTGTTTAGTCTAGGCCTGTCGTGTACTGGCAGGGCTGGAGCTCTGCACAGACACAGAAAGTGAGCTGATTGTTCAGGCTGCAGAAGAGAAAACTCCAACTGACAAACACAAACAGCTCCAGATGTCTGCTCCTCTGGACTGCATAGCTGTATCACATGATAGTGTTGTGGTAAAAGGAGTGGAGTATTGAGCGTGACCCACACCAACATCAGCCTGTTAACAAGTGACATGGACTTTTTCTACAGCAGATACACAAAGTGATCGGTATTGCTACTATTTAGAGCTGATAAAACACCACATTTTATGTATGAACAAATTCACAGAGGTGATTTAACTTGAATACAGAGTTTTCTTCATTGTAAGTGTCCAAACAATGCAGGAGATGCTCACTGTTCCATCACTGGGCCAGTGAGAAAATCTCTGGGTATGACCAGAGCTACTACCCATCACCAGAACACTGTCACTCAAGAATAGAATAGAATAGAATAGAATAGAATAGATCAGGGCTATTCCACCTCATTTGCAGGGGGACCAATGTGAGGTCTGGATGAATCGACACATTACTGGTTAAACTATTAATTATACCAATGTGCATTACACATAAGAAATAAACTAGTTGCACACAATTTTTTAACAGAATATGCACCATAAAGCTGCCACGAGTACAAATCTGACAGACAGAACCCTTTATCAGTTCCAAGAAGCAAGAAAACATTAGTACATAATTAAAAATCATAAAATCGAACACACAGTTTGCATCTAGCATATCATACACACTGTTGCACAGTCAGCAAGGTTATTGCTGACTGTGCAATATCAAGTATCAAGTCTTCATGGCATTGAGTGAGACTGTTGCTCTTGGGTAAAACTGTTCTTGAACCTATTAGTTCTAAATTTAATTGTTTTTTGGGGGCTGATATGTAGGGCCAGTTTTCTTAACTTTATCAAAGAATTTTATATTATATAGCCATTTGCAAACCAATGTGTTAGAATTGGACAGTGAGAACAGTTAAGATAAATTATTTGAGAAAACCCTGTAAGGCAATCTCAGTCTAACTTGCTGTGTGAGTAGAGCTTGGGGAGAGCTATAAAATGCTTTTTAAATTTTTGTTATACCAGGTTCTATGCCAGAGAAATTAGCAAAATCTTTTTATTGTCATTTTGAGCTTTTCAGGCTGAGATAAAGCGATTTTGAATGTTTCCTATGAACTGCAGTGTAAGATGTCTAAACTGCTATAGGATGGTTTGGGGACACTCTGAGCTTTAAAATGAACTGCAGTGCCCCAAAATTGCATTCTTTGGAAATTCTCCTTCCCTTCTGCCTTTCAGCTCCTCTGAACAGAATACAGTTGTGTATGGAATGGTAATTGCAAAGAAAGTCATATTAACATTGTGGAAATCTGACACTGTACCTCTGTTTAAGATGTGGCTTACTGAACTTACCAGTGTATTGCACGTGGAGTGGATTAGGTATACCCTGGAAGATAAGCTTGATGAGTTTTTTGACATGTGGCAGCCTTTCTTGGATCACCTGACCAAGTATAAAACTGTCACAGCCCGACCACAACAGACTTAATATGCCCCCCTACTTTCTTTTTTTAGTGTCTGCTTGTAAATAATTTCCCCATGGTGCAGTGTTACTTAATGATGTTTTCCTTTGGTCTTTCTGCCCTTGTTTCACACGCACACACGCACACACACACACACACACACATACACACATACACACATACACACATGATTGCCCGGATGTGTGCCTGACCGAAATCAGCATTAAAGGGCAAGAATTGGTCGACATCTAGTCCTGTATCTTCTGCCTCAGCTCATGTCCTGTGGGAGCATCTATATGCAATGCCATGTTGTTGTGGGGAAAAAAGTGAGCCATTAGTCTCACTAAAAAAATGGTCCCAGTTTCGAGGGTGATAAACAAAAAGATTCTGTTGTGGTTTGGCCCAGAATGAGTGCCACTGGTACTTTTGACCTAGACAAGCTGGGAAATTGGGCTACCGTTGGTTAAAGGGGAGGAGGAAGACGTGTTCATAGGTAGAGAGAGAAGGAAAGGCCCTTGGCATATTAGTCTCTTTAACTTTAATTCCACTTTTCTGAGCTCAGCTAACCCTGACCCTAACCCTGTTATATTGTTGTTTCCACCTCAAAAACATACCTGGACTAGTATTTTGTTTCATTGTATTATACAGTACAGTAAATAATAATCTCAAATATACATAAAATGTGATCTGATCTTCATCTAAGTCAAAACAATAGACAAACACAGTCTGCTTAAACTAATGCTGCCAAAAAATATATATGTTTCCATTAAGGGTGCTCTGATCGATTGGCTGCGATCGGTGATCGGCTGATCACCGATCGCCGGCCAATGGGCCAATCAGAAGAGCCGATCGAATTACAATAAACACGCAGGCCCTCACATCTACTGTCCTGCAACTCCGGTTTGATTAATCAGCAGTAGCTTTATTCTAGCAGTGTTTTTAAGTTAAGCCCTGGTTATAACTAACACAAACCTGCCCTGGAGCTGCTGCTTTATGTCCCCGCTGTGTCCCTGCCTGCTCCTGGAGTGCACGGGACTGAACCGAGGTGCAGCAGTGTGTGTATTTGCAAACGCCAACACAAATAGAGCTAGAGCTAACCCGCTAACATTTACGTTAAGAGGATTAAGAAAGTTCAGAGGCTGCCTGTGTCTTGTTACGCGGAGAAAACTGCATTTTGTGGCTTAAACTGCACCAAATGGCTGCTAATGGAAAGAGAAAGTAAAAAGGAAGCCCATGTGTCCGTGTGTCTGGGAAGAGCACCTTTCATCGTTGACTTCTCTGCTCTCTTGTGCACGTTTTCTTCATTCAGGCGTTATCAAAACTAGTTGCAGGAGCTGTCTGCTCTTTAGTCCACCGTGTTTCAACCTGGTTTGGCTGTGCGTTATGCGGACGCAGGCGCTGCACCTGCGGACTGGCACTAAAGGCACCAATTAAGAACAGCAGATGTTTACATCAGCGGAGCATTCAAACAAAGCCACGCAGGCACTTGTGGGCACATATTAAAGGCCAATAATGCAACAAAATCTATTCTAAAACAAAAATCAGAATTTTGTTGTACTTTTACATTTACAAAGACTACAGTATTTTTCAAGTGGAAATAATAATAGCCTGCATACATTTCATTACTACTTTGAAGACCATGTGATCGGTATCGGCCATGATTGGTATCGGCCGATCACAGCAAAGGCTGATTGGTGATCGGCCTCAAAAATCCTGATCGGAACACCCTTAGTTTCCATGTGTTTATTGAATATTCATTTAAACATTCACAGTACAGGGTGGAAAAAGTAAGTGCACCCCTAGGCTAATGACCTCTTTAAGAGCTAATTGGAGTTAGGTGTCAGCTAACCTGGAGTCCAATCAATGTGAGAAGATTGGGGGAGTGGGTTTAAGTGGCCCTGCCCAATAAAAAACACATCCCAGATTTGAGTTTGCCATCCTGAAGAACCATTGCTTGGTAAGAACCATTGCTTGATGTGAACCATGCCTTGCACAAAAGAGCTTTCAGAAGACCTACGTGTAAGAATTGTTGACTTGCATGAAGCCGGAAAGGGTTACAAAAGTATCTCTAATGGTACGTTCACACCGGACGCGAATCAGGCATCAAATTCGCGTCATTTGCGTCTAGTTGGACGCGTGACCATTTTGAATTCACTCGCGAATGACGCGAATTCACTCGCGCGAATGAGGCGAATTGTTCGCTTCATTCGCGTCAAATGAGGGGCATGGCTCCCAAACTCCCAAATGAGCCTGTCTCGGTTTGGTCACCTGTGTCTACGAGGACCTCTCCCCAGGACACTGCTGATGTACAGCAGCATTAACCCCAGAGACAGAGCTGAGACAGTCTGGGCTTATTTCTTGTACATTAGCGCTCTCTAGTGGTTTTGGGGTCTAGTCTAGTCCCAGGCTCTGTATTTTCTGTTGTTCTGGAGAGTGCAATAACTGCTAATATAACAAGCACATCTCAGAAGGCTATTTTGGTAAAGTTAACCCCCCTTTATATTTAATTGTATTTATTTGTGTGTTCTTGATGTCACAATGATCAGAGTGAGCCTCTGTCACAGGCTTGTATCACAGATAACAGCTATAACCACACTCACACAAAGCCTAAACAGCCATATTTATTTTATTTATAGTGTTTTCTATCAGGGCTGTTTTTGTTTCCCGTCTTCATAAAAGTAGAAGAGCTGCTGTAGGCTGCAGCTTTTATCTCCGGGTTCACTCTGACAGCCTCGATGATTGTTTTGCTGGATCTCCGAGGCAGGGATCTCCTCCTGTTACGTCGTACGTAATCACGTCATTGCTACAGCAGGTCCCTGATTGGTTAACACGCCGCGAATGTTTGCAGAAGTTCAAATTTTTCAACTTCTGCGACCAGAGCGTTGGACGCGAATCTGCGTTGTTCGCGTCTTCCGCCGATTCGTGTCTTCGCCTATTCGCGGGACTCGTGCGTCAAACGCTCAATTCGCGTCATTCGCGCCGCGCTATTCGTGCAATTTGCTTGATTCGCGTCGCGCCATTTGTGCCGCAGGACGCTTGTACGCGCCTGAACGCGGCTCTCCATAGACTTAACATGGTAATCACTCGCGCCTGACGCCTGATTCGCATCCGGTGTGAACGTACCATAAAAGCTTTGATGTTAATGAGTCCATGGTACAAGCGACTGTCTATAAATGGAGAAGGTTCAGCACTGTTGATACGCCGCCTAGGAGTGGTCATCCTGTGAAAATTACTGCAAGAGCACAGTGTAGAATGCTCAATGAGATGAAGAAGAATCCTAGAATGTCAGCTAAAGACTTACAGAAATCTCTAGCACATGCTAACATCTTTGTTGACAAATCTACAAAAGGTAAAACACTGAACAAGAATGGACTTCATGGGAGGACACCACAGAGGAAGCCACTACTGTCCCCCCCCCCCCAAAAAAAAAACCGCTGCACGTTTGAAGTTTGCAAAAGAGCTCCTAGATGTTCCAAAGCACTACTGGCAAATTCTGTGGACAGATGAAATCAAAGTTGAGTTGTTTGGAAGGAACACACAGCGCTATATGTGGAGAAGAAAAGGCACAGCACACCAACATCAAAACCTCATCCCCACTGTGAAGTATGGTGGAGGGAGCATCATGGTTTGGGGCTGCTTTGCTTTGCTTCTGGGCCTCATGAGATTTTTTCGCTGCAGTTCCACAGAGCAGCCACTAGTCAAACTAGCATTGGGGAGAGGGTCTATTCAGGTCTTTTTATACTCCCACCATGCTCCCACCTCTGCACTGAGCGTTCTGCCATTAAAAGTATCAGGAAGGGGAAGGTTTGAGATGAATTGGTGGCTGTTTCTCAATCTGCGTACTTCTCTGGGCTTGTGTTCTTGTGGACTTGTGAAACGTCTTCTGCCGCGGCCCGAGTCCTGTTCCAATTCAAAGTCCGCTTCTTGTCAATTCCACTCCAAATTTCTGGATGTGTTCTTGCCCCGCCCGTTTTACCGAGGATGCATCAGAGGAGACTTGTGCATACTCGGGCAGGTCCCAGAAGTCCCAGAACACATTTCGCATTGCGTACGATTGCCACTTGGTTCACCGCAATCTGCTTCCTCCCTTTATAGCGAGCATGGAAGCAGACACAACAGCGCCAGTGCCCATAGAACACTATACTACAGTAAACACGAGTAGGGTTGCAAAGGGGCAGAAAATTTCCGGTAAATTTCCGGAAATTTTCTGGAAACTTTCCATGGGAAGTTAAGCTTGGAAATTTTAGGAATTTTCAAATTTGGAAACCATATATAAATAAATAAAAACAACAACATTATAATCCAACACAGATACAAGCTATTTTGCTAATAAGCTAATTAAACTTTTGGTACAAAGGTCAATACAATTCTGCAATTATATTTCATTTCAAACTACAACAGAGTTGTCCTCAGTACACAGCAAACACCCACCTGTTTTATTGAGGCACAGTCAAACAGAATGTAAATTGTTCAAAAGAGAGAACATGTGCTGAGCTGACACAGTTTAACCCTTTAGGCGCCAGAATTTTTTTCTCTAAAATAGTTTTTTGACAGTCCAAAATTCAAAAGGCTGTGGCTTAAAAATAATTAGAGATAGAGTCTTACTGTAAATGAGAAAAATGTCAGTTATGAACCAAAGTTTATGAATGTAGTAATTATAGGCATCTAATCTGCATATATTTTGCATATTGTGACGTCATTATCAGGCGGACATGCTAAATTATGTTATTTTCAGTAAATGCAAGATGATGAACATGTTTGAACTTTTTTTTTGTCTTTTTCTCCAATTAATAAATGAGTAGAAACCAGGTAAACTCTAAACCAACATTAGTAAACTATAATCTCTAATGTCCCATAACTTGTAAAATTTGAGGACATAGAAATGCAGAATGTAAACATATAGGACGCACTTTGCAAAGTCTGTCATAGGCCTAACCAGCAGACTCATCAAATTGCTGTATCCACTCCTGATAAACTTCCTCCACTCTCAGGTGATCCCAGCCTCATCAGTGCTGTTGCTAGTCACGTTTATGTTAGCCACGCTGCTCCCACCGTGCCCTCGGCAACACCTGCCTCTCCCCACGCCTTTCTCTTCTCCCTCTTCTGTGGGAAAAGAGCGAGATTGAACGGGGGGTGCTTGGTGTACATTTATTTCACTCAAAACCAGTTCACTCTCAGTACCGAGGCTGCGGAGACCGCCTCCGCAGGAGAAAGTCGCGGGACGAACTACAGCCCCGCTTGCACATATCCCACTCAAAACTGCATTATTCCCAACCTCACATTCACTCCCAGGGTCAGAGTAACTAAGTTCCCACCTGCCTCTGTCACCTACAGTGGGCAGAATGACGGGAAAAGCTGTGTACAGTGACTCTGAGCATTGCTCCAGCAGCGCCACCAAGAAACCACTCTTCGCTTGCACTTTCACTTTTGCGGCTCTCTTCACTCTTTCTCGGTTCAAAAAGTAGACATTCTCCCTCAGAATCAGAGTCAGCAGTTATCAAAGCTATTGCTTCATCAGTGCTGTACATTTTATTAGCTACTTTCGCATTTTCCTCTCTCACAACTGTAGAGGAAACTACTCCATGGAGATGCACTCACCGTGAGACTCGCTCACCTTTGCGCACGTCTTCTTCGATGATTTTGAACGACAACTTATGATTCTATTGAGCTAGAAACTAAGTACTGGGTGTCTGACACCTAGAGGAAGGGAGTAAAAATAAGATTTAACCTTAGTTAAAGTAGGGGCTGTTATTTTTAGCAACGTTGCTTGTCGCAATTCTGCAACTTTGGCTCTTAGAAGGCTAATCAGTGGAAAAATGCCACATTACATTAATCTACTCAAAAAACTGCACCACCCCCAGTTAATTATGCATGATGTTGTCACAAATGTATTGATACCTATGAAGAATTATGATGCTTAATATTGTGCCCCCAAAATATCACAGGATACCACAAAATACATTTTTACAACCCTAATAGTTGAGCTAACCAGAAATATGGAGTCTGCAGTCTTGAGTTTGGTAGTGCTGTGGAGATCAGCTGTGCATGTGATAGGGGGATGCAGAGTGCATAGAAGTGTATGCAGAGCAGGTTACTACATGTACCACATGTACATGTGACTGAGGAATAACACAGATATTGAAGTGTGTTTGGGTTTTTTATGCTATAGTATATTGCCCTGTCATGGGACAGCTTTGAATTGTGTAAGTTTCCAATTTATTCCCATAAATTCCCGTTAATTCCTGTTTATTCCCATGGAAAATTTCCAACTTTGAAAATTCCCAGAATTTTGCAACCCTATACACGAGTATAGTTATAGTCCATAAATATTTGGACAAGTTTTGTTATTTTAGCTGGTAACCCAAACATATTCAAAATACAGTTAAAGTGCTTAAAGTGTGGACTCTCAGCAGTAATCTGAGGTAGAAAAAGGTTGAAAAAGAGGTGGCTACATATTTAAGAGCTGTAATTCCTAAACCTAATACTAAACCCAAGACTTTAAGCTCCTATTAATTAATTTATATCATATTATTATTATATTTATATAAATTATTAATTAATACTGTATTTTCCGCGCTATAGGGCGCTCCGGATTATAAGGTGCACTGTCATTGAATGGTCTATTTTTTAACTTTTTTCACATATAAAGCGCACCGGACTAAAAGGCGAAACAAAACAGTCAGATAAGTCAGTCAGTCAAACTTTATTCAACGCGTTCACCATAACTCCCAAACTTGTTCAGTTGTAACGCGTGAAAAAAAAAACAACACAATCTGAGACCGCTAAATCAAACGATAGCATTCACAATAACTCATAACTGTTCAGTTAACGTTATAACAAAATACAACACAATACACTCACTTTTTCAGTTCATTCCTCGTCCACAAATCCCTCAAATTCTTCATCTTCAGTGTCCGAGTTAAACAGTCGGGCGATTACAGCATCCAGCATGCCCGGATCCCTCTCGTCATTATAATCTCATGATAAATTATATATCTCGTTGAATAAATTCATATATAAGGTGCTCTGGATTATAAGGCGCACTGTTGTTTTTTAAGAGGATTGAAGGCTTTTAAGTGCGCCCTATAGCGCGGAAAATACGGTAACTGTATTTTGATTAAGTGCTGGTTAACAGCTAAAATAACAAAACTTGTGTAAGTGTTCAAATACTTATGGACCTAACTTGCATAAGCTCTGTATTTTCTGTAATGAGCACATCTCAGCATCTGGTTAAGTTAAATCTGCACTACCTGATTTTGTCTCTGTAAAAGTGATGCGTAAAAAAAAGGTTGAGTTTGAATGATACACTCCCCTTTCCTAATTAGCGACGCTCTATCACAGTCTCACATAAACCTAGAAGCATGTATACAAGCCAGGAGGTATCAGAATAACATAGCAGAGGTCTGGAGTTTGCTTTTAATTCTTTAAAATAAAAATAAAAAATCCTGTGAATGAGCTATAGATTTTGAAATAAAACAATAGCTCCTTCACATTATTCCTGATAGATTCTAGTTCTGGATAGATAAAGGATGTATTGAACGATCAGTGTGCTCCTGTGCTATGAAAGTGTGTGATTGGTTAAACCAGGGGTGTCAAACTCAATTGGTGCGGGGGCCAAAATTAGAAAACTAGTCTTGGTCGTGGTAAATAATATAGCCAGCTTACTATATTTTTGTTCTTAGTCAGGCTGCAATAGGTGTTTTAACATAGAATATTACTTACTACAGATGGAGATTTTTGGATTTAAGGGGGTTCATAATTTACTGTTTACTTTGAATCTGAACTTAGAACTAAAGAAATAACAACAAACAGGCCACAGACTCAGACACTCGGACCACTGACTAACAAACTACTAAGCAATTATTATTGATGTATTATTATTATTATTAACTCCTCTCATAAGACAGGTGTTTGCACCAGATCCACTCTAACATGTATTGTCTCTCTGTCTCTGTCCTCTGCAGGACACCGTGTGGAGCTGATTTGTACCTCTCTGCGAGTTAGTGCTGTTTGCTGCGTGTTAATTTGTGCATTAACAAGCACTCTGTAGTGACAGAGAGGAAAGAGCAACGCAGGGCACTGACATGAATTATCTTAAAACAGCTCTGATAACTTTGTTTTACTGACACTGTGACACAGGATCTTATTAAACCACTACTGTCTGTAGCTTCTGTTTTTGGAGACGGGGTTTGTACAGGAGATGTTACAATGCTGT
Source organism: Bostrychus sinensis (assembly GCA_020698575.1). Taxonomy (NCBI): domain Eukaryota; kingdom Metazoa; phylum Chordata; class Actinopteri; order Gobiiformes; family Eleotridae; genus Bostrychus; species Bostrychus sinensis. Next base: position 992,539 of record CM036255.1, on the reverse strand, counting down.
GCAGTTAGAGCCTATTTTTATTACTGCCACATTAGCTCAACAAATAAAGTGTAGAGTGTTTACAGACAGTCCCACCTGTTTAAGAAGCTCCTGCGCTGGCTGTCTCCTCTTCTTTGTCCATTTCGTTTGGTGAAAGTTAAATATCACTGACAGAGAATCCTGCTCGCTAAAACAACGGGGGAGGGGCAGCGCCGGTGAGGAGTGGCAGCAGCTTCTGCGGTGCATTGTGCAAGATGTAGTTCAAACATGGTTGAGTTCAATATATTGGCGGGCCATTTTTAATATAAATTAGAAATTATCTCGCAGGCCAAAAGGAATTATCCTGCAGGCCGGATTTGGCCTGCGGGCCTTGAATTTGACACCCCTGGGTTAAACTGTTTCTTCCCTCGCTCTAAAACAAAAACCCTTATAATACAGCCCACAGGTGACCTCAAAGTCTCATTTTTTCTCAGATGATTCTGTTATGCTGTACTAATAACTAAAAAATTATCTGTACCAAAATACAAGCATCCATTGCGTTTCAGATTGTTATGTGTGTTTGCTGGAGAGTTGTAAATAAATCATTCTGTCACAAATGCATGGGGCCTCGGATTATGAAAAACAACGGAGAATAATCGGATTAAGGTATCTTAACAGCATGGTGTTTTATACATCAAAATATCACCCAGATATGCTCAGAAAGGCTGTTTTCAGGTAGGGAAATACAAAAATTTATCAGCGCTTAAACCGCCTTCACTGCGAAGGACTCTGCTCTTGTAATCGTTAGCTTTGCAGCCACACTAATTAGGTGTCAGACCCCCCACCCACCCACCCCCGCAGCACCCGGACTTTCTCCTTTTGTGTGACACACGTTGGCCCTGTGTTGTGCTAACGTTACCTGTTGCTAGCGGCAGATCAGCATATTCTTGTGTGAACACAGAGATCTGTAGAGTTGCTGCACTAACGTTACTTCACTGCAGAGCCTACAAACTGCATGAGCCATGTCTAACTCCTGATTCCTTGGTGTTTTAAAGTCCAGAGTTGACAATTCCCCTCAACTTTTGCTGACTGAAAAAAACCACTGTGCCCCTCCATGTTTGTTTACTAGACGCATGCTGCTGCTATGTGCTGCTGTGCTGCCACCTATGGCAGAAATGTGTAAGGCACCTTAGGAAACTGTATGGCACCTTCAAAACTGCTGTTCCAGCTGTTTATAACATATTAACGCCATTTAAACAGCTGTATCGATACAGTAGCATGCTTATCGATATGTGTATTGTCTAGAAGTACTTCACGATAGATCCTCGTATCTGTTTTTTTTTTTTAAGTACAGCCCTAAACTCGTGTGGGTTGTTTCACCTGCTCAATGCCCAAGGTGAAACAACCCAGTCGAGGTGGTGACGTTAACTGTCTGTTACTGAGAAGCGAAGCATTTTGATCTTGCACATTGGACACTCTGGCTCCCAAAGGTCTTAATGAGGACTTTGATCTAAGACCTTTCTTGTGATTGTACTCCAATTTTTGAGTTTTTCATAAACTCTGTCACGATGTTTTCAATGTTGACATCATTACTACAGTGTTTGTGTGAATTTAATATATAATACTCCATCACTGCTGTGTTATTAATATTGCTGTTTCTCAATTTTTTTTATTTATACAGCTGTGGATACTGTTTTTTTACATTTCATTACGTTTGAGGTTAGCAGGGACACCTTTATACCTCTGTGGATACTTTGTACCTATTACAAAAATAATTTTCCTTGATATTGCATGTCATTAGGACTGTTCACACCTGATGGTCCTGTCATGTATTATTTAAATGTTTTTCTGGACTAAATTTATTTAATTTTTGTGTAACATTTTACTATAATAGTTCGGTCATGTCTTGTAATCACGACTCTCCACTCTTATAATGTTCTCTGCTTTCTAGCACTATGTGATTGTAATTTTGTAAAAAAAAAAGTGTATCACATGACATTGATCAGGTGACCACATAGACTCATGTCTGATGAAAGGCAGGTGCCCAAAACGTCACTTGTGGTGAAAAATTAAAATTGGAGCTAAAAAACATTGGTGTGCAAATCCTACTTTTTATTACTTTTTCTTGTACCTTTCTTGATCCAGCACACAATCGTAAGGTTTTTTTGTGGATGTGTGTGTCTTTTTCTCTTAACTCTTTAGTATCTTGCGAATAATCCTATTGTCTTTATTTGTGGGTATTTCTTGCTTTCAGAAGCCTACAAAATGAATCGCTGTCTCATGCCTCATTTCTCATTACACAAAACCACAGTACCTGTCCAGTCACAAATAACCCATTTATTTTCTACATTTCTAGTAGAGCAAGATTGTGATTGGTTATCATAGCATCGTAAGATCAGAATTTGTAATATGATTTGTGTAATTTGCGATTTCTTTTGTGCATCATTGCACATTTGATTCACTTAACATTAGGGTTGTCAAAAAAAATCGATACCAAGATATTAATCGATACTAAAACGAGTATCTAAATGAGATATTCATTTGGAAAAGTATTGATAATGTGACGTCTTTACCTGCGCTGAAGAAACACAAGGCGCAGCCCCTCTCCTCCAGTGAATGAGTACAGGAGGAGGACAGTCAGCGCAGCATAAAACTTTCCTCCATCAAAACAGCTCTTTAACTACAATTTACTAAAAGGTGTTCGCTCGCTCGCTGCTAGTCACCGCTGCGCAAAGACCTCGAGTGCCGCTGCACGGGCGCAGCAGTTTCCGTGGGACAGCCCGAGCGGACCGAGCGCGCTCCTGATCTGGGAGTGACTGCGCAGCGGCATCATTTCAAACAGATATAAAACAGCTTAAATGTAACTACAAATGCCTCGTTACCGGTGGAGCAAGGAGAGAGCTGTTAGTGTTAGCAAAGCGGCCATATTTAAAGGACCACTGTGGTCCTGACTGTCATGTCTGACCCATCACTGTCAATGACTGTGGCCACAATATAAATATGAACCATGGCTACTGCAGCCTAATAACCTACTACCATTTATAGAAAATGGAAACAGGTAAACTGTAATTAAACTTTACCTTTGAGGACTCATTTATCATAATCTGAAGTCAATTTGGATCACATATACAAACTAATTACTGTATTATTTAGCATTATGTTGAATAAAAGATCATCATGTAGCTACATAGCTGTGGACTACAGAGGTATCAGTGTTGGCAAACCACTGTTTGCATAAAAAATATAAGTTTGAAAAAATTAACAAGTGTGCTACATATATAGTAATAGCCTAATATTCTATACAAAATATAGTTTGAATAATATGGTGACAGGTAAAAGGGGGCAGTTAGAGCCCATGTATTACCTCAAACATTCAATGAAAAGTGGTCATTTTTGTCACCGTGGTTATCGAAATCGGTATCGAGTATCGAGGGATTTTTTTTTGTTTCGAAATCGAGTTGAAATTTTAGTATTGTGACAACACTAATTAACATATATAACACTCGTGCCAGACACTTTATTTATTTATTTTTATTTTTTTTGGCGTGAACACATCATGAAAAATACTGAAATACTAATGATTTCTTGTAAATAAAGGCCTAGTTGCACTGCAGAATTTGACAGAACTGATGTGGTTTATTGTACAGATATTGTATGAAATGTTTGCATTTACAGTAGAGATCAGGTCATAACTAGAAAATACACTGCCTGGACAAAACAAAAGTCGCCACCTGGATTTAACTGGATTTAACTGACCAATAGCCTCCCAGCAATTGGTCAGGTCTAGGTTCAGCATCGTTATGTGCCCAAAGAATGAGAACCTGCATATACTGAATGACCAGTTTACTCCATCAAAGGATTTTTTTCTTCCCTGATGGCACAGGCGCTCTCATATGAGGATAATGACGATTATCTCGAACAATTATCACTATAATTAAAAATTGCCACAGTCAATTAATCTTTACTGTTTTCATTGCCATGAGCGATATAATTGTTTATTTTCCCGCCCCTAATCAGTTAAGTATTTATTGTTTGTGTAGAAGTCCTATTTTGGTCCAACATGCCAACAAGTTTTTACACCTAAATATCACATCCCGCTCAGCTCGCACTGCTCCTTGAGGGGCCTCGCCAACAGAGGCTCCCAGAGACACAGAAAGGCTGAGCTGCCCCTTAAGGCCTCCATACACCAAGGCGTACGATCGCCCATCTGAAGCCGTCTGAACGGTTCTTCCACATCGCTCATTTCCGTCCTTTTGATATGTATGCGCCGTCAGCCCCCATCGCTCCAGGACGGAGGCCGTCTGACTAGTTTTCTGCCGATTGGCCTTGTTGTTGAATCAGCGTCTTTGGTCTTTGGCACGAAGCGCTCTGATAGGCCTAGCACTACAGCTGCCACGCCAATCAGCTCACGGGAATTTTAGCGGAAGTGACGGAGTGACGAGAGGTGAAAAGCTCCAAGCGAATTTGCACATGCGCTTGGAGCGCATGTGCAAGACACGGTCTTTAGGTCGGTTGTCGCTGAAGAGGGGAAAAAGGTCATCCGATGTGAGGAAACGGGAGGGAACGAGAGGAGACGGGAAGAGACGAGCTGTCGCTCCGTCTTTTCGGTGGCAGTCTGGGAGTCGCCTTGGTGTATCGAGGCCTTTAGTATGCCTTGTTGGGAGAGGAGATCACTGTGGTGGTTAGGGTTCTCTGTTTTAAACCACATAGATGATTGTCTCTTTCTGCACATGATCGTGTCGCAGGGCAGACATCATCACTACAGTTAGTGTCCCAACCCATATGCAATGTGTGCTTCTATGCCTGAAGTAAGGCAAAATATTGTGACTAAGAGCTGTAGTGCTGGATCTGGAGCCTGGTTTCCGGCTCTGACAATAACAGGAAAACATTTGATGTAAGGCTTTCAGAAACTTGCTGTGTAACTAAGTGTGGCCTGGCCATAGCTTCATATTCTCATGAAAGAATCCTACATCTCTGAATGTTCATTACTCTGTTTGTAAGACCCCTGGAGTTGCCTACAGTGTCAAAATAAATATGTGTGGTAGGGATAGACCAGAAAAGAGCTATAGCATTATTAGGAA